>OZ012737.1:198821738-199421738 GCA_963859935.3 Lathyrus sativus
ATTAAGTGTGGAGCTCCGGCTCGAGCTTGTGTTGAGAAGATGCTCGAACTTCCTCTTGATAGATCCCACGGTCACCTTGTTGAAACCCCCTCCTGAGATGACCATGGCGAAGGGGAAGGTTTCCCAAAGGCTGTGTGCAGCGAAATAAGAGGGAACATTGAGCTCCTCAGGGATGTAGAAGTCTTCGGGCCACGAGATGCTCATGGCGACCTGAAGATTGGTTTCTTCTAAGGAAGGTACCTCCTCCTTGACTTTCTTTGACTCTTGGGCATCCTGCCTAGGAGCGTCCTTCTTCTTAGAGAACTGTTTCAGGTGCTTGTCCCTAATTAAGATCTCGATCGCATCCTTCAGATTGATGCAATCGTCGTTCATATGGTCGTGGCTCTTGTGGAATCGACAATACTTTGACTTATCTGTATTTAGCTTGGCTGGTATTTGTTTAGGGAAACAGACCCATGCTTGCCGGAACTCCGAGTTGGCACACTCGGAAAGAATTTTCTCTCGAGAGACGATCAATGGGGTATACTCGTGAAAATGGTTAGAAGACCCTTTTTTGTCTCGGGACTCCCGTGGGCGGTCATTGTCGCTACTGCAAAAATCGAAACCGGAAATGACAGAAGAGTCGCCATCGTGCGTTATTTATCCCAAGAGAGGGAAGGGAAACGCTCGGAGAAAACCTAACAAAAAGAGGGATAAGATCGATCATTGCAACCAAATCTTGGGTTCGGGAGTCGGTTACGCAATGGGAAGGTGTTAGCACCCCTCACGTCCGTCGTACTCGATGGGATCCACGCTTATTGTCTATCTAAAAGGGTGATTGAAACTATCTAACTACAGGCTTGAGGATAAAAGAAAAAGAAGTGACTCGGCAAAGCAATGGCGCTTTGTGCCTACGTATCTCATATGAAGTGAGAAGTCAGAGTCAACGTAGTTCGGCTAACTACGGGTGAAAGGGGGGAAGGTTGCTCGCCAAGACATCGCGTCTTGTGCCTACGTACTTTCATCTGGTATGAAAGATTAGAGCAAATGTAGTTCGGGCTAAAAAGACCACAGGTTGGTTCAAAAGTTTTACCCGAGTAGGGTTAACAATCAGTTCTAGCAGTTTGGTGTATGCAGCTCGACCATTGGAGACTTAGGCGTTACCATTTGCGATAAAACTAAATGTTAAACAAAACTCTTGCTTATGAAAATGGTTTCCAAGGATTAAGGGCCCCAAAGAGCAAAAAGAAGTTTGAATGATTTGTTTTTGTTTTTTTTAGAGAAGAAGGGTCTTTGAGTTGGTTTGCCATTCATATCGCACTAGAGACTATAACTTAGGAGTGAATGCGTCGCATATCACCAAAATGGTGCTATACTAAACATTCAAGCCATTGAATAGAAACTCCTCAACAACCCTTTCCTGAGTGCTTAAGGCTTGTAACGTACAATGATCCTTAACCTTTATTAGGTGTTTTATGATTGTTTTGAGATGAGAAGAGAAAGGACACTAAAGGGGGACTAAGTCCAAACCTAAAGTTATCATGCAATGGTGATCCTAAGATTGAGATAAAGGAATACTACCTAATGTTATAATACATGGTTAAGATCCTAAGGTCTATCATAATCTCCCTTGAACAAGAGAGATTAGAGGTCCTAAGGGAAAGAAACAACAGAGGAACAACAGGAAACAAAATAAGCATACAAGAATGCAAACGTGGAATGCAAGTGAGGGAGGAAATTGGTGTGGGGCAGTAGCCTCCACAAGCTCATCTCAAACTCATGCAACAATATGACAAATACAATAGATGAAAGGAACAAGAATTGCCTCAATAGAAACACACAAGAGCACCAAAAATGGGATGAAATGGCCTAAACCAAACAACATCAACCATAATGCCAAAAACATAAACATAAATGAAAGGCAAAGCAAACCTAGATCAAAGTGAGGATGGGAGGAAATATGAGGACAACAAGGAACCCATAATGGCACTCAACCATAAGCATCACAAGAAAGGTGCAAAGAAAGCACAAAGAAGTCCTCATGGATTCATCATTTTAAGCATGCTTCAAGTACCTCCAAAGGAGGGACCAAACTACCTTAATTGAGATACCAAAGTCATTGGAAAGAAAGGGACATGAAATACAAGTTCTCAAAAGAAAAAGGAAGTAAACCACAGGGAAATGCAAGCAAATTCCCAAAGGAAAGCAAGCATGTTTCACAAAGAAACCCTAATTGAAAACTCAAAAACAAGCAACCAAATGAACAAGAAAAATACAATGTAATAACCTAAAAATGAGCAAACATCATCCTTAACATGTTAACAACATGAATCAATAGGCATTGAGAGCTCAAAGGATCCAAAAATGTCATATCCAAGTCAAACTAGGTCAAGATGTATGTATGAACCTCCCTTTGGGTAACTTGACTTGCAAGTTACTCTAAAAATAGGAAAATGATTCAAAAATTATCAAATAAAATTCAAGAAGCTCATAAATATATTGGCAACCAGAGGCCAAAAGATTGCAATCAAAATCACTTCACAACATCACCATAGAAATTGATTCACAAGGGTGCTCCATTGTGAAGGAGGATTGTTTTGGGTCAAATGAAGGGCATCAAAAGTCAACTCAAAAGTCAACCAATCAGGGGCAAAATGGTCCTCAAAAATTCTTCAACTCATCATTGATATGAGGATTGAATTTCATTCATTGGATCAAAAGGAAATGAGAGAAACAAATCAAGAACAAAACATGTCAAGATTTAGGTCAAATAAAACACTTCCAATGTTAAATTCCATTTTTAATTTAAAAATAATTCATAAAATAAAATAAAAATTTCTAAAAATAAGAGGACATCTCAAAGATTCTAAAATATACTTTTTTGGGATTTTATCATACTTGGAAGTATTTTAAAATAACTTAAATCTAAACAGAAATAAAATAAAACAAAAAGGAAAATAAAATAAAAACAAAGGGGCTGGGGGTGCAGGAAGCAGCCCAGAAGCGTTGCAAATGCAAATGGGCTTCAAAGGGGGGGTGCCAATAGCACGCCCAGCCCATCACAAAAAAAACAAAAAAAAAAACAAAAACATGTGGATTCAGTGCAACGTGGTCAAACAAGGAACATGGTGGAAATCAATCAGGCACGTTGGCTGAAAAAGTAATCAGATCCAAGGTTTCACAGCGTGCCAAGTCATTTAATGAATCTCCCAGCTTGGTTCAGTGTGTTTGTTCAAAGCAGGTCCATGGTGGGTCTTAATCTGGGGCGTTAAAACAAAAAGTAAGCAAATCACATGGCCAGCAATGAAACACGTGGTTCATGTGAGTTTAAAAAAAAGGAGGGAGAACCAGACGGCCAGAACCGCTGTTCCGGTCGTCTTCTCCGGCGAGCCATCAAGAACAAGCCACAGCCAAAAACCCAGGATCCTCAAAACTTAACCAAAACGAGCAAAATAAGAGCCAAAAGTGATCTCCAGGTTACGTGGATCATGAATCCACTAGATATTTTCATTGATCACGCTTAAATAACACAAAACGAAAAGAAATAGAAAAAATCTCAAATGAGAAAAGTTCACAAACAGTCACCAAATTAATTCAGAATCCATCTATGATATGCAAGGATTAAAAAGACATAAAAATAGCGTGATAAAAGTACTTGAACAGAGAGATATTTTGAAAAGAAAGAAACCTAAAAATAAGCTTCCACAGAGCTTGTTGTGTTAGTGAAGCTTGCAATAAACTACCCAGAAAGGTTCTATGAATCTCAAGGAATGCTTTTAGATGTTTTATTTTGATTGAAACTCAGTAAAACTTGGAAACTGATTTTGACTTTTTTCCTCTCTTTTTTCTCAATCTGTTCTCACTCAAATGCTCACAAAAATCACTTCTGAAGACTTGTGAATCATCCTGAGTTTATGTATGTTGGATTCAGATGGAAAGAGAGCCCAATTCTGTTCTCTTTGGGCCCAATTGGATTTTCACTTTTTCACTTCATGGCCATTTGAATAGTGCACGAAATTCCCCTTGCCCAGCTGTAAAACTGGCTCCTTTAGCTTGCATCTGAAGTAGGTTGATCAAAGGGCTGAGAATGACTCCTTGGTTTGGTCTTATGGCATGTTTTTGATGTGTTACTTAATTTTGAAGAAAGCTTGAAAATGGCCACCAAGATGAACTCAAATCTCAAATCCAAAGATGGCATTGTGTTCCAAATGTGTTTGGCACTCAAAAAATGCACAAGGTTGGTACAAAATGTTTTTAAATCAATTAAATTTTATTTTTCCCTTTTAAGCCCTTTTCCATGAATATTTCATTAGGGATTCTTCAATCTAAGCCAAACCTTTGATGCCTTGATGTTTGGTTGAGAAAATGACCCCATTTGGAGCAAGTTTGATTTTGGAAAGATTTCCATTTGAAGTGTGCAAAGTGGTGAAATGGACCTATAATGAAAATGACCTGTAATCCTGCTTTCCCAAAATACCCCTTCCTTGCAAACCTCATAACTTGAGTTCTACGAATCCGATGAATGACTTCTAGTACTCTTTGGAAAGCTAAGAGCATAAGGAACAACTTTCATGTTCATCAAAAGGTGAGGAGAAACATCCTTCTAGGTTAAAAATGGCTTGGAAGTTGGTTGACTTTTGTTGACCAAAATCACATTCATCTGAGGACTTGTAACTTGTCTGCATCCTAACTTGAGTTCTATAAATCCAATCAAGGACTTCTAGTACTCAAAAGAAAGCTAAGAACATGCTCTACGAGTTTCATGTTAGGGTCAAGATGAGATGAGACTTGTATCTTAAGATAGGTGGTCTTGAAGTTAGGCACTGAATATGGGATTTTACCCAGAGAACCCTAATTCAGTAACTCCTCACACTCTTGCTTCTTGAAGAATTGATCTTGAAATGATATCTCATGTATTTTAACACAACATTCCATGACCATAAAGACTTGG
Organism: Lathyrus sativus; assembly: GCA_963859935.3. NCBI lineage: Eukaryota > Viridiplantae > Streptophyta > Magnoliopsida > Fabales > Fabaceae > Lathyrus > Lathyrus sativus. Next base: position 198,826,669 of record OZ012737.1, read on the forward strand.
AATTGAGTCTTAATCTCCTTCAATTTCACAGTTGACTTAGGGTTGACCAGATGAAAACCCTAATTGCACCACCTTCAACTGTAGCTCTTCACACTTGGTATAAACACTTGAATGAACTCCACAATGACCCTCAAGGCCTCCAATGAGCTTAAAGGATAATCTCCCTCCATATCCATGGGCTTGTGATCCTCAGATGACCTTCAAATGGCCTCCTAGACAGGAGGTGAACCACACACACTTATCTGCCTATCCAAAGGGCTTTGACTTAACTTTGATGATGATAACCCCCCTGTTGACTTGAATACAACCTCTTGATTAGGTTTAGAACCCTTGGTAAATTCCTCTTGTTAGACACACATATCTTGATCCCCTGTAAAATGCAAAATCCTATGCAATGTAATATGCTTGAACAATGTAATGAAACATAAGCCAAGTAAAGAAAAGGTTGGGCAAATTTTGGGGTACAACGGCTGCCCCTATTCAAACGGCTTAGACCTGAATGGATGAAAAGCGAACGGCTATCAAACAGTCAAGGTAAAAGACGGTTGAATACAAAAGAACCCGGAAATTTGCCAACCGCAGAAATAAACTGCAAACGAGAATCTCCGGAGATAACTGTTCTGATTACAAAACATGCCTTGCTGGGAGAAAGAGAAACTTAACGAGTAACTCTGCTTGGGGAAAACTTCAAATTGTCGGAATCTGGATATTCAACGAACCAGAGTGAATCAATGAAATCTGTCGGAGCCTGGATACTCAACGAGATGAGGAGCACGTCAACAAATGAAAACTGGCCAGAGTCCGAACACTCAGCGAATCAAACCCACCGGAGCCTAAACACTCAACGAAGCAAATCAATCGGAGCCTAAACACTTAACGAAGCAAACCAACCGGAGCCTAATCACTCAACTAAGCAAACCAATTGGAGCCTAAACACTCAACGAAACCAACCAACCGGAGCCTAATCACTCAACGAAGCAAACCAACCGGAGCCTAATCACTCAACGAAGCCAAACGGACCGGAGCCTAAACACTCAACGAAGCAAACTAATCGGAGCCTAAACACTCAACGAAGCCAAACGGACCAGAGCCTAATCACTCAACGAAGCAAACTAATCGGAGCCTAAACACTCAACGAAGCCAACTAATCGGAGCCTAAACACTCAACGAAGCCAAACGGACAAGAGCCTGATCACTCAACTAAGCAAACCAACCGGAGCCTAAACACTCAATGAAACCAACCAACCGGAGCCTAATCACTCAATGAAGCAAACCAACCGGAGCCTAATCACTCAACGAAGCCAAACAGACCGGAGCCTAAACACTCAACGAAGCAAACTAATCGGAGCCTAAACACTCAACGAAGCAAACTAATCGGAGCCTAAACACTCAACAAAGCCAAACGGACCGGAGCCTAATCACTCAACGAAGCAAACTAATCGGAGCCTAAACACTCAACGAAGCCAACTAATCGGAGCCTAAACACTCAACAAAGCCAAACGAACCGGAGCCTAATCACTTAACGAAGCCAACTAATCAGAGCCTAAACACTCAACGAAGCCAACTAATCGGAGCCTAAACACTCAACGAAGCAAACCGGAACTGGAGTATCTGATAAACAAAGGGAATACGTCACAAACTGAGCCTTCACGGGAACTTGGATATTCAACGGAGAAAGAGATACAAAACTTAATGGGATTAATATAACCAAACGGAGTCTAGGCACTTCACGGGTAAGGCAAAAAGTCACAAATAGAAGATGTCGGAACCTAGATGTTCAACGGAGGAGCCGGAGTCTGAACGCTCGACGTAGAAAACGAAGTCTAAAGATCACCTTTAGGGGATAAACACCACCTAAAATCAGAAAGGTGATGACCTGGTTTATGTTTCAAAATGCAAATGTTTGAAAATGGTGTAATGCTCCATACGAAATGGAAATGCTACGTGTTTGGGTAGATTCCATGCATGCATGCAGATGCAACGGAACTACTCTAGCAAAATAAATGCTAAAGAGGAGAACGAACTCCGCTGGAGGAAGACTAGGCACGCCTAGTGCAAACCGACTCATGCTGGGGAATAATAAGCCTTGAATGGCCTCCAAGAAAACTTCTAGGTAAAACTGCTCTGCTAAGTACAAATCCACTCCGCTGGGAATTAGAAACATGTATCGACCATTAGGGATAACCGTATACTTGCATACACACCACCATGTTGGGATGAAGAAACCGCTTTATATTGCTGGGGAACAAACTTTGGCTGGGGAAAACAGCTTCATCCATACCTTCTTAGAGAGATGCCCCAAGGATAACAAACCTGCAAAAACAACAGACAAGATACTACACAACAAAGGCTATCTTGATCATTGTCCGTGACGTTGTTCAGTTAAGTCAAAGTTTTAACAGTTATTGGCCAAGGCCTGCAAGTTTATGTATGTGCAAATTCATCAAAAACATCGGGCGTTTTTCATAAACAAAACACTAAAAGTTAAAACCAAGCACACAAAGATTTTTTGAATAGCAAGTTTTATTGATAAACGGCCTGAAAATAGGCAAATTTACAAAGGATGCAACTCCTGAAATGAGGAAGTTGCGCCAAAGACAAATAAGAAATGCACAAAGATATACAAAATGTCGGCAATGTGGTTCAGACAACCACCACGGGACGATTCATCTATGACTCGCATGACTTCGATTCTTTTTCGATGCTTCGTCTTTGGAAGAGATTGACTTGAACGATTTCCCGTGGGTTCTCCCATAATCCACTATGCTCTGAAGAGTTGTTTGCTTTTCAAATCCCTAACTTTTTCCTGAATCGCCCTCGTGGGTTTTCGATTCACCGGGATACCCATTTTTGCCAAAGTCGCCTTTTCAGGTTTTCAACTTTGCGGGTTTACATCTTTTCTTTTTATCCCTAATTTTTGCCCGAACCTCTCTTTTTATGGTTTGTCGAGATGCCCCATTTTTTGCCTGGACTTTCTTTTTTCTTTCCAGCGGGTCTCTTTAAGCATAGTATTTTTTTACTGCGTCTGCGTTCACAGGGGATGTAAAGTCTTCACCGTCCATGGTCGAAAGTAGTAAGGCCCCTCCGGAGAAAACTTTCCTTACAACATACGGACCTTTGTAATTGGGAGCCCATTTGCCCCTATGATCGTTCTGTGGTGGGAGAATCCGCTTCAACACTAAATCACCTGCCTGAAAGCTTCGAGGACGTATCTTTTTATCGAAGGCTTTCTTCATTCTGCTTTGGTATAGACGACCATATGCGATGGACGCCAACCTTTTCTCATCCATCAAACTGAGCTGATTCAACCTGTTCTTCACCCATTCTGCTTCATCTAGTTTGACGTCAGCCAGAACTCTCAAGGAAGGTATCTCAACTTCTAGTGGCAGGACAGCCTCCATACCATATACCAACGAGAAGGGAGTTGCCCGAGTTGAAGTACACACCAAGGTGCGATATCCATGTAAAGCAAAAGGCAACATCTCGTGCCAATCTTTGTAGGTCACAACCATCTTCTGCACGATCTTCTTGATATTTTTGTTAGCTGCCTCAACAACGCCATTCATCTTCGGACGATAGGGAGATGAATCGTGATGCTCAATCTTGAAGTTCCGGAACAACTCTTTCATCATCTTTTTATTCAGGTTAGATCCATTATCAGTAATGATCCTTTCAGGTATTCCATATCGGCAGACGATGCCCCTTTTGATGAACCGGGCCACAACTTGCTTGGTGACATTGGCATAAGAAGCTGCTTCGACCCATTTGGTAAAATAGTCGATGGCTACCAGGATGAAGCGGTATCTATTGGATGCAGTAGGTTCGATCTTTCCAATCATATCAATGCCCCACATGGAAAAGGGTCATGGAGATGACATGACACTCAAAGGACACGGCGGCACATGAATTTTGTCGGCATAGATCTAACATACGACATTTCTTTGCGAATTTGAAACAATCTGACTCCATCGTAAGCGAATAATACCCAGCTCGCAACAACTTTCGAGACATGGCATGTCCGCCGGCATGCATACTGAAAGTACCCTCGTGGACTTCCTCCATAAGCAGATTTGCTTCTTTTTCATCCACGCATCTCAACAGCACCAAATCATGGTTTCTTCTATAAAGCACACCATCCTGATTCAGATAGAAATTGCCAGACTATCTCCTTAGAGTCTTCTTTTCTCGACTAGATGCCCCGGTCGGATACTTCTGGTTCTTAAGGAAATTTTGGATGTCAAAATACCACGGATTGCCATCGGAGGCCTCCTCAATGGCGAATATGAAAGCGGGTCTATCAAGGCGGGAAATAACTAGTCTGGGAGCTTCATTCCAAAAATTAACCTTGTACATCGAAGACAGCGTTGCCAGAGCGTCTGCCATCTGATTCTCCGCCCGCGGCATATGGTGAAACTCTACCCTGTCGAAGAAAGGTAACAATCTCCTTGCATAATTCATGTAAGGAATCAAATTAGGTTGACGAGTTTCCCATTCTCCCTTGATTTGATACACAACTAGCGCAGAATCGCCATATACATCGAGATTCTTAATTCTCAAATCAATAGCTTCTTCGAGACCCATGATACATGCTTCATACTCAGCCTCATTTTTGGTGACCGGAAATGTCAATCTAGCAGTGAATGGGATGTGAGTGCCATAAGGAGTTGTAATTATTTCCCCAATTCCACTTCCGTATGAGTTGACGGCACCGTCAAATATCAACTGCCATTGGGAGCCAAGTTCAGGACCTTCTTCTGGTAATGGTTCGTCACAATCCTTCATTTGGAGGAACATAATGTCTTCGTCAGGAAATTCAAACTTCATTGACTGATAGTCTTAGATGGGTTGTTCGGCAAGGTACTCTGACAGAACACTTCCTTTGACGGCCTTCTGAGAAACATGTTGAATGTCGTACTCTGTCAGTACCATTTTCCATCTGGAAATTCTTCCTGAAAGCGCTTGCTTTTCAAAGACATATTTGATCGGATCCATCTTCAAAATCAGCATGGTTGTATGGTTAAGCATATACTGTCTTAAACGTTTGGCAGCCCAAGCAAGTGCGCAACACGTTTTCTCAAGCATTGAGTAACGGGACTCACAATCTGTGAACTTTTTACTCAGATAGTAAGTCGCGTGCTCTTTTCTTCCAGTCTCATCGTGTTGACTGAGGACACAACCATATTGTTCTCAAGAACCGTTAAATACATAATTAATGGTCTTCCAGCTACCGGAGGTATCAGTATTGGAGGTTCCTGCAAATACTCTTTTATCTTCTCAAATGCTTTCTGACAATTCTCATTCCAAACGACCGCCTAATCATTTTTTAATAACTTAATTAATGGCTCACAAGTGGCTGTGAGGTGAGATATGAACCGAGTGATGTAGTTCAATCTACCTAAGAAACCACGAACTTTTTTCTTGGTCTTTGGTACTGGAATTTCTTGAATTGCCTTGATCTTTGCAGGATCAACCTCAATACCTTTCTCACTGACAATAAACCCCAATAACTTTCCTGACCGTACGCCGAAAGTACACTTGTTTGGATTCAGTCTAAGTTTGAACTTCCTTAATCTCTCAAACAACTTTAGAAGGTTCACCAGATGCCCCTCCTCCGTTTCGGACTTTGCGATCATATCATCGACATAAACTTCAATCTCATGATGAATCATGTCGTGAAAGAGTGTCACTATTGCTCGTTGATAAGTTGCCCCTGCGTTCTTGAAACCAAAATGCATTACTTTATATCAAAACGACCCCCATGGCATGATGAAATTCATTTTCTCCATGTCCTAAGGTGCCATCTTGATCTGATTGTATCCGGAAAAGCCGTCCATGAAGGAAAACAATGAGAATTGTGCGGTGTTATCAACAAGCATGTCAATATGAGGGAGCGGGAAATCATCCTTTGGGCTCGCTCTATTCAGGTCCCTATAATCAACACACATCCTGACTTTGTCGTCCTTCTTAGGCACGGGCACAATGTTTGCGACCCACAGAGGGTAATTTGTCACGACAAGAAATTCGGTGTCTAACTGCTTTTGGACTTCTTCCTTGATCTTCACTGCCATATCAGGCCTGGTTCTTCTCAATTTATGCTTAACAGGAGGACACTCTTCTCGAAGAGGCAAGCGATGAACCACAATATCTGTGTCGAGTCCGGGCATATCTTCATATGACCAAGCAAAGACATCTTTATACTCTTGGAGTAACTCAACCAGTCTTTGTTTGACATCACTTTGCAGCGCGGCCCCTATTTTGACTTCCTTCTTATCTTCCTCTGTTCCCAGGTTGATGACTTGAACTTCCTCCTGATGAGGCAAAATGACCTTCTCCTCTTGTCTCAACAATCTAGCAAGCTCTTCTGGTAGGTCTTCGTCTTCATCAATCTCTTCGTCTGCTTGAAAGATCGGATTGTCAAAGTCACACCGAGTCATAGACGAGTCTGAGTCGATGGTATCTGATATTTGTAACCTGCAATGATGATGATTTTATGCTTAAATGATATGCAAACAAAACAAACACAAACCACATTTCCATTTTACTGTTAGAAAACCAAAAGAAGAAAAACAAGGATCACAAATATTGAATGGGAAAAATGCCCTTTGATTAATGATTAAAAGATGGTTCAAACATAAACAAGCATGCCCTAAACAAAATACCACTATGCTCCGGGTAGAACATAGGGTTACACAATAACTGAGAAAATAAAGTATTACTGTTCACGTGTCACTTGGAAAAATTCCTCAACGGACCAATTGCATAGCTTCTGTCCGGGAGCGCTCGGTTGGATCCAACCGTCCATGTCACAATCATTGTCCCCAGCTTCATCATCAGAAACAACATTGATTTGCTCAAAAATAACACCCCCACTGGTGAACTTGACGGGCCCCTTATAGCATGGTGCGCTCTGCGAAGATGATGGGTGGTACCCCAATCCGAACTTGTCCTGCTTCTGAGGTATATCTAGCACCTTTCCCCATCCTTGTGATGCCCCAGCCTGTACTGCCGCTTGAGCCTCCTTAAAATATGACATAGCCACTTCTGGTTCTTTGTTCACAACTGGAGATTTATCCTTCAATTGCACAGTTTCGAAGGCCTGACACAAAGTCTCATGAATTTCTCCGTCTACCTCAACGTATTTGAAAGATGACAAGTGGCTAATCATGATATCTTCTTCCCCACATACCGTCACAACACTGCCTCCGACCATATATTTTAGCTTTTGATGCAGAGTGGACGTAACAGCCCCAGCAGAATGTATCCATGGACGACCCAACAGACAACTGTAAGCAGGCTGAATGTCCATGATGTAAAATACCGCCTCAAATACCTCTGGGCCCACTTGGATAGGCAGAGTTATTTCCCCAAAAACAGATCTCTGGCTTCCATCAAAGGCTCGTACAACCAAATCACTTGGTGTACAATAAAGACCCTGATGATCTATCTTCATCAATGCTTTCTTTGGAAACACATTCAAGGACGACCCTATATCAACAAGGACGTGCGACATCACTGTTCCCCGGCATTCAATTGAAATATGCAGTGCTAGATTGTGGTTTCTTCCTTTTAGCGTCAAGTCCAAATCTGTAAACCCCATACCGTTTCCTGCGTTTACATGCGCCACGACTCCTTCGAGCTGGTTAACCGATATTTCATGTGGTACGTAAGCAGTGCTTAAAACTTTCAACAACGCATTTCGATGCGCTTTTGAACACAACAGCAGTGATAGTATAGAAATTTTTGAAGGAGTTTGTTGCAGATGGTCGACTATCTTGTAGTCGCTTTTTCTAATCAGCTTCATGAACTCTTCCATATCCTTTGCCAGCGGTTCTTTCTCACTCAGCCGGGGAATTTCTTCTACCACCGTTTTGCCTTTCCCTTTATCAGTTTTCTCAGCCACCACCTCGGGCATCGAAAAGATTCTACCGCTTCTGGTAATTCCTCCAACTCCGACTAGATTATCTACCGAATCGACAGGCAAACTCTTCAATTCTACCTTCTGTCCATTACAAAACACCTCGGCTCCGTAATTCCAAGGGATAGCCTTTGAACTTTCTTACGGCACAGGTCCTGCTTTAGTGATGATGATTGTAGGTGGCCTCGGAGGCGCTGAAATAGTGATAGTTTTATATGGGATTGAAATCGTCGCAATTTCATCCTGCTCCTCCTCTACTGCTTCCACGGGTTTCCTTTCAGCGGTCCGATCGAATTGTAACATTCCTTCATTCATCATGCTTTGAATATACTTCTTCAGATCATCACATCCCTCAGGATGGCACAAACAGTTGACACAACCTTCACTACAACCTGGGAACACTCCCCCCTTCAGTAGCTTCTCCTTCACAAAACTTAGTGGCATTTTCAGCTCATTCACGTCAGTTATCAGATCTAACCCTTCCTCTACCAGAACAGCACCAACCCTAGTCGGCCCATGATTTGGCATAAGGTTTTGCACAACATTTGGCGCGTCATGTGAAAAATCTATTGCTTTGCTATCAATCAGATCTTGCAACTTATGTTTGAAAGCCTTGCAATTATCAATAGTATGGTCGGGTGCCCCATAGTGGAACTCGCATCGTGCATTCACATCAAAGTTGGGCGGTGGTGGGCCTGTAAGAGGAGCCAAAGTCCTCTTTTGGATTAACTGCAATTGCAATAGAGTTTGGAGCACTTGGGAATATGGCATTGGTGGTGGATCAAATACTCTATTTGCTGGCCGAACCGGATACCTTCGATAACCCTGCTGATTTTGTTGGGGTGGCTGTTGTTGTCGTTGTTGTTGTTGTTGTTGTTGAGGTTGTTGTTATGGTTGTTGTTGTTGTGGTACAGGGATCGTAATGCTAGCGATCTGTTGTTGATGTTGTTGATGATATTGATTATGAGGCTGATTTCAACATCTTCCTTGAAAACTAGATACTGAGCTGGTTTCTCCCTCGCGCCTTTTATTGCCAAAGACTTTCTTTCCTCCTCCTCCAGCTGAGGATCCTTCGCCTGCTTGAATCTTCCCAATTTTGATACCATTCTCTATGCGTTCCCCGGTGATTATCATGTCAGAAAAGCTGTCAGACATACAGTTGATAAGCTTCTCATAATACATGCCAGATAAAGTAGCCATGAACATGTCAATCAGCTCGCGCTCCACCATCGGGGGTTGAACTCTTGGAGCCAATTTGCGCCACCTTTGGGCGTACTCTTTGAAGCAATACTCCTCTGGGTAAGATTTTGCAACTGAACCCTGTTTGGAGCAGGGTCATTATTATATTGATAATGTTTCATGAACGCCTCATCCAAATCCTTCCAGCTACGGACATTAGTGGGCTCCAACCCCATGTACCACTCAAGGGAAGGACCGGATAGACTGTCTTGGAAAAAGTGCATTAACAGCTTTTCATCGTCTGAATAAGCGGACATTTTCCTGTAATACGAGCGCAAGTAAACTCTAGGACATGTAGTACCCTTGTACTTATCAAAGTCAGGGACTTTGAATTTCTGCGGTATCCTTAGGTCGGGGATAAGTCCAAGGTTGGCCATATCAAGGCCCATAGAGTTCTGACTCTCAAAGCTCTTTATCTTGTCTTCCAACCATTTGAATCTTCTATTAGTCTCAGAAGGCACTTCACCACCAAAATCTCTCACTGAGAAGATGTCGTCCTGTCTGTCTTCAAACAACTGTTGATTCAGGTTGCCATGAATAACACCATTAGCTTCAGGCCCATACACATTGCCCTGACCAATAATTCCAATATTACCAACTCCAGTGTTACCAAATCCATTGTTACCATTGCCTCCGCCAACATTGCCATTACCGTTCCCAGTTGCGTTCCTATTTCCAGCACCATTGCCATTTCCATTCCCACCAGCATTGGGGATAGTGTTATTAGTGTGCTGAGTCTCAACAAGAGGTGGGTTAGCATCAGTCCCTCCATGTAATACGCCGTCATTATCAACCCGTGCAATCAGAGGCTGCACCAAGGTTCTGAGCTGGTCTTGTCCACTAGGTACAGTCTGCATAACTTCCATAAATTGAGCCATTCTATCTCTCATTTCCTGCATTTGCTCCTGCATCTGTTCCATGATCCTTTTCTGTCTTCCTCTGGTCGCGTACCGGTGATTTGTGTTATCAGTAATCCTGAAATACACTAAAAAATAGGGGATAAGAAAATAGTTCTGATGCACCTGCAATGAGAAAAAAATGCTAAATGCAGACATGTATATATGCAACAGGGAGATTTCCCCCTCGATTCTAGTTTCTAGAAGAAGAAACAACCACGGAAAACCCTACAGACAAACAGACAGAACAATAACTCCTCATATAATAATAAGCCAACCAACAGTGTGCATACATCAGCTGAGTACAAATAGAAATAACCTCAATCAACAAGCCTGATGATGGTCGATACATAAGCAAAACAACAAGATACAAAGAAAGACAGTCAAGCTGAACGTCGAGACTGGAAATCCTCTAGTAGCTTCCGTGTTTCGGGATGATCCAGTCTAGTAAGTAGACCCTGTATGAGTAGCTCTCACCGGCTAATGGTGCGTTGTAGACTATCAACATGGTCTTCCCAGGCTCCCTCTCTAAAGTACACGTTAAGTCTACTCCTCTTGGTGTCCGCTCTCAACCTACAATCCTTCAGGTCTGCAATAGCTTGGCTTAATCTGTGCTCACTGTTATATCTGAGTGCTTCCTCCGCCGAAATCTTCTCGTCCTTTGCTTTGAGCTGCATCTTCAACTTGGCGATCTGCTGCTTCAGCTTGTCCTCGCGCGCTATGTTGTTAGTGAGCGCGGCATTCCATACTGATTCAAACTTAGAGATCTCCAAGTAAGCCTTGTCCATATCCTTTTTCTTGGTAGCAAGCACACTACTGACAGCGTTCAAATCTCGGCCTGAACGTTCTCTGGCGCCAGTCTCTTTCGTCAAATCCGTACCTAGCTTGTTGACAAGTTCAGTATGTCTCTTGAAAGAATTGACAACATCAATCTTCTCGCTTCGGAGTTGAATGATTTCTTTCTCTAATTCTTCATTCGCTTTCTTCAACTCTTCTTTCTCATGCAACAGTTGGTTGTACTTCTGGATATCCACGGTAGTGGGTTCTTCAATCATGATGGGGTACAAAGGCACAACTAAAGGAAATGGCATCAGGGACTTGGCAGCTCTATCTTTGATCCAAACCACGTAAGAGTCATAAGCTCGATTGCCACTCTTTCCTAGCAATGTCTTACCTCGCCTGTGAATGTTACTCCACGCATACTCTATTCTAACCAAAGTGTCAGCTTCCAGCAAGCCTATGAGATACATATATTCCTGTATCTCTTCTTCCTTAGGAGGACTCTTCAAAGCATATCCAAACTGTCTAATCAACAAAGAGGGATTATAGTTAATACAGCCCTTCCTTCCGACCAACAAGACATTCGGAAAACCACTGCAACTATATATGATTTCAGTGCCAAGTATATCTCGATCAAACCATATAATGTTTTCTGCAAGTAAACCCATTAACCTAGCAGACCAATCTGAGGTGTCAGCAGTAGCAACAAACGGACCTGTCTTCGGGAGGTGACTGAAGAACCACCTATACAACATGGGTACACAACAAGACACATTTTTACCCCTTCGCTTCTCATTCTTGTAATGGATAGAATGGTAAACATATCCTAACAAAGTAGGCACTGGATTCCCTGAAGCAAGGATATAGAAGGCATCTGTATCCACAAAGTCTGGCAAGTTAGGAAACAAAATGATACCATATATATGCATAGAGCGAGAATGGCATTGAACACAATCCAACAACCGTCTTTTGCGAATTGTAAAGCTTTGTCAACCAGAAAAGGTAGAGGAAACCCATATACTCCATTCAGCTTGGTCAATTTTCCTGAGAACTCTGAGGCATCAAGATGAATAATTGCAACAAGCCTAGCTAGATCAGGCTCAGCATCAACATGATAAAAAGGCATCTGATCCAATATTGGAACTCCTAGTAACACAACATACTCTTCCAGGGTCGGCGCCAGGACATAGTCAGGAAAAACAAAACATCACAATTGAGGGTCATAAAAATGAAGCAAAGCATATAAGCCATTCAACTCGAACGCTGAAGGTTTGCACACCAAACGGAGTAACTTCCCATAAGATTCCTTGAACTCTCCTCTCACTTTCTGATCTGCTGAAGTAATCAAACTCAATAGGGAACTGATATCAGGAGAAGGGAGTTTGTGCAAATGTCTTCTTTAGAGGCTCCATGTCAGAAAAGATCACTAGAATCGGGGAGGAAAAATGCACCTGCAACACAGATACATGTTAATGAAAATGCAAATGCACATGTAAACAGGAGATCAAGATTGATGTGTTGTAGTTTAAGAAGACCGGCGCTTCGCTTTAGTCATAACCAAACACTGATACTAGAATCCCTTGGTATCAAAAATCCAACTGTAAAGAACCGGGTAATCTGAAGGCTAGAGTTTCCTGCATAACCCCATCTCTCTCACAGGTAAGGACCTATCCACTGACAAGGTTTGGCATCCTATGCGTTCATCAGCATCACAGACTTTCAAGAAATGATGATACGTTCACCATTTCTGATTTGGCATCATTATCTCTTGAGGAGGCCTCACTTAGCTGACTCACAAATGATCGGTTCCCAGAGTCGACAATCCTCAGATCCAAAATTCCTTTGAGCCCAAAGGGCTAGAAAGATAATCGTTAAAGAGAATCTCGTCTGAGATCGAATTTCATGGCTAGCTGATGCATGCAAGGCATACAGGCTCACCATTAATCTCCACTTCTAAAGCTAAGTCTATACTCAAGCCTGGGTCTGGCTTATCTCTCAATGGAACAATCCCTCCCCACAGCACAGCAATAATGAATCATGCGGAAAGTAAAATGCAGAAAGCAAATAAAGATAAAGCACATATGTACACACCCAAAAATAAACAAACAAGCGCTAGGATTGACTCGCATAGGGGATATTCATGTCCCCAGTAGAGTCGCCAGTTGTCGTTACTGCAAAAATCGAGACCGGAAATGACAGAAGAGTCGCCACCGTGCATTATTTATCCTAAGAGAGGGAAAGGAAATGCTCATAGAAAACCTAACGAAAAGAGGGATAAGATCGGTCATTGCAACCAAATCTTGGGTTCAGGAGTCGGTTACGCAAGGGGAAGGTGTTAGCACCCCTCACATCCGTCGTACTCGACGGGATCCACGCTTGTTGTCTATCTAAAAGGGTGATTGAAACTATCTAACTACAGGCTTGAGGACAAAAGAAAAAGAAGTGACTCGGCAAAGCAATGGCGCTTTGTGCCTACATATCTCATCTGAAGTGAGAAGTCAGAGTCAACGTAGTTCGGCTAACTACGGGTGAAAGGGGGGAAGGTTGCTCGCCAAGACATCGCGTCTTGTGCCTACGTACTTTCATCAAGTATGAAAGATCAGAGCAAACGTAGTTCGGGCTAAAAAGACCACAGGTTGGTTCAAAAGTTTTACCCGAGTAGGGTTAACAATCAGTTCTAGCAGTTTGGTGTATGCAGCTCGACCATTGGAGACTTACGCGTAACCGCTTGCGGTAGAACTAAAAGTTAATAACACTCTGGCTTATGAAAATGGTTTCTAAGGATTAAGGGCCCCAAAGGGCAAAAATAAGTTTGAATGATTTGTTTATGTGTTTTTTAGAGAAGAAGTGTCTTTGAGTTGGTTTGCAATTCATATCGCACTAGAGACTATGACTTAGGAGTGAATGCGTCGCATATCATCCAAAGGGTGCTATACTAAACATTCAAGCCATTGAAGAGAAACTCTTGAACAACCCTTTCCCGAGTGCTTAAGGCTCGTAATGTACAATGATCCTTAACCTTTATTAGGTGTTTTATGATTGTTTTGAGATGAGAAGAGAAAGGACACTAAAGGGAGACTAACTCCAAACCTAAAGTTATCATGCAATGGTGATCCTAAGATTGAGATAAAGGAATACTACCTAATGTTATCATACATGGTTAAGATCCTAAGGTCTATCATAATCTCCCTTGAACAAGAGAGATTAGAGGTCCTAAGGGAAAGAAACAACAGAGGAACAACAGGAAACGAAATAAGCATACAAGAATGCAAACGTGGAATGCAAGTGAGGGAGGAAATTGGTGTGGGGAAGTAGCCTCCACAAGCTCATCTCAACCTCATGCAAAAATATGAAAAATACAATAGATGAAAGGAACAAGAAATGCCTCAAAAGAAACACACAAGAGCACCAAAAATGGGATGAAATGGCCTAAACCAAACAACATCAACCATAATGCCAAAACATAAACACAAATGAAAGGAAAAGCAAACCTAGATCAAAGTGAGTATTGGAGGAAATATGAGGGCAACAAGGAACCCATAATGGCATTCAACCATAAGCATCACAAGAAAGATGCACAAGAAAGCACAAAGAAGTCCTCATGGATTCATCATTTTAAGCATGCTTCAAGTACCTCCAAAGGAGGGACAAAACTACCTTAATTGAGATACCAAAGTCATTGGAAAGAAAGGGACATGAAATACAAGTTCTCAAAAGAAAAAGGAAGTAAACCACAGGGAAATGCAAGCAAATTCCCAAAGGAAAGCAAGCATGTTTCACAAAGATAGGAATTTACTCTAAAAATAGGAAAATGATTCAAAAATTATCAAATAAAATGCAAGAAGCTCATAAATATGTTGGCAACCAGAGGCCAAAAGATTGCAATCAAAATCACTTCACAACATCACCATAGAAATTGATTCACAAGGGTGCTCCATTGTGAAGGAGGATTGTTTAGGGTCAAATGAAGGGCATCAAAAGTCAACCAATCAGGGGCAAAATGGTCCTTAAAAATTCTTCAACTCATCATTGATATGAGGATTGAATTTTATTCATTTGATCAAAAGGAAATGAGAAAAACAAATCAAGAACAAAACATGTCAAGATTTAGGTCAAATAAAACACTTCCAATGTTAAATTCCATTTTTAATTGAAACATAATTCATAAAATAAAATAAAAATTTCTAAAAATAAGAGGACATCTCAAAGATTCTAAAATATATTTTTTTGGGATTTTATCATACTTGGAAGTATTTTAAAATAACTTAAATCTAAACAGAAATAAAATAAAACAAAAAGGAAAATAAAATAAAAACAAAGGGGCTGGGGGGTGCAGGAAGCAGCCCAGAAGCATTGCAAATGCAAATGGGCTTCAAAGGGGGGTGCCAATAGCACGCCCAGCCCATCAGAAAAAACAAAATAAACAAAAACATGTGGATTCAGTGCAGCGTGGTCAAACAAGGAACATGGTGGAAATCAATCAGGCACGTTGGCTGAAAAAGTAATCAGATTCAAGGCTTCACAGCGTGCCAAGTCATTTAATGAATCTCCCTGCTCGGTTAAGTGTGTTTGGTCAAAGAAAGTCCATGGTGGGTCTTAATCTGGGGCGTTAAAACAAAAAGTAAGCAAATCACATGGCCAGCAATGAAACACGTGGTTCTGGTGAGTTTAAAAAAGAGGAGGGAGAACCAGACGGCCGGAACCACTGTTCCGGTCGTCTTCTCCGGCGAGCCATCAAGAACAAGCCACGGCCAAAAACCCAGGATCCTCAAAACTTAACCAAAACGAGCAAAATAAGAGCCAAAAGTGATCTCCAGGTTACGTGGATCATGAATCCACTAGCCATTTTCATTGATCACGCTTAAATAACACAAAACGAAAAGAAATAGAAAAAAATCTCAAATGAGAAAAGTTCACAAACAGTCACCAAATCAATCCAGAATCCATCTATGATATGCAAGGATTAAAAAGACATAAAAATGGTGTGATAAAAGTGCTTGAATAGAGAGATATTTTGAAAAGAAAGAAACCTAAAAACAAGCTTCCACAGAGCTTGTTGTGTTAGTGAAGCTTGCAATAAACTACCCAGAAAGGTTCTATGAATCTCAAGGAATGCTTTTAGATGTTTTATTTTGATTGAAACTCAGTAAAACTTGGAAAGTGATTTTGACTTTTTTTTCCTCTCTTTTTCTCAATTTGTTCTCACTCAAATGCTCACCAAAATCACTTCTGAAAACTTGTGAATCATCCTGAGTTTATGTATGTTAGATTCAGATGGAAAGAGAGCCCAATTCTGTTCTCTTTGGGCCCAATTGGATTTTTACTTTTTCACTTCATGGCCATTTGAATAGTGCATGAAATTCCCCTTGCCCAGCTGTAAAAATGGCTCCTTTAGCTTGCATCTGAAGTAGGTTGATCAAAGGGATGAGAATGACTCCTTGGTTTGGTCTTATGGCATGTTTTTGATGTGTTACTTAATCTTGAAGAAAGCTTGAAAATGGCCACCAAGATGAACTCAAATCTCAAATCCAAAGATGGCATTGTGTTTCAAATGTGTTTGCCACTCAAAAAATGCACAAAATTGGTACAAAATGTTTTTAAATGAATTAAATTTGATTTTTCCCTTTTAAGCCCTTTTCCATGAAAATTTCATTAGGGATTCTTCAATCTAAGCCAAACCTTTGATGCCTTAATGTTTGGTTGAGCAAATGACCCCATTTGGAGCAAGTTTGGTGTTGGAAAGATTTCCATTTGAAGTGTGCAAAGTGGTGAAGCAATACTCCTCTGGGTAAGATTTTGCAACTGAACCCTCTGGGTAAGATTTCCATTTGAAGCTGCAGCCAATTTGGGCCACCTTTGGGCGTACTCTTTGAAGCAATACTCCTCTGGGTAAGATTTTGCAACTGAACCCTGTTTGGAGCAGGGTCATTATTATATTGATAATGTTTCATGAACGCCTCAGCCAAATCCTTCCAGCTACGGACATTAGTGGGCTCCAACCCCATGTACCACTCAAGGGAAGGACCGGATAGACTGTCTTGGAAAAAGTGCATTAACAGCTTTTCATCGTCTGAATAAGCGGACATTTTCCTGTAATACGAGCGCAAGTAAACTCAAGGACATGTAGTACCCTTGTACTTATCAAAGTCAGGGACTTTGAATTTCTGCGGTATCCTTAGGTCGGGGATAAGTCCAAGGTTGGCCATATCAAGGCCCATAGAGTTCTGACTCTCAAAGCTCTTTATCTTGTCTTCCAACCATTTGAATCTTCTATTAGTCTCAGAAGGCACTTCACCACCAAAATCTCTCACTGAGAAGATGTCGTCCTGTCTGTCTTCAAACAACTGTTGATTCAGGTTGCCATGAATAACACCATTAGCTTCAGGCCCATACACATTGCCCTGACCAATAATTCCAATATTACCAACTCCAGTGTTACCAAATCCATTGTTACCATTGCCTCCGCCAACATTGCCATTATCGTTCCCAGTTGCGTTCCTATTTCCAGCACCATTGCCATTTCCATTCCCACCAGCATTGGGGATAGTGTTATTAGTGTGCTGAGTCTCAACAAGAGGTGGGTTAGCAGCAGTCCCTCCATGTAATACGCCGTCATTATCAACCCGTGCAATCAGAGGCTGCACCAAGGTTCTGAGCTGGTCTTGTCCACTAGGTACAGTTTGCATAACTTCCATAAATTGAGCCATTCTATCTCTCATTTCCTGCATTTGCTCCTGCATCTGTTCCATGATCCTTTTCTGTCTTCCTCTGGTCGCGTACCGGTGATTTGTGTTATCAGTAATCCTGAAATACACTAAAAAATAGGGGATAAGAAAATAGTTCTGATGCACCTGCAATGAGAAAAAAATGCTAAATGCAGACATGTATATATGCAACAGGGAGATTTCCCCCTCGATTCTAGTTTCTAGAAGAAGAAACAACCACGGAAAACCCTACAGACAAACAGACAGAACAATAACTCCTCATATAATAATAAGCCAACCAACAGTGTGCATACATCAGCTGAGTACAAATAGAAATAACCTCAATCAACAAGCCTGATGATGGTCGATACATAAGCAAAACAACAAGATACAAAGAAAGACAGTCAAGCTGAACGTCGAGACTGGAAATCCTCTAGTAGCTTCCGTGTTTCGGGATGATCCAGTCTAGTAAGTAGACCCTGTATGAGTAGCTCTCACCGGCTAATGGTGCGTTGTAGACTATCAACATGGTCTTCCCAGGCTCCCTCTCTAAAGTACACGTTAAGTCTACTCCTCTTGGTGTCCGCTCTCAACCTACAATCCTTCAGGTCTGCAATAGCTTGGCTTAATCTGTGCTCACTGTTATATCTGAGTGCTTCCTCCGCCGAAATCTTCTCGTCCTTTGCTTTGAGCTGCATCTTCAACTTGGCGATCTGCTGCTTCAGCTTGTCCTCGCGCGCTATGTTGTTAGTGAGCGCGGCATTCCATACTGATTCAAACTTAGAGATCTCCAAGTAAGCCTTGTCCATATCCTTTTTCTTGGTAGCAAGCACACTACTGACAGCGTTCAAATCTCGGCCTGAACGTTCTCTGGCGCCAGTCTCTTTCGTCAAATCCGTACCTAGCTTGTTGACAAGTTCAGTATGTCTCTTGAAAGAATTGACAACATCAATCTTCTCGCTTCGGAGTTGAATGATTTCTTTCTCTAATTCTTCATTCGCTTTCTTCAACTCTTCTTTCTCATGCAACAGTTGGTTGTACTTCTGGATATCCACGGTAGTGGGTTCTTCAATCATGATGGGGTACAAAGGCACAACTAAAGGAAATGGCATCAGGGACTTGGCAGCTCTATCTTTGATCCAAACCACGTAAGAGTCATAAGCTCGATTGTCACTCTTTCCTAGCAATGTCTTACCTCGCCTGTGAATGTTACTCCACGCATACTCTATTCTAACCAAAGTGTCAGCTTCCAGCAATCCTATGAGATACATATATTCCTGTATCTCTTCTTCCTTAGGAGGACTCTTCAAAGCATATCCAAACTGTCTAATCAACAAAGAGGGATTATAGTTAATACAACCCTTCCTTCCGACCAACAAGACATTCGGAAAACCACTGCAACTATATATGATTTCAGTGCCAAGTATATCTCGATCAAACCATATAATGTTTTCTGCAAGTAAACCCATTAACCTAGCAGACCAATCTGAGGTGTCAGCAGTAGCAACAAACGGACCTGTCTTCGGGAGGTGACTGAAGAACCACCTATACAACATGGGTACACAACAAGACACATTTTTACCCCTTCGCTTCTCATTCTTGTAATGGATAGAATGGTAAACATATCCTAACAAAGTAGGCACTGGATTCCCTGAAGCAAGGATATAGAAGACATCTGTATCCACAAAGTCTGGCAAGTTAGGAAACAAAATGATACCATATATATGCATAGAGCGAGAATGGCATTGAACACAATCCAACAACCGTCTTTTGCGAATTGTAAAGCTTTGTCAACCAGAAAAGGTAGAGGAAACCCATATACTCCATTCAGCTTGGTCAATTTTCCTGAGAACTCTGAGGCATCAAGATGAATAATTGCAACAAGCCTAGCTAGATCAGGCTCAGCATCAACATGATAAAAAGGCATCTGATCCAATATTGGAACTCCTAGTAACACAACATACTCTTCCAGGGTCGGCGCCAGGACATAGTCAGGAAAAACAAAACATCACAATTGAGGGTCATAAAAATGAAGCAAAGCATATAAGCCATTCAACTCGAACGCTGAAGGTTTGCACACCAAACGGAGTAACTTCCCATAAGATTCCTTGAACTCTCCTCTCACTTTCTGATCTGCTGAAGTAATCAAACTCAATAGGGAACTGATATCAGGAGAAGGGAGTTTGTGCAAATGTCTTCTTTAGAGGCTCCATGTCAGAAAAGATCACTAGAATCGGGGAGGAAAAATGCACCTGCAACACAGATACATGTTAATGAAAATGCAAATGCACATGTAAACAGGAGATCAAGATTGATGTGTTGTAGTTTAAGAAGACCGGCGCTTCGCTTTAGTCATAACCAAACACTGATACTAGAATCCCTTGGTATCAAAAATCCAACTGTAAAGAACCGGGTAATCTGAAGGCTAGAGTTTCCTGCATAACCCCATCTCTCTCACAGGTAAGGACCTATCCACTGACAAGGTTTGGCATCCTATGCGTTCATCAGCATCACAG
Source organism: Lathyrus sativus (assembly GCA_963859935.3). Lineage (NCBI taxonomy): Eukaryota > Viridiplantae > Streptophyta > Magnoliopsida > Fabales > Fabaceae > Lathyrus > Lathyrus sativus. The sequence goes on from OZ012737.1 coordinate 198,846,719, forward strand.
ACTTTCAAGAAATGATGATACGTTCACCATTTCTGATTTGGCATCATTGTCTCTTGAGGAGGCCTCACTTAGCTGACTCACAAATGATCGGTTCCCAGAGTCGACAATCCTCAGATCCAAAATTCCTTTGAGCCCAAAGGGCTAGAAAGATAATCGTTAAAGAGAATCTCGTCTGAGAGCGAATTTCATGGCTAGCTGATGCATGCAAGGCATACAGGCTCACCATTAATCTCCACTTCTAAAGCTAAGTCTATACTCAAGCCTGGGTCTGGCTTATCTCTCAATGGAACAATCCCTCCCCACAGCACAGCAATAATGAATCATGCGGAAAGTAAAATGCAGAAAGCAAATAAAGATAAAGCACATATGTACACACCCAAAAATAAACAAACAAGCGCTAGGATTGACTCGCATAGGGGATATTCATGTCCCCAGTAGAGTCGCCAGTTGTCGTTACTGCAAAAATCGAGACCGAAAATGACAGAAGAGTCGCCACCGTGCGTTATTTATCCCAAGAGAGGGAAAGGAAATGCTCATAGAAAACCTAACGAAAAGAGGGATAAGATCGGTCATTGCAACCAAATCTTGGGTTCAAGAGTCGGTTACGCAAGGGGAAGGTGTTAGCACCCCTCACATCCGTCGTACTCGACGGGATCCACGCTTGTTGTCTATCTAAAAGGGTGATTGAAACTATCTAACTACAGGCTTGAGGACAAAAGAAAAAGAAGTGACTCGGCAAAGCAATGGCGCTTTGTGCCTACGTATCTCATCTGAAGTGAGAAGTCAGAGTCAACGTAGTTCGGCTAACTACGGGTGAAAGGGGGGAAGGTTGCTCGCCAAGACATCGCGTCTTGTGCCTACGTACTTTCATCAAGTATGAAAGATCAGAGCAAACGTAGTTCGGGCTAAAAAGACCACAGGTTGGTTCAAAAGTTTTACCCGAGTAGGGTTAACAATCAGTTCTAGCAGTTTGGTGTATGCAGCTCGACCATTGGAGACTTACGCGTAACCGCTTGCGGTAGAACTAAAAGTTAATAACACTCTGGCTTATGAAAATGGTTTCTAAGGATTAAGGGCCCCAAAGGGCAAAAATAAGTTTGAATGATTTGTTTATGTGTTTTTTAGAGAAGAAGTGTCTTTGAGTTGGTTTGCAATTCATATCGCACTAGAGACTATGACTTAGGAGTGAATGCGTCGCATATCATCCAAAGGGTGCTATACTAAACATTCAAGCCATTGAAGAGAAACTCTTGAACAACCCTTTCCCGAGTGCTTAAGGCTCGTAATGTACAATGATCCTTAACCTTTATTAGGTGTTTTATGATTGTTTTGAGATGAGAAGAGAAAGGACACTAAAGGGAGACTAACTCCAAACCTAAAGTTATCATGCAATGGTGATCCTAAGATTGAGATAAAGGAATACTACCTAATGTTATCATACATGGTTAAGATCCTAAGGTCTATCATAATCTCCCTTGAACAAGAGAGATTAGAGGTCCTAAGGGAAAGAAACAACAGAGGAACAACAGGAAACGAAATAAGCATACAAGAATGCAAACGTGGAATGCAAGTGAGGGAGGAAATTGGTGTGGGGAAGTAGCCTCCACAAGCTCATCTCAACCTCATGCAAAAATATGAAAAATACAATAGATGAAAGGAACAAGAAATGCCTCAAAAGAAACACACAAGAGCACCAAAAATGGGATGAAATGGCCTAAACCAAACAACATCAACCATAATGCCAAAACATAAACACAAATGAAAGGAAAAGCAAACCTAGATCAAAGTGAGTATTGGAGGAAATATGAGGGCAACAAGGAACCCATAATGGCATTCAACCATAAGCATCACAAGAAAGATGCACAAGAAAGCACAAAGAAGTCCTCATGGATTCATCATTTTAAGCATGCTTCAAGTACCTCCAAAGGAGGGACAAAACTACCTTAATTGAGATACCAAAGTCATTGGAAAGAAAGGGACATGAAATACAAGTTCTCAAAAGAAAAAGGAAGTAAACCACAGGGAAATGCAAGCAAATTCCCAAAGGAAAGCAAGCATGTTTCACAAAGATAGGAATTTACTCTAAAAATAGGAAAATGATTCAAAAATTATCAAATAAAATGCAAGAAGCTCATAAATATGTTGGCAACCAGAGGCCAAAAGATTGCAATCAAAATCACTTCACAACATCACCATAGAAATTGATTCACAAGGGTGCTCCATTGTGAAGGAGGATTGTTTAGGGTCAAATGAAGGGCATCAAAAGTCAACCAATCAGGGGCAAAATGGTCCTTAAAAATTCTTCAACTCATCATTGATATGAGGATTGAATTTTATTCATTTGATCAAAAGGAAATGAGAAAAACAAATCAAGAACAAAACATGTCAAGATTTAGGTCAAATAAAACACTTCCAATGTTAAATTCCATTTTTAATTGAAACATAATTCATAAAATAAAATAAAAATTTCTAAAAATAAGAGGACATCTCAAAGATTCTAAAATATATTTTTTTGGGATTTTATCATACTTGGAAGTATTTTAAAATAACTTAAATCTAAACAGAAATAAAATAAAACAAAAAGGAAAATAAAATAAAAACAAAGGGGCTGGGGGGTGCAGGAAGCAGCCCAGAAGCATTGCAAATGCAAATGGGCTTCAAAGGGGGGTGCCAATAGCACGCCCAGCCCATCAGAAAAAACAAAATAAACAAAAACATGTGGATTCAGTGCAGCGTGGTCAAACAAGGAACATGGTGGAAATCAATCAGGCACGTTGGCTGAAAAAGTAATCAGATTCAAGGCTTCACAGCGTGCCAAGTCATTTAATGAATCTCCCTGCTCGGTTAAGTGTGTTTGGTCAAAGCAAGTCCATGGTGGGTCTTAATCTGGGGCGTTAAAACAAAAAGTAAGCAAATCACATGGCCAGCAATGAAACACGTGGTTCTGGTGAGTTTAAAAAAGAGGAGGGAGAACCAGACGGCCGGAACCACTGTTCCGGTCGTCTTCTCCGGCGAGCCATCAAGAACAAGCCACGGCCAAAAACCCAGGATCCTCAAAACTTAACCAAAACGAGCAAAATAAGAGCCAAAAGTGATCTCCAGGTTACGTGGATCATGAATCCACTAGCCATTTTCATTGATCACGCTTAAATAACACAAAACGAAAAGAAATAGAAAAAAATCTCAAATGAGAAAAGTTCACAAACAGTCACCAAATCAATCCAGAATCCATCTATGATATGCAAGGATTAAAAAGACATAAAAATGGTGTGATAAAAGTGCTTGAATAGAGAGATATTTTGAAAAGAAAGAAACCTAAAAACAAGCTTCCACAGAGCTTGTTGTGTTAGTGAAGCTTGCAATAAACTACCCAGAAAGGTTCTATGAATCTCAAGGAATGCTTTTAGATGTTTTATTTTGATTGAAACTCAGTAAAACTTGGAAAGTGATTTTGACTTTTTTTTCCTCTCTTTTTCTCAATTTGTTCTCACTCAAATGCTCACCAAAATCACTTCTAAAAACTTGTGAATCATCCTGAGTTTATGTATGTTAGATTCAGATGGAAAGAGAGCCCAATTCTGTTCTCTTTGGGCCCAATTGGATTTTCACTTTTTCACTTCATGGCCATTTGAATAGTGCATGAAATTCCCCTTGCCCAGCTGTAAAAATGGCTCCTTTAGCTTGCATCTGAAGTAGGTTGATCAAAGGGATGAGAATGACTCCTTGGTTTGGTCTTATGGCATGTTTTTGATGTGTTACTTAATCTTGAAGAAAGCTTGAAAATGGCCACCAAGATGAACTCAAATCTCAAATCCAAAGATGGCATTGTGTTTCAAATGTGTTTGCCACTCAAAAAATGCACAAAATTGGTACAAAATGTTTTTAAATGAATTAAATTTGATTTTTCCCTTTTAAGCCCTTTTCCATGAAAATTTCATTAGGGATTCTTCAATCTAAGCCAAACCTTTGATGCCTTAATGTTTGGTTGAGCAAATGACCCCATTTGGAGCAAGTTTGGTGTTGGAAAGATTTCCATTTGAAGTGTGCAAAGTGGTGAAATGGACCTATAATGAAAATGACCTGTAATCCTGCTTTCCCAAAATACCCCTGCCTTGCAAACCTCATAACTTGAGTTCTACAAATCAGATGAAGGACTTCTAGTACTCTTTGGAAATCTAAGATCATGAGGAACAACTTTCATGTTCATCAAAAGTTGATGAGAAACATCCTTCTAGGTCAAAAATGGTTTGGAAGTTTGTTGACTTTTGTTGACCAAAATCACATTCATCTGAGGACCTGTAACTTGTCTGCATCATAACTTGAGTTCTATAAATCCAATAAAGGACTTCTAGTACTCAAAAGAAAGCTAAGAACATGCTCTACAAGTTTTATGTGAGGGTCAAGATGAGATGAGACTTGTATCTTGAGATAGGTGGTCTTGAAGTTAGGCACTGAACAGGGGATTTTACCCTGAGAACCCTAATTCAGTAACTCCTCACACTCTTGCTTCTTGATGAATTGATCTTGAAATGATATGTCATGTATCTTAACACAACATTCCATGACCATAAAGACTTATAATTAAGTCTTAATCTCCTTCAATTTCACAATTGACTTAGGGTTGACTAGATGAAAACCCTAATTGCACCACCCTCAACGGTAGCTCTTCACACTTTGTATAAACACTTGAATGAACTCCACAATGACCCTCAAGGCCTCCAATGAGCTTAAAGTATAATCTCCCTCCATAACCATGGGCTTTTGATCCTCAGATGACCTTCAAATGGCCTCCTAGACAGGAGGTGAACCACACACACTTATCTGTCTATCCAAAGGGCTTTGACTTATCTCTGATGATAACCCCCCTGTTGACTTGAATACAACCTCTTGATTAGGTTTAGAACCCTTGTCAAATTCCTCTTGTTAGACACACATATCTCGATCCCCTGTAAAATGCAAAATGATATGCAATGCAATATGCTAGAACAATGTAATGAAACATAAGCCAAGTAAAGAAAAGGTTGGGCAAATTTTGGGGTACAACAGTCATCCCGTCTTCTCTCTCCCCGACGAGATGTCGAGGGGTCGTATTGCCTAGAGGACCTGGCACTCTCTTGGTGCCTCAAATTCTGGGCGGAGCTCGGTGCTTCCTTCTCTTCATACTGGATGTACACCTGCACCTTGAGGAGGAAGGCGTCCAGCGACGCTGGAGTCTCAATGCCAACCGCCTTAGCAAATTTGGTTGTTCCCGCTAGAGAAAGAACTTCTTCATATCGTCGTTCGTGGAGACCTGAACGGCTTCTTTGTTGAACCTTTCGATATATGCTTGAAGAGGTTCTTCTTTCCCTTGAATGATGGCCTCAAGGGAGGCTTCTGTCTTCGGGTGAGGACGAGAGGTCGTGAAACGCCTGAAGAACATCCTTCCCAACTGCCTCCAAGATGTGATGGATTCGTCGGGGAGCTTCTTGTACCAAGTCACTGCTCCCTTCCTCGACATGGTTTGGAATAACCTATATTTGGTTGCACCTTTGATGCCACGGTAATCGATCAGATCATCGATATTTTTGATATGCTCGTCTGGATCTGTAGTACCACCGTATGTTCCTTAGGGTGGGGATTTCTCCAGCCCTCTGGGTAGGCGCATGGCCATAATCTCTTGGGACAACGGGTCGTCAGGCTCGTCGTCACTGTTGCTGCTAGACCTCGAACGGGAGCGAGTAGTTCGTCTAGGAAGAGGACTGCGATCTTTGTGGGGAGATGAACTTCGGGCTCGGCCCTTGGATCTGGGTGAAGGAGAACGATGACGCTCTGTCAGGAGATCCCTTTTGGTTCTCTTAGCCCCTGGAGAGTTCTGGCTCTGGGGAAAGGCATGGTCGCGTTTTCTTACTGCCAGAGAGTCTGGCTCTGCTTGTGCTCGACAATCTCTTCCTCGTCTGCGGGTAAAATGCAAATTAGATCCGTCATGGTTGGGTCGGCATTGGGCAGAACCAGAATGGTCTGATGATCTTCGGAGGGCTGGTCTTCGACGTTGTCAGCGTGATCAGGGAAGGAGATGTGGTTGTTCCATCTCTAGGCTAATGGACTTTGTTCCCAAGAAAGGGGGTTGCTCCATCACCGTCTTTCTTGCTAACAGGGAGGATGGCATTGCGAGCATCGCGGAAGTTGTCATGGCTGGCCATGATCAGAATCTTGAAAGATCTGATTTGGTCTTGAATTCACGAGAAAAGGAAGACGAGGAAAACAAGGTTTCCCACAGACGGCGCCACTGATCTCGACGGCTAATCAGAACCTGAAGTGGGTCAGAGACTTTGTCGGTGATGCTAAGTTGCAAGGATGGGGAGGGGGTGTACCTGCAAGGCACTCTGATGCTAAAGAATCAGACGAAGTGAAGGCAAGTACAAAAAATGTATGTCTTAGGCTAATTTGAAATGATTTAGAATATCTTACCCTCTCAAGTGAGAGAGTTTTTATAGTGCCCTCAGCGTTTGGCCAATTGGTCTCTATTTTCGGGACGAGATAACCGCTCTACAAAGAATAGGTAACTTCCAGAAACTAGCTGTTGGGAAGAGTAGATGTGCTCGAAACTAGCTGCTGTCATAGACAAGGGCGCGGTCGCAGGTACGGGTGTCGTGACTATTTCTAGATGGTGAAATTGTGCGTGACTGGCAGGAATGTGACAAAGGGGCAGCTGATCTTGGGGGTCAGCTGGTCAACTTTCCTCGGCAGATGAGCAAAGAAGAGGAAGCTTCACTTTACCCTTAGCTGACAGAGTTAATGCTATTAGACCGTCCTAAGAGCAGAAGTGGATTGAAGCATGCATAGCCATTGGGTCAGCCAGAACAACCGGCAATTGCTAAAAAATTATAAAAATCTATGACACTTTAATGTCAAAAATATTGTAACTCAAATTGATTTTTTTATGTTTATTAAATATGTTAGACAATTTTCTTTCATAAAAAGATATATTGATCTGAATTATGTAGTTTCTAAATTCTCATTTCTTTGTTTTCTATATTGACGGATCTGCTAGTTTTTTAAATTATAAAATGACATCGTTTTATCTTTTAAGAAAAATAAATAAATATTGCTCTCTGGTCCAATAATCAGCTCAATCAACTTAGGAGTCAATTATTGTTTCTTTCTAATTTTATGTATAATACTTTTGTTTCTACTTTACTAGTACAACATAGTTACTTTATTAATTTTATTTGTTTAATAACTTAAGTGCCATGTCCTTAATTTTCAGTTTAGAAACTTACCGCCTATTTAATCATTTATTTTATTCCTTAAATTTTAACATTCATTTGTTTATACAGCAAGATATTTGCTTCCAACTAATAATAACTTCAATTTTATTTTAAAGACAAAAAATCAGGGTTAATTTGGTAATGAATCAAATGAAGTAATCTCATTTTATAAACATTAACTTTATCAAATTGTTATAAATAATAATAATATAACATTAACTTTATACAAGTCATAAATAATAATAATAATATAATAAATAAATAGAAGTTTCTCTCTTTACTTAACGCTCAGTTTTTATTCCAATTTTTTATAACTATGAAGTTCTTTTATTACACAAGAAAAAAATTATCTTCACTAAAATAAATACTTGCACACACTTCAAACACATCTTAACTACAGGCAATTACAAACATGCTGGCCAAGGAAAATTCTCAACTGAGATTCCTTTTATTGAAATTTATGGATTAGGTTGGATTTAAAAATCACATTAAATACAACTGATCCAAGATATTGCTTAAAATTTGATTTAACCATTTTCTTGATATGAAATTTGATTCAACCTAATGAACCATTGATTTCATCATTTCCCCGATCTTTTAATGATTTGGCTATAATCTATCCCCAACTATTTCAACTTCTTCCACACATTCACAAAAAAAGCAAGCAAGGTGCAATTTTATACAGGTTTGGTCTTTGACCAGAAATATCACAATTCTGTAAAATTCATAGACTGCATAAGTTATTACATATGGAAGATAGCACCAAGTTCACGAAAGAAGAGAGACCAGAGAAACAAACTCCAGCGTAACCCGGCCCTTGGACCTTGTGTTGATGACAAAATGCTCTGGGTATTTCCTTAATAGCATAAGTAAGCCATACCAAGGCTTCCCTTTGGATTCAGGACCAGGCCATTCCTCTGATGTGAGATATCTTCTTACTCTACCATGGTGCCATACACTGCTATACTTATCCACCAACTAACAAAAAAAACACATTCAGAGATTAATCAAAGTACAGTCTGTAAGAACAAGACAAGATAGTAAAAACAGTACATATAATAGAGTAGCTAGATTTTTTCCTAAAACAAATTCGTTTTTGTATCTTGCCAAATGTATATGAGATGCATCATAATGATTATAAACTATATATCATGATAATTTAAGTCATTCCAGTCAACCTTCTCCACAAAGCAACCAGTAGTAGATATTTGAAGTTTGAAAATGCTAACAAGGGCCCTTGGGATAATGAATCAAAAGAGGTACTTTACATGAAAACTTGCGTATTTATTACTTTGAGAAGTGTTTGACTTATATATCCAAAGACCAAATTTCCTTTTATAGATTCCTTAAACAATGTTCAACATCCCCACCTATGTGGACAGTATGAATTGTAAAAGCATTCATTAAAAAGCATCGTACTACCATACGAGAAATACTTACAAATGCTTCGATGTGAAAATTCTGATATGAAGAAATATGGATGCTACATTATGATTGATCAATACAGGTCATCTAATCCTAGCCCTAAGACTCTTAAATACATAGCCAGATGAACGGCTATTGCATAGCAAAATAACATTTCTACATGCTTGAGGAATGAAATTTTGAGATTATGTTTGGTGTCAACTATTTTAGTAATTGATCAATTCATTTTAAATGTGTTCCAAATGTGGAAATTTAACTGTAAAACAATTCAAACTCCAGTTATTTAATAAATTACAAATGCAAAATTTGATTTCTATATCAAGTCAAATCAATTTAACTTGGACTAAATCATGTCCAATTTTGGATAAATCCCAAAGACAGCCCATGAGTAGATATTGATTCGGGGAACTATTGGATTCTAGATCGTGTAGGTGATACTTTCATGTATAGTTCTGGTAAAAACTAATAGGGATAACAGAAAAGTTTGCCAACTCGACCATACATACAAAATCACGAAAGCAAGTGTTGCAACAAATAATGGTCAGAACTTACCACAGCGTGAAGTTTCTCCATAGGCATCCACTCTCCAGGGCCACAAAGATCGGAGAGGACATTAGCTACAGATGATACTACATCCTTTTCTTCCAATTGCTGAAGTTGAAGATTATCAGCATCACGATCTACTCGGGACCTGCCTTCAGCCTTCTTATCTGCAAGTATCAAACCATGGTAAATAAGGTTGTTAAACTTAAAGTCAAGATCTAACCTGATTGGAGAAAGAAAGAAACATGTAGATTGTGTGATCATAATACAGATTGAAATATCTAATATACAAAATTGCTTATTCATACTAAAATAACCTCTAAAGCATGCATACTTAAATTTAATCATCCCGCAAATCTAAAATGCATAAGAAAGTTCCGTGTAAATCAAAAGTCATAAGTCACAAATTAAGCTTAAGTTACAATATAACAGCTCATAATATAAAAGTTAAAATAAATCTCATAGTTTCTTTATTTCATGCTCATAACTTTCACCGGGAATAAATATTATTTGAATAAATCCATAATAAAATATCATTCATAACAGAAGCCTCAGTCACTATTTATGAGTTTCAAAATAGCCAATAATATTACAATCTACTTTACCTACACTTGGATAGAGATTGAATGTGGTCTCTCCCCAAGGATCAAACAACAACAGCATCCTACATGTTCTTCATGCTGTTATATTTTTAGTATAATTTAAACTCATCATTTTTTCTAATTTAAACATAGTTTACACTAAAACTTTACTGCATTAACCTATACTTAACTATCAGTAAAATATAGACAACATAACAGTAAACGTATTTTCCTATTGTATGAGATTAGCTACATGAATCATACATAGAGAGAAACATCTAAAGCTTCCTTAATGACCTAGAGGTTTCCTATGTCTTCCTCTACCACTAATTATTGGACTATCCTCCGTCTTCTCTATCCTCTATTTTGGAGCTTTTACAGGAATTTTCCACACAAATCAAACTACTTGAGGTGAGATTCTACCATCTCCACTACAATAGGAGCTAGAACATTCTTTCTCCAATACTTCCATTCCTAATCGTATTTCGTTATATATGTCCATTCATCCATCCAAGCATTCTTATCTTGACAACATTCAGCTTGTTTTCTGGTCAGCTTTTTAGAGTAGCATAATATCGGTTTCAAATAACATTGCATATCTTATAGCTGAGTGTTAAAGTTTCTCTTAAGCGTCAATGATACTAATCTATCACAAGTAATACCAAAAAGCAACCTTCAATTTCATCCACCTTAATTGAAACCTAAAGTGTACAAACATCTCCCTCTTTTCCTTATCATTTTGTATGATAGGCCTAAGATTCTTAGTCAATATGATTTGCTGCTGCATAGTATAGTCCCCAAATCAAAGTCTCACCTATAAACTATAAGTAGTGTTCCTTTTGTTAAGCTTACACTATATATATTTCATCTTACGTCTCTATTAATGCAAAGCATGTGCTAACAAAGCTTGTCTCCACATCTCTACATACATTTAAAAATATATACTCAATGTAAATGCATTTGATTTTACAAGACATATGTTAGCAATAAAGTAAAAATGGAAAATTTATCACATGCAAGGAAACAATACTCAAGCCGCACAACAAACAGTTAATGAGTCAAAAAAGGAGTGATTTTGTGATTGCTAGGAGAAAAGTGGGTAGTTGAAAAATGGAAATTTAATTTAACCAAATAAAGTCTACACGCTGCCATTTTTCACTTGACTCAAGTCCAACATAGTATTACCCAAATCTATGGGTAATTTTGCATGACGACTTGTAAATCCGAGAGAGCGATTTCGCAACAAGTTCAGAAAAGACGGGAAATTTGAATACACAAAAACATGAAAATTTTATCAATAGATGCAAGTGAATGTAACTACAATGCAACAGAAAACATCAAAATATGATAAGAGTACCTAAGAACTTGGGGAGCCCTCTCTTAAGAGCTAGCTGTCAACGGTTAAAACCAGGCGACTTAAATACTCCACTAAGCATCCCATACTACTCGATGTGGTACTTATTCAACCCATAATACCAAAGCCCCTATCACAATATATCTGTATGTAAAAAAAACGCAAATGCAAACGTGTTCCCTTATGGCACTTGTTAGTGTGCTAAAAATAGAAACTCTGTATTAGAAATTACGCTTTCAATTTCTAATAAAGTTATAAATTGCTTTCTTGAAGACATAATTTCTATTTGTGTATTCCTTAAAATGTGCCCTTAGGGTATATGTCAGCAAGACCCTTAAAAAAAATTATGAAAATCTACATTAAAATGGAAGGAATTTCTATCACTTATCAATCATTCAAGTTATTAATTCCGGATGACAGTGTTGGGCAGTTAATTCCAACTGTTCTAGTGAGAAATATGAAGATGATAGATACAAGTTAAATAATTCATACTGCATGTATATAAATGCTCAAAAAAATACACAAAAGAACCTGTTTATAGTTATAAAAAACCATAGCAGTCATTGTAACTTGAATCAAAATTTAAACAAGGTTTCAAACCCTATAGGCTGTTATAATTAACAAAAGGAGGGGGCAAAATTGTAAGGAACAAAAAACAATATTTCTGAATAAGTCAGGAAATGGGGGCAAGGAGGGCTTATCATAAATGATTGAAATTGCCATAATTGTGGGTGCGCCCACGAACGTAATGCAAAATGCTCCACATTGCAGTTTCCGTAGTCAATCACGTGCAATTGGTAACTCTGAGCCACATTTGACAACAACGCCATCAAAAGCAACAAGGAATTAATAGTGCTTTAAATAGAAATGTTTATGGTCTGTTCAGCACATTAAACATCCACAAAAATAGAGCTGTTTGGTAATTTAGCGACAAAAATAGTAACTCCATAAGGAAGAAAAAAACTAACGCATCTGCCCTACAGTTGTGTGATACTCATATATGCTACCTAGAATCACGAGGGCAGTGTAGACACTAAAAATGTGAGGTTATCACGTGTAATATAGAAACGAACACACAAGGGGTCTTGACAAAGGTGTCGTCGAAATTGGCGTATTTAAACCATCTATGGTTTTTTATTATAATGCGAGTCCAATCAATTCAACCGTTGAATCATATTATATTTAATTGATGATAATGGATATAAAACTTCAGACTTAGACAATCATATCTATCAGATTTATTAGTAGTTATTATTTACTCCCTCTTTGCTCGTGCAAAAAATGTGATAATCATCTACACCACAGCTGTGATACTCATAGATCCTAGACATGCGGTGTCGAAACTTAAAATCTGAGGTTAACACGTGTAATATAGAAAAAAATGAACAGACATGTGTCTTGACACCATGTGTCCAAATTGGCATATAAGCACCTTCGATGTTTATTCTATTATAATATATGCTGTCAATTCATATTGCAGAGCAACCGGCCTCAAAACAGGGGTTGTGATCGCTGAGTGCGAGATGGCCGCAGTTCTACTACTTTTTATTAAATAATCATACTATAAAATATATATATATATATATATATATATATATATACACACACACACACACACACATAAGTGATGTGAAACGCAAACCCTAAAACTGACTGATGTCTTCTCTAAATAAATCCTAAAACTGAAAGGTCTTCTTCTCTGAAAGAGCAGCCTCTTCTCTCTTGCTGTTGATAGCTGCCGCCGCAGAATGGTTGGGCCCCTGAATCTTTCTTTTCCACATCCTTTGTTCCTTCTAGTATTGTATTTCTTCTTTCTTGCTTCTTCATTTCTTCTTGTCATGTGAAGGTTTTGGCCGGAAAACGCCAAATTACGGCCAGATATAGTATCAAATAGTTTTCGAATTGTTCCGACGTAATGAGAACTTTTATTTCAATGTTAGAATGGTTAAATTGGACTCCAAGTTATAGAAAATTTAAATATGCCAATTTTGACGCCTAGTGTTTAACATAAACATGCATACGGCGGAGCTCCAAGACTGAAACAAGTAGCGGGCAACAGCCACACGGCCGTGTTTAGGGATGGCCATGCATTGTTCCACGCCACCACACCGCTATCAAGCCGCTATATATCACTTTTGACAACAAAGGTTATCATGTGAATTCAACTAATTCCCTCATTTAATGTGATTATTTTACCCTTTATCAATTCAAGACAGGTGAAATGTAAAGACCCTCTATAATAAATAATACCATCAAGAGTAGTATAGGAAAGTAATGAGAACTAACATAAAGTGATTTGATATAGTATCAAATAGTTTTCGAATTATTCCAACGTAATGAGAACTTTTATTTCAATGTTAGAATGGTTAAATTGGAATCCAAGTTATAGAAAATTTAAATATGCCAATTTTGACGCCTAGTGTTAACATAAACATACATACATATATATACACATATAGAGGTGAATTCTAAGGCACCGTGCCGCACGTTGTTTGATGAGTTAGACTATGTAGACCTATGATAGCTGATGTTGGACCATCACATTCGTGGACCATCTAATCAGACCATAAATCAAAGGGTTGCAAGTCTGATAACTTTCAAAGCGATAATTGGAAGAAAATGACAAAAAATTGAAAATGAGAGTTTTACATAATTAACACTCTCTCCCATTCTAAATATTGTCATATCATATCCCCAGATTTCACTTTCTCGCTACTAAGGAACAGCCCAGCCAGCAAAGTATCAAAAAAAAAGAAAGAAAAAAAGAGGCAAAAAACTCAATGTGCATAAACAGGGGAACCCAAAAACAGAGGAAATCGCGAAAAGACCAGGTTCTCCCAGCACCCAAGACAAAGCTCCAAGTCCAGACTTGTAGTCGGTAATCACAAACCAATGTCCAGACTTCCAATAGCAGCTCCTCATAGTTGGCATCAGCCTTGGGTAGTAAATTTTTCTCGGGGTTATTTCCTCTACCCTATGGAACATACAAAGGGTTAATTTTGGTGGATTTTCTCCAGGTTTTGGCCAGGTTATTGATGGATTTTCTGCATCAACTAGGATTGGTGGATTAAGGATCCCACCAAATTTACCTTCCAACACGAAACCCTATCACAATGCCAACAACCTATGTAGCATCGACACCTCTAAAAAAAGGTGTGTCCGTGTTTGTGACCATGTCGGACACTTCCACCGACACTTGTGTTTACGTTTAATTTATTCATTTTTCCAAATTATTACCAGTGTAGTGGTCGTTTTTAGAGTGTCCATGCTTCATAGCCAACAACACAAGTTCTGAGCTGGTATCCGGATCGGTCAAGATTGCATAACACATGGAATTGCACATTTCTATAATCTGCCTTAGTGATTTTGACATCTATGGTCTACACGCTCACCATTGGCTGTTATATACCACTTCGTCAATTATTTAAAAACTCTAGCAATAAGTGGCTTGTAGGCATATCTATTTCATACTACAGTGCCTACTATATTGTAGACCAAAATATGCTACATTTAATACTATTTGGTGATATTTGTAAATATATATAGTGTTAAGAATATTTATATATAGAATAGTCTCACATCGACTATATCATGTAATAATTAGTTGTAATCTATCTATATATAATAATGTTTCCGTAGTGCTTTTCAAAACACACGGTTTATTCATATGTCTCTTAGTCTCTTATATTTCAACATGGTATCTAGATCTTACTAAGAGACAACTCTTTCTTTGCCATATTTTATCCGGTTGACCTACTGTCCAGACTTCCAACGACGTTTCGAAAAACCGACCCCACCATCCAGCGCGTCCGGCGGCTGATTCCGGCCGTTTTTCCGCCGGTCTACTCGCTTCTCCCCACCTATTCCAGATCCGGCCTCTGTTTTACTTTCCGACTCACGAAAAACGGTGCTCCAATACAGACAGCCCCGATTTCACTCCGTTTTTTGTGCCATTAAGTCATGGAAGACGCCGATTTTGTCTCATTTACTAAAGTTCCGCTTATCCCATGTGAAAAACTAATCGGATCAACAAACTATAACATATGGGCTCGTGCTGTCGATATGTAGTTTCATGGTCAGGAATATGAAGATCACCTAACCACACAATTGAGTAATGTTGCCGCCGCCAAACTCGCTAAATGGAAGAAAACTGATGCCTCTCTGCTTACCGTGTTATGCTTCTCCATAGCACCTAACCTCCAAGCGCAGTATCAAGCCTTCTCCACTTGCTATGAGGTTTGGGAAAAGGCCAAAAAAGTCTTCTCCAACGACGTTCATTGTCATCCTCAAACTCGACATACTGAAGATGGAAAATATGGATATGCAAACCTATCTGAGTAAGTTTGATGCCTTGAAAGCAAGTTACGCAACCCTCATGTCGTACGCAAAAGATGCAACAGCTCATGCTGAACAACAGAGTAAATTTTTCATGGTCATGGCGTTTAAAGGACTACCATCTGAACTCGACTCCGTTCATAACCAGATTTTATCAGGTACTACCGTTCCTAACTATGATGTATTAGTGAACAACCGTTGCGCTTGGCTACACCTCATGTGTTTGGTCCGGTTTCCCCTCCATCTATTGTTGCTCCAATACTAGGTGACACTGTTGTCATGCATCTCTTGGCAACAATCAGAATCGCCCTCGAGGAGGATCATCCAACTCCAAACCTCGTCCCAAGTGTGACCATTGTAACCGGCTATCGATCGTTGTTGGAAGCTACATGGCAAACCTCCACGGCAGGTAAATGTAGCTCAAAGTGATAACCCAAACACTATGCAGACTTCACCTTCTATTCAGAACCCTACGCCAAACTACGAGGATTTACTCAGGTGGTGTCAGACTAATCAGATCTCTGGTTCCACTGCTTCGTTTGCACACACTGGTAATTCATTTATTTGCTTCTCTCAATCACCTCCTCTTGATCCTTGTATCCTCGATTCTGGTGCGTCTGATCATGTTACTGGTAATAAAGGTCTTTTTTCTTCCCTCTCTACCTCTAGTTTCTTACCCATTATAACTGCCGCAAATGGTTCTGAAATCCGATCCCAAGGGATTGGTACTGTTCAAATTTTACCATCTCTCTTTGTTACTTATGTCCTATATATACCTAATTGCCCATTTAATTTACTGTCAGTCAGTCGTTTAACTCGTTCCCTTAATTGTTCTATCACCTTTACTAATAGTAATGTTACTCTGCAGGATAGGAGTTCGGGACAGATGATTGGCGTCGGATGTGAGTCTCGAGGCCTCTACTACTTCTCTACGTCATCTACCACATGCTCCACAGATTCTCCACTCATTATACATGCGCAGTTAGGTCATCCAGGTCTTCCCAAGCTACAAAAGTTGGCGGCCAGTTTATCTAAGTTATCCACTTTACATTGTGAGTCTTGTCAATTAAGAAAACATACTCGTAGTCACTTTTCTGATCGAGTTAATAAACGGGTTGTGTCCCCTTTTGCTTTAATTCACTCCGATGCTTGGGGCCCCTCACGTACCGTGTCTACTTTTGAGTCTAGGTATTTTGTAACTTTCATTAATGATTTTTCACGTTGCACACGGATATTTTTAATGAAGAACAAGTATGAATTATTTTCCATTTTTGAACAATTTTATCGAGAAATAAGAACCCAATTTGTTTGTCTATTCATACCTTAAGAAGTGACAATGCATGTGAATATTTATCCCAATAATTTCAAACATTTATGTCATCAATGGTATTTTGCACCAAACATCTTGCCCTCATACACCCCAACAAAACGGGGTAGTTGAACGCAAAAATCGGCACCTAGTAGAAACTACTCGGACCCTACTTCTACATGGTAATGTTCCTCTCCGGTTTTGGGGAGATGCGGTGCTCACGGCATGTTACCTTATAAATCGCATGCCCTCATCTGTCCTTAATAATAAAATCCCTCATTCAATTTTGTTTCCAAACTCTCCACTCCACTCAATTCCTCCTCGAGTCATCGGGTCTACGTGTTTTGTACACAATCTCTCCCCTGATCTTGATAAACTATCAGCTCGATCACTAAAGTGTGTCTTTCTTGGCTATCATCGATTCGAAAAAGGTTATCGTTGCTACTCACATACTTTACAACAGTACCTCGTATCCGCCGATGTTACCTTCTTCCAGTTTGATCCATATTTCGCGTCCAACCAAGTAACTATGGAACCTCTACAGGAAAGTATTCCCACACCTCTTCCGGAAGTCTCATCTGTCATTATCCCCCATCATTCTAGGGAACCTGACCCACGAGATACCCCTACAATTGACCCCCGCGCTCCTCGCCCACCTCAAACATATCAGCGTCGTCACCCAACGTTTGTCGTACTTGTCCCTGAAGTCGTATATGTCCCTGAAGTCGTACATGTCCCTGAGGTCACTACGGACTATCCTCCGACGCTCTCGCCATCACGGATCTGATCCTGCAACCTGAGTCTGATCTTTCGATTGTCCTTCGAAAAGGTATACGTCAAACACGAAATTCTTCTCCACGTTATATTAATTTATGTTATCATCGTCTTTCCCCTTTGCAGTATACTTGTTTGTCTTCTTTGTCTTTTGTTTCTATTCCTAAAATTTCAGGTGAAGCATTATCTCACCCTGAGTGGAGGCAAGATTGATGAAATGTGTGTTCTTCAAAGCAGTGGTACCTGGGAACTGGTTCCTCTACCCCATGGAAAATCTTTAGTAGGTTGTCGTTGGCTTTATACAGTAAAGGTTGGTCCAGATGGTAAGATTGATCAATTTAAAGCTCGCTTGGTAGCTAATGGATACACTCAAATTTTTGAGTTGGATTATAGTGATACCTTTTCGCCTGTAGCCAAGATGGCATTTGTTAGATTTCTTCTAGCCATTGCAGCCATTCGACATTAGTCTCTTCATCAACTTGACATCAAAAATGCATTCTTACATGGTGATCTTGAGGAGGAAGTATATATGGAGCAACCATCTAGGTTTACTGTTAGGGGGAGTCATCGAATATGGTTTGTAGGCTACACAGGTCTCTTTATGGTCTTAAGCAATCTCCGAGAGCTTGGTTTGGCAGATTCAGCACTATAGTACAACAGTTTGGTATGATCTGTAGTGAAGCTGACCATTCTATTTTTTATCGTCACTCACCCCAAGGGTGTTTTTATCTTATTGTGTATGTAGATGACATTGTCATAACTGGTAGTGATCAGCAGGGAATGCTCCAGTTGAAACATCTCTCGATACAATTTCAGACAAAAGATCTTGGTAAACTCCGTTATTTCTTGGGTATTGAAGTAACCCAATCTAAAGATGGTTTGGTGATTTCTCAACGGAAATATGTTATGGATATTTTGGAAGAAACAGGTTTGTTAAATGTTAAACCAGCTGATACTCCTGTGGATCCAAGTGTTAAACTACTACCTAATCAGGGGGAGCATCTATCTGACTCAGGAAAGTATAGGAGATTGGTTGAAAAGTTGAATTATCTCACAGTCACTCGTCCGAACATTTCTTTTGCAGTCAATGTGGTAAGTCAGTTCTTAAATTCTCCTTGTCAGGAACACATGGATGTTGTTATCCGAATTCTAAAATACATCAAATGTGCTCTAGGAAAAGGTCTTGTGTATGAGGATAAAGGACATACCCAGATAGTTGGATACTCCGATGCTGATTGGGCAGGGTCACCCATTGATAGACAATTCACCTCTGGGTATTGTGTACTTAATTGGAGGAAACTTTATATCCTGAAAAAGTAAGAAACAAAATGTAGTTGCAAGATCAAGCTCCGAGGCAGAGTATAGGGTCATGGCAATGGCAACATGTGAACTTATTTGGTTAAAACACTTGCTCAAGGAACTTCAAATTGAAGAAGCAAGACCAATGACACTTATTTGTGATAATCAAGTTGCATTGCACTTTGCTTCAAATACAGTCTTCCATGAGAGGACCAAACATATTGAGATAGACTGTCACTTTGTCAAAGAGAAGATCGAGTCAGGCGACATCGTCACAAGCTTTGTCAACTCTAATCATCAATTGGCACATATGTTTACAAAATCCCTACGAAGCCCCAGAACTAACTGTATATGTAACAAGCTTTATGCATTTGACTTATATGCTCAAGCTTGAGGGGAAGCGTTGATATTTATAAATATATAGTGTTAAGAATATTTGTATATAGAATAGTCCTACATCAACTATATCATATAATTAGTTGTAATCTATCTATATATAATAATGTCTTCGTACTACTTTTCAAAACACACGATTTATTCATATGTCTCTTAGTCTCTTGTATTTCAACACATTCAATTCAAGCTTTTAACTAAAGGTCTGCTTGCCGCATTTGACCGCAATTCTCTTTCTCCATGATATCAAGGAGTGTGATGCAAAGAATTAAAACCTTAATTGAAGTTAAACAATATCCTCGTAACACCGAAAGAAGGGCATTTCATGTGCCCCATAACAAGAAACAGACAGAAGGGAACTTAAATGTACAAGAGATAGAATAAGCTTTAAAGATGACAAAAAAACTAAATATCCAATTGAAAGACAACTTAAACTAATCATCTTAAGTCATCTGCCAATTGGGTTATAAGCAATATGGTCAAACACGAGTTTTTGAGTAGGATCGAAAGGCCGATGAAAGATTGTAACACGAGGATCGTAATACAACTAGTAAGATCCTATCATACAAAAAAGCATACAAATATAGTAACCTATTAATCAAAAAATTAAACTAAGTTAATTACAAATTCTGAGACCCACTTGAAGCCATTAAAATCATAGAGGCCACACAATTAAGCTTGTCAAAGAGAAAAAGAAGAAACCGAGTTCCATCACATATACTAATCATCAGCTTATCCTTAGCACTTCGACAATATAGGCCTTAGAGTATTAAAAAATGTTAGGCCTCAACACAAGTTCCATTACTACTAATCATCAGCTTATCCCTAGCACACCGATAACATAGACCTTAAAGTATTAAAAAAATGCTAGGCCTCAACACAAGTTCCATCACATATACTAATCATCAGCTTATCCCTAGCACATCGACAGTATAGGCCTTAGAGTATTAAAAAATGTTAGGCCTCAATACAAGTTCCATTACTATTAAAAAATGTTAGGCCTCAACACAAGTTCCATTACTACTAATCATCAGCTTCCCTAGCACATAGACAATATAGGCCTTGGAGTATTAAAAAAATGCTAGGCCAACACAATTTCCATCACAAATACTAATCATCAGCTTATCTCTAGCACATCGACAATATTGGCTTTAGAGTATTAAAAAATGTTAGGCCTCAACACAAGTTCCATTACTACTAATCATCAGCTTATCCCTAGCACATCGACAATATTGGCTTTAGAGTATTAAAAAATGTTAGGCCTCAACACAAGTTCCATTACTACTAATCATCAGCTTATCCCTAGCACATCGACAATATAGGCCTTAGAGTATTAAAAAATGCTAGTCCTCAACACAAGTTCCATCACATATACTAAATGTGAAGTTCATTCACGACTTTAAATGGTGAAAACTGCCAGAAATATCAATGATGATGTTGTAAATTCATAGTTTCTACACCAGCAGATGCATATGCTAAACTTGATAATCCATTCTATATTTACAGGAGCATTGTGCAGGATGGTTTTTATGAGACAACCAAACTTCAAGGGTATCTCAAGTTTTGTGATCCTGTCAGTCCTCTAAGCAATAGCAGCCACAACTATTATATTAGTGTTGTTGATGGCGGATGGTGGTCCATGGCGGAGAGCCAAAATTTCGCCATACTGGCTGCTTTGCGGCGCCGTTATAGCGGATTATGGCGGAAAAATTCGCAATATCAGCCTATAATTACCATTGTGGTGAGTCCAAAAACTGCCATGTATATCCACCATAGCGGCCATGGCGCCACTATTTGATAACATTGTATCTTAAATGTTCTATAAAGAATCACCCAAAGTGTTCATACAACCTTGCTCTAAAATGTTCTATACTTTTATTATTAGAAAATTTGGTGTTAGATGATACAGCCCAATGATGCTGGTTGATCCATATATTGAAGTTCATCGGAAAACAAAAGGATTGTTCTGAAAATTTAAGTTCAAAAGACTCTCATTCCCATAAATAGCACGCTCTCCTTAGAATTTATCAACTCAGTTGTAAAACCAAAGATAGTCGTCATCACAGAAGACAGCCCGGGAGGAGTGATGTTGCGCAAAATGCCAGGACAACTTCTCAATGTACTAAATCATTTGAATCTAATCCACATTATTTTCTAGGTTTACTATAAAGAACCTATCAATTGATTCAATGATCTACCTCATCCTTGACTGCAAAGAGAACCTCATGTTCCGTGATATCCTCATAGTTCCCTCGTCCATAGCAATTACAGTTTACAACTACGACCTTAAGAGCAAATGATAAAGAATTATGTAAGTGTGGGTAGGTAAGACCCTGCTTTTACAAGTTATATACTTCCATTAAAAACATGGTTTTAGAAGCTTGAGCTAATAGAGCTCAAGGACATTGATTGATTCATCAAGTGGACCCTTTCAGATCATAAAACTCCCTCCCCCTACCCCATGGAAAAGAATGCAATGCAATTATATATAAGTTTCTAAAAATATTGCAACCCAATAGAAAAGCCACATCAAACAGTAACCACACAGGCACAAACAGATACAATAGCCACTACAGAAGATAAAGCTATGTAACCTAACAAAACCAATCATCCTCGAACAAAACACAATTTTAAAAATAACATCCTAGCAAACCAAAAATCCCAAACAAAAAATAAAACCCTAGCTTCCAGCATATAAACTACCAGTACAAGTTAAATATACAAGACCCGAACCACACACCCGCACTAGAAAGCAGGGCACACAAACCCAAAATTGCAACCTCCTTCAGCAAACTGGATAAAACATTAAAACCAGCATTCACAGAGGAACAACATTACATAGCCTCTTACCACATCAATAAAGAGACACAACAGAAAAATTGCATAGTCATAACTATTGTAAAATAAAATTCCTTCAATCCAAGTATCTGCTGTGAAATTTATTCAAATTGAGTCTAAAATCTAAATCACAGAACAATCACAGCAATATAAAAAAAAATTCTCAACAAAGACTAACCAATTGGTCCGGGCAGAGAAGCCTTTCCCCCAGAACCAACTCCACCACCATACCCATAACCATCATAAGCCTCCCTCCTGTTAACCTTCTTCCCACTACCACCACCACCAACATCCACATCAGCATCATCATCCATCTCATACTCCTCTTCATAATACTCCCTCCTCCCTTTCTTCACCAACGCACCACCCGACCCTGCAGGATGTCCATAACCATAATGCGGCTGAACAGGCGGAGGAGGAGCAGGAGAAGGAGCAGGAGGAGCAATAGCTGCAGAATGATGATTAGCATAATGCCGAGGACCAACTGACCCACCTCCGCCGAGTATACTCCTAACAGGAAGCAAAAAGTAAAACTCCTTATCACCGATCTGAAGAAGATCCTGAGAATCAAGCTTAACAGGAGGGTTACCAGGTAGATGAAGAACACCTTCAACTAAACAACCGTTCTTCCCAAGAACTTCTAAAGCAAAACGACGTCGCGTGAAGTCGTAGAAGATACGAGCGTGATGACGTGAGATGTTCATTCCACCACCGAGACTCGAAAGGTCGACATCGACGGATGATTTCTTGGAGTTCCGGCCGAGGATTATGGAGTAGGTTTGCATATAGTATTCGAAATCTTCGCCTTGAAGCTTCGCGAAACCAGCTTCCACGTCACCGCCGCCGGTGCTCGCGGTTCCCATCGCGAATTGAAGAGATGAAACGGAGAGAAAGAGAGGGGTTTGTGAAAAAGTGTGAGATGACTGAAGAGAATGGGAATGAATTAGTATGGGTTGGCTAGTCAAATGAAACGTTTCCCAAATAATAAAGTAATAATTTAAAGTAGGAGGTTGGATCTTAATATGATGTTTTTGAATTAGTTGGTCCTAAAACTTCAAAAATAAAATAAAATAATAATTTTATTCAAAACTAATAAGATATTCATAGATATAAAAAAAAAAATATATATATATATATATATCTATATATATTTAAATTTGAAATTGACAATTAATTTTAAAATAAAATAAAAAATAATTATACAATTTCAATTGTATTAAATAATTATGCAAAAAAAATAATTTGTGAAGAAAAAAATAATTAAAAAAAAAAATTTGATGCAATAATGATTTATTGAGATAAAAAATTATTTGATATGATATAAACGTATTTAGATACAAAAGCAAAATTTAAATATTTTACTTAATTGTAAAATAAACAATAATTATATAAATTTAATTATATTAAATAATTATATAAAAAGAAAAAAATTGTGAGATGAAAAAGAATATTTAATAATAAGGATTTTGTCTCTTAAATTAAGATAATTGTTTATTAAAATAAAATAGATATTGTGTTGATAGTCATGCGTGAGATAAATATATAGTGTTATTTTATTAAAATTAAAAAAAATAGATTATTAATATTTTTAGTTATAATAAATTAATTAATTAAAATTAAAATGAGAAATTATGGTAAAAAAAATGTGAGACATATTTGAAATTTGAACGAAAAGAGAGAATGAGTATATTAGAGCACCCACATCCATATTATTCATGTTGGTGGTATAAGTGGGTTTCATCTAATATAATATATTTAAACCACTTAACTATATTTTTTAAATATCCATACTACTTACTTAAAACTCTAACATGGGTCCCACAAAATTACATTATGTTTCAAATTTATACCCAAAACTAATATATTCCATAAAAGCAACGGTGTCATTTTAAGATACAGTATTAATTTAAACCACAATAAATAGTCTTTATTATCCATGCTACTCTGACACCAAATAGTACACATAGGTTTTTACCACTCTGATAATTATGCTCTAAGGAAGATGGACATTTGACATATAAATAGAGAGATGGTTCAAAATTAATTAGAACATTCATTAGTTACCAATTTATCCATAATGTAGTGTAATAACTTTTGGTGGAAGGACAAATGAGGCAATGCATGCAATTTACTTTTAATAGGTTGATAGTGAATTATTAATACTTTTAATGATAATAAATAAATAAATAAAATTAAAATGAAAATAAGAAAGTGTTGAAAAAAATGTGAGAGAGGTTTATAATTTGAATGAATTGATAATAAGTGCATAAGATTGACATTTGGCATAAATAGAGGCATAGTTGAGAATTAATTTGGACTTTATTAATTATCAATTTATCCATATTATATTGTAATAAATTTTTAGTGGAAGGACAAATGAGCCAATAAATGTAGTTTATTTTTATGGGTTAATAATAGATAATATAATAATAATAATTTTAAAAAGTGCAAAACTTTATACAGAATTGGTATTTTATTATATTGGTAAAAAACAATCACAATTTTCAATACAAAGTTTTATTTAAGTTGTAAAAAATAATATTTGATTCAAAGTATAAATGGTTTTATCATTTTATTATTTATTAATATCTTCTTCTAATTTTTCAAATTTTCTCATATTTTTTGTTATTTATTAATATCATCTTCAATTTTGAAATTATTTTAATTTTGTTTAAAAATAATATTTGCTAAATTTTTTCATATAAATTAAAAAGTAGTTGTTCTTGATTGGGCCGACACTTGGCCCACAGTCGAGCAGGTCCAACCCCACATGGGGTTGAAAGGCCAATAAAAACTAAACCGCCTCTCCGTCAGGCAGAGCCCTCTATCCCGTCGGGCAGAACCTTTTTTTCCGTCGGGCACGAACCTCTTGGCAGTCGAGCAGGCACCTCACATCTGTCAGGCACGCTTTCCCTTCTGCCCAACCGTCGGGCAGACCCTATCCAGTCCGGGGAGCTCCCCTTACCTCCCTAACGTTCTCAACGTGTCTTGATATGTGGAAACACATCATCTAGTAACTACATGTGCCCTGATTATTCGGTCTTCCACCTCCCGGATAGCACAAAGTAGTTACACTAGGGCGAAGACCACATGTTGGTCTTCCTGACGCCACGTCAGCCCTAGCAGTTACCAGCATTGGGTCTAGCATCGGAGTGTGTTTCAAGTACACCCCCTTCATTCTCCTCAGCAGTCAGACAGCTCAGATGTGTGGTCGGCCAGTGACTCCTTCTGATCAGATGAGATCAGTGGCGTCGTCTGTAGAAAACTGAAGCTTCCTCGTTCTTCCGAGCAATAGAACCCAAAGCTTTCATCAATTTTTGCAATCATGGTTAGCCCACGCCACGACGACGTTGTCCACGACTCCGCCTTCGACCTGCTCACCAAAGGTGAAGATCATGGTGGGCCCATCAACAACCATGACGGTGACATTAGGGATGGGCAGACAGCATCTTCTTCATCTGACGACACGACTCGCAACGTCGCCCCTCGAGCAAGGAGCCCAACTTCTTTTCAGCCCGTCCCGACACCAGCGAGTGCGGATCCGACGATGACGGCCCTTTTCGCGGCCATCAACCAGACCAACTTGATGTTGTTCCAACAGGACAAGCGTATCGGGATGCTAGAACAGGATCGTCCATCTCGCTCTCCTCCGTGGAGACACTGTCATTCCGCCCGAAGCCTTTCTTCCGTACTGTGCGAGACACGACCGACATCTCCCCCGCAGAGATCTCAGCACGAGGATTTTCGGAGCCCCTCTCCCCGTTAAAAGGGGCGCCGACCATAATTGGAGAGGCCCTAAATTATGGCCTCCAAGAAGCGCGAGAGGTCACCTCTCTGAAAGGAGAGGCGCTCCCCGGCCCCAAGGAAGAGCAGACCTGACGGTCCGAGCAAGAGGATGAAGGGTCACAGACAGTTACGTCGACGCAATACTTCCCCCTCACGCTCCCCTGTCCGAAGTGACGAGGACAGTCATCAGACTCCCTTGCACGGGACATCATGGAGACCCTCATCCCCCACGAGATGGAGAAGTTGCCTGCCCTCTCCACCTATGATGGCATGATGGACCCAGACGACCATCTGGAAGACATCGAAGCCATGCTCGACTACCGAAACGTCCGAGGAGCCATCAAATGCAGACTCTTCCCGACGACTCTGAGAAAGGGAGCCATAGTATGGTACAAGAGCCTGGAGCCCGAATCCATCACCTCGTTGAGGGTGCTGAAAGATCTCTTCTCACAACATTTCACGGCATCCCGGCGCCATCCGAAAACGGAAGCAGCCCTGGGCGCGATCATCCAAGCCAGGGACGAGTCTCTTAGAAATTATATCGAGAGATTCACAATGGAGGCAATCCAGGTAACTACTTACGACGACATGGAGTGATACCTCATGGAACAAGGGTTGCACCGCGGCTCCAAATTCGTCGAGGCCATGGCAATCCACCGACCTACCACCCTCTAAGACCTCCTCGAAAAGGCTTGAGCATACATTTGGTTCAAAGAGACCGAAGCTGCCAATTCCGTTTGAGACTCTCGGAATCGCAAAGCTGCCCGTGGCGCTCGGGAATAAGAAGCATCATCCCTCCGGCGCAGGGGAGATTGACGACAAGATGGTCGTCCCCAAGAACCCTAAAAATAGAGGGGCCCTACAGGCCAGTTCACTAGGTACACGACCCCCATCGCTTCCCGCGAGCGCATCATGGCCGAGTGCGCCAATTCAGAGTTCGTAGGGGGTGTCTGTTTCCCTAAACCGGCACCTCCCAAAGCTAACATGGACAAGTCCAAGTACTGTCGCTTCGACCGCAGCCACAAACATATCACCGAGGATTGCATCCATCTCAAGGATGCGATCGAGATACTCATCAAGGACTGGCACTTGAAAAGGTATATCAAGGGAGGATACGACCCTCGACAAGAGGCCCATGAGGCTAAAAGGGTCGAAGACATGCCTCCGCCCGCCAATGACACCGGACTACAAGTGGCCATCAGTATAACCCGCCCCGAAGACTTTTTATCTCTAAGAGAACACAACTTCCCTGTCGGGCCCAACCTTCTTGAGGAACTAATACGCCCCATCAGCCTATGGGAATACTTCCCCATCGCGATGGTCATCCTTGGCGGGGAGCCCCAAACAAACTCTCGGTTAGGTCTGTGAAGAGAAAATTCGACGAGCTAATGAGCAAGAGCTCCAGCTAGATGAGCACCCTCGACAAGTTCCATGGTCTGTCTAACCCGATCACTTACTACCTCGAGGTGTTGCCCGGAGGATCTCCTAACGCCTCCATCCCTCTACTGACCCGGACACGAATTTCGACATCCACCGTATCTTGGTCAACGGGGGGAGCTCAGTGGATATCATGTACACCCACCTGTTCTCAACATTGCAGCTCGACGAGACCAACCTGACTCTGTACGTCAGTTCCGACCTCCAAGGGTTCAACGGGACAACGACAAGGCCATGGGGGCATGTGGAACTCAAGGTCATCTTCGGGACAAATGAAACGGTCAGGGAAATCAACATCCGCTTCCTGGTCATTGAGTACCCATCACTGTACAACTACATCTTAGGCAGGACGACCTTGGCAGACCTCACCGTAGTGTCATCAACGGTCTACCTTAAGATGAAGTACTACACCAGGTGGGGAGGCGTCGTCACCCTCAACGGAGACATAGAGGCAACCCGACGATGTTTTGAAGCAACGATGAAGGGCCTCAGCACCATCAGCCATTCTCCAAAGGAGGTCAAGAAACCTCCACCCATCCAAGAGCAGAAGCCAAAAGACCACGTCAATTGCGTGAACCTCGACTGCCGCTTTCCTGGCGAACAGGACCAGGAAGTAGAATCCGAGCATGCTCCTCCAACGGTCAACGGACAACCTTCCCACCCAACGCGCCCCATTCTAGATGGGAACTTCGAGCTCGTGGCCCTCGGCGAGGATACGAGCAGGAACGTGAAGATTGGAGCTAGACTGCCCAACCTGGCGAAAAAGCAGCTGAAGGCCTGCCACCATGAGATCGTCGAACTCTTCGCCTGGAGTGTTATCGAGATGCCTGGTCTTGACCCCGAGGTCGCCTGCCATCAGCTCTCCATCGACCTAGCCGCGAAGGCCGTAGTACAGCGTAGGCGTAAGCAGTCCCCCGAAGGCGTTCCCCTGGCCATCGTGACCTACAATGGGACGCAGTTCACTAACAGAAATTTCCAAGACTTTGTGAGCAAGCTCGAAACAAAACAGCACTTTACGTCGGTCGAGCACCCGCAAACGAACGGACAGGCGGAGGCCACAAATAGAGTTATCCTGCGGGGCCTAAAACGACGGCTCGGGGATGCTAAGAAGAGATGGGTCGAGGAGCTCCACAACGTACTCTAGGCTTACAGAACGACGCCCCACTCGACTTTCGGGGAGACCCCTTTCCGACTAACCTACGAGACCGAAGCAGTGATCTTAGTAGAAATAAAGGATTCGTCTAGAAGAACCGAATGCCCCCTTGAGAAGAAGGCCAACGACGAGGCCCTCAGAGATGAGTTTGACCTAGTCGAAGAGATCTTTTCAGGATCAGCTCTCCACGAAGTCGCACTAAAGCAGAAAATTGTCCTTCTCTATGACAGCAAAGTCATAAAACGTGAGTTCCAGGTCGGCGACTTGGTCTTGCAAAGAAACCAGAAGACCTCGCGCGAGGGCAAGCTCACCGCGAATTGGGAGGGCCCTTACCGTGTCCGGGATAAGATGGAACACGGGGACTACTACCTCAAAAAGTTACACGGGGAGGAAATTTCTCGACCATGGAACGTTGAGAAGCTCAAAAGATACTACAGTTAAACATTGTTCGCGACGATCAGCCTCGCGACCACGGGAGCGTGACCTGGTACAAACGCGTCTCCCAAAACTCAACGAGATGATAAGCGGCTGCCCTTTTATGCATGCGGGCAGAACGCTCTGTCTGATGGGGATCCCTTAACCGAGCTCCACCACCGTCGTACCGAGATGGAAGAACACCCAGCTCGCAATGAGATGTTCACGCTGTGGAGAGAGGGTCGCGATCACAACCCCCACTTCGTAATCGACCAGGTAACAACCCCGGTCACTCGGCCAGTTCCCTACACTATCGGGCGTAACAAGTAACGTCGAGCTACCACTCCCACCTAAAAGTGTGCAAACAAGCATACAAAAACCCATGCAAACGGGCATATATAAACAAATAAATAGACACACACAAATAATTAGAAAAAATGATAAACATTCTCATACAATCATGGGCACTACCCAACTGTTTAGAAATTACAATAGAAGGGCACAAGGCCCAAACAACAATCAAAACATTTTCCGCGGCACGCAGGCTGAACAAAATCATATTCATCGGGATGATCTTCCTCTTCTGGGACGGGCTGGTCCCCCTCGTCATTGTCTGGTCCTCCGAGCACCACTACGCGATCACCTTGGACTTGATGGTAGGGGCCTGTCCCCTCGGTCACCAAATCCACGTCGGGGTTGGCGAGCCGAAGCTGGGCTACGAAACTCTTAAAGCCTACCTCAACAGCTCCCAGGCAGTCGTCCTCCAACAGCCAGATCTTCTCCACCAGCTCGCATCGAGAAACCAACAGCTTCTCCTCGTCAGACTCTTCCTCGACGGGAGCAAGCAAGTCCTCGAGTTCAGCGACTCGTCCCTTCAGCTGAGTCATCCTCGTCCTTCACCGTCTTCTCGAGCTTCTTGATCCGCTCGCACTGGGCCTTGTCCTGTCTCTGATATTCCTTCTGGTCGGCAACCAGCTTAGACCTAACCTCCTCAGACACTGCCAGCTCACCCCGCACTATGACCAGGACTGCCGAGGAACAAGCCTCCTCGTTGAGTGCGAGAGCTGTTTTAAACGCCCTCACATTAAGGCCATGTCGTCTGACAGCATCTTCCTCCGGGCCTCCTTTCTGGTGGCCAGGATGGTCTTCGTTTCCTCGAGAGCCACGATAGGGACGTTATCCCCAATAAAGAAGTTAGGTCTTAGGCAGCAGGGGGAAGGACGAAACAGCGGTCAGAAGAGCTGTCTGTCAGATTGATCGGGGACGTCTCAGACTCTCGTCGCCTCTTGGAGACCGGCGGGGCAATCGGGAAGACGCTACCTTGTAGGGACGTAGTCGACCCTGTCGGTCCAGAACTGGCCTCCTTTCTAACAACAACGGCCCTCCCCGTGGGATGTCGGCCACCTCCCTTGAGAAGGTTCGTAACACGTTCTTCCATCGAACCCATAACACCTGCAAAGAAAACACAAAAAAGCAAAGTCAGTGTGGGAGTTCGAAACAAAATGAATAAAGTCGAGGAAGCTGCTTACTACCTAAGAAACGATGAGCCTCTGCTCAGTCCGGCACTTGAGGAAGGCCTTTGTGTTGATACATCTAGTCTCGGTCTGGATCTCCCTGTTGGCGTCGCAGATGTACTGCCCGTCCGGGGTCACGCATTTGCAAGGGGGAAGCCGCTCGACGACGTCGACCAATTTCTTGAAGGCCAAACTATCATCCTCGTCTAGATGGTTAGGCCGGTAGATGAAGCTCTTCGTGCTAGATCGAAAGTGCATTCCATCCATTCCAAGGGGAAATGGGAGTGGAAGTCTACCTCAGACTTGTCGTTCACAACGATAACCTCTCGCCAGAACAGCGTATTGATGGCCCCGTCCGTCTATGGCATCACCACGTACCACCTGTTCTTGAACCCTCTAACAGAATTCATGTATTCCCATAAGAGCCTGGTCGGCTGCTTTAGGGATACCCAGTTGTGTCGCCCAGACATAGTCTGCCGTTGCAGATGGAAGACGTAGAAGAATAGTGGAATGGTGGCCCCGAGCTCAAGATAGTTGTAGACAATCTCAAAGGCACGGATGAAAGCAAAAGAGTTGGGGTAGAGCTAAGAGGGCGCCAACATCAGATGGTCGAACACTCCCTGTTGAAAATTCGTTAACGGAAGGCACATCCCCGCCTCCTTAAACATGAACTCATACATGGGGAATCGTCCCCCGTCATAGGGAGAACATATGTGATCCCGTTCCCGAGGCCGATATGCCCTGAACTGGCGAGGAGCCCCAGCCACTATGTCCTTGATCATGGCGAAGACATCTGCATCATTGACCACAAAATGTGACATGTAGTTAAGGGGTTCGTCCCCGACCCATTCTTCTGTCGGCCTGTCTGGAGGCTCCACAACGATCCCATCTTGGCGACCCCACTCATCGTCAGACAGATACCACATTATTTCCTCTTCTTCACGGACATCCATTTACCTAAAAAGCAGAGGAACTCGGTGAATTCGACAGCTAAATCAAATTCACCCTTCCACTGCAATTCAAGTGAAAGGGCATGGACGTCCGAAGCCCAGCAAAACAGCAACACGCCCTGGGTCGCCCAGAAGACCAATCTGGGTTAACCTTAGATCCTCCATCGTCCCTAGGGAATTCATCCTTTTGTCCTCGGGTACTCATCGATCATGTCCGGGGTATTCATCAAGCACCCTCGGGACATTCAACAATCATCACATCTCCCCAGGCCACTCATCGCAAGCAACCACCTTTCTCCGTCGTATCATGTAAGTTTCTGCTCCCTTTACTGGTGTTTTAGTAGGCTTCCGGCGGCTCAGGTGGGCCTGCCAGGGAGGTCGTGGTTGTTTCCGGTGAATACGCCAGGAAGTCCTTCAAAACTAGGGTTATGATCAAACGTCGAGCAGAAACGTTGTAGACGTCGAGCGGAAAATTCAGAGAGTTGAGCGGCAGCAAGAAAACAAGTGAGCGAAAAGACAGAATGAGCCCACGTATATATATGCCCTAGCACGAGAAATGAAGCATCACTAGGCATTCAAGTACCTAGCTCGTAGCCTCCTTAGGGTGACACGTGGCGACTCTCAGCTTTCCTTGCGTCTCTCCAGGTTCCCTCTCCTCGTCCGCGGGCCTCCCCGCGCATCGTAGGCCCGCCTGACCAGTATGGTCGCGGACAGACTGACGAAGTGACATGCTCGACACCTTTGCACCTTAAGTCATAGCTCGTTTGACCGCGAACAACGACTTGGGGGGCTACCGTTCTGGATTGGGCCGACACTTGGCCCACAATCGAGCAGGCCCAACCCCACATCGGGTTGGAAGGCCCAATAAGAACTAAACCGCCTATCCGTCGGGTAGAGCCCTTTATCCCATCGGGCAGAACCCTTTCTCCCGTCGGGCACGAACCTTTTGGCAGTCGATCAGGTACCTCACATCTGCCAAGCACGCTCTCCCTTCTGCCCAATCGTCGAGCAGACTCTATCCAACCCAGGGGGCTCCTATGACCTCCCTCACGTTCTCAACGTGTCTCC
Organism: Lathyrus sativus; assembly: GCA_963859935.3. NCBI lineage: Eukaryota > Viridiplantae > Streptophyta > Magnoliopsida > Fabales > Fabaceae > Lathyrus > Lathyrus sativus. The sequence goes on from OZ012737.1 coordinate 198,879,139, forward strand.
TACACGGAGACACATCATCTGGTAACTACCTGTGCCCTAATTATTCGGTCTTCCACCTTCCGGATAGCACTGAGCAGTTACACTAGGGCGAAGACCACGTGCTGGTCTATATGACGCCATGTCAGCCCTAGCAGTTATCAGCATTGGGCCTGGCAGCCCAGCCCAATGCGAAGTAATCGTTGGCCCTGCGCTGGGGGCACATTATAAATACCCTCTTTCACTAGAGGGTCAGGTAATCTCATTCTTACTTCTCTTTCTGTACTTGTTATCACTCTGTCCGACCCTTACTTTGGCATCAGAGTGTGTTTCAGGTACACCCTCCTCCATTCTTCCCAGCAGTCAGACAGTTCAGACGTGTGGTAGCCAGTGACTCCTTCTGATCAGGTGAGATCAGTAGTATAATTTGGGACACAAAGAATAGTAATAGTAATACTTAAATGCCAATGACTTGTGTCATAAAATCAGGATTCCATAAATAATAACTGTGTAGTAAAATAGCAATTTATTTTACTTTTTATAAAATAAAATCTATAATTTTTGATACAAAATATATACTATATTTTTTTCCGTCTAGTTGTATAATGGTTAGGATGTTCTTGCATATATGAATGAAATATATTAGACGAGTTAATATATCCAACAATACAAACTACTATACAAAGGTTTGGGTTAAGACAAAAAAATTTATAAGTTTATTTAGATAAAATAAATTAGATCACGAGCTATAAAAAAATTTAAATTATTAAATTGATTAATTTAAATAAATAAAAATAATGTTATTATTATACTAATTGGTTTATAAATTTCAAAATTTTGTTTATATTAATACATAAATATAAATAAATAGTATTGTTTTGAATCTTAAATAAATAGTTTATACTCATTTAATAATAATAATAATAATAATAATAATAATAATAATATTATTATTATTATTATTATGGACTAGCTATAAGGCCTAATGATTGCGACACAAAGAGCATAATGATACACTGCATCGCATGCAGAGTAGGTGTTCTATCCTAGTAAAAAATGCATGTGATCTCAATCTAAGATCAGTGAGACAGATATATGCATCCATACTAATGAATCAATAAGTTGTTATAACTGTCATACAGAGAGAGAGAGAGAGAGAGAGAGAGAGAGAGAGAGAGAGAGAGAGAGAGAGAGAGAGAGAGAGAGAGAGAGAGAGAGAGAGAGAGAGAGAGATTTCTGATGTAATTTGAATTTAAACCAATCACTTCGTCTTACTTTCATATTTATTTGGGAATTAGAGTGTTAACTTTATCATCCCTTTTTTCACCATACTAGAATTGACATTTGATTCCCTCATTTTTAACATTTGAACAATCATCTCTCAATTCACTAAATTGAAACTTCCTCAACCTAGAAATTCAAATTTCTGAATCTGAACCGTAAATCTTTATTCTTGATCCTCTACAATTAAATATTAGTACAACTCCTTAGATCTTTGTCTAGATTCATTAGCAATGTCAGGTTCTAGAACCACTCGCTCTGCTGTAACACCCTAATTTTTTTGGCGTAATTTATAAACAAAAAATTAGAGTAAATTAAAACAATTAAGCAATTAGGATGATACATTCAACTTCAATCAAATCATGCAATAGGATATGTAACACATATGAAATTAAAAAAATAATAGGAATCATAATGCAAGTCTGAACTTCAACATTTTATTAGCAGCGAAAAAAACATTAGACAAACTGGCTAGTTTAACTTTTCAAACATAATTCTAACACAATGTGGTTATAAGGAAATATCAAACACAGTGAGATTCACATAATAATCTCCACCAAACATAAAATAAAGAAACAAGCGTTCTTTCCCTCGATGTTACATATCAGAGCAAACGCCGACTCAACAAAAGTATAAAGGAGATTAATTTCCTTCACCCACTTCCACACCTCTACTGCAGATTATCTACATGATGCTCATGAAAAGGCAACATTCAAATATAAGAGGTGAGAAATCACAATCATATAATAAAATAGAATAATAATATGTAAGCACATGATTAACACATACAAAATCACTTGTTCCACAACTCACCCTCCGTACAATCCAAATATTATAATGCCACATGTATGTAATGTGATGAGACTCAAATCCATGACTCAATGCATATGGTACCAATTGTGAATAATCCTTATTAAGATTCAAACTTGAATCTTCATCCATATATATAGCCTTTGCAGAAACTAGTCGTTGTGGAAGTGACTTGATCAAGTGTCTTTGATTTTACTCCATAGCACAAGAGACGTTGAAGATGCATGTACAATAAATTCTGAATCTAGTGTGTAACACGTTTAACCTTTAAGTCTTCAAGAGATTTTGTATGATATAGTCGTTGATAGAAGATATTCGTAGAGCATGCCAACCTTTCTTGAGCTTTGCAATCTTGTAGACTTTAGCTGACAAGCTGATAAGACAATACAACTTGCTTTATACAGTACGGACAATCCACAACTTTATCACCAACTTTGAATGATACCAGATGATGATATAAAATTACCAAGTGTAGTAACTCGTATGAATAATGAGGCCTTCAACTCAAAGTCTGCGCCAAGTGTCGCTACTGCGAAAATCGGCGCCGGCTATGACAGAAGAGTCGCCACCGTGCGTTATTTATCCCAAAGGAGGGAAAGGAAACGCACAGAGTAAACCTAACGCAAAGAGGGAAAGGAATGATCATCGCTACCAAATCCTGGATTCGGGAGTCGGTTACGTAAGGGGAAGGTATTAGCACCCCTCACGTCCGTCGTACTCGACGGGATCCACGCTTGTTGTCTATCTAAAAAAAAGGGTGATTGAAACTATCTAGCTACAGGCTTGAGAACAAAGGAAAAAGAAAGTGACTCGACAAAGCAACGACGCTTTGTGCCTACGTATCTCATCTGGAATGAGAAGTCAGAGTCAACGTAGTTCGACTTACTACAGGTGAAAAAAGGGGGGGAAGGTTGCTCGCCGAGATGTCGCATCTCGTGCCTACGTACTTTCATACAGTATGAAAGATCAGAGCAAACGTAGTTCGGGTCAACTACGGGAACACGGATTTATTCAACTTGTTTTTTTAGGCCCGAGTAGGGTTAACAAGTAGTTCTAGCAGTTGGTGTATGCAGCTCGAGCATGGGAGACTTAGGCGTTACCGTTTGCGATAGAACTAAGAGTTAACAACACTCTTTTTCTAAAAAAAAATTTCTGATTAAAGGCCTCAAAGGGCAAAAAGGTTTGAATGATTTATTTTTGTGTTTTTTAGAGAAAGAAGTGTTTTTTTTTTGAATTGGTTTGCAATTCATATCGCACTAGAGACTATGACTTAGGAGTGGATGCGTCGCATATCACCCAAAGGGTGCTATACTAAACAATCAAGCCATTGAAAGGAGACCTTCCAACAACCATTTCCCAAATAGCTTAAGGCTCGTAACGTACGATATTCACTAACCTTTATTAGGTGTTTTATGATTGTTTTGGGGTGAGAAGAGAAAGACTCGATCTAAGGGGAAACTGGACCCTATAGTTATCATGTACAATGCTCCTAAGGTTGGGATGAGAAGGGAGAATTAACCTAATGTTATCATGCATAGATTGAACACCTAATGTCTCTCCTACTCCCATCCTAAACGGAGGGACTAGGAATCCTAGGGGGATCATGGCACAAAGCCGAGTAAACACCACATAACTCAATCACAGATGAAACGGGGAAGAAATCAAATGAAATTGATGAATTTAAAATAAAATGATAAAATAAAAAGGAAAATAAAATAAAAGGATGGAAAGTAAAATAACACATTGAAATGATAAAAATAGGTTTTTTTGGGATTTTTCATAATATTTAAAACTAATAAATAAAATGGATAAAACAAAAACAAGTAAGTAATCAAATAAAAGAAACAAAGATGCTAAAATAAACAAAGAAAGTTGCTCCCAACAAGAGTTGAACTCTCAACCTTGGGACAGAAATCATAACATGTTACCACCAAGCCATTATACACGCGCGTGATAAATAATGAGAAAGGAAAGAGAAAACATAAAAAGTGAAAAATAAAAGAATAAAAAGCAAAAACTGGCCCCAGCCGGGCTCGAACAGGTGACAAGGTAGTGAAAGGGCGTGTTACTTAACCACTGGGGTGGTGATACATCCGTGTATCAAACCACCCCAAAAATATAAGTACTTAAACGAGGTAAATTTCTGGGCAAAACGAAAGAGGCAAGTCATCCACATACGTTTTGATTCGTAACTCACTCGTACCTCAACCAAATGGGACAAACCTTATGTCTAACTCGCTTAATTTTCCGAGGGGATCACAATGATGTTGTTCATTCTTCCAACTGATGCTCACACAATAAAATCCGATTGTTCACGCGCAATGAAGTTTGAAAATGCATTTTGAGTTCTAAACTTAAAACAGATGTAATTTAGAGCAAGGTGATGTTCTGTGCAACCTCTAAACATGCTATGGGATGAACTTCAACAAGAAATTTGGTTCAAAAACGACAGGGCAAGAAATAGCATTTGAGTTGTAAATTACGACATCAATATGCAAGCAAAAGCTTATGACAGTAATTGCCACCAATCCATTTAACATGATCTGCAAATCCTACCACATTGTAACAACTTTGAAAACAAAACTGATGATAAAAGAAGTTAACAAACTCAAAGCAACTGTCTACAGTTGCCTTTGGTGTTCCAACCAATATTCGTCAAATCAAATGAGTTCCAACCATGGCTACAACAACAGTGAGTTAAAGAACTAAATGAAAACTAAACTTTTGTTAACAGAAGCAAAAGCTAATGATGCAAATCCAATACTCTCAAAACAGCCGCCGGTGCACGCATACAGGCTAGTTAGATTCAAACATGACAGTTCCGAATTCCTCAAAGTGAAAGCCTTACCAAACATAGTACAACCTTCTCAAGTGACAGTAGATCAAAATCTGAACATCTCAATGTCTCTTGAAAACTCAAACATAAAATAACAAATAAAAGACAATGCATACAAGTCAATTCAGCTTTCAAGCAACGGACAAAAACGATAGACCTGCACTGAAAATACTAAAAACAAAACCTAAACCAAACAAATGAAACTTATACAGTCCAGAACCACAATCCAAAAGTAAAGCATTAGCACTAGGAGATGGTAAGGTTCTAATGTTATAATGCCAAACAGACTTGCAAATCCCACAGACAAAAGCAATTTCTGATCACCTAAGCAAAGCAAAGAACAGGTTTGGGAGGGAATACAAATGGTGAGGATCTAAACAGCATTACTAAACCAGGCCTGAGTTCTCATGACCAAAACGAAAGCTAGCACCTCAACGTAGAACAGCCCCGTAGTAATCCTACAGGTCCACTACAAACAGATAGTGACATGGCTTTTCATCCAACAATGTACTTTGGTAAATTCCATCTGCCCTGTCTTCAAAGATACAGTTCCAACATCAATATCAGTGTGAGTCAGGTTTTAGCAATAGAGCTATGACAGTGGATAAATTACATAGTAAAAATCCGATCTCTTTTCATCAAGTGAAAACACTGGCAGCAGAACAAGCATAGGCTAACAAGCTAAAGCCTCTAAGAAGGGTTAAATAGTGATCTCTTGACATGACTTAGAAGGTAGGATTGAGGTACGTGTTTCATAGATTAGGGTCAGTCTTAGAAGTACTATACTCACAAGAGGGTCATCAGCTCTGAGCACCCTAAGAACTAGCAGTCTCCCATCTCAAAGATGGCCGGCCCCTGAATGCTATAAAAGGTTGCAGCAGAATTTGAACACCCATAACTATATGACTAGCAGCATAACTCAATCTGATTTAACATCTCATATCTCAAGGTTTCAATTAGTCAAACCCAAAACAACAACCAAATCTCATGAGTCCAAACTATCCCAACTATATAGCAACTATGAACCCAACCTATGAACTCTAAGAAGTAAACTCAATCATTCAGATGTTAACAACCAAATGTTTATAAAGATAAGCAACAATACTTAAAGCAACATGAATTAGACAGTAGTGTGTTGTTAAGACAGGAACAACATACTTTGATTCAGTAATGTTAACAAGCCCTCAAACATAATGACAACCAGATATGAATCAATCTACTTAAACTAGCAACCACTCTTGTTAGAACCAAAACAAAATTTAACCATGCTGATGCTTTAATAGGTTTAACATGTCATATCAATATGCACTTCCAATATGAGGTGACAACTTCAAAACAGTGTGTGAAACACTCTTGATAAAAAAAAACCAAACAAATCTAGACAGCAATCCTCATGCCAAACTCCAATGGCAGACTAATCCACATAAACAACAATTAGCAATGAAACAGATTACAACAACAATTAGGAGTTGACAAAATTGGTTTCCTAGACAGTAGCATTTTGATTTATCAGCAAACAAATTTCATTTCAGATATGCCAACCAAACTGTCCTTTAGCGCAACAGCAGTCCCCAGCAACTATTAGGATAAACTCAAGCAAAACAAATCTCACATGGAAACAAATTCATGACAGTAAGCCAAAACACGTGTGATTCCAAGTTAATTACCAAGACAAAAAGTCATGAACACCAAACTGGGCATAAATATGCAAATCAAACAATGATAGCCCCAAATCTTGTTCACAAAATGCAGATTCACAAGCTTAATGACACTAGACACACTATGTGCAGCAATCAAAAATGTAACTAAAACTTAAACATGATTCAACATATCAAATGCCTACCAATCAGCAAGAGTACTAAATCTTGACAGCAATGGACACACCATGTTAGGAACACACATAAATTACAAGACACACCAAAGAGATTTGATAGCACAAAGGGCTTTCTAGCCTCAAGACAGAAATTAGCATAGAGCACAAAAAGTTTAATCATGATGGAAAGCAGTTCTCACAGCAAGGTCAAAATCAGCACAACCTTGTTTCAAAGCAAAAATACACAAAATTCAACATCACAAAGCAGACATCAGTTCATACATTGATTGAAACAAATTCAAGACAAACTCTAACAGCTAAGCCATGATCATATCAAAAATCCAAATAGCATCACCAAAATGTTGACAGCAAAACATGATAATCTCAATGGGATGAAAACTCAAAAAATAACAACTTCAAAACATGACCTAAACAACTTCAAACAAAAAAGAAAGGGTGTTTTGTTTACAAACAGCAGGTAACACAAAACCTTGTCAATTTTGAAATGATGGGTGATATCAGCATCATGCAGCTTACGTGTTGAAATACAATTTCAGAGTTAACATTCAATATAGTCTTGTTTAATCAGGGACAACAACACAGTTTGATACTAGAATGTCCACACACCATTTTAAAACAAATGTCTTCATGACAGCTACTAGTGCAAGCACACATGTACATTTCCAACAACACACTTATTCAAATATGATCAGAGACCTCAACACAAGTACATAGTTTACAAAGGTTTGGTTTGAAATCAGTTGGTACATACAAGATAATGCAAAATAAAAAGTTAGGCACTTCCACCACAGTTGTAATACACACAAAATTGTTTTATATCCAAACATAAAAAATGCCAAGCAGAGCAAGATTTATGGTCACAATGCGAACATACACATACCAATGAACATGTAAAGGTTGAACAAACTTGGCACAAGCATAACAGCCGACAGCAAATAGACATATTCAAACACCAAGTGAAAAGTGCATAAGGATTCTAAAACAAAACTGTTACTAAGAAACAAGCAGCTGCATTACTACAAAACCATTATCACACAGAGGTATATTCCCAACATCAAAAACATGAATCACAGCCTTTGTAAACAAATCAAAAATCTTAAAACAAAGAAAACACTCATGATTCACAACAGGTAGCAGCAATCTTACTTAGGGCATAATCACATTCAACAGTTAATGAACTTCAAAATAAAACCAACTCATGTTTAATACCAATGATGCAGATGAAAACAAGAAAGTTTATGGTACTCACTTCTTGCAGCCTCCAAAGCACACAAACTGTAAAACTTCTGAGTGACTTGAGAAAGAGCAGAACCACCAACTTCTCCCTTCGCAAGCAGCTTCCAAATGATATTGGGAGGTTAAATTTGTGAGGAAAGGTTTATGAAATAATGAGGAAATGAGGTATTTTCGCGGGAATATCTCAGAGAGAAGCAAAAATGCAAGTTTGGAATTTCTTCACAATGGATGCTAGGGTTTTGCCCAGCTGCTAGTTAGCTTAAATAGGATGTAGAAAATGGAATTTGAGGACTCACAGAGGTTAAAGAATCAAGGGACCAGATGATATATCTCATGGCTGTTGGAATCAAATGGTGAAGGAGTGAACAGTACAAGAGGAGACAGAGGTTGAGCTGTAGCTATGGTGGCTGGTTGCAGTAGCTTTGTCCCTTCCTCCTTTAGGAAAAATATTCAAAAAATCTCATGAGGAGTACAAGCTTGGTCCCTCTTGTTTGGGAAAATTTTGGTGGGAAAATGCTAGTGGTTCATGCGCATGGTTTTGCAACAAATGGATATTTTCAAACACAAGTGCCACATAAAGGGAAAATGAATCAGAATTCAAGTGTTGAAAGTGAGCTCAAACCCCCTACTTTGACCCATGATATCTTGGCACTCAAAAATCCAATTGCCCTAAACTTAAGTTCTTGATAAAGAGGGCATGGAGTAGAACAACTTTCATGTTGGTGAATGTTTCATTAGACCATTGGAAACCCACAAAATTTTAGGTTGAAAATCGTGCCACAAAGTCTGTCCACAAGTAACTTAAAAAAAATCTAAGTTATGGATTTCATCTTATTTTTCCTCAACTTTGAACCTCCATAACTTGAGCTCCTCAAATCCGATTGAGGACTTCTTGGACTCTCTGGAAAGCCTGAAATACAAGGAACAACTTTGATGTTTGACCCAAGTCCATTTGGATCCTTGATCATGAAGAAAAATAGCTTTGAAGATGGCTGTTCCAAGCATAAAACTTTCCATAAATGGAAAGTTCTAAAAACCTAAATTTCCAAAAGTGGCAAGTTTAAACAATTCTTGACTTTTCATGATTCCCTTGACTTTGCTTGATCGATTTGCAACCATTGATTGTATTGAACTTAAGAATCATGATCTTGACCTTAAAAAGTCAGGAGTTGACTTTTCCAACTGCACAGTTGGCCCTCTTTTTTTTTTAAATCTCCTGATTTTCAACTGACTGATCAATTGAAGCTCCTCTGATGACTCCTTGACTATGTCTTTGCTTGAACTTGAAGCCAACACTTGATCCCCTGTAAATGATCATGATATGCGAATGCTAATGCTAAAAATGCAGTGAAAAAATAAGCCAAAGATAAGAAAAGAGGTTGGTCAAATTTTAGGGTACAACACCAAGCCACACTAACAATTGTTCTTCAAACTCTGCCACCAGAAGCTAGCAATGAATCAACTCCCAAGTGTGTCTAAGTATAACGAATTCTGATTATTTATGTACAAGAAGAAGAATCTGCATAAATAAAACAGACATCAAATAAACCATTGTTCTTTTTAATACTTTTGTTATCATCAAAACTAAAAGAGAATATGTTAAGAACAATCTTGTTCTAACAGAAACATCTTCTTCCTTGTGCCAAACGCGCTAGCTACTGTAACATGAAAAAAAATGTGAAAATTCAGTCCCGCTGCACCAGAGCAACGGGGCTTTGAAGATAGCCCTATCTTGATTGAAATCCCGAGTAAATATTGAATATATAACTAGATTTATGTGAAAAGTCTCAATCAACCGAATTAAAACCATAAATTTACGTCGAAACTTCTAATACCTTCAAATCCGAACAAGCAAGACTTCAATTCCTCTTCGTCTTACTTCTACTCTTCTTGAATGTTGTTGTTATGATTGAAATGTGAATAATAGGATTGAATTGGAATTGATTTGAATTTTTTTTGAAGCTTTGGTTTGGAGCTTTAATGGAGATTTTGGAATTTAAAGAAGAAAAGGAAGTGTGAAGTGATTTTGGCATAAATTATTTGGCTATGAAAGCTTGATTTTAGAATTAATGAGAGGTTCTATTTATATAAGAATGAGGTGAATTTGATTTGAATTCTTTAATTGTCGTTTTTTCAATTTTTCTGTGTTTTGCTTAAGTTGCAATATGCGTGATTTCATTTTCAATTTTATCTACAGCGAGTTGTTTTGTTCATTTGCACGCGTTTGGATTTGAAGATGACTTCCTTTTGGCTTTAGTTGGTATGATGACTTGCAAAGATGTGTATCACGGCTTGGAGGGGTTTGGCACTTGGTAGTAGTTTAATGTGTAATGGCTTGATGTTGTAGTGTAGAAAATGGGTCGTGTGGCCTTCCATGAGCTTCTTTTTTTCACTCGTTTTTTTCAATATTGTAATAATCAGCTTTGTATCAGTTTTTTGTTGGCAATTGATTGTAATGATATCATGGGCCATGTTTGTAATATATTCGGTATAAGGGATAGTTGAAAATGAATGCAAATAAAAAAAGGTTTATGGATAAAAGTGAATAAAAATATGGATTTAGAAAATGTGTAGGAAATCAATAAAATGGTTTTGGATAATGAGTGGATATGAAATTGGATTAAAAAATGGATATGAATTGGATTATTGGAAATGATATTAGTTTTTGGACATTGAATTTAAGAATGGAAATTGGATTTAAATGAAAATTTGGGTAATTGAAATTTAAAAGAAATGGTTTAGAAATGGACATGAAGAAAAAATGGTTTAGAAAAAATGGGTTTAAAAAAATGGATATGAAATGGGTATTCAGAAATTGGGTATGAATAATAGATAAAAAAAATGTGAATGGCTAGAATTGGTTATTTTTTTTAAATAAAATAGATAATGGGCTTTAGAAAAAGGTTCTTTTTGCACCTTCACCAATATTTTCCATACATGGGCATAAAAACTTTGATTTTCAATTCCCACACCTTGAATTACCACCATTTAAATTCATTGATGCACCAAACTAAATAATGAACAATCTTGACTTTTTCGAACAAATCTATGAATTTATGATTAAAATAAAATAAGTCTTGAATCACTTTGAGTTTGACCTGAATCAATCTTTGGAAAATTAATCCACAGATGAACACAATTTGGACTGATGGGCCATGATGAACTTGATTTTGAACCAAACTTCTTATGAATCGCTGCTTGAAAACCTGATGAATTCCACACAAGACAACTTGACTATGGATACACACTGCTTGAGAAATAGTCCACTGACACTGATAACGTGCAATCGAAGCAATGCCCTAATGGTTTGACCAAGATGAGGTCAAACTTCCATTTGGACTGGATCATAACTGAATAGCCACACTCGATTTGAAGCTATGCCATTATCCTCGACATCCCTGTAAAGCCCCAAACACACAGAGAAAGAAAACAAGAAAACTACAATATATTTTTGTATTTTGGTTAGTAAAGTTAGAAATAAACAAGAAATAAAGACAGAAAGAAACAACAAGGTGTCTGATGATCTCTTCCACAGCAAAATCCAAAGAGAAGAGGGTTAGGAGGATCACATGTTTGTGATCTTAATGCATTGCAAAGATATAAATGAGGTGGGATCTTAAAGGTAAAAATTAGTGTATGACCGATGCCCCTATTTAAGATTCTTCTATCCGAAGATATGAAGATTGACATCTTCGTCTTTAAGAGATTGAAGCGACTTAAATATAGAAAACCCAAAATTTGACCCTAAGATACCACAAAATGATTATGATATGAATGCATGCACAAGACTCTGTGGGAAAAAGGTACCACATGAGATAAACCACTGCTGGATAAACTTAGAAAAGGAAAAAAGAAACTATGCAGGGGGAAAACAAGAAGAGACCTAGCTGGGGAATATAAAATTCCACAAGAAATGGGAGAAATGCGTAGTTGAAACTACGACTTGAAATCGTTGGAGATAAAGAGAAAAGAGGAGATTCACCAAGAAAATAAATCACTACGGAAAGACTTGACTTGGGGATAAATATGCATCCAAATAAACCAAAACACAGTTAGAGAAGACAACAAGGTAAGATTACAAAACCAAAATTCAAATTTTCCTTGTGTTAATCGATTAACGCATTTGCACTGGCAATGGTTAATTGATTAACCAAGGCGCAATTTGCCCAAATATTTGAATTTTCAACACTGTAGAATTTAAACCAAAATTCTACCACTTGATTTCATATGTGCATCATTGGAAGGATATAAAATTGATTCATTTTCACCATTTCCCTCCAAAATTCAAACACTCAATTCCTAATTCCTCTCCTAATTTCCATTCCTTACACTAATCCACATTCCAAACCATATTTCAATTTCTAACCTAGGGGTTATTTAATCAAATTTACTCAAAACCACACTCGTTCGCCCTATTTTCATCTCAATTTCAGAATTTGCTCTCAATTCTCTCTCACTTTTTCATTCTCAACCTTAATCTTCAACCTTTCACCAAAGCTCCATATCCATATATTCATAAATTATGCATTACAATTTGTGAATTCTTGAGCTAAACCTCCATCACTTCATCATTCTAGATTCAAATCTGCATTTGAAGCTTGTTTGGATCTAGATTCAAATTTTTTGAAGCCATTTTTGAAGGAGGTTCGAAGCAAGTTCATCACATTGCTTGGATCTTGAGGTTTCTTGCTAGGATCTTGGATTTCTTGTATTGGATCTGTCCATTTTCATTTGTAACACTTACCAAAGCAAATCTCAGCTTTGTAGGTTGGTGAATTTCAGATTTATACTTTATTTAGCTTAATTTCAGCTTATGAAATGTAGATCCTTGATTTTAGTTGCATTTTGATCCATTTGCTTGAATTTGATTGTTGATGATCATGATTTGTTGATGTAATTGGTGTTTACTTGTTGTAATTCAATGTAATTTTCGTGCATAATTGTTTGGTTGATCATTGGAATGATTGGATAACTGTTCTGCTGCTGAAAAGTGCTTTTAAAACTTGATTTTCTACTACTGGAACAGGGTTAATCGACTAACCAATTACACTTCAAAACTGGTTAATCGATTAACCAGTGTAAATTTGCTGATTTTTGTGCTGTTAATCGATTAAACAATTTTGAACTGTAAATGGTTAATCGATTAACACTGATGCAGAGTGTAATTTTTGTGCATTTTTAAGTATATTTTGATTCCTTTCCACTTTTAATCTTCATGGATTGATACTATGCATATTTATGGATTGTTTTAGATCTGTTTCACCTTGAAGGTGAGAAAATTACTTAGAAGGGGGGGGGGGGGGTTGAATAAGTAAGACTAAAAATCAAAGATTAGAACACAAATATTTTTATCCTGGTTCGTTGAACACAACTACTCCAGTCCACCCTCTCAAGAGTGATTTGCCTTTCTCTGTCAAGGACTTAATCCACTATTTAAATCAACCAGATTACAAATAGCAACACCTAAGAACAACTGTTCTTAGTCTTCTCAAGAGCAACTGATCCCAACTGGATCCTCTTAAGGAAAACCTTTTACAAACAATGTAAAACTTTTACAAGAGTAAGAATGCTTCTAATAAGCTGTTATCACAACTGTGATATTTCTCTTAAGTTAAGAACAAGGTTAAAGCAAAATAAAATAATAATAGCTTTGAGAGATTTGCTTTGATGAGTGATTTTGCTAGAGGTTCGATACTGAAGAAGATGGAGTGGACTTCTTTATATAGGCACTAAGATCCAAGAAGTCTTGTTACGTTGAAGGCTGTGCAGAAAAGCCTGAAGCCTTTTGTCTTTTCATTGGAGGCTGTGCTGAAACAAGCCTGATGCCTTTTGTCTTCACTTGCAGAAAGCTTTCCTCAGAATGGAATGCACAGATAAAACCTTTTTGTCTGTGTCCTTGTGTCTAGCACAAAATAGGAAAGAGCTGTTGAGATAAACCAACGTACATATTTAAATCTTCTTCAAAGTAAGTTCAGCTTTCAACATTAGAATCTGAATCTTCAGAGTCTCCAGAATAGAGATCTTCTGGATCATCAGAGTCTTGGATGTTCTTCAAATGGAGCTGAATCAGAGTATGTGCAACTTGTGTGCTTGAGCGTGTAAATCTCTCAGAGCAGAGTCTTCTATGCTTTAGAGGCTCCTGCTTCAGAATCTTCAAGAGACAGAAGTCAGATTCTTTTGGGAGCAGCGTTCAGATCTTCACTAAGATGCTCTTGAACTTATGAAGCCCTTCATAAAAACATTGTTCAGATCTTAATTTGCTTTCTTAAGATAATTTTCTTTAGTGCCTGTAGCAAACAATCTAGAACACGTTTAGAGTATATAATTCTTGAATACAAAATTTATAAGTGTTATCATCAAAACATAGAGATATAACTAAGACACAATCTGTGCTCTTACAATCTCCCCCTTTTTGATGATGACAAAACATGAGAAATTTTGTTCAATAAAGAGTAAGAATTAGAAACTCCCCCTGAGATTAACAAACTCCCCCTGAAATAAATACTTCAATAGAATAGAATACTTCCCTTTCTGATTAAGTATATTTCAGATTCAGAGCCTGATGAAAGAGTTCAGAGTCAAATCTTGATACCAGATACATATGACTTCCTTCAGTCAGAGCGTCTGGTTATTATCTTGCATGAATTCTCTTTCATAATAAATGTATCAGAGTAAGATATCAGAGTTATCAGAGTTGATTGAATACTCAGATTTTCTTTAGAGGTTCAGGTTCTGGTTGATACAGTCTCAGGGTAACTTCAATGAATTATGTCAGATATATCAATGTAATCTGAAAGACTTAAATTCAAAGTAAGTTAATAAAATGTCTGAATTTTAGTTTTAGTAATTGCTTATAGGTTGAACACTCAGTTTCTCTTTTTCTCCCCCTTTTTGTCATAATCAAAAAGATTTTCAAAGACAGAAAGATATAGAAGAAAAGAATCATATAGGAGCAAAACAAGTTATCATGCAATCAAAACAAACCAAAGTTTACAGTCAAACAGGCAGAAGCCAAAACACATAACACAACAAAAAACAAACAGACAGCAAAAGCAGTTCATGTGCAAAACAACAAATAAAACTAAGTCTGGCGAGAGGCAATGAGGGTCAGAAGCTCTGTCATCTTGGCAGCTGACTCTTCTTGCTTAGACATCCAGGTCTTGATTTCATCAGTTGTTTTCTCTTGCTTGATCATCCAGTCCTTTATATCCTTCACATCATTCACAAGTTCTGCAACCACAGATGAAGACGGAGCAGATGCAGTAGCAGCAGGGTTCCCTTCAGATTGGTTTTCAACAGAAGCTTGTTCAACCATTTCAGATACAGGAACTACTGGAGGAGCAGCTTCCAAAAGTAACACAGGAGGAGGAGGAGGCATGTTCATCAGAGTTACCTTGATTAATTCTGCAAATTTAGTCTTAGCAAGCTTAGAGCATTTAGCTCTAACTTTTAAGGCAACTTTGTTGAACATCCAAATGAAGCGCTTCCAAGCAGTATTCGAAACAGTGGGATCCAAACTAGACATGCATACAGCCTTAACACGATCATATTCAGAATCTGACTCCTTTTTGAAAATATCAAACATAGCATTAACACAAGATCCTAGATCTGACTGTTCAGACTGTCCAGAGGAAAAAGGATTAGGGGTGTTAACAGGAGTAGGTTCAGATGGTTGTGGTTGAGGTGATGGTGGTTGAGATGTGTGGATGTCAGATTGAGGGAGTTCAGATGGTTGAGGAAAAGCCTGATTTTCAGATGGAATGGTTTCAGGTGGTTGAGGAATGGTCTGATTTTCAGATGGAATGGTTTCAGGTGGTTGAGGAATGGTCTGATTTTCAGATGTTTGAGTGTCAGATGGTTGAGGTTCAGATGGTTGTTGATGAGATGGAGAGTTTGGTGGGGTATGAAACAAGGCAATGTTAAGATGTTTCTTCATAACACTTTCAGAGCGAGCTTGTTTGAGTGATTCTGAATCACAATCAGATGAATCAGAAGATTCATCTGAGTGAACAGATGTTGAAGAAATTATAATTGTTTGGTTGAGGGGTTGAATATCAAGAATATTGTCAGAAAGATTTGGATCTTCTGAGGGAATTGTTTGTTCAGAGTGTTCAGTTTGAACAGTCTCTGGTTGGTTTTGTTCTGAAATAATGGTTTCTGGTTGGAGAGTCTCTAATTGGGGATTCTCTGGTTGTGACAAAGTTGGTTGTGGAGTTACTGTTGGAGAGTTTTCTGGTTGAGTTGGTTCTGGTGGTGGAATTTCTGTTTGAATTGTTTGAGGTTGTGGTTCAGATGGAATTGTTACAGGAGATGATTGTAAATTTACTGGTTCAGAGGAGAGTGGTTCAGATGAGATATTGACAGACTGTTTGTATTTGGAAGTTCTTGGTATGAGGCTTGGAGAGAGTTGTGGTGAAGACAGGGGTGAATGAACAGTAGGAGTAGGATCAGATGCTAATACCTGTTGAATGGTGTCTCTGATCTCTTCCAGAGTAGCTTCTCTAGGACTGATTCTGGCTTTCTTTCCTTCTTTCTTCTTCTTTCTTGAAGCTTCAGATGCTTTTCTCTTCTTCTGAACGAATCCTTCGTCAGCTTTCCTCTTACTACGCCTTTCCTTCATCTGATTTGGCAATTCTTCTCCTGGCTTCTGAACAAGATTAACAGGTAGAGGAATTCCTTCCTTTAGACATTCAGTAATATACAGCCAGACAAATTCCTTTGGTTCATCTGCACTGAATAGTGGAAAGTCTTCCACAAGAATTCTTCTGCCTTGAACCTCTTCAGAGTTGATCTTCCTGAGTTGTCCTTTCAATTCTGAAATGATTTTCATCCTTTTTAGATTGAGTCCATTTATTTCAGAGCCAATGATGTAAGTCAGATCTTCTGTAATCTTCGCATCTGTCAGATGCTGTACCAGCTTGTTCTCAATAAGGATATCTGAAATCAACCTTCCCAGGGGTATCCACGTCCTAACTTTACCAGCTTTAGCTCTTACCTCCTCTCTGGTTTCTTTGACATGAGTTAGTAAATGACTGAAGATAAGATACGGTAGATCCACTTTGACATTTTTGCTAATGCAGTACATGAAATACAGATGTTCCGAACTCACATAGTCTGGTGAGTTGGATGGTTTTCTGTGAAAAAATGTACTCATAAAGATTTTTGCCCAGATCCTATAAATGGGTTTCAAATCTTTAACCTTACTTGATGGCATTCCAGCTATAGTAACTTCTTCATAAACCCTAGCCATATCAATGCGAGAAGAAGCAAGATTTGAAACTCCATCAGATTCAGTATAACTGAACAGTTGTCTGATCAGTTTTTCAGTAATGACTATCTCCACTCCAAGAACCGAGGAATGAATAAACTTGGGACCAGCGCTTGCATGAATCCAAAATTCCTTTACCAGTGATGGAAATACAGGACCCATTAACCTTTCAAAGTATTTTTCCCAACCTTGAGCTTTAATGGCAGAAATGAGGTCGAACCCATTTTCCTTTAACGAGTCAAGATCAATGAAGCTTTCACAGAGCACCTCCAGATCAGCCACTGGAGTGAATAAGGTTCGTTCAGGTTCTTTGTACATTATAGTCTTGTTGGGTTTTGCAGCAGTGTTTGAAGTAGACGCCATTGAAGAAGAAAAGGATCTTGGTTTAGGTTTAGGGTTTTGGTAGAGATTGAAAAGAGAGCAGAAACGCATGAATGAAGTGAATGTGGAAAGTGTGAAAATAGTGTGATAAGTGATATATATAGATAACCAATAATCAAGCATAGGGCACACAAAAGACACTTAAGCACGTTTGGACAGCATTTAATGAAAAAATAATCATTTCACATTAAATTTATGACAGCTGGGGGGAAAACCAAGAAAAGTGAGATTTTCAAAGCAATACCTCAAACGTCAATTTAGTTGAGCACTCCATCTTTTCAGATATTGAGTGACACGTGTTTGCTTTACTGGCGCATCTGATGTCTCTCAAGAAATGAAACGTTTCCAACTTTCAGATCTTCTGAGCTTGTTAGTTCAGAGTTTCACCCAAAAAAAATTGAATATATATAATTGAACGAATAGACAGATGAAATACTTCAGATTATTAAACATTTTGCATATGAGAGGTTGCTTCTGAGAAATATTACTCTGGACACAAATCCATACAAATATTTTTCAGAATGAACTTAAATCTATCTTCAGCAAGGGGTTTTGTGAAAATATCAGCCCATTGATGATCTGTATCAACAAAAGCTAAATTAATTACACCCTTCTGAACATAGTCTCTGATGAAGTGATGTTTAATTTCTATATGTTTTGCCTTAGAATGCAAGATTGGATTTTTTGACAAACATATAGCAGAAGTATTATCACAGAAGATAGAAAGATTACTCTCATAGATTTGATAATCTTCTAATTGACTCTTCATCCAGAGCATCTGAGTACAACATCCAGCAGCAGCAATGTATTCTGCCTCTGTAGTTGATAGTGCAATGGTAGGTTGCTTCTTGCTGTACCATGAGATTAGATGACTTCCAAGAAACTGACAGCTTCCAGAAGTGCTTTTACGTTCAACTCTGTCTCCAGCATAGTCAGCATCACAGAATCCAACTAATGAAAATTCATCAGATCTTCTGTAACACAAACCCATGTTAGCAGTACCTTTCAGATACCTTAGAATCCTCTTAACAGCTGTTAAGTGTGATTCTCTAGGATCTGATTGGAATCTTGCACATAAGCAGACACTAAACAGAATATCTAGTCTAGAAGCAGTCAAGTATAGAAGAGATCCTATCATACCTCTGTAGAGTTTTTGATCTACCTTCTTACTTACCTCTTCCTTACCTAGAGTGCTTGTAGGATGCATTGGAGTCTTTGCCATTTTGCTATCAACCATGTTGAACTTCTTCAGAAGCTCTTTAACATATTTGGTTTGATGTATGTAGGTGCACTCTGGAGTCTGGTTGACTTGGATTCCCAAGAAGAATCTCAATTCTCCCATCATGCTCATTTCAAATTCTTCCTGCATACATTTAGCAAACTCCTTTCCAAGCGTAATATTTGTTGATCCAAAAATAATGTCATCTACATAAATTTGACAAATCAATAGATCTTTCTTAACAGTTTTACAGAATAAAGTTGTATCCACTTTTCCTCTGATAAAATTTTTCTTCAGAAGGAAGTTGCTCAACCTCTCATACCAAGCTCTGGGAGCTTGTTTTAATCCATAAAGAGATTTCTTTAATTTGTAAACATGATCTGGAAAGTTTTCACTTTCAAAACCAGGAGGTTGGTGGACATATACTTCTTCTTCTATAATACCATTAAGAAAAGCACTTTTAACATCCATCTGATACAGAGTGATGTTATTCTGTGCAGCAAAAGAAATAAGAAGACAAATAGATTCTAACCTTGCCACTGGAGCATATGTCTCAGTGTAATCAATACCTTCTTGTTGACTGTATCCTTGAGCAACCAGCCTTGCCTTATTCCTTTCTACTTCTCCCTTTTCATTCAGCTTATTCCTGAAGACCCATTTTGTTCCAATGACATTGAATCCTTTAGGTCTAGGAACCAGATCCCAAACTTCATTTCTAGTGAATTGATTCAGCTCTTCTTGCATAGCTATAATCCATTCATTATCTTCCAGAGCCTCATCTACAGATGTTGGTTCTATCATTGACACTAAGCCAAATAAGGAAGATTCAGAAGTTCTGAGAAATGATCTTGTCTTTATAGGATCATCTTTCTTTCCAATTATCACATCTTCTGGATGAGAAGCTTTGATTCTGGAAGAAGATCCTCTGACAGTTGGTCTTTCAGAAATATGCAAGTTGTTTAGTTGGGAGATCAAAGGTGTAGCATCTAGGGTTGCGTCAGATTCTTTGTTCTTTGCCTTTTCTGCCTCTGAGCCTTCAGAGTCTGTGAGAATCACTTCTCTATCTGCAAAACTTTCAAACTGCTTTGGCTTTTCAGAGTCAAGCTTATCATCAAATCTGACATGAATAGACTCTTCCACAATCTGTGTTTCAGTATTGAATACTCTGTAGCCTTTAGAGCGTTCAGAATAACCAAGCATGAAACACTTTTGTGCTTTGGAATCAAACTTGTTCAGATTATCTTTAGTATTAAGCATATAACAAATACATCCAAAAGGATGAAAATAAGCAATGTTAGGCTTTCTGTTTCTCCACAATTCATAGGGAGTCTTTTTCAGAAGAGGTCTTACAGACACTTTGTTCTGAATATAACAAGCTGTGTTAATTGCTTCTGCCCAGAAATATTTTGCTAGATTTGTCTCGTTGATCATGGTTCTGGCCATTTCTTGCAATGTTCTATTTTTCCTCTCTACAACTCCATTTTGTTGTGGAGTTCTAGGGCAGGAGAAATCATGTGCAATGCCTTTTTCAGAAAACTATTTTTCAAAATGTTTATTTTCAAATTCTCCACCATGATCACTTCTGACTTTAATAATTTTACAATCTTTTTCAGTCTGGACTTGATTGCAGAAGTCA
This sequence comes from Lathyrus sativus, assembly GCA_963859935.3. NCBI lineage: Eukaryota > Viridiplantae > Streptophyta > Magnoliopsida > Fabales > Fabaceae > Lathyrus > Lathyrus sativus. The sequence goes on from OZ012737.1 coordinate 198,899,616, forward strand.
AAGAACACAGAATGAGACTCATCCTTGTGTTTTAGAAACTTTACCCATGTCCATCTGCTGTAGTCATCTACAATGACTAACCCATACTTCTTGCCTCTGATGGATGCAGTTTTCACTGGTCCAAACAGATCAATGTGAAGTAATTCCAATGGTCTGGAGGTAGAAACAACATTTTTTGATTTAAAATGAGATTTTGAAAATTTACCTCTTTGACATGCTTCACACAGAGCATCTGAGTTGAACTTCAACTTAGGAAGTCCTCTGACCAGATTGAGTTTATTAATCTGAGATATACGTCTCATATTAATATGCCCCAATCTTCTATGCCAGACCCATTGCTCATCATTCACAGATAAGAGGCATTTTACATTTTGAACTTTAAGTTCTGAAAGATTAATTTTATAAATGTTGTGTTTCCTCTTTCCATTGAATAGGATAGAACCATCCTTTTGACATACAACTTTGCAACATTTTTGATTAAAGATTATATCATAACCATTGTCACTTAATTGACTTATGGACAATAGATTATGTCTCAATCCTTCAACTAACAGAACATTAGAAATAGAGGGTAGGTTGCCATTACCTATAGTTCCAGAGCCAATGATCTTGCCCTTCTGGTTCCCTCCAAATTTCACGTCCCCTCCAGATCTAAGTTCCAGACTTTGGAACATAGACCTTTCTCCCGTCATGTGTCGTGAGCATCCAGAGTCCAGGTACCATGATTGGTGTCCTGACTTTGCTGCTAAGGACATCTGCAACAGGGATTATTTTGTCTTTAGGTACTCAGATCTTCTTGGGTCCTTTAGGGTTAGTTGCCTTGTAGGTTTGTCTAAACTTTTGTTTTTCAACATAGTTTTTGTTTAGACTTGCCTTAGATCTAAACACATGAGTATTCTTTTCAGAGCTCGTGTGTTTAATATCATTTAAATGACCAAATTTAAAATTAGAGTATAAAGGAGTTATCTTAATGATCAGATCATCTACAGGTATTGGTCTTACATCTTTTTCAAGAGAAGAAGATTGAAATCCAATTCCCTTTCTTTTATTCCTACTAACTCCATAGATCATAGAAGCCATCTTGCTTCTGTCTATGCTTTTAGTGAGGAACCTCTGAAAACTAGAGTCATATTTTTCCAAAATATTTTCAGATGACTTAGCTTCAGAGTCAGATTCTTGTTGGGCAATTTCCAAATCATTTTTGATTTTTATATTTATTTCTCTCTGCTCAACAAGTTCTGTTTTCAGATTATCAATCTCAGATTCAAGATTGCTTTTCAACTTCTTGTTTTTGAGTTTGATATTATTATAGCTTTTCAAAACTTCAGATAACACCTTTATAACTTCTTCTTTGGTAAGTTTAGACATTACCTCTTCAGCGTCAGAGTCGGAGTCTGACTCAGATTCAGATGATAATTCTTCATTCTGATCTTCTATTCCAGCCATTAATGCCATGTTGGCACACTCTTCTTCTGCTTCAGATTCAGATTCAGATTCATCTGAATCATCCCAAGTTGCCATAAAAACCTTCTTCTTTTTATCAAACTTTCTCTTGGGTTTCTCCTTGAGAAGTTTGGGGCAGTCATTTTTGTAGTGCCCAGGTTCCTTGCATTCATAGCATGTGACCTCTTTCTTTCCAGATCTTCTGTGTCCAGAAGATTCCTTCCTGTGGTCAGCTTTTCTGAAGTTGTTAAACTTCTTTCCCTTGTGCTTCCAGAGCTTGTTGATTCTTCTGGAAAGCATGGACAGTTCATCTTCTTCTTCAGAAGAAGATTCTTCAGAGCTTTCTTCTTTTGCCTGCAAAGCTTTAACAGGTTTGTTAGATTTTAAAGCTATGGATTTACCTTTATCTTTCTTCTGGGGTTCATCTTCCTCCAGCTCAATTTCATGGGTTCTCAAAGAACTGATAAGTTCTTCTAAAGAGATCTTGTTCAGATCTTTTGCCATCTTCAATGCGGTCACCATTGGTCTCCATCTGGTGGGAAGACTTCTGATGATCTTCTTGACATGATCTGACATTGAGTAGCCCTTATCCAGAACTTTCAGACCAGCTGTAAGGATCTGAAATCTAGAAAACATAGTTTCTACATTTTCAGACTCTTCCATTTTAAATGCCTCATACTTCTGTATAAGCGCCAGCGCCTTGGTCTCTTTAACCTGAGAGTTTCCCTCATGAGTCATTTTGAGTGACTCAAACATGTCATGAGCAGTATCTCTGTTTGTAATCTTCTCATACTCAGTATGAGAGATTGCATTAAGCAATATAGTTCTGGCTTTGTGGTGATTCTTGAAATCTCTTTTCTGTACTTCAGTCATTGATTTTCTATCAATCTTTTTGCCATCCTCATCAGTAGGATGTTCATATCCATCAATGACCATATCCCAAAGATCAGCATCATACCCAAGGAAAAAACTTTCTATTCTATCTTTCCAATAGTCAAATTTTCCCCCATCAAACATGGGTGGCTTGGTACTGATCCTATCTCCTTCATATTTGTTGTTGTAAGTTGATGTAGATGTATCCATATTGACAACAAAATAAATATCAAAGTATCTTTCTCACTGGATCTTTAACTGTCACGGTTAAGTGGAGCACACGCAGAACCGGAGCTCTGATGCCAACTGAAGGTGAGAAAATTACTTAGAAGGGGGGGGGTTGAATAAGTAAGACTAAAAATCAAAGATTAGAACACAGATATTTTTATCCTGGTTTGTTGAATACAACTACTCCAGTCCACCCTCTCAAGAGTGATTTGCCTTTCTCTGTCAAGGACTTAATCCACTATTTAAATCAACCAGATTACAAATAGCAACACCTAAGAACAACTGTTCTTAGTCTTCTCAAGAGCAACTGATCCCAACTGGATCCTCTTAAGGAAAACCTTTTACAAACAATGTAAAACTTTTACAAGAGTAAGAATGCTTCTAATAAGCTGTTATCACAACTGTGATATTTCTCTTAAGTTAAGAACAAGGTTAAAGCAAAATAAAATAATAATAGCTTTGAGAGATTTGCTTTGATGAGTGATTTTGCTAGAGGTTCGATACTGAAGAAGATGGAGTGGACTTCTTTATATAGGCACTAAGATCCAAGAAGTCTTGTTACGTTGAAGGCTGTGCAGAAAAGCCTGAAGCCTTTTGTCTTTTCATTGGAGGCTGTGCTGAAACAAGCCTGATGCCTTTTGTCTTCACTTGCAGAAAGCTTTCCTCAGAATGGAATGCACAGATAAAACCTTTTTGTCTGTGTCCTTGTGTCTAGCACAAAATAGGAAAGAGCTGTTGAGATAAACCAACGTACATATTTAAATCTTCTTCAAAGTAAGTTCAGCTTTCAACATTAGAATCTGAATCTTCAGAGTCTCCAGAATAGAGATCTTCTGGATCATCAGAGTCTTGGATGTTCTTCAAATGGAGCTGAATCAGAGTATGTGCAGCTTGTGTGCTTGAGCGTGTAAATCTCTCAGAGCAGAGTCTTCTATGCTTTAGAGGCTCCTGCTTCAGAATCTTCAAGAGACAGAAGTCAGATTCTTCTGGGAGCAGCGTTCAGATCTTCACTAAGATGCTCTTGAACTTATGAAGCCCTTCATAAAAACATTGTTCAGATCTTAATTTGCTTTCTTAAGATAATTTTCTTTAGTGCCTGTAGCAAACAATCTAGAACACGTTTAGAGTATATAATTCTTGAATACAAAATTTATAAGTGTTATCATCAAAACATAGAGATATAACTAAGACACAATCTATGCTCTTACAATCTCCCCCTTTTTGATGATGACAAAACATGAGAAATTTTGTTCAATAAAGAGTAAGAATTAGAAACTCCCCCTGAGATTAACAAACTCCCCCTGAAATAAATACTTCAATAGAATAGAATACTTCCCTTTCTGATTAAGTATATTTCAGATTCAGAGCCTGATGAAAGAGTTCAGAGTCAAATCTTGATACCAGATACATATGACTTCCTTCAGTCAGAGCGTCTGGTTATTATCTTGCATGAATTCTCTTTCAGAATAAATGTATCAGAGTAAGATATCAGAGTTATCAGAGTTGATTGAATACTCAGATTTTCTTTAGAGGATCAGGTTCTGGTTGATACAGTCTCAGGGTAACTTCAATGAATTATGTCAGATATATCAATGTAATCTGAAAGACTTAAATTCAAAGTAAGTTAATAAAATGTCTGAATTTCAGTTTTAGTAATTGCTTATAGGTTGAACACTCAGTTTCTCTTTTTCTCCCCCTTTTTGTCATAATCAAAAAGATTTTCAAAGACAGAAAGATATAGAAGAAAAGAATCATATAGGAGCAAAACAAGTTATCATGCAATCAAAACAAACCAAAGTTCACAGTCAAACAGGCAGAAGCCAAAACACATAACACAACAAAAAACAAACAGACAGCAAAAGCAGTTCATGTGCAAAACAACAAATAAAACTAAGTCTGGCGAGAGGCAATGAGGGTCAGAAGCTCTGTCATCTTGGCAGCTGACTCTTCTTGCTTAGACATCCAGGTCTTGATTTCATCAGTTGTTTTCTCTTGCTTGATCATCCAGTCCTTTATATCCTTCACATCATTCACAAGTTCTGCAACCACAGATGAAGACGGAGCAGATGCAGTAGCAGCAGGGTTCCCTTCAGATTGGTTTTCAACAGAAGCTTGTTCAACCATTTCAGATAAAGGAGGGTTTCCTTCACATCATTCACAATAATGAAACCATTTCAGATTAGTATAAAGTTATTAAATTAATGAGATGGAAAAATAAAGTGATATTATTAAAAAAAAGTTAAATGAATTAATTAAGAAAAGGGTTTCATTATTGAATACAAGTTTTTGCTATTTTTTTAAAATTTTACTAAATGGAAGTTATTGAAAAAGGTTTAAAAAAAAGTTTGTTGAATATAAAAAAGGGGACTTAAGGTTTTTTAATAATTATTAAATAGATTTTATTGACTAAACAAGAGTTATATTAGATTATATAAAAAAGACTTTATTAAGAATAAAGGACAAATTAAATCATTGTTTTAAAGATTAATAAGTTGGTAAAATAATTAAATTAAATTAAATTAAATTAAAAAAAGTTAAATAAATAAAGAGTCATTAGTTTATTTCATAAACGGTGGATTAAAGATTGATTATTGGATTAAATAAAAAGGGGTGGCAGATTAAAGGTTTATTAGATTAATTAGGGCTAGGGTTAATTAATTAGATTAATGATAATGAGGAGATTAGTGGGTGGCGCTTGATCATGTAAGGGTGAGAGGTGAGTGGGTGCATGGTGGTCTGCGCGTGCGGGACGCTTGATCTAGAGATCAAGTGAAATGTGTGGTGATTGGTGAGGTGCACGATAAGGTGCATGTGTGTGCGTATACCAGATAATTTCATCAATTACAATTAAAAAAAATAAAAACGGAAGCCCTAAGCCCTTTTCCCTTCTTTCCGCCGTTCTTCTTCTTCCGCTTCTCCCTCTCTCGATCCATCTTCACATTCGTTCTTCCTCTCTGCCTTTTCTTCTCCATTCACCTCGATTTCCTTCATAAAACAACCAACAATAACAAAAAAACATCAATGTTAGTTAAAATAAAATAACTCACGGTTTAAATGGTTTCGCAGGTTTTGGCTATGGATGATTCGCGACGGAGAAAATATGGACGGTAGGGGGCAATTTGCGGTGACGAGGTCCGAGGGTTTGACGGCGGAGTTTTGTGGAGGGGTCCGGCAATGGCAAATGAAGAGGATGGTTGAAGCTTACAGCGACGCGAAAGTTTCTGAGGAAGGGGATAATCGATTCGTGGAGGCTAAAAAGATAAGTTCCTCTCGCAAACTCCTTAGGGTTTTATGATTTTGGGATTTTTGAGTTTTTGTGGATCCTGTGTTGTTTTTTTACTGCTGTGAATCTGTCTGCCTCTTATAGTTGTACATTTTTTCTCCCAATTAATCTCTCATAAACTTTTTCCAAATTCGTAATGAGTATGTCCACCGATTTTGGAAACAAGTTAACGCTGTGAACTGTCTGCTTTAGAGGCTTTGAAGAAATTGATACGCTGCTTTATCTTGTTGTCCTTTCATCTCGTGACTCGGTCTTCTTATAATGTAGGTCAAGATCCTTATAAGCACGATATTAAGGCAATAAAGGCTCCTTCCATTTTTGTTTTGGTGCCTCTTCAATATGTTGGGAAACTGTCGGTGAATTGATGGTGGGTGCCTGGCTCCAAATGGCAACTGATAAATGTGTTTACGGCTGGAAGTTGACGAAGGTAACCGTGTTTGGAACAATGCCGTTTATTTGTGAAATTTCCTCTCTCGGCTTGAAATTGTCTGAGGTTGTTAGAAATGACGATTGGCATTAAAATGCAGGCTGCAAATTTGGATCTGAGGCTGAAGCTAAACGAAACGGCAGAGCTGGCCGAGGGGTAAGTTATCTTGCAAGAGCCTTCAGACCCAGAACCCGGTTTATCAACTTGTTGCAGAGGATCGAATTTCCTCACTAGGTCAGGGAGTTCCATACCCTGTTATGAACAGTTCTTAAAAGTCGATAACCGCCAATTGGTCCGTTGAAGCGATATGAAAGATGTGCTGATATTTATGCTTTGAGAAACCTGATTACCGCCCCACTCTTGTTGCTATACATCGAGGATGCCATCGGGATTGTATCCTTATCAGGTGACCTTGTTTCATCCTTCTGATATGACTCATGGTTTTTATTATCTTGATGGGGTGTTCTTTATGAATGCCCGGTTTTTATTTTTCTATTATCTGATTCCTCTTTTTTCTTTCCATACACTTGCGGAGCAAAACATACGTGGTCGCGGTGTTACCGTTAACATGGAGGCCGCTGCTACTGAAGTCCCGAAGTGACTGCTGTTACTGCTAAAGGTTCGAACAACTGTTGTTTTGATTCAATGTCATTTAAGTACATATCAGCAAATATTGCTAGCATGTTCACATAAACGTTCTTCCATATGCTGCTTTGGCTAATGGTTGATCTTGACTTTCTTGCCAGAATCTCTCTAAATTTCCTTTCATTGTGATTGCAGCGTTTTAAATGGCAACCAGTGCTCTTGAAGCTGCAGATATTATGCCATAATGTTGCAGCAATGAAGTACAAAGCCTCAAGATGGTTGCCTTAAATGTCTCGCCACCAACCAAGATCAATGCCTTAAAAAATGGACCGAAACACAGCTGCAACATGGGCGAATCCTTGCGCCGTCGTCATTCACCCGAGGAAGCTGCCGTGATGCCATTTGAATATGGTTGTCACTTAGATCGGCGTAGTTGCTTGTCGTAGCCTTAGTATTGGATAGGGATCAATAGCTTCTTCTTAACTTTATTTGAAGATTACAACAAACATTTTGTAAACTTTCCTTGACAAAAAACTCCTCAACATTCAAGTACTTAGCAGTTGGAGTAATCATGTTATGTAATACTTTATTTCTTTTCCATGAAGGCTTTAGAAACTTTAAGTTTGTCTCCTTAAGGCCTTTTTATGTGTACGATGCAACTTTACGACTTAAATCCAATTGGTTTTCAATGAACTTTCTCTTAACTTATATACTTGAATTGATCCTGAGGAACTTGGTTACCATACGAGCTACATTTCGCGAATATGAACTTAATCAAAAGAACGCGAACTTTCACCGACAAATCTTGCTATAGCCTCATGTAAACTTCTCTGACGTCAATTTTGGAACCTTGAGTTTTTATTTAAAAAAAACCTCTCTCTTGACGACTAAAAGAGGGGTTTTGGTAAGAGATAATCCATGAAATTTAAAACCAACCAATGTATTTGTTTTGGATTTTTCACAGGGTTCGACATGAACACGGGCCTCGAGTTCGTAAGCTTAAGTTGATGAAATTGAACCATTTGTATCTTCTTCCAAAATTTGAGCATTGCAACTTCCCCAAATTCAAACGATGATGCGGATTTCACGAGTCTTAATTTGGTTTTGACGATAACTTGCACAAATTTGAATCAACACAATTCAAACTTTATCATTTCGAAAGCAACAATGCTCCCGAACTATCAATCTGGGCTCCTTTCTCGATCCTAAAGATGCAACCTTACTTGCCACGCACCCATAGCTAGTCTTGAATGACTAAACTCAACATTTAATGGAAAAAATGATTTGATCTATGATTGAACCTGTCGCCTGCGTAAAACTGATTAGTCGTAATAAATATATGCGAAAGTAAAAAAATAAAACAAGCAGGAAATAAGCACAAAGAGGTGGAATCTTATGGTAAAAAATTAAGGTGCGACAGATGCTTCTATTTAAGTTACTTCTATACGGAGATATGGAGATTGAAATCTTCGTCTCGACGTGATAGGAGGGACTTAAATACAAACATTGCACAAATTTTTGGCCCTAAGATACCACCGAATGCATATGATGTGCAATGATATGAGAATGCAAGACCGAGGTCTATGGAGAATTGATGTCACTGGGGAATAACTGGACATGACACATGGGAAGAACATGCTCAACAAAGCGAGACTCCACGGGGAAAGATTGACAATCACAAGGGATCCGTAAATATGTTGTGAAGAACTTCATGAGAAAAGCCACTCGAAGAATCTACTGGATAGGTCAAATGTAATGATTTCAAGATATCAGCTGGAGAAGTCTACTGTCGAGACTTGTAATTTTAATTGAGAATACTTTTGCCAAAGTATATTGTCAAAACTTTTAGGGAATCTACTGCCGAGATTATATGTTGAAGTTTGCTGGAGAAATACTTTTGTCGAAGTCTTCTGGAAATCTACTGCCGAGATTATCCAGGAAATAACCGAGATACCTACTGTCGAGGTCTTCTAGAAATCTACTGCCGAGATTTTCCAGGAAATAAAAAGAAATACCTACTGTTGTACCCCAAAATTTGCTCAACCTTTTCTTGCCTGAGTTATGTTTCATTGCATTTCATTTACATAGTTACATCATGTACAAAGTTCAATCATTGGCATATCATAGCATAACATGCCTCCAACAAGGGATCAAGGGTGTCTATCAAGAGAAGAGCCTAGCTAGGGGTGTTATCCAAGTTTGAGGGATCATCCAAGCCATCAATAAGTGATTTGAAGTCTTGAGAAGTTTGAGTGCCTACATGTGGGTTGTGCTCCTATCTTGAGGAATATTGAGAATCATCAGTGGGATGAGAAACATGGGATGTGGATTTGAGGTTTGTATGGATCTCATGGGATGCCTAGAGGGCCATATTGAAGTTGAGGCAAGTCATTGATTCAAGTATGAGAGCCACAGTTGAAGTGCAGTCAACTAGGGTTTCATTTGGGTCAACCCTAATTCAATTGAGTAGTTGGAGAGCATCAAAGCCTACCTTGAGGTCATGGGATTCATAAATTGGTATGTTGATACATGTGTGTTTTTGTGCCAAGGTTAAGCAAAGAAATATCAAGCATGTGGGAAGTTGCTAAATTAGGGTTTTAGTGTAAAATCCCCTATTTAGTGCCCAACTTCAAAGCCACATAAGTCAAAATACAAGTTTCAAATGGATCTTTGTCCAACATGAAACTTGTAGATCTTCTCAATACCTTTAATTTGAGTACTAGAAGTCTTCAAGAAGATTTGTAAAACTCAAGTTATGGTCTTTGCAAATTATAGGTCATCAGAGGACACTGAAACTTATCTGTGAAAGTCACTTGACTTCCAAGAAACTTTTGCCCTTCAAGGAATTTTCAAATGGATACTTGGCCAACATAAGAGTTGTAGATATTGATCTTAGCTTTCCATATAGTACTAGAAGTCCTCAAGGGGATTTATAGAACTCAAGTTATGATCTTGGCAATCCATGGGTATTTTGGGTATTGGTGATTATAGGTCATTTTCAAGCATGTGCCAAAATCTCCATCTTCCACTCCTCAAATGAAAAATTGTTCAACATGGAATGTGCTTAAAATGATATTTTTAGGTCAAATATAAATTCATGTTGGATTGAATGAGCTTATATCAAAAGTCACTCAAAATGGCCTAAAAAAGGAAGGATTTTAAATGAATCAAAGAGGGAAATTGTGATTTTTGAGTTATAGGTCCTAAACATGGCAAGTGAATACATTTTTTGACTAGAAATCAAATTCTAAAGACATTGGCAATATTACATTTTTGAATTGAGGCTTGGTTTCATGACTTGCTTTGCAAAGTTGTTACTTCCAAAACAAGTCACACATCCAAACCAGCAACCAATGCAATTCAGGTCTCCATTTTGATCTGAACACATTCACTAGGCCACAAGGAGTTGATTAGAATCTTCTGGAACGAGCTGGGAGTAAGATTTCACAACTGTCATATTGAAATTTCAAGAGAAAAATCAGAATTGTGGATTCACTGAACTGGGCTTCAAATTGGGCTCAAAAGCCCATGGAAAGCTTCTATATATTGAGTGGAGTGAGTTCAGACTCAGTTTGGTGATGATTTCGTGCTAGAAGCTGAGATAGCAAGTGGAGTTTCAAGAGCTCCAAGTCAGAATCGGTTTTGGATTTGCAAGCATAATCAAGCCAATTTAAAGGTTGAAGAAGCTCCATTGTGTATCACTGATCGTGTCTGAAGAGTCTTGAAGCTTGAATTGAGCATTTGCTACTTCTGTGGATCCAATTTTTCCAGGTATGTAAACCTTCAAATTCCTCACGATCTAGGAAGAATTTAGTAGAATCTTGCATGTGGTTAGGGCCTAGGTTGATCATAGATCGTTTATGGATGGGAATTTTAGTGTTTAGAGACAATTAAGTGTGATACACCATTTCTGTTTGGAGACGGTTATGGATGATCTTGAGGTTTTGACTTGAATTGGATAGCTGTTAATGATCAGTGCAACAAGAGGAAGGGATCTGTGGCTTTAATTTTGGATTTAGTGTTGATCAAATTCATGGTGCAATTTCTGTTTGCTTTCGAATCTAGAAATGTGGTGAGATTTAGGTGATTTGGATTGGAGATTTAAAATCCTTGTAAAATTCTGGTCAAGATTGGTGTTTAGCCTGTGTCTTCTGATCACCTGCAACCACCCTCTCACCGGAGAAGATGGTGGTTTCCACCATGGACCACCGCCTAGAAATATCTCAGGTCGCCTGAGCTTTTGGAGAAGATGAAGTCTGAGACGTTGGATCAGTCTCCAAGTTGGACTTATTACACAGATCGTGTGGCCGTGATTTATAGTCAGCTTTGCCTCCAAATCCTTGAAACGCATCGTTTCATTAAACAATGTGGCAAGCCAGTCAGATCCCAGTCAGCATCGCATGTGGACGCGCTCTAAGCCATTTGATCTGCATACTTAGTCACTGATCCAAGGGCGTGTGTTTATTTCAGCATTTTTATTTCTTTTATTTGATTTTCTTTTATTTTTAATGCATTTTGATTCTAAAATCCATAATAAATAGGAAAATTAGTCTTTTTAATCTAGATTTTTTTCCTGAATTCCTTAGGAAGTGTAGAATTTAATAGGATTGAAAAATGTTTAATTCATGCATTTTATATTTTATTTGCATTTTTTGCATTTTAATTGGTTTTATTTTCAATTTGTTTGACATGTGTTCTTGCTGATTTTATTGTGGTTGATTGGTGTATGATTTTGAGTTAATTCTTTTTGGGCTAGATAGCTTAGAAATGCATGTACCCATAGTAATTTTATCATGTTTTTGTGAGAGATTTTTAGGCTAGTTTGAGCATTGAACTTTAGGTGTTGTAGAATTAGGGTTTTAAGATGATACCTTTAGGTTTAGGGCATAGTTTTAGGTCCAAATGAATGGTTAACCCCCTGGTTTTTGTATGAGAGATTCATAAGAGGTTTAGGAACCCTTAGTAATTTTTGTAGGATTTTACAATCCCTTTTGGTATTTTAGGTAGAATTAGCTTTAAGACTAACTTCTAGGTGTTTCTGATGAACTAATTTGGATAGTTTGTTTCAATAGTTCCCTTTAGATTAGGGTGGTGTTGCTTTTGAGCTTGGATGATATTGAAGACCAATTGAATGTGCTTTGGAGAGCTTAGAGGAGCTTGGAGTTGAAGATTTCTCATCTGTTGGAGTGCTTGTCAGGAGCTTAGGAAAATTAGGGTTTTAGGAAGTGCCTTAAACCTAGTTTTGATTCTTTCTTCAAACATGGAGCTTATTGTTCATCTCCATTCAATCCAATGACATAAAGTCCTTTTAAAGAAGTCACATCTCTCCTTAGGAGGGATGAATGGCATGCTTTAAGAGTAGAACTTTGAGGATGCCAGTCTCTCATAATGTTAAGTTCTCAATGACTTCCCTTGGTTGTCATTGAGCTTCTTAACATTCCAATTTGATCTTGTTGAATAATTTTCCCTTGGAGGTGCTTGTTGAAGCTTGGTAAAGGAAAAGCTGAGGTAGCTTGTTGAAGCTAGGGTTTTGTTTGCTTGTTGAAGCTAGGAGCTTGTTGAGGTCAGGAGCTGGTTGAAGCTGTTTACTGTCTAGGGTTTGAGCTTGTTTAAGCTGGTAGCTTGTTGAAGTTTGGTGTCTATTGAAGATTGAAAGTTTGTTGAAGCTTGAGGATAGGAGTTATTCATGAAGATGAAGGTTGTTGCTGTTAACTTTTGCTGGTTAATCTTCTGTTGCTGTCAGAGCTGCTGTTTGCTGTAGGAGATTGGTGCTGCTGCTTGAGCTGCCTTCTTTGTTGTGGCTTTTGTTTTCTGTATTGTTTGTTGGTTTGTGTAGCTGGCCCCTAGGTTTGAGGTGGAGCTTGTCCCCTCTTGCCTATTGTTTTCTCTCTTGCCTCTCTTATATTGCTGCATTGCATGCATTTTACTGTATTTGCTTGCTTTCTTTTCTGTTTATCCCCTAGGATCTCTGATTTCCTCTGTGCAGGAGGGAATTATGACAGACATTAGGATTCTTATCCATGCATGACAACATTAGGTTAGTTTTATTCCCTTTCAACCCTAGGCTTTTTAGAGCTTCTTTCTCTTTTCTCATCTCAAAACAATTCAAAAACACAGAAATAAGGATAACGCACGCTGTACGCTACGAGCCTTAAGCTATTTGAGAAAAGGTTGTTGGAGGGTCACTCTTCAGTAATCTGACTGCTTAGTATGGTACCCTTAGGGTGACATGCGACGTAGTCACTCTCAGATCACAAGTCTTTAGTACAATACAAGTTGCAAACAGACTAAAAATACAGTTCTTTCGTAAAAAATTCAAAACAAACATCAAAGTGTCATTTTTGTCCGCTTGGACTCTTAATCAGGAAAACCCTTTTTGAAGGTAATAAAAAACAGTCAGACAAGCTTGTGTCTTCCGTAGCCCGAACTACGTTTGCTCTGATCTTTCATGCCGTATGAAAGTACGTAGGCATATGATGCTGTATCCTAGCGAGCAACCTTCCCCTCCTTTCCCGTAGTTAGGCGAACTACGTTGACTCTGATTTCTCGTTCCAGACGGGAATACGTAGGCATAAAGTGCGATACTTTCCCGAGTCATTTTCTTTTCCTTTAAACCCAGACCTGTAGAATAGATAGAATAACAATCCATATTAGAGAACAAGCGTGGATCCCGTCGAGTACGACGGACGTGAGGGGTGCTAATACCTTCCCCTTGCGTAATCGACTCCCGAATCCAGGGATTTGGTTGCGATGACCATTCCTTTCCCTTTTTGCGTTAGGTTTACTCTGAGCGTTTCCTTTCCCTCTTGTGGGATAAATAACGCACGGTGGCGAATCTTATGTCATAGCCGGCGCCGATTTTCGCAGTAGCGACAGCTGGCGACTCTGCTGGGGACTCCAACGGTTCCCTACGAGAGTCAATCCTAGCGCTTGTTTTCCCGTCTGGGGTTTTGTACGTATTTACCTTTCTGCCTTTACTTTCAGTATTATATTATTGTTGTTGTGCTGGGAAGAGGGTTAGATTGAGAGATAAGCCGGACCTGGGCTTGAGTTTGCATATAGACTTAGAAGTAGAGAGTAGTGGTTAGCCTGCTTGCTTAGCTCGCACCAGCTAGCCGCGAAATCTGCGCTCGGACGAGATTCTCTTTGATGCTTCTTGCCTGGCCCTTAGGGCTCGACAAGTTGTCTGACCCGAGGATTGTCGACTCTGGGGACCTGTCAATTGGGATTCAACTAAGTGAGGCCGCTTCAGGGGATGATGATGCCACACCTTCGGGGTATCGTATCATCGCTCTTGAAAGTCTGTGACGTTGAACCCGCATAGGATGCCGTACCTCGTCTGCGAGTTAAGTACATACCTGTGAGGGGTAGGTAGGTCTGTTTGCAGGAAACCTTTGACCTCAGAGTACCTGGTTTATCTCTGTCAGTGAGATGTGGTTACAGGGTTCATTTGAGTGGTTGGTTTGGTTTGAGATGAAGATTTGATGGTTCTCAGGCTTCAGTACAAAGCAGCACAGTTCATCAGCATTGCACTTGATCTCCTGTTTGCACGTGCATGTGCATTTTCATGTTTGCATTTTATTAACGTGTATTTATGTTGCAGGTGTCATCATTCCCCTCTGATTCTAGTGTATCTTCTAGCCAGACACGGAGTCCATGAAGAGGACATTTGCTTACCGGTTGCATTCGCCAGATATCAGTTCCTTGCTGGGATTAGTTGCTCTAGTAGATGAGAGAGTGAGGGCTGAGTTCAGAGTATCTTATGGGAGATTGCTTAGTTTGTTGTACAGGCCTTCAGCATTTGAGACGACTGGGGTGTATACTTTGATGCAGTTTTATGAGCCTCAGTTGAGATGCTTCTTGTTCCCCGACTATATTCTGGCACCCACTTTGGAGGAGTATTCTACTATGTTGGGAGTTCCTGTGTTAGACCAGATGCCCTTTATACATGTTGATGCTGAGCCTGAGTTGGCTACACTCGCTGAGATTGTCAGTTTAGACGCTTCTGAGTTTCTTGGAGGATTGGTTAAGCTGAACGGAGCTTATGGTTTTCACTTGTCTGTCCTGGTTGAGAAGGCTACACAGTGCGCGAATAGTGGATGTTGGGTTGCCTTCTGTGCCATTCTAGCTGTCTGCATCTATGGGACTGTCTTGTTTCCTAATGTGCCAAATTTTGTTGACTCAGATGCCTTCTTGATTCTTGCCTCGAAGAATCCAGTTCCTACTCTCTTGGGTGATGTTTATCATTCTATTCACTATAAGAATGAGAAACGTCGTGGCAAGAATGTTTCCTGCTGTCTTCCTCTTTCGTACAAGTGGTTCCAGGGACATCTTCCGAAGACAGGGCCTTTTGATGATGCTGTTGACACTTTGGATTGGTCTTCCCGGTTGATGGGGCTGTCTGCTGAGAACATCATTTGGTTTGATCGAAACATGCTTGACACTGATATTATATATAGTTGCAGTGGCTTTCTGAATGTCCCTTTGATTGGACGGAAAGGCTGTATCAACTATAACCCTTCGCTGCTGGTGAGACAGTTTGGTTATGCCTTGAGAGATGCTCCTATTGAGGTTGAGATACAGGAATCTCTGTATCTCACGGGCTCATTAGACGAGGCTGTTTTGATCAGGTTGAGACGTGCATGGGCTAACATCCATAGGAGAGGGAAAACTTTGCTTGGTAGGAGCAACAGCAAAGCTTATGATCCCTATTTGGCTTGGATCCATGAGAGAGCTAGGATTTCCCTGATGCCATATCCTGCTATGGAACCTCTGTATCTTCCAGTGATTGAGGCACCTACTTCGGTAGAGATTGAGAAGTATAACAAATTGTTGGCTGAAAATGAAGAATTGAAGAAAGCCAATGATGAGTTAGAGAAAGAGATATTCCGGTTGCGTCATGAGAAGAATGAAGCTACCTTCACTGTGAAGGAACAGATTGAGTTGATTAATAGGTTGGGTTCAGATTTGACTGAAGAGACCAACAAGAGGGAAAAGGTGGGAGCAGCCTTGAACGGTGTTAGCAAGGTGCTTGCCTCCAAGAAGGAACTCTTAAACAAAGCTTATTCCCGACTCGGCAAGTGGGAAACATTATGGAATACCACGCTTACCATGCGGAAGGAGCGTGAAGATGAGCTGAAGCTGCAGATTGCTACGCTAGAGGCGCAGATTAGAGCCCAGGATGCAAAGATTGCTGAGGAGACCTCACTTAGGAGCACTGTTGAGCTTAGAGTAAGTGACCTTGGCGAGAAGCTGAGAGGTTGTGAATTGAAGGCCGGCTCTAAGAGATGCAGACTCGACGAGTGTTTTGGCGAAGGAACCTGCAGGGGCGACGCCAAAAAGCTGAGATCCACTGCTGAGCAACATGCATTACTGATACAAGAGCTAATCTCCAGACTAGGTCATTCGGAGACGTTGAGGATATTGGAAGATGTCAGAGCGCGCCATTTGGCCTGAGTTATCTTTGCCTTACTTTTGTTATCTGTACTTGTATTTTGACCATCTCCAGGCTTGTTGGCTGAGGTCTCTTCAGTTGTATTCAGTTGTACTCTTGTACTCTGCCTCTTGACATTTGTTTATGTATGAGGGTTTTCTGATTCCTTGATGGGGACTCCATTGTCGTGATGGCCGTCTCTCTGAAACTAGAATCGGGGGGGAATATTAACCTGTAGCATATTTATACATTTGCATCTGCATCCTCATATTGCATGACCGGTATTTTGAATCTGTATCTTATTTCCTGCATCTCACAGGTTTTTCGGGATTGACGACCAGAGAGTGCACCGCTATTCAACCAGAAACAACTGCAAGAAGATAATGGATCAAGTCCAAGTGGAGATGTAGGAAATCCGCGAGAAGCTGACTTTGTTCATGCAAGCCATGGAGAGCATGGCCAAGGGCCAGGAGAACCTTCAAACCTTGGTGCAGCCGCTGCTGACACGGGCGAACAGAAATGGCAACACTGACCACATTTCTGTTGAAACTCCTCGCCGGGAGGATGAGATACCGGCAGTTGTTACTCCACCTGTTGTGACTGTCAACGGAAACACTGGTACTGGTGCAGGTGCTGGTGTCGCTACTGCGAAAATCGGCGCCGGCTGAACAGAAGAGTCGCCACCGTGCGTTATTTATCCCAAAGGAGGGAAAGGAAACGCTCGAAGTAAACCTACCGCAAAGACGGGAAAGGAATGGCCATCGCAACCAAATCCTGGATTCGGGATTCGGTTACGCAAGGGGAAGGTATTAGCACCCCTCACGTCCGTCGTACTCGACGGGATCCACGCTTGTTTTCTGTCGAAAGGATTGTTATTCTATCTACTCTACAGGTCAAGGGTTAAAAGAAAATAAAATGACTCGGCAAAGTATCGCACTTTATGCCTACGTATTCCCGTCTGGAACGAGAAATCAGAGTCAACGTAGTTCGCCTACCTACGGGAAAGGGGGGAAGGTTGCTCGCTAGGATATCGCATCCTATGCCTACGTACTTTCATACAGCATGAAAGATCAGAGCAAACATAGTTCGGGCCACGTACGACACAAGTCTGTTTTGATTGCTTTTATCTCCTTCTGAAAAAGGGTTTTCCTGATTAGCAGTCCAAGCGGACAAAAATTGACGTTTTGATGAGTTCATATTCTTTTACGGAAGAAGTGTCTTTTATTGTGTTTGAAATATTTATTGTGTTTTTTTGTTTGTTTTGAGAAAGAAGAGACAGAACCCTAACCTATGGTTGAAAAGGGAATCACACTAACCTAATGTTATCATGCATGGGTTAAGACCTAATGTCTATCATGTTCCTCTCTTGCGCAGAGAGAAATAGAGATCCTAAGGGGATAGACGGAAAAACAACAACATATATACAATAAAGTAGTAAAATGCATGAATGCAGCAGTACAAGCGAGGCAAGGGAGTCCCACTCAACCTCGAACCTAGAAAACAACAGGCAAAAGCGAACAAGATTCGCTTTCAACCTAACAGATTAATTGGCAAACAATACAGTCCGGGAAACTCAAACAATACATCAAAAGCTTATAAACAACAAAAAATAAACAGCAAACAACAACTCTGCACAGCAAGCTCCATCATCTTTTGTCTTCAAGTCATCTTCAAACATCCACCAGCTTCAAGCAAGCACCAATCTTCAAGGAAAGAGACTCTAACAGTAAACACCTTCAATAGCTTCAAACCGCAGGGCTTCAAACAACAGCAGTCAAATGAACAGCTTCAACAACACAATCTTCATCTTCAAGCAAGGTCTCTATCTTCAATCTTTCATGGCTTTTCTTCAAAGCAAACTCTCCAAGATGAGGAACAGTTAATAGGATGAATTGGGATGTTAAACAGTTAGTTGACCACCAAAGGTGGCAAACAGACTGTTAACAAAATGTAGAATGTTTCTGTCAAGAGTTATATCTCTTAGATACTGTCACCAAGCCTTCCAAAGGAAGGGGGTGAGTATCCTAGAGAGACTCTGAATCATAGAGAGGGATGGAGGCAAACAAAGCCATCCATGTTTATGAAGCAAGTTTCTACTTTAAGCTCTACCTAGCTTCTAGTTCCTATAATCTTCAACAGCTGCAAGCAAGCTACAATCTTCATCAACTCTTGAAATTGATCATCACTCCTTTTGTCTTCAATGGCTTCACCAACGAAGTCTTCAGCTCAAACCCAAACCCCAAGCAAGCCCAATACCCCACACAATCAACAATAACCCTAGAAAGGGCACACCATACAATCAATCAATTACAAAAAATATACTAAGAGTATTAATATAATAGGGGAAATTCTAGCATTTTCTAAGGGATCTACTACACTTACCCATAATACCCCTATAGTCCCATCTTCTAATTCAACCTAGAAACCCAAAAAGAAATTGTTTTGGTACACCTATGTTATTCAAAACCCTAATTAACTAGCCTAATAGTTTCTAACTAAACTACCTAAAATGAAGTCCTAGAAAATGTGGTATAAAAACTAGGGGCACCTAATATCCATATCTAGTTGTACTAAAAAGAACGGGGTAAAAATCCTAAAGGAAACTCTTGAACTAAATTCAACAAATGATAGCATCAACTAAAAGAATTAAAAAAAAGAAATTAAATGTAAAAATATACAAAAAATATAAAAATGAAGTAAAGTGGCAATTTTATGATTTCATATTTTTCTTGACAGAAAATAGAAAATGGGAAAAAAAGTCTCATTAAAAAATAATGGTTTTTCATTTTTTTATGAATTTTTAAAGTTAAATGAAATTTGGAGGAAATTTAATATGAAAATGATGCATGGGGGTATGAATAGAAATTAAATGCAGTTATTTTCTCATTTGGGCCCAGATATGGGGGTGTAAGGAGTAAGCGTGTTAGGCCTAGTTTTAAACTCAGAAAACTAATTAAAATGAAAAGAAAATGATTAGAAGCGCGGTGTGAATAGCATCAAAATACAATGCAAATCTGGATTGGGTTGGACGAGGGGGTCTGGATAGCAATACTCACTAAAGCCCAGGAAGCGCGTTTAATGAAACGCAGCGTTCCATGGCGCTGAAATCCCTCCCAAATTCGTTTCAAATCTCATCCGTCCGATCTGGTCTTGAGTCAAAGGGTTTACGCGCATCCAACGGTAGCCACATCGTCTTCTTCCTTGGGTTGCTTAGGGTTTCAGAACTCCCATGGAAACACATGCACATGCAGAGATCTTCTACTCCATCGTGCGCACTTATCTCTCCACCAAATCTCAAGGTGTAAAAACCAATTTCGTTCTATTTTTCGCGTAGAACACATCCATGGTGTTGGTTTGCCTTAAATCACCCTCTATCATCCAAACCGAAAGGTATAACATCAAGAACTCAACATTTCCTCAGGTTTCGATCATCACCAAACTCACCAATCTTTGCACAACAATAATCCTCATGCTATACTGATTAAGATTAGCTAATTCTCTAAGATTCTAACAACTTAATCACTATGTTCTATGTCCAAACCGAATTCACATGCATACATCAACCTCCATGAAATCTTGCCAAAAGCTCCAGGAATGATCATCTAACCACCTAGAGTTTGTTTAACCTAACAATTCTACATCATGCTACCTAATTCAAGCCAATTTGTGAGAAACACTAACCTGTTAAGAAGTTGAAAACAGATGGAGATTTTCTTCAATTCAAAGCTTGCAATGCTCCAGGATCAATCAATGGACTATATTCTTGCTTCTGTATGCAACAATTCTTGCTTAAACCACTTGGATCACCATAACCGATTCTTCTTGCACTTGAAGAAGAGAAACTTGCATAGCACGATTCAGGCCACTATTCACTCAGATCTTGATAGCAATGTGATCACTGATGATTATTGAATAGAATAGGAACAAAATCTTGAAGAAATGATGAAGAATTGAGAAGATTTGGAGCAATTTGCAAAAATAGCAAGATGAAGTGAAACTATGAGTTTTTGATCAAAATGAAGTTCAACCTTGCTATGGATCAGTTAGAATGAATATATAGATGATGATGGAAAGTTCTGGAATATGCTAGATTGATCTCATGAGAAATTATTCATATCATTGCATGAGAAAGTGAAATTGGCCAAGTTGTAAAACCAGTTCTGCATTGCCTTGTTACAGCCCCTCAAAACCTCTTGAATTTCTCTTTTCATGACAATTGGTCAATTTTGCAATTCTAAGCTATGAGCATTTCTAACTTGCCACAACCACTTTTCTAGACTCAAAATGTCATTTGGAGCAAGTTTGATGTTGAACATTTCTTCATTTGAAATTTGGAAATAGGAGTTTTGGGCATATGCTTGAAATGACCTGTAATTCCACTTTCCCAAAATACCCCTGGCTTGCCAAGATCATAAGTAGAGTTCTACAAATCATATGAAGGCATACCATACCTTTATAGAAAGATAAGATCATGAGGAACAACTTTCATGTTGGCCAGAAATCCATTTTAAAACTCCTTGAGGGGTAAAAGTTGCTTGGAAGTCAAGTAACTTTCACAGATAAATTTCAGTGTCCTCAGATGACCTGTAACTTGCAAGAACCATAACTTGAGTTCTATAAATCTCCTTGATGCCTTCCACCACTAAAATTAAAGGTCTTGAGATATTCTACAAGTTTCATGTTGGCCAAGGATCCATTTGAGACTTGCATTTTGAATTATCTTGCTTGGAAGTTTGACCTAAACCAGGGGATTTTACACAGAAACCCTAATTTAGAAACTTCTCTTCTTCTTGATTTCTTTTGATTTCTCCTTGGCAAAACACCACATCCATATCCACATATCAAATGAGGCATCCCACATCTTTCAAACAGGCCTTGATGCCCTTCAATCAAGCATTTGACCTAGGGTTGACCCAGGGTTGACCCAGATGAAACCCTAGTTGACTGTCTTCAACTGCAGCTCTTGTAATCACCTCAATGACTTGTATCCTTTTCAAAATGACCCTCTAGGTCTTCCATGATGTCTATATACATTCCATGCTTTCTATTCATAGTCCACAACTTCTCTGATGACCTTCAAACCCCCTCAAGATAGGAGAAAAACCCACTGATTGGTCCACTAACTTCTCATGCTTCAACTTCTTTCTGATGACTTGGATATGCTTGAATTTGAATAAGAACCTCTTGATATGCTCATAGAAATAAGAATGTCACTTGGTCCCTTGTTAGATGGCTTGCCCATGCTATGCTATGCAGATGAATGAATTATGTGCATGACCTAATATGCAAATGCTAAAGCTATGAGACATAAACCAAGTGAAGTAGGTTGAGCAAATTTTAGGGTGCAACAGCTGCCCCTATTCAAGCGACTTGGACCCAACTGGGTGAAGAGCGAACGGTCTTCAAACATTCGAGGTACGAGACGATTGAATACTAAGAACCCAGAAATTTGCCAACCGCAGAAATAAACTGCACAACTGTTTGGGGAACAAATCTGATTTCAATATTATCTTGTCAATACTGGAACGAACTTATTGACTTCACTGGGAGAAGTACTTCTGTCAACAAAACATGACCCTGCCAACGATACAAGCAAATAGCACCGTCATCACTACGGGTAATAATCTGGGAAAATAGCACCGCCATCGCTGCGGGTAATACTTTGTCATTACTACAGGAAATAACTCTGCCACCACTGCGGGAAAATTTTGTCATTACTATAGAAAAATAACACCGCCATCGCTACGGGTAATAGTCTGGGAAAATAACACCGCCATCGCTACGGGTAATACTTTGTTACCATTACAGAAAAATAACACCGCCATCGCTACGGGAAGATAACACTGCCACCACTGCGGGAAATAACTCCGTCACCACTACGGGAAGATAACACCGCCACCACTGCGGGAAATAACTCTGTCACCACTACGGGAAATAACTCCGCCACCACTGCGGGAAAATAACTCCGTCACCACTACGGGAAATAACTCCGCCACCACTGCGGGAAAATAACTCCGCCACCACTGCGGGAAAATAACTCCGCCACCACTGCGGGAAATAACTCTGTCACCACTACGGGAAATAACTCCGCCACCACTGCGGGAAATAACTCCGTCACCACTACGGGAAACAACTCCGTCATCACTACGGGAAATAACTCCGTCACCACTACGGGAAATAACTCCGCCACCACTGCGGGAAAATAACTCCGCCACCACTGCGGGAAATAACTCCGTCATCACTATGGGAAATAGCTCCGTCACCACTGCGGGAAATAATTCCGCCACCACTGCGGGAAAATAACTCCGCCACCACTGCGGGAAATAACTCCGTCACCACTACGAGAAAATAACTCCGTCACCACTACGGGAAATAACTCCGTCATCATTACGGGAAAATAACTCCGTCACCACTACGGGAAATAACTCCGCCACCACTGCGGGAAAATAACTCCGTCACCACTACAGGAAAATAACTCCGTCACCACTACGGGAAAATAACTCCGCCACCACTGCGGGAAAATAACTCCGTCACCACTACGGGAAATAACTCCGCCACCACTGCGGGAAAATAACTCCGCCACCACTGCGGGAAAATAACTTCGCCACCACTGCGGGAAAATAACTCTGCCACCACTGCGGGAAAATAACTCCGTCACCACTACGGGAAATAACTCCGCCACCACTGCGGGAAAATAACTCCGTCACCACTACGGGAAATAACTCCGCCACCACTGCGAGAAAATAACTTCGTCACCACTACGGGAAATAACTCCGCCACCACTGCGGGAAAATAACTCCGTCACCACTAAGGGAAATAACTTCGCCACCACTGCGGGAAAATAACTCCGCCACCACTGCGGGAAATAACTCTGATACAGCTTTTCTGCCTACCTTTGCAGCTACTAGCTCCATCAATCACATGGGTAACATAATATGAGTCTAGTCTTCCAATTTTCAGTGCTGACGCGGCAGCAAATCTGAGAAGTACTCTACTGGGGATTTTCTGCATCCGCACTGCCAGGCAACTTCCAAAAGCGATTCACGAAATCTTTTGATGCTGTCACAACAACAATCTTGAAGAAGTACTCCGCTGGAGGGGTAAGAGAAACTTAAACAAGCAACTCTGTGGGGAATAATGCCAAAACCGACATGTCTCACGCCGAGATCTTGAATGTTTGGTAATTAATTTGAGCACGAGCTCTCTCCACCTGCAAGTAAAAAGAAAGAAGAAAGAAAGCCCGCTAAGTAAAAAGAAAGAAAAAGCTGAGAAAGCTAATACTTAGGCAAAAATCAGGGCATCCCGCTGGACTTTAAAAGAAAAAATCAAAAAGAACTCAAAAGGAGTCAGTCCAGGCAAAAATTAGGGAACCAAAAGAACGAAAAAGAAGGGATCAATAGAAAACTTTCCCCAGCAAGTCACAAAGTCGTGTACACAGACACCGAAAACGAAAAGGAGTAACTATCACTCCGAAACCCTGTGAATTCCTTAATTGTGGTTCTTGCCATTCAACATACTTCTCGAAGAGGCGAGCGCTTGTGCCAGGTTAACTGAACCTTAGGATCGGAGATCATCACGTAGAAGGGGTGGGTACAAATCAAAATTTGAGCCAAATATCCTTTGTTTCACGAACCGTGAACCCGACCATGATACAACCCTCAAAAGACCTAATTGAGGTAGGGTTAGTCTGAAGCGCGTTACGATAAGGTTGAGTAACCTGACTCCTTCTTGACTTGCTAGTCACATCCTCATTGTATTTTTCACTGACCACGTAAGCACTACGTTTGAACTTTGGTTCATTCGTCACTCACAATCATGGCATGTAAATGAGTGACAGCTCAAAATTTTTTCAAAATCTGCATAACCACTGCATTAAGATTACCATTCGTGAATAGACAATTTTAATTGCAGGTTAGTAGTTGGCATGAAAGAAATTCCACCAGGGAATAATCGAGCAGGACTGAGTAATTCAGCAGTCTGAACCAGAAGGGTGTATGTTGTGAAGACCTATGAATCAGGGGCATTATCTCACAGTAAGTTCGGAATCAGCTAGTCTGAGGACAAGTCCCGAAGCTTCAGTTGATTAGGGGCAGTTCATTTGAAAAGCAGTTGATCAGAAATGAGTCTTCTCGAGAGCCGATCAGGGGCAGTTATACAGAATGCTGAGATTTGAAAGCAGATACTTCAGGTGGATAATCAGATCAGGTTAAGTCGCTAGAACGCTCATTCAGGGGCAAGTCATCGCAGAGAGTGTTAAAATCAACTGGGTTGACAATTGTTAATGGAGATTGAATTTTGCTGTTGTACAGATACCGGGGCAAATATTCTCGAAGTCTTCTCGTAGCAAGCTTTTCAGAGCAGGTATTCCCAAGAGTTAGATTGGGGCAAGTTGAATGGTACGGAGGCAAGTCATTCAGGCCAGTCTGTTTATCCCCAGCCATAGTTGAGCATCGGGGAATCATGTCAATACCCTTATCAAAAAAAAAACCTTTCAAATAAAAAGGCCTTGCTGTCGTTGGATCATTATCCTGCAGTTTAAACCTGTTGCGTGTCAGTAACCAGTCGTTTCCAAAGCCCAGTTCTCGCCTGGCAAACCGGTAACCAGCTCTCGTCTGGCCTACCCTATCGTAAGCATCAGTTCCCGTCTGGTGCAGTTTATTGTAAGCATCAGTTCCCGTCTGGTGCAGTTTATTGTAACCAGTTCTCGTCTGGTCACCGTCCCTTCAATTGTTGTATCAGTTCTCGTCTGGTACATGTCATCGCGTAATCAGTTCTCGTCCGGTTATCGTGTGTTTTACCCTATGTGTTATACCAGTTCTCTCCTGGTGTACGTCAGCTTTCAGCCAGTTCTCGCCTGGTTGTCTATACCTCAGTCTGTTATTCCAGTCAGCCCCGTCTGACGTTCAAAACAAAAATCAATTTGCGTTCAATTTGCCTAACCTATTTTCCTATCAGTTCTCGTCTAGTAGCCTACCTTTGAATGCTAGTTCTCGTCTAGTATTTTCCATATCTTCCACTGTGTACATAGTCCATGTTTATCCTAAACTAAAAAAAAAAACTAGAAAATCAAAAAAAAACCTAAAGGTATCTGACACAGTAATTCCCAATGACTCGCAGGTTGTCATGTTTCCCGATTCGAAGCTCGGCGAATACCGGTGCTCCGATTAATGGTTGAGTTCCTTGTGGATGTTGTTAAATCAGAATTGCTACTCTTCAGCAGATGAAAGTTGCTTATTATCCCTAGAAGAGTCGAGATTGTATTTTACCCCGCATCAGAGTAGGATCAGGAGTATCCTCAGCAAATTAAGATTGATATCCTTGATAGTAGGGGCATTTCCAGCAGTGTGCTGCGCGCAATCAATCCCAATTCGGATCAATCCCCGCAGAGCACGATCAGTTGCCAATGGTTTGAAGGGAGCATCCCCAAGCGGAGTTGTTCTTTCTTTCCTCAGTGAAGTCGCCAAGCAGGGTTGCCTTTCCATTTCTCCAGCAGGACGGTTATCCCCAGCGGATTTGGTGTCCCTTTTCCAGCATTTATTTTGCTGAGATGATTCTGTGACTTCGGTGCATCCCCAGTAGAGTTGGCATCTACCTTCGGCATTTATTTTGCCAAGTGGTTTTTAGACCTGGTGTTCTCTGACAGCTAGAGCTTACATTAGCATATATAGTCATTGCATTTATACAAGCATATAGTATATCCATGCCGTCTGGGCATCGCATTTTCAAACAAGAACGCATAGCATATTCATGTCATACAGGGCATTGCATCATTTCAAACATACGCATGTCGAAACATAGACCAGGTTGGTTACCTATTGGATTTCGAATTTGTTCACCTGCAGAGTTGTGTGGTTAAGCTTCTCTTCCCCAGCGGAGTGATTCTTCATATTTGGTTGTTACGTCAGCATCGGAAAAAAAAACAACAACATAGACTATCACATATCAAACTTCTGAAGCTGCCACCTTCGTCAGAATAGGTGCCAGGCAGTTCAATTCAGAATTCCCCAGGAGAGTTTCCTCAGGTTCGCCGTGAACCAGGAGTCAACAGAAAGATCCCATAACAGATGGGAAGGTGTTTACTTTGCGAAGCATTATTTCAATACGTGTGGCGTCATACAGGTGTTGAAAAGGAGAAGAAAATTTTATCAGAAAATTGACCAGTTGTTGCCGTGACAACCAGACTTCAGTTCATTGGAAGCTATTCCTCAAGCAATTCTGCAGTATATTCCCGCGGTTGGCAAATTTCAGGGTTCCATTTGTATTCAACCGTCATCTACCTTGAATGTTTGAAGGCTGAGCGCTCTTCACCCATTCAGGTCGAAGTCGCTTGAATAGGGGCAGCTGTTGCACCCCAAAATTTGACCAACCGGGTCTCGTACCTGGCTCGATGTTTCGATGCATTACCGCATTCGCATCTGCATATCGCATACAGTGCATTTCTCATTTGTTTTGATTTTATCGGGATCACAGCTCTCATCTCGCGTCTCAGGTGTTTTTAATCAGTTTAGATAGGTAGAATCGTATTTTTGGGATATTTCGGTGCTCGTTAATTTTTACCGGCTATTTTGGTGCGCTCTCGCGGTGTTATGTGTTGGTCGGTGCTTATTTTGTTCCTCTGGGAATTATTGTGATTTTTCTGGATTTTATTGGCTATTTTTAGGATTTAAATAGATTTTAAATAGTTTTAATAGTTTTAAATCATTAATAGGATTTTTAATAGTTGTAATTCTTTTTAAATAGATTTTTAATCATTTTAGGATTTAATAGATTTTTTAGGATAATATAGAATTTTCTAGAATATTAATAGTTTTTTTAAATAGTGTTAATAGTTTTTTAATCATTTTAAATAGAAGAATATAGATTTCTTTTATTTTTTATCATTTCTTAATAGGATAAATAAGATTTTTCTTTTAGAAAATTAATAGGCTTTTTGAATATTAGGGTTTAATAGACTTTCTCTTAAATAGAATGTTAATATAGAATATAGATTGTTCATTTTAATAAGTAATAGTTTTTTCTTTTAATAGTTGTTATTAGATGTTATTAGGAATTTAATAAAATTTTAATATAGGTTTTATTAGAGTTTTTTTTAGATTAGTGGATTTGTTAGAGTTTGTTAATTAATAGAAGTTAATTGAGTATTAGTTAGTTGATTAGGTTAGTTTTGACTGGTTTAGTCTTTTTAATTCAATTCAGTTTTTTTTTGAGTTTTTTAACCATTATCGTTGGGCTTTATCCACTAATTCGCAGACCCAAGTTCAGTCTAAGTCCAGAGTTAATCCAGCATTTTCCAGCAATGTCCAGATCCGTCCAGAACATTCCAGAAGTTCTCAGCACTATAAAGTCTTCGCAGCCACGTGTAGCTTCGAGGAGGACCCACATTTCCACCCTTCACCACGCCACGTCGCAACTCACCAATCCCTCTCTCTCTGCCACGATACCACTACGTGGCGTCCATGCAGACCCACTGCCTCCACTCACCTTGACACTTGGCTCCATCTCCCCTCACCGGAAGTATTCACCGGACTACATGCAAAGTCCGGTGACCCCCGTACCTGATCCCGTTCGACCACCGCAACAGTTCACCGCCGGTCACCTAACCTACTCCGGCCGCCGTAACTTCCACCGGAAACATCAAAATCCCAGAACTCCGATCATTCTTCATCCTCCTCCTCTAACCTTCATCACCTAAAACCCAGAAACTTCCAGATTCCACCTTCATCCATTCATCTTCCACGATCAACAAAATCCGGAAACGATCATCATCAGCATAGATCTTCATCCAACCGTTCGCCAAGAACCACTTTCCAGAAATCCACCTATCATCATCATCGGTGTTCATTCATTCACCAATCGCCAGAAGATCCTCAAGATCCAAAATCTCCAGAACGCCACTTCAAGAACATGCGTACTCGAATCTCAACCACAAGAAACATGCAACAATCTTCACCAATCATCCAGTCGTCAACTTCGTACGATTTCCAGAAAGTTCTTCAAGGAAATCCATGAACAGAGCCTTGTCAAGTATAGTTTTCCGGACACGATGTTCATCATTGATCTTCAAGATCTGCGAAGATCCTCGAAGCTCTTCATCTGTAGCGTCTTTTCCAGAAAGTCCTCCAAGAACAGATAACAAAAGAACTTCAAAAGCTCATCGACGAAGACGACTTCAAGAACATCCAGAACGTAAATCTCCGTCAATCTTCGTGAGTTTTCTTTTCTTCAAACATCATCACCGCTTGAATTTCGTCAAGGATGGGGATCATAAGTTTTTCAAGAATTTCCTCTGATAGTGTTACATCGCGAATCAGCTTGCGTCAATAGTGTGGTCAGGGTTACTCCATTGTTGATTACTATAATCTGAACATTTTTTTTTGGTTGAAATGAGAACGGTGAAGAGTGTTGGAACGGAGAGTTGAGGTGATGAAGAACAATGTTTGAGATGGTGAGAGAAAGAAGGCTGAACGGAGGAAGAGTGAACAGTGTAGAGGGCGGCGGCGGAGAGAAGGGAGAACTAGGGTTAGGGTTCTTAGTTTTTCTGAAGTATGGAAGGGAGATGGATCGGGGGGGTTTGGGCCTCAAGCCCAACGGATTTTGGATCATGCACCCCCTCTGTTTCGTAATGCACCCCCCTCCGTGTGCTCTTTGTTGAAGTGGGCCTGAGCCCAATGTTTTGCTGTCAACACCCCAGTTTCAGCATCATACCCCCTCCCCCGTTTTTGTCACGTACTGGGCTGGGCCCAAGTTTGTCATATTTTTATTTTCTATTACTCCCCCTGTAACAGCAGTGTACCCCCTTCCCATTTTTTGTATTTTTTTCATTTTTTCTTTTGTTTAAAGTTTCTAGAAAAAAAAAACAATAAAGAAAAAGTATATTTGAAAAAAAGAAAAGAGAAAAAGAGAAAGAAAAAGAAAATTGAAGAGAAAAAAATATTGAAAGAAATAATGAAAGGAAAAATAGTGAAAAAATATATAAAAGACATAGAAAAAAAATGTTGAAAATAATATTGTGAAGAAAGAGAAAAGAAATATTAAAAAAGAAAAATAGAGAAAAATAGTGGAAGAAATATAGAAAAAATATGTGAAAAAATAGAGAAAAATAAAGAGAAAAATATAATGAAGAAAAAAGAAATATTTTGAGAAAAGGAAAAATATTTTGAAAGAAAAAGAAGAAAAAAGAGAAAAAATATTAGTATAGACTTAATATTTTTTAGAGTGCATTTTCTTTTAGGATATATCTTCATAGAGATTATTTTACGGATAGTTTAGAAGCCCACTTGTTAGGGGGCTATTTTTCAATTTTTCAGGATAGAATAGGATAGTATTTTCTAGGAGATTTATTTTCAGTATTCACCCATTGTAATCATTTTTCAGAATGTCAATAAAACGAGATTTGAGCTGTGGTCCCGATAGTAGCCGAACTACAGCTACTCTGATTTCTCGTACCAGACGAGAATATGTAGGCATAGGATGCGATATCCTAGTGAGCACACTAACTATTGACTTTCTGTTCTCTCGCTGCTGTGCGACCGAGACTTTCCCGCTGACGATTAATTGTAACCCTTTTTCTCTCTTGCCCGAGTGCATTTGAGACCAAGCCATAATTTTGCCCATAGGTTCCCGACCCTTTGAAACCAATTGATTTTCTCACTGCTGTGTGAGAATACCTTTGTTTAGCCGTAGTTAGCCTGAACTACGTAAAGCTCTGATCTTCCATGCAGTATGGAAGTACGTAGGCACAAGACTCGAAGTCTTGGCGAGCCAATTTTCCCTGTAGTCCCGAACTACGTTGACTCTGACTTTCTCTCTTGAGAATACGTAGGCATAGAGTGCGACGCTCTATCGAGTCAATTCCCTTCCGTTTAGATTTAGCAGCCGTAGATAGATTGTTTTGCATCCTTTAGACAACCCAAGCAAGCGTGGATCCCGTCGAGTACGACGGACGTGAGGGGTGCTAATACCTTCCCCTTGCGTAACCGACTCCCGAACCCAGGTTTTGGTTGCGATGACCATACCTTTCCCCGTTTTTTGCGAGGTTTACTTCGAGCGTTTCCTTTCCCTCCGTTGGGATAAATAACGCACGGTGGCGACTCTTCTGTTAGCTGGCGCCGATTTTCGCAGTAGCGACAGCTGGCGACTCTGCTGGGGAATGCGATAGTTCCCTATGCGAGTATCTGCTGGGGATCCAACGTCCCCTGGCTGCTAAGGACTGCGATAGTTCTTATGCATGTGGGATCCAACGTCCCCTCAGAGAGAGTCAATCCTAGCGCTTGTTTGCTTGGCTATTGGGGCTTATTTATTGATATTATCTGTTGCTGTTGGGGTGTTACGGGTGTTCTATGATTGAGAGAAGCCGGACCTGGGCTTGAGTGCACCTTAGACTTAGAGTAGAGATTAGTGGGCGCGCACATGCTTTGTATGTTCTAGTGTCCCGCGAAATCTACACTCAGACGAGGTTCTTCTGGTTGGCCTCTTGTCCCACCCTTTGGGTGGTTCGGGTTGCTGGTTAGTTGGATTGTCGACTCTGGGAACCGATCATTTGGAAGTTAGATAAGTGAGGCCTCTTCAAGACTTGATGATGCCACTCCTTCTGGGAATCGTATCGTCAGTCTTGAAAGTCTGTGACGCTGACGACCGCATAGGATGCCGTACCTTGTCAGTTATAGGTCCACACCTGTGAGTGGGGGGGGGGGTTTTTTGTGCAGGAAACTTGACTTCCAACCTACCCGTTATTTTGGTCTTCTCTTCAGAGAACGTCTCCGTCAGCAGCGCAACAGTATTTAGAGATTGTGTGGGGCTGTGATCCCATTGTTTGCTGCATTTTGCATATCATATGCATATCAGTGTTGCATTGCATATCATCCTCCAGCTAGCCAGAGTTCTGATCCAGCCTTTGTTTCCTGAAGGTGATTACCCGGAGTTTGGATTGAGCAGCTGTTGATTGTCAGAAGACCGACCTAGGGGTTGAGTAGATTTGAGCAGAATCGAGCATTGAAGTCAGCTGAAGACTATTGGTAGCTATGTCTGAAAGCAATTTCCAGTCTCCTAATACCTTGACGGGGTTCACTATGGCGTCCAACCCGCTGTATGATTCTATGGAAGACTTCCCGCAAGTGAACAACATTGCTGCAGAACAAGTTGTACAGCCTTCTGTGGAGAACCGAGATCGGCATGAGCAGTTTGTTGCCCAGAATGAGCGTCCTCCTCCTGTTAATAATCAAGGTGTTGCTTTCCCTGTGATGAATTACCGAAGAGATATTCCAATGGCCGGGATAGTAGATCCAAGAGCTCTTGAGAAGGACAGAAGACTCCGAGCGTTGGAAGAGCAAATGAAAGCCTTCAAAGCCAAAGATGCTGTTAACCTGGATGCTGTAGGCATGTGTTTGGTTCCTGACCTGGTGTTGCCTTATAAGTTCAAAGCACCGAAATTTGAGAAGTACACGGGAGATAGCTGTCCGAAGCTGCATTTGATGATGTTCTGTCGAAGAATGACTGCGTTTGCGCGAAATGACAAATTGATGATCCATTGCTTTCAAGATAGTCTGACTGGGGCATCTTTGAGGTGGTATATGCAGTTAGAGAGGAATCAGATTCAATCATGGATGGATTTAGCCAGAGCTTTTCTGAAGCAGTACGATTATAACCTAGACATAGCTCCCTATCGCATGCATTTGCAAGAGTTGTCTCAAGAGGACAATGAACCTATCAGGAAATATGCTCAGAGATGGAGAGAATTTGCTGCTAGAGTGCGTCCCCCGCTGTTAGACCAAGAGCTGGCAAGCATGTTTGTAGATTCCCTATAATATCCGTACTTCAAAAGATTGCTCGGAATTCCAGCAAGTTTCTCTGACGTGGTAGCATTAGGAGAACGCCTCGAGTACTCCATAAGAATGGGGAAAATTCAGATTACTTCATATGATCAAGCTGGTGAAACTGAATACCCTTGTGACTATCAGAGTGAAGAAGAAGTTGTGATCGACGCAGTCATGCCAAAGGTTGAATATCCTCGAAGCGAATCAGTGAATTTTGTTGATTCTTCATCTTATCAGAGATCAGTACCTCCTGTGGCTTGTTATACTGAACAGACAGTCGTGCCTGGGGCACCATATCAGGAATCTTATGTCGCTTCCATTGCAAAGCAGCGAACTCGTGGCCGAGGTTATCAGAATCAGCGTCAGAATCAGAACCGACCTCGTAGCAACTTGGAACGAAGGAAAGCTCCTTTTCACCCAGTGCCGATGTCGTATAGCCAGTTGCTACCATCTTTGATCCAGAAGTCTTTGGTGGAGCCGAAAGCTCTTAAGCCAGTTCCAGAACCTTACCCTCCTGGGTATGATCCTCACGTTCAGTGTGGTTATCATGGTGGCTCACCGGGGCATTCGACGGAAGATTGTAAAGCATTTCAGGCGAAGGTACAGCAGTTGATTGACCAGGATCGCATTTCCTTTCGGGAAGGATTTCTGTTTGTTCATCCCAACCGCTCAGCTGTCTAAGCTCGTAGACTCGGAAAGTATTCCCCAGCAAAAGCCAGTGGTTCAGACAGGCAGGCGCCTCAGCATTGGCAGTTCTCAGACCTTTATATATCATTTGCATTTGTAGTTTCTTTTCTGTTAGTTACTACCTGCTTTTAAACATTGTATGTTTCGAACGATGATAGTAATAAAGTGACTATGCATTTTTCTGAATTAATCATGTCGTTGTCGCTCATTTACTGCATTGCACTGACACTTGCATTTTATTTACTCCACTTTATCACCGTGACTAGCAAAGATTGGAGGGAGGATGACGAAATAAACTCATAACCGAGGATCATATGCTTTCAGATAAGACCGTACCGATGACGTACAAGGCATTGTTTCAAATTCCCCAAACACTGGAGATATAAGGAGTTAGTCCCTTGTTAACCACTTCGAGCCAGGAAGTAGAAGTTTTTTTCGGACTTTTTTAACCCTCACATTTTAACCCGGGGCAGGGTAGTTGTCAGTTAGCTTGACCGAGCGTTCAAGTCTTACAGAGGAGTGTTGTCTTTCAAGGACCAATCAGTTTATACCTTTCAAGAGGTCAAATCTCACCAATCAGGAGTGAGACAGTTACAATCCTTTCGGAGCAATCAAGACAACCATTGTCACACGACTTTGTTCCAAAAGAAAGAAGAAAGAAAGCCCGCTAAGTAAAAAGAAAGAAAAAGCTGAGAAAGCTAATACTTAGGCAAAAATCAGGGCATCCCGCTGGACTTTAAAAGAAAAAATCAAAAAGAACTCAAAAGGAGTCAGTCCAGGCAAAAATTAGGGAACCAAAAGAACGAAAAAGAAGGGATCAATAGAAAACTTTCCCCAGCAAGTCACAAAGTCGTGTACACAGACACCGAAAACGAAAAGGAGTAACTATCACTCCGAAACCCTGTGAATTCCTTAATTGTGGTTCTTGCCATTCAACATACTTCTCGAAGAGGCGAGCGTTTGTGCCAGGTTAACTGAACCTTAGGATCGGAGATCATCACGTAGAAGGGGTGGGTACAAATCAAAATTTAAGCCAAATATCCTTTGTTTCACGAACCGTGAACCCGACCACGATACAACCCTCAAAAGACCTAATTGAGGTAGGGTTAGTCTGAAGCGCGTTACGATAAGGTTGAGTAACCTGACTCCTTCTTGACTTGCTAGTCACATCCTCATTGTATTTTTCACTGACCACGTAAGCACTACGTTTGAACTTTGGTTCATTCGTCACTCACAATCATGGCATGTAAATGAGTGACAGCTCAAAATTTTTTCAAAATCTGCATAACCACTGCATTAAGATTACCATTCGTGAATAGACAATTTTAATTGCAGGTTAGTATTTGGCATGAAAGAAATTCCACCAGGGAATAATCGAGCAGGACTGAGTAATTCAGCAGTCTGAACCAGAAGGGTGTATGTTGTGAAGACCTATGAATCAGGGGCATTATCTCACAGTAAGTTCGGAATCAGCTAGTCTGAGGACAAGTCCCGAAGCTTCAGTTGATTAGGGGCAGTTCATTTGAAAAGCAGTTGATCAGAAATGAGTCTTCTCGAGAGCCGATCAGGGGCAGTTATA
This sequence comes from Lathyrus sativus, assembly GCA_963859935.3. Lineage (NCBI taxonomy): Eukaryota > Viridiplantae > Streptophyta > Magnoliopsida > Fabales > Fabaceae > Lathyrus > Lathyrus sativus. The sequence goes on from OZ012737.1 coordinate 198,933,966, forward strand.
CAGAATGCTGAGATTTGAAAGCAGATACTTCAGGTGGATAATCAGATCAGGTTAAGTCGCTAGAACGCTCATTCAGGGGCAAGTCATCGCAGAGAGTGTTAAAATCAACTGGGTTGACAATTGTTAATGGAGATTGAATTTTGCTGTTGTACAGATACCGGGGCAAATATTCTCGAAGTCTTCTCGTAGCAAGCTGTTCAGAGCAGGTATTCCCAAGAGTTAGATTGGGGCAAGTTGAATGGTACGGAGGCAAGTCATTCAGGCCAGTCTGTTTATCCCCAGCCATAGTTGAGCATCGGGGAATCATGTCAATACCCTTATCAAAAAAAAAAACCTTTCAAATAAAAAGGCCTTGCTGTCGTTGGATCATTATCCTGCAGTTTAAACCTGTTGCGTGTCAGTAACCAGTCGTTTCCAAAGCCCAGTTCTCGCCTGGCAAACCGGTAACCAGCTCTCGTCTGGCCTACCCTATCGTAAGCATCAGTTCCCGTCTGGTGCAGTTTATTGTAAGCATCAGTTCCCGTCTGGTGCAGTTTATTGTAACCAGTTCTCGTCTGGTCACCGTCCCTTCAATTGTTGTATCAGTTCTCGTCTGGTACATGTCATCGCGTAATCAGTTCTCGTCCGGTTATCGTGTGTTTTACCCTATGTGTTATACCAGTTCTCGCCTGGTGTACGTCAGCTTTCAGCCAGTTCTCGCCTGGTTGTCTATACCTCAGTCTGTTATTCCAGTCAGCCCCGTCTGACGTTCAAAACAAAAATCAATTTGCGTTCAATTTGCCTAACCTATTTTCCTATCAGTTCTCGTCTGGTAGCCTACCTTTGAATGCTAGTTCTCGTCTAGTATTTTCCATATCTTCCACTGTGTACATAGTCCATGTTTATCCTAAACTAAAAAAAAAAACTAGAAAATAAAAAAAAAACCTAAAGGTATCTGACACAGTAATTCCCAATGACTCGCAGGTTGTCATGTTTCCCGATTCGAAGCTCGGCGAATACCGGTGCTCCGATTAATGGTTGAGTTCCTTGTGGATGTTGTTAAATCAGAATTGCTACTCTTCAGCAGATGAAAGTTGCTTATTATCCCTAGAAGAGTCGAGATTGTATTTTACCCCGCATCAGAGTAGGATCAGGAGTATCCTCAGCAAATTAAGATTGATATCCTTGATAGTAGGGGCATTTCCAGCAGTGTGCTGCGCGCAATCAATCCCAATTCGGATCAATCCCCGCAGAGCACGATCAGTTGCCAATGGTTTGAAGGGAGCATCCCCAAGCGGAGTTGTTCTTTCTTTCCTCAGTGAAGTCGCCAAGCAGGGTTGCCTTTCCATTTCTCCAGCAGGACGGTTATCCCCAGCGGATTTGGTGTCCCTTTTCCAGCATTTATTTTGCTGAGATGATTCTGTGACTTCGGTGCATCCCCAGTAGAGTTGGCATCTACCTTCGGCATTTATTTTGCCAAGTGGTTTTTAGACCTGGTGTTCTCTGACAGCTAGAGCTTACATTAGCATATATAGTCATTGCATTTATACAAGCATATAGTATATCCATGCCATCTGGGCATCGCATTTTCAAACAAGAACGCATAGCATATTCATGTCATACAGGGCATTGCATCATTTCAAACATACGCATGTCGAAACATAGACCAGGTTGGTTACCTATTGGATTTCGAATTTGTTCACCTGCAGAGTTGTGTGGTTAAGCTTCTCTTCCCCAGCGGAGTGATTCTTCATATTTGGTTGTTACGTCAGCATCGGAAAAAAAAACAACAACATAGACTATCACATATCAAACTTCTGAAGCTGCCGCCTTCGTCAGAATAGGTGCCAGGCAGTTCAATTCAGAATTCCCCAGGAGAGTTTCCTCAGGTTCGCCGTGAACCAGGAGTCAACAGAAAGATCCCATAACAGATGGGAAGGTGTTTACTTTGCGAAGCATTATTTCAATACGTGTGGCGTCATACAGGTGTTGAAAAGGAGAAGAAAATTTTATCAGAAAATTGACCAGTTGTTGCCGTGACAACCAGACTTCAGTTCATTGGAAGCTATTCCTCAAGCAATTCTGCAGTATATTCCCGCGGTTGGCAAATTTCAGGGTTCCATTTGTATTCAACCGTCATCTACCTTGAATGTTTGAAGGCTGAGCGCTCTTCACCCATTCAGGTCGAAGTCGCTTGAATAGGGGCAGCTGTTGCACCCCAAAATTTGACCAACCGGGTCTCGTACCTGGCTCGATGTTTCGATGCATTACCGCATTCGCATCTGCATATCGCATACAGTGCATTTCTCATTTGTTTTGATTTTATCGGGATCACAGCTCTCATCTCGCGTCTCAGGTGTTTTTAATCAGTTTAGATAGGTAGAATCGTATTTTTGGAATATTTCGGTGCTCGTTAATTTTTACCGGCTATTTTGGTGCGCTCTCGCGGTGTTATGTGTTGGTCGGTGCTTATTTTGTTCCTCTGGGAATTATTGTGATTTTTCTGGATTTTATTGGCTATTTTTAGGATTTAAATAGATTTTAAATAGTTTTAATAGTTTTAAATCATTAATAGGATTTTTAATAGTTGTAATTCTTTTTAAATAGATTTTTAATCATTTTAGGATTTAATAGATTTTTTAGGATAATATAGAATTTTCTAGAATATTAATAGTTTTTTTAAATAGTGTTAATAGTTTTTTAATCATTTTAAATAGAAGAATATAGATTTCTTTTATTTTTTATCATTTCTTAATAGGATAAATAAGATTTTTCTTTTAGAAAATTAATAGGCTTTTTGAATATTAGGGTTTAATAGACTTTCTCTTAAATAGAATGTTAATATAGAATATAGATTGTTCATTTTAATAAGTAATAGTTTTTTCTTTTAATAGTTGTTATTAGATGTTATTAGGAATTTAATAAAATTTTAATATAGGTTTTATTAGAGTTTTTTTTAGATTAGTGGATTTGTTAGAGTTTGTTAATTAATAGAAGTTAATTGAGTATTAGTTAGTTGATTAGGTTAGTTTTGACTGGTTTAGTCTTTTTAATTCAATTCAGTTTTTTTGAGTTTTTTAACCATTATCGTTGGGCTTTATCCACTAATTCGCAGGCCCAAGTTCAGTCTAAGTCCAGAGTTAATCCAGCATTTTCCAGCAATGTCCAGATCCGTCCAGAACATTCCAGAAGTTCTCAGCACTATAAAGTCTTCGCAGCCACGTGTAGCTTCGAGGAGGACCCACATTTCCACCCTTCACCACGCCACGTCGCAACTCACCAATCCCTCTCTCTCTGCCACGATACCACTACGTGGCGTCCATGCAGACCCACTGCCTCCACTCACCTTGACACTTGGCTCCATCTCCCCTCACCGGAAGTATTCACCGGACTACATGCAAAGTCCGGTGACCCCCGTACCTGATCCCGTCCGACCACCGCAACAGTTCACCGCCGGTCACCTAACCTACTCCGGCCGCCGTAACTTCCACCGGAAACATCAAAATCCCAGAACTCCGATCATTCTTCATCCTCCTCCTCTAACCTTCATCACCTAAAACCCAGAAACTTCCAGATTCCACCTTCATCCATTCATCTTCCACGATCAACAAAATCCGAAAACGATCATCATCAGCATAGATCTTCATCCAACCGTTCGCCAAGAACCACTTTCCAGAAATCCACCTATCATCATCATCGGTGTTCATTCATTCACCAATCGCCAGAAGATCCTCAAGATCCAAAATCTCCAGAACGCCACTTCAAGAACATGCGTACTCGAATCTCAACCACAAGAAACATGCAACAATCTTCACCAATCATCCAGTCGTCAACTTCGTACGATTTCCAGAAAGTTCTTCAAGGAAATCCATGAACAGAGCCTTGTCAAGTATAGTTTTCCGGACACGATGTTCATCATTGATCTTCAAGATTTGCGAAGATCCTCGAAGCTCTTCATCTGTAGCGTCTTTTCCAGAAAGTCCTCCAAGAACAGATAACAAAAGAACTTCAAAAGCTCATCGACGAAGACGGCTTCAAGAACATCCAGAACGTAAATCTCCGTCAATCTTCGTGAGTTTTCTTTTCTTCAAACATCATCACCGCTTGAATTTCGTCAAGGATGGGGATCATAAGTTTTTCAAGAATTTCCTCTGATAGTGTTACATCGCGAATCAGCTTGCGTCAATAGTGTGGTCAGGGTTACTCCATTGTTGATTACTATAATCTGAACATTTTTTTTGGTTGAAATGAGAACGGTGAAGAGTGTTGGAACGGAGAGTTGAGGTGATGAAGAACAATGTTTGAGATGGTGAGAGAAAGAAGGCTGAACGGAGGAAGAGTGAACAGTGAAGAGGGCGGCGGCGGAGAGAAGGGAGAACTAGGGTTAGGGTTCTTAGTTTTTCTGAAGTGTGGAAGGGAGATGGATCGGGGGGGGTTTGGGCCTCAAGCCCAACGGATTTTGGATCATGCACCCCCTCTGTTTCGTAATGCACCCCCCTCCGTGTGCTCTTTGTTGAAGTGGGCCTGAGCCCAATGTTTTGCTGTCAACACCCCAGTTTCAGCATCATACCCCCTCCCCCGTTTTTGTCACGTACTGGGCTGGGCCCAAGTTTGTCATATTTTTATTTTCTATTACTCCCCCTGTAACAACAGTGTACCCCCTTCCCATTTTTTGTATTTTTTTCATTTTTTTCTTTTGTTTAAAGTTTCTAGAAAAAAAAACAATAAAGAAAAAGTATATTTGAAAAAAAGAAAAGAGAAAAAGAGAAAGAAAAAGAAAATTGAAGAGAAAAAAATATTGAAAGAAATAATGAAAGGAAAAATAGTGAAAAAATATATAAAAGACATAGAAAAAAATGTTGAAAATAATATTGTGAAGAAAGAGAAAAGAAATATTAAAAAAGAAAAATAGAGAAAAATAGTGGAAGAAATATAGAAAAAATATGTGAAAAAATAGAGAAAAATACAATGAAGAAAAAAGAAATATTTTGAGAAAAGGAAAAATATTTTGAAAGAAAAAGAAGAAAAAAGAGAAAAAATATTAGTATAGACTTAATATTTTTTAGAGTGCATTTTCTTTTAGGATATATCTTCATAGAGATTATTTTACGGATAGTTTAGAAGCCCACTTGTTAGGGGGCTATTTTTCAATTTTTCAGGATAGAATAGGATAGTATTTTCTAGGAGATTTATTTTCAGTATTCACCCATTGTAATCATTTTTCAGAATGTCAATAAAACGAGATTTGAGTTGTGGTCCCGATAGTAGCCGAACTACAGCTGCTCTGATTTCTCGTACCAGACGAGAATATGTAGGCATAGGATGCGATATCCTAGCGAGCACACTAACTATTGACTTTCTGTTCTCTCGCTGCTGTGCGACCGAGACTTTCCCGCTGACGATTAATTGTAACCCTTTTTCTCTCTTGCCCGAGTGCATTTGAGACCAAGCCATAGTTTTGCCCATAGGTTCCCGACCCTTTGAAACCAATTGATTTTCTCACTGCTGTGTGAGAATACCTTTGTTTAGCCGTAGTTAGCCTGAACTACGTAAAGCTCTAATCTTCCATGCAGTATGGAAGTACGTAGGCACAAGACGCGAAGTCTTGGCGAGCCAATTTTCCCTGTAGTCCCGAACTACGTTGACTCTGACTTTCTCTCTTGAGAATACGTAGGCATAGAGTGCGACGCTCTATCGAGTCAATTCCCTTCCGTTTAGATTTAGCAGCCGTAGATAGATTGTTTTGCATCCTTTAGACAACCCAAGCAAGCGTGGATCCCGTCGAGTACGACGGACGTGAGGGGTGCTAATACCTTCCCCTTGCGTAACCGACTCCCGAACCCAGGTTTTGGTTGCGATGACCATACCTTTCCCCATTTTTTGCGAGGTTTACTTCGAGCGTTTCCTTTCCCTCCGTTGGGATAAATAACGCACGGTGGCGACTCTTCTGTCAGCCGGCGCCGATTTTTGCAGTAGCGACACCTGTAACACCACAAACGAGACAAGACAAGTCTATGCAGCCAAATCTATTCAGGTTAGTGTTAGTGACATCATCTTCAGTTAATTCAAAGTTTTAGTAATTATTGGCAAGGGCCAGCAATGTTATACACTTGCTAGTTTTATTAAACCTTGACGTCTGTCATGTACAAAACAGTAAAGAACCAGCATCAAATACTGAATAACATATTTTATTGATTGGGCCCCTAAATGGGCAGAGTTTTGTACACGGGATGTAATCCTGGAAAGAGGAAGCTACGCACAACAAATATACAAGTATGCACAAGAAGCATAAATATAATGACAAATCAAATTTGTACACATGTCGGCAACGGGATGCAGACGAACATCATGAGCTGATCCTCCTATGACTCGCCTGACTCTAGTGCTTTCCCGGTATTCACACTTCCGAAGAGATTGTATCTGATAATCGACCCCTCAGGTATATTCTCCCGCGCCAATGCGCACCGCAGTATCAAATTCGGACCGTAGTCATTTGCTTTTCAAATCCCTAACTTTTGCGTGAACCGCCCTTTACGGGTTTTCAGTTCACCGGGATACCCTTTTTTGCCGAAGCCGCCCAGTGTAGGTTTTCAACTTCGCGGGTGTACATTTTTTTCAGTTTTATCCCTAACTTTTGCCCGAACCCTTCATTCTGTTTTTGGTTCGCCAGGATGCCCCTTTTTTGCCTGGACTCTCTTTTTTCTGTCCAGCGGGTCAATTTCAAGCAAAGTATTTTTTAACTGCGTCCGAATTCACAGGCGACGTAAAGTCTTCACCGTCCATGGTGGACAACAACAAAGCTCCTCCTGAAAAGACTTTTCTGACAACGTATGGCCCTTCGTAGTTGGGGGTCCACTTGCCCCTGTGATCTGCCTGTGGCGGGAGAATCCTTTTCAGCATAAGGTCGCCCGTCTGAAAGCTCCGAGGATGTATCTTCTTATCATATGCTTTCTTCATTCGGCTCTGGTACAAACTACCGTATGCTAGAGAAGCTAACCTCTTCTCATCCATTAAACTCAGCTGGTTCAATCTGTCTTTCACCCATTCTGCCTCGTCTAGTTGGACATCTCGTAATACTCTCAGGGAAGGAATCTCAACTTCCAGTGGTAACACTGCTTCCATTCCATATACCAACGAGAACGGGGTTGCTCCGGTTGATGTGCGTACCGTCGTACGATAACCGTGCAAAGCAAAAGGTAGCATCTCGTGCCAGTCCTTATAGGTCACCACCATCTTCTGAACAATCTTCTTTATGTTCTTATTGGCCGCTTCAACAGCGCCATTCATCTTGGGTCGATAAGGAGAGGAGTTGTGATGCTCGATCTTAAAATTCTGACACAGCTCCATCATTTTGTTATTCAAGTTCGAACCGTTGTCGGTAATTATCCGCTCGGGGATTCCATATCTGCAAATGATATCTCGCTTGATAAACTTGGCTACCACCTGCTTGGTCACATTTGCATAAGATGCCGCTTCCACCCATTTGGTAAAATAATCAATTGCCACCAAAATGAACCGGTGTGCGTTAGATGCCGTCGGCTCGATCTTTCCAATCATGTCGATTCCCCACATCGAGAATGGCCATGGCGACGACATCACGTTCAGAGGACTCGGAGGCACATGGATCTTATCTGCATAGATCTGGCACTTATGACAACTCTTTGCAAACTTGAAACAATCAATTTCCATAGTTAGCCAATAATAACCTGCCCGCAGCAGCTTCCTCGTCATAGCATGCCCACCAGCATGCGTACCAAATGTACCCTCATGTATTTCCTCCATGAGCAGCTTCGCCTCTTTCTCGTCTACACAACGTAGTAGCACCAAGTCGTGATTTCTCTTGTATAAAACACCGTCCGGATTCACATAGAAATTGCCCGCCAATCTCCTGAGAGTCTTCTGATCGTGACTGGATGCCCCAGCCGGATACTCTTTGTTTTTCAGGAAATTAAGGATATCAAAATACCAGGGTTTATCATCAGATGCTTCGTCAATGGAAAATACGAAGGCGGGTCTGTCAAGCCGAGAGATAACAATTCTGGGAGCCTCATTCCAGAAATTGACTTTATACATGGAAGACAAGGTGGCCAGGGCGTCAGCCATCTGATTCTCTGCTCGCGGTACATGATGTAACTCAACCTTGTCAAAGAAGGGCAACAATCTCCTCGCGTAATTCACGTATGGTATCAAATTAGGCTGACGTGTCTCCCATTCTCCTTTTATTTGATTCACCACCAGAGCTGAGTCTCCGTATACATCCAGATTTTTGATCCGCAAATCAATGGCTTCTTCAAGCCCTATGACACAGGCCTCGTATTCGGCTTCATTATTGGTAACCGGAAAGGTCAATCGAGCAGTAAATGGGATGTGTGACCCATGTGGAGTAGTGATGATTGCCCCTATTCCGCTATCGTAGGAGTTTACAGCTCCGTCGAAGATCAACTTCCATCTGGAACCCAATTCTGGTCCTTCGTCCGGCAACGGTTCTTCACAATCTTTCATCTTTAGGTACATGATATCCTCGTCAGGAAAATCAAACCTCATCGACTGGTATTCCTCAATAGGCTGCTCTGCCAAGTACTCAGATAATACACTCCCCTTTATAGCCTTCTGTGAGACATACTGGATGTTGTATTCGGTTAAAACCATCTGCCAACGGGCAATTCTCCCCGATAATGCCTGCTTTTCGAATACGTATTTGATAGGATCCATCTTCGAGATGAGCATGGTTGTATGGTTCAGCATGTATTGCCTCAAACGCTTGGCGGCCCAGGCTAGCGCGCAACAAGTTTTTTCGAGCATTGAATATCGAGATTCACATTCAGTAAACTTCTTACTCAAGTAGTATATTGCATGCTCTTTTCTTCCTGTCTCGTCGTGTTGACCGAGAACACAACCCATACTTCCCTCAAGAACCGTCAAATACATAATCAAGGGTCTCCCTGCCACTGGAGGTATCAAAATAGGAGGCTCTTGCAAATACTGTTTTATTTTATCGAACGCCTTTTGACAATTTTCATTCCATGTTACAGCCTGGTCCTTTTTTAACATCTTGAATAACGGCTCACACGTAGCTGTTAGGTGAGATATGAACCGCGCGATGTAGTTCAACCTCCCTAAAAACCCGCGCACCTCTTTCTCTGTTTTAGGCGTCGGCATCTCTTGTATTGTTTTTATTTTTGCAGGATCAACCTCTATTCCTTTTTCGCTCACGATAAACCCCAGCAGTTTACCCGATCTCACCCCGAAGGTGCACTTGTTAGGGTTCAGTCTCAGCCTGAACTTCCTAAGCCTTTTGAATAGCTTCAGCAGATTCACCAAATGTTCTTCCTCCGTCTGGGATTTGGCAATCATATCATCGACATAAACCTCGATCTCCTTATGCATCATATCATGAAAAAGAGTCGTCATTGCACGCTGATACGTTGCCCCAGCATTCTTTAACCCGAAGGGCATCACTTTGTAACAAAATGTTCCCCAAGGCGTGATGAAGGTAGTATTATCCATGTCTTCTGGCGCCATTTTAATCTGATTATAGCCCGAGAAGCCATCCATGAAGGAGAATACGGAGAATTGAGCAGTGTTGTCAACCAGCACATTGATGTGAGGAAGCGGAAAATCATCTTTCGGGCTCGCTTTGTTCAAATCACGGTAATCTACGCACATTCTCACTTTACCGTCTTTCTTTGGCACTGGCACGATATTAGCGACCCATGAGGGATATTTTGTAACAGCTAGGAAACCAGCATCCCACTGCTTTTGAACCTCCTCCTTAATTTTCACTGCCATATCTGGCCTAGTTCTGCGAAGCTTCTGCTTAACCGGCGGGCATTCTTCTTTTAGCGGCAGACGGTGCACAACCATATCCGTATCCAGCCCAGGCATGTCTTCATACGACCAAGCGAACACATTACTGTACTCTCTGAGCATTTCAACCAGTCTTCGCTTGACGTCGCTCTGCAGCGCGGCTCCTATACGGATGTTCTTTTCAACCCCTTCCGACCCCAGGTTAATAATTTCAATGACCTCCTCATGAGGCAGAATGACTCGTTCTTCTTGCTTTACCAACCAAGACAACTCTTCGGGAACGACGCCATCTTCAACAATCTCTTCTTCGGCCTGAAATACCGGGTGCTCAAAGTCGAAATGAGTCATAGGCGGTTCAATGATGTCATCTGAAAATATTATCCTGCAAAAGGAATGGTTAAATGCTTCAAAATATGTATAAAGCGAATAACCACGTTGCCATTTTATTGTAAAACACAAAAACAGGAAAAACAGAGATTGCAATATTTGTACATGAAAAAACGCCTTTTATTTAATGATCAAACAATGCAATGTACATAACAGCACGACCCTAAGCAAAATCACGATGCCCCGGGTAAGACACCGGATTATTCAACAATTAAGAAAACAAAGTATTACTGTTTGGTAGTCACAGGAACAGTCTCCTGAATAGACCAATTGCATAATCCTTGTCCTGGCACGCTCGGCTGAATCCAGGCGTCCATGTCGCAGTCACTGTCTCCTTCTTCAGAATCTGAAACAGCGTTGATGGCCTCGTGATACACTCCACTAGTTGTGATTGTTATTGGTCCTTTGAAACGGGGTGCCCCAGCAGCAGGTGTTGATGACGACGGTTGGTATCCCAGCCCAAATCTGTCCATCTTCACGGGAATATCCAGAACCTTGCCTCAGCCTTTTGTCTCACCAGTCTTCACTAGAGCCTGAGCCTCCTTGTATGACGAGACGGCCACCTCTGACGCTTTACTCGGCCCTGGAACTTTATCTTTGATGCGCAACCCTTCAAAGGCTTGACAGGGTGTTTCATGAATTTCGCCGTCGACTTCTACGTACTTGAATGATGCCAGATGGCTAACCAATATATCTTCTTCTCCACAGACCGTGACCACACTGTCCCCTACCATGTATTTCAGCTTTTGGTGCAAGGTAGATGTGACTGCCCCAACACCATGGATCCATGGTCGTCCGAGAAGGCAGCTGTATGCGGGCTGTATGTCCATAATGTAAAATTCAGTTTCGAAAACCTCCGGCCCCACCTGTAGAGGTAACGTTATGGATCCAAAGATTGTTCTTCGTGTACCATCAAATGCCCTGACCACCAAGTCACTAGGCGTACAAATGATCCCCCTGATGTCCAATTTCATCATTGCTTTCTTTGGCAACACGTTTAAGGAAGATCCGGTATCTACCAGTACATGGGACATGACTGAGCCCCTACACTCAACTGAGACGTGCAACGCCATGTTATGCTCTCTCCCCTTCGGGGTCAAATCAAAGTCTGTAAATCCCAAGCTATGGCATGCGTTCACATGCGCCAACACCCCCTCCAGCTGATTCACAGAAACATCTTGGGGTACGAAGGACGTATCCAGAACTTTCAACAATGCATTTCTATGAGCTTCGGAACATAGTAGCAACGATAGTATGGATATCTTTGATGGCGTCTGTTGAAGGTGCTCAACAATCTTATAATCACTCTTACGAACAAGGCGCATAAACTCTTCCACATCCTTCAATGACGTTTCTTTTTCGTTCCTTTCCACAGGGACATTCTCATTCATCTTACCTTTTCCTTTCGCCAGTCGTTCAGCCTCTACCTCAGGCGATATAAAAATTCTCCCACTTCTCGTCATCTCTCCGGTGCCGACGACATTGTCTACAACCTCAACTGGCTGTTTACTAACATCAATTTTCACCCCATCACAGTATGCTTCCAACCCATAGGTCCAGGGGACTGCCTTAGTGCTCTCATAAGGGATTGGTCCTGCCTTGGTGATAGTGATCGGCGGTCGCCTGGCTGGCGCTGTTATAGTTATTGTTTTTCGGGGAATTATCACGGTAGCTACGTCACTTTGCTCATCTGCTGATAACTCTGCAGGTTCTTCAACTGCCGTTCTGTCGAATTGTAATGTGCCTCCATCTATCAAGGTCTGGATACCCTTCTTCAATTCAGCACAACCCCCAGCTTGGGTCCAACATTCTAGGCAAAACTCATCGCAGCCCGGATACACACCTCCTTTCAATAATCTGCTCTTTATCTCACACAACGGTGTCTTGAGGTCATCCACATTCATGATCAAATTCAAACCCTCCTCAGTTAAAATAGCATTTGCCCCATGGTTGGGCATGGGCTTTTGTACTATGTTCGGACCCGCTTGTCCAAAATTGATAGCCTTGCTATCCAACAGATCCTGTACCACATGCTTGAACGCGTCAACCCTCTATGTCGTGGCCAGGAGCCCCGGAGTGGAACTCACAGTGCTTGTTCGCGTCAAAACCGTACGGCAGAGTGCCTGTTATTGGCGCCATAGTCCTCTTTTCCACCAAGTTCAAACCCAGTAACGTCTGTAGTAATTCTGCATACGTTGAAGGAGGCGTTTCAAACACCCTCTTTGGTTTGCCCCCCTGGATTCTACGCTGGGCAGGATGTACCCCCTGTTGTGGCTGCTGCTGCTGTGGTGGTATTGGTTGTTGCTGAAATGGAATTGTAACACTTGCCACCTGTTGCGGATGATTGTACTGATTTCGACCTCTGCCCCGGCCTCGGCCTCGGCCCCCGAATACTGCACTTGCATCACCTTGACGGCGACCACCAAAACCCTTCTGTTACTGCCAGCTGAAGCGGATTCCTCAGCTTGGAATCTTCCCAGTTTAATATTGCTTTCAATTTTCTCACCCATCAAGATTAGGTCCGAGAAACTGCCCAAGGAAGTGTGAAACAGCTTGTCATAAAACACACCAGTAAATGTTCCTATGAACATATCATTCATTTCTTTGTCATCTAAAGGAGGATGAACTCGTGCAGCCAGGTCGCGCCACCTCTGCGCATATTCTTTGAAGCTCTCATCTTTCTTCTGGGACAACCCCTGCAATTGGACCCGATTGGGTGCCAGATCACTATTGTACTTATAATGAGCCACAAACGCTTCGGCCAGCTGCTTCCAAGTCTTTATCTGAGTTGGCTCCAACCCCATGTACCATTCAAGGGAAGGACCAGACAAGCTGTCTTGAAATAAATGCATCATCATCCTTTCATCGTTTGAATAGGCCGACATTCTTCTATAGTATGATCGCACATGTACCTTGGGACAGGTATCCCCCTTATATTTGTCGAATGTGGGAGCTTTGAATTTTAGCGGTACCCTCAGGCCAGGCACCAGACCCATTGTGGTCATATCTAAACCAACAATACTTTGATTCACAACACCTTTCATCTGCTCCTCGAGCATCTTGATTCTCTGAGAATCATCCATAGGACCTTCAAAACCTCCACCAGAGAAAGCATCTTCTTGCTGATCTTCTAGCCAATTACCGTTCCCATTTCCGTATCCATCGTACCCGTTGTTACGGCCGAATCTAGTCTGATTCATTACAGGGCCCCGCCCCCTGTTACCATACCTCGGAGCGACTCCGGCAGGTCCAAAAGACATTATCCCTGCACCATTTCCATTACCTAGTCCGCCATAACCCTGATTAGTAATACCAAATCCGTCCTGTCCGAAGCCCTGAGCGTTGAAGCCATACTTCCCAGCATGATCAAACCCCTGGTCATTAAAGCCAAATCCGTTGTTACCGAAGCCATTACCTCCCATATTATCACCACCCAGATTGACATCTCTGAACCCAACATTGTTGACGACAGTCTCGTTACTGATTCCTGCGTTACCGTTCCCGGCGGCAGCGCCGTTGTTCACATTGACAGCAGGTATGTTCACCACAGGTGGAGCTACCGGTGTAGGAGTACCATCCCCGTGAATAGTGTCAACTCGCACGGAATTATGGTCTTCGTTTCCGTGCCCAGCATTTCTCATCAGCAAAGGCTGCACCAAAGCTTGCAAGTTCTCCTGGCCTTTCACGATGGTCTCCATTGTCTACATGAATAGCGCCAGCTTCTCACGCATGTCCTGCATTTCATTCTGCATCTGATCCATAACTCTTCTGCAGTTGGTACGAGTAGAGTATCGGTGCGGGCGTTGACTTTCAATCCTGAAAAGACCTGTATGGTGCAGGAAATGAGATACAGTTCAATAAACACCTGTAATGCAATATGAATGTGAATGCAATGCAATATGTGTCTGTGCATTAGGGAATATCACTCCCCGATTCTAGTGCGAAGGTGTCAGTGTGGTGATAGTGACAGCAATACGAAGTTCGGAGCCGAATCATAGAAAACACCTCATATATTGCAGAGAAATCCATCAAGTCAGGAATACAATATCAATGAGTGTACAATAAGAATGCATGACCTCAACCAACAATCTTGGTGATGGTCAGCACAATGCAAATAAAGCATACACATTAAAACATGAAATGATCAAGTGCTCCCATAGGCCTGGTACTCTTCTAATAACCTCTTAGTCTCTGGATGACTTGGTCGGGTAAGCAGACCCTCAACAAGTAGATCTCTTCGCTTGAGAACACGTCGTAAATCACCAGCAGATTCCTCCCATGCCCTTTCTCCGAAGCGATCCTCTAACTTCCGTTTCTGAGACACAGCCTCTTTCTTGCCTTCGATGGCCTTGTTCAATGCGTTCTGAAGACTATATCTTGCCATCACCTCCTCTTCATACTTTCTAGTGCTAGCCTTCAACTGTTCTTCGAGTTCAGAAATTTGCTGCTTCAATTTGTCTTCCCTCTTTTTGTTGCTGGTTAGCATAGCATTCCACGTTTTGTTACAAGAAGAGATTTCCCGGTGGGCGGCATCGAGTGCTTTCTTTTTGGACTCCAACATATCATGAGAGCTTCTGAATTCTTTCCCCAGGCGTTCACGCTTCTTTTTCTCTTCGGTCAGTTCAGCACCTAGCCTGTTTACTAACTCAGTCTGCTGTTGAAAAGAATGCACAACCTTGTTTTTCTCACTACGCATCTGAGCCAGTTCCTTTTCTAACTCTTCATTAGCCAACAGTAAGGCTTCCTTCTCCTTTACAACTCGCTCGTAGACCTCCATAGTAACGGTGGTTGGTTCCTCTACTGGAATATGAACATGGACTAGTGCAGCTGGAAACGGCATTAGCAACTGTTTTGCTCTCTCTTGGATCCAAACTTTGTATGGTACATAAGCCTGACAATCATTCTTCCCCAATAGTGGTTTCCCTCTTCTGTTGATACGCATCCAAGCGTGCTGAAGCTTAGCTAGTAACTCTCCATTCAAGTCACCGGTGAAGTACAGAGATTCCTGTACTTCTTCCTCCCTAAGTGGGTTCTTCAATGCGTATCCAAACTGGCGAACAAACAGAGACGGATTATAATTGATGCATCCTTTCCTTCCTATCAAGGGCACGTTCGGATACCCAGAGCAACTGAAAATAAGCTCAGACCCCAGCAAGTCTCGGTCAAACCACTCGATGTCTTCAGAAGATAGTCTCATCAAGCTCTCTGGCCAGTCAGCTGTAGTTGCACCATCTACAAAAGGTCCCTTTAGGGGGAGGTGGCTCTTAAACCACATGTACAGCAAAGGCACACAACAAGAGACGTTCTTGCCTCTTCTATTCTCATTTCTGTAATGCAGCGAATGGTAGAAATCCCCGATCAATGTGGGTACAGGGTTGCCAGCAGCAAACAAATGAAATGCATCAATGTCCACAAAATTCGGGAAATTGGGAAACAACACTATCCCATAGATGCACAGAGCCAAAACAGCGTTAAAGACTATCTAACATCCATTCTTGGCGTATTCCTGGGCTTTACCAATCAAAAACTGGAGGGAGAAGCCTGGAACCCCGCGCCAAGAAGTCATCAATAGCTCAGAAGCGTCCATGTGTAAAGCCACTGCTAAGTCCTCTAACTTGGGCTCAGCGTCAAAGTGAATGAAAGGAACCTTATTCTGTACTGGCAGCTCAATAAACTCTGCGTACTCTTCCATGGTAGGCCCCAAAATAAAGTCAGCAAATGTGAAACATCTCAAAGTAGGGTCATATAATTGCATCAATGTATACAGCCCATTCAGTTCAACATCAGTTGGTTTGCGAACCAATCTCAACAGTCTTCCGTAACTCTGCCTGAAGCTTCTCCGGACATCCTCATCAGCAAGGGAAATCAAACCAAGCAGGGGAGTAACATCAGGGGTAGGTAACTTGTAGGCAACTGTCATTCTCAAACCAGCCATGATCAATAATCAGAAGTCCGAACACTAGAATCAGGGAATATGCAAATGCCCCTGCAGCACAGACACACGTTAATGAAATGCGATGATAATGGTTATGCAAACAATGCAATGCAAATAAAATGCAACAAAGGACCAAGTGCTCCGACTGAGAAGCCCAAATCACACCAAAAACAAAGTCTCCAACAGACCCTCCAATATTCTTCAAACCATGGTCTCAGACAGACCTCATACATAAGCTCCAATCAAGCCTCAGACCCAATAATCACTCCAACTTGGTCTCTGACAGACCCCAATAACTGTCCATAGGTAGCCTGAATCTCAAATCAAGAAACAAACCGGTATCTGGAGGTCTAGTTACCTGCATAGCCCCAAACCCTCTCACAGGTAGGTGTCCTAGTAACTGACAATGGTATGGCATCCTATGCGGTCGTCGGCGTCACAGACTTTCAGGGTTGATGATACAATTCCCAGAAGGAGTGGCATCATCAAATCCTGAAGAGGCCTCACTTAGCCACCTTCCAAGTGATCGGTTCCCAGAGTCGACAATCCAACTAACCAGCAACCCGAGCCACCCAAAGGGTAGGACAGGAGGCCAACCAGAAGAACCTCGTCTGAGTGTGGATTTCGCGGGACACTAGGACATGCAAAGCATGTGCGCGCCCACTACTTTCTACTCTAATTCTAGGTGCACTCAAGCCCAGGTCCGACTTATCTCTCAATCATAGAACACCCGTCACAACCCCAATACAGCAATAATAACAATAATATAATGCTGAAAGTAAATGACAGAAAAAGTAAATCCATACAAAATCCTCGACGGGAAAACAAGCGCTAGGATTGACTCGCATAGGGAACCGTTGGAATCCCCAGCAGAGTCGCCAGCTATCGCTACTGCGAAAATCGGCGCCGGCTGAACAGAAGAGTCGCCACCGTGCATTATTTATCCCAAAGGAGGGAAAGGAAACGCTCGAAGTAAACCTACCGCAAAGACGGGAAAGGAATGGCCATCGCAACCAAATCCTGGATTCGGGAGTCGGTTACGCAAGGGGAAGGTATTAGCACCCCTCACGTCCGTCGTACTCGACGGGATCCACTCTTGTTTTCCGTTGAAAGGATTGTTATTCTATCTACTCTACAGGTCAAGGGTTAAAAGAAAATAAAATGACTCGGCAAAGTATCGCACTTTATGCCTACGTATTCCCGTCTGGAACGAGAAATCAGAGTCAACGTAGTTCGCCTACCTACGGGAAAGGGGGGGAAGGTTGCTCGCTAGGATATCACATCCTATGCCTACGTACTTTCATACAGCATGAAAGATCAGAGCAAACGTAGTTCGGGCCACGTACGACACAAGTCTGTTTTGATTGCTTTTATCTCCTTCTGAAAAAGGGTTTTCCTGATTAGCAGTCCAAGCGGACAAAAATTGACGTTTTGATGAGTTCACATTCTTTTACGGAAGAAGTGTCTTTTATTGTGTTTGAAATATTTATTGTGTTTTTCTGTTTGTTTTGAGAAAGAAGAGACAGAACCCTAACCTATGGTTGAAAAGGGAATCACACTAACCTAATGTTATCATGCATGGGTTAAGACCTAATGTCTATCATGTTCCTCTCTTGCGCAGAGAGAAAAAGAGA
Organism: Lathyrus sativus; assembly: GCA_963859935.3. Taxonomy (NCBI): domain Eukaryota; kingdom Viridiplantae; phylum Streptophyta; class Magnoliopsida; order Fabales; family Fabaceae; genus Lathyrus; species Lathyrus sativus. The sequence goes on from OZ012737.1 coordinate 198,951,708, forward strand.
TCCTAAGGGGATAGACGGAAAAACAACAACATATATACAATAAAGCAGTAAAATGCATGAATGCAGCAGTACAAGCGAGGCAAGGGAGTCCCACTCAACCTCGAACCTAGAAAACAACAGGCAAAAGCGAACAAGATTCGCTTTCAACCTAACAGATTAATTGGCAAACAATACAGTCCGGGAAACTCAAACAATACATCAAAAACTTATAAACAGCAAAAAATAAACAGCAAACAGTAACTCTGCACAACAAGCTCCATCATCTTCTGTCTTCAAGTCATCTTCAAACATCCACCAGCTTCAAGCAAGCACCAATCTTCAAGGAAAGAGACTCTAACAGTAAACACCTTCAACAGCTTCAAACCGCAGGGCTTTAAACAGCAGCAGTCAAATGAACAGCTTCAACAGCACAATCTTCATCTTCAAGCAAGGTCTCTATCTTCAATCTTTCATGGCTTTTCTTCAAAGCAAACTCTCCAAGATGAGGAACAGTTAATAGGATTAATTGGGATGTTAAATAGTTAGTTGACCACCAAAGGTGGCAAACAGACTGTTAACAAAATGTAGAATGTTTCTCTCAAGAGTTCTATCTCTTAGATACTGTCACCAAGCCTTCCAAAGGAAGGGGCTGAGTATCCTAGAGAGACTCTGAATCATAGAGAGGGATGGAGGCAAACAAAGCCATCCATGTTTATGAAGCAAGTTTCTACTTTAAGCTCTACCTAGCTTCTAGTTCCTATAATCTTCAACAGCTGCAAGCAAGCTACAATCTTCATCAACTCTTGAAATTGATCATCACTCCTTTTGTCTTCAATGGCTTCACCAACAAAGTCTTCAGCTCAAACCCAAACCCCAAGCAAGCCCAATACCCCACACAATCAACAATAACCCTAGAAAGGGCACACCATACAATCAATCAATTACAAAAAATATACTAAGAGTATTAATATAATAGGGGAAATTCTATAGCATTTTCTAAGGGATCTACTACACTTACCCATAATACCCCTATAGTCCCATCTTCTAATTCAACCTAGAAACCCAAAAAGAAATTGTTTTGGTACACCTATGTTATTCAAAATCCTAATTAACTAGCCTAATAGTTTCTAACTAAACTACCTAAAATGAAGTCCTAGAAAATGTGGTATAAAAACCAGGGGCACCTAATATCCATATCTAGTTGTACTAAAAAGAACGGGGTAAAAATCTTAAAGGAAACTCTTGAACTAAATTCAACAAATGATAGCATCAACTAAAAGAATTAAAAAAAAGAAATTAAATGTAAAAATATACAAAAAATATAAAAATGAAGTAAAGTGGCAATTTTATGATTTCATATTTTTCTTGACAGAAAATAGAAAATGGGAAAAAAAGTCTCATTAAAAAATAATGGTTTTTCATTTTTTTATGAATTTTTAAAGTTAAATGAAATTTGGAGGAAATTTAATATGAAAATGATGCATGGGGGTATGAATAGAAATTAAATGCAGTTATTTTATCATTTGGGCCCAGATATGGGGGTGTAAGGAGTAAGCGCGTTAGGCCCAGTTTTAAACTCAGAAAACTAATTAAAATGAAAAGAAAATGATTAGAAGCGCGGTGTGAATAGCATCAAAATACAATGCAAATCTGGATTGGGCTGGACGAGGGGGTCTGGATAGCAATACTCACTAAAGCCCAGGAAGCGCGTTTAATGAAACGCAGCATTCCATGGCGCTGAAATCCCTCCCAAATTCGTTTCAAATCTCATCCGTCCGATCTGGTCTTGAGTCAAAGGGTTTACGCGCATCCAACGATAGCCACATCATCTTCTTCCTTGGGTTGCTTAGGGTTTTAGAACTCCCATGGAAACACATGCACATGCAGAGATCTTCTACTCCATCGTGCGCACTCATCTCTCCACCAAATCTCAAGGTGTAAAAACCAATTTCGTTTTATTTTTCGCGTAGAACACAACCATGGTGTTGGTTTGCCTTAAATCACCCTCTATCGTCCAAACCAAAAGGTATAACATTAAGAACTCAACATTTCCTCAGGTTTCGATCATCACCAAACTCACCAATCTTTGCACAACAATAATCCTCATGCTATACTGATTAAGATTAGCCAACTCTCTAAGATTCTAACAACTTAATCACTATGTTCTATGTCCAAACCGAATTCACATGCATACATCAACCTCCATGAAATCTTGCCAAAAGCTCCAGGAATGATCATCTAACCACCTAGAGTTTGTTTAACCTAACAATTCTACATCATGCTACCTAATTCAAGCCAATTTGTGAGAAACACTAACCTATTAAGAAGTTGAAAACAGATGGAGATTTTCTTCAATTCAAAGCTTGCAATGCTCCAGGATCAATCAATGGACTATATTCTTGCTTCTGTATGCAACAATTCTTGCTCAAACCACTTGGATCACCATAACCGATTCTTCTTGCACTTGAAGAAGAGAAACTTGCATAGCACGATTCAGGCCACTATTCATTCAGATCTTGATAGCAATGTGATCACTGATGATTATTGAATAGAATAGGAACAAAATCTTGAAGAAATGATGAATAATTGAGAAGATTTGGAGCAATTTGCAAAAAAAGCAAGATGAAGTGAAACTATGAGTTTTTGATCAAAATGAAGTTCAACCTTGCTATGGATCAGTTAGAATGAATATATAGATGATGATGGAAAGTTCTGGAAGATGCTAGATTGATCTCATGAGAAATTATTCATATCATTGCATGAGAAAGTGAAATTGGCCAAGTTGTAAAACCAGTTCTGCATTGCCTTGTTACAGCCCCTCAAAACCTCTTGAATTTCTCTTTTCATGACAATTGGTCAATTTTGCAATTCTAAGCTATGAGCATTTCTAACTTGCCACAACCACTTTTATAGACTCAAAATGTCATTTGGAGCAAGTTTGATGTTGAACATTTCTTCATTTGAAATTTGGAAATAGGAGTTTTGGGCATATGCTTGAAATGACCTGTAATTCCACTTTCCCAAAATACCCCTGGCTTTCCAAGATCATAAGTAGAGTTCTACAAATCATATGAAGGCATACCATACCTTTATAGAAATATAAGATCATGAGGAACAACTTTCATGTTGGCCAGAAATCCATTTTAAAACTCCTTGAGGGGTAAAAGTTGCTTGGAAGTCAAGTAACTTTCACAGATAAATTTCAGTGTCCTCAGATGACCTGTAACTTGCAAGAACCATAACTTGAGTTCTATAAATCTCCTTGATTCCTTCCACCACTAAAATTAAAGGTCTTGAGATATTCTACAAGTTTCATGTTGGCCAAGGATCCATTTAAGACTTGCATTTTGAATTATCTTGCTTGGAAGTTTGACCTAAACTAGGGGATTTTACACAGAAACCCTAATTTAGAAACTTCTCTTCTTCTTGATTTCTTTTGATTTCTCCTTGGCACAACACCACATCTATATCCACATATCAAATGAGGCATCCCACATCTTTCAAACAGGCCTTGATGCCCTTCAATCAAGCATTTGACCTAGGGTTGACCCAGGGTTGACCCAGATGAAACCCTAGTTGACTGTCTTCAACTGCAGCTCTTGTAATCACCTCAATGACTTGTCTCCTTTTCAAAATGACCCTCTAGGTCTTCCATGATGTCTATATACATTCCATGCTTTCAATTCATAGTCCACAACTTCTCTGATGACCTTCAAACCCCCTCAAGATAGGAGAAAAACCCACTGATTGGTCCACTAACTTCTCAAGCTTCAATTTCTTTCTGATGACTTGGATATGCTTGAATTTAAATAAGAACCTCTTGATATGCTCATAGAAATAAGAATGTCACTTGGTCCCTTGTTAGATGGCTTGCCCATGCTATGCTATGCAGATGAATGAATTATGTGCATGACCTAATATGCAAATGCTAAAGCTATGAGACATAAACCAAGTGAAGTAGGTTGAGCAAATTTTAGGGTGCAACAGCTGGCGCTGGTAATGGCAACACTGGAAATGGTGGTGAGGGGCATGTTGTTAACAACAAAGGCAACACTATGGATGCCGATCAAGGATTCGTTGACAATGTTGGCTTTGGAAACAATGGGTATGGAAATGTTAATCAGGACGGGAACTTCGGGTTCAACAATCAAGGCTTTGGTAATGACGGTTACGGCAACAATCAGGGGTATGGCTACGGTAATGGTGGATTCGGTAATGTGAACGGCGCTGGAGCATTTCCTTTCAACAATGGTTTTGGACCTGCTGGGATCAATCAAGGGTTCGGCAACCGAGGGCAGGGTCCTGTGTTCAATCAGCAAGGATTTGGCTGTAACATGGGTTACAATGGGTATGGCAATGACTGGAATGTGGATCAACAGGATGGCGCTTTTTCAGGAAGAGGTATGGGACCTGAAGGCCCTATTGACCCTGTTCAGAGGATCAGAATGCTAGAAGAGCAGATGAAAGGTGTGGTTGATCAGAACTCCGCTGGGTTAGACATGACTACTATGGGGTTAGTACCAGGGCTGAGGGTGCCATTAAAATTCAAGGCACCAACATTCGACAAATACAAAGGGGATACCTTCCCAAAGGTCCATGTACGTTCTTATTATAGAAGGATGTCTGCATATTCCAATGATGAAAGGATGCTCATGCATTTCTTTCAAGACAGCTTATCGGGACCATCATTGGAATGGTACATGGGGCTGGAGCCCACCCAGATTAGGAGCTGGAAGCAGTTGGCTGATGCTTTCGTTATGCATTACAGATATAACAGCGATTTGGCACCAAACAGAGTTCAGTTGCAGAATCTGTCGCAGAAAAGTGGTGAAAGTTTCAAAGAGTATGCGCAGCGGTGGCGCGATATGGCAGCTCGGGTGCACCCTCCTTTGGTTGAAAGGGAGATGAATGACATGTTTGTGGGGACATTTACAGGAATGTACTATGACAAGTTACTCAATGTTTCGATGGGTAGCTTCTCCGATATGATCCTTATGGGAGAAAGGATCGAAAATGGAATTAAAATTGGAAAGATTCAGGCAGGTGAATCTACTTCAGCTGGGGGTGCGAGAAAAGCGTTCGGCGGAAGACGACAAGGCGATACAAGCGCTGTGTTTGGTGGCAGAGGCCGAGGCAGAGGTAGAAATCAGTATAGTCAACCCCAACAAATAGCCAGTGTTACTATTCCAATTCCTCAACAACAACAACAACAGCAGCAACAACCACAGCAACAGCAAAGGCAGAATCAGGGTCAGAGAAGGTTTCAGAATGCAAAGCCAAAGAGGGTATTCGATAAGCCTCCGTCGACATATGCAGAGCTTCTTCAGACACTGCTGGGGTTGAATTTGGTTGAGAAAAGAACTTTGGAACCGCCTACAGGACCGGTACTTCCTTATGGGTACGACGCTAGTAAGCACTGCGAATTCCATTCCGGGGCGCCCGGACATGATGTAGAATCTTGTCATGCTTTCAAGCATAAAGTTCAGGATTTGTTGGACAGTAAAGCCATCAACTTTGGCCAGGTGGGGCCCAACATTGTACAACAGCCTATGCCTAATCATGGGGCAAATGCTATCTTAACAGAAGAAAATTTGAACTTGGTGATGAATGTTCACGAACTGAAGACACCATTGAGTGAAGTGAAAAGCAGGTTGCTTAGAGGGGGAGTATTCCCTGGGTGTGACGAATACTGTTTAGAGTGTTGGACCCAGCCTGAGGGTTGTACTGATTTGAAGTAGGGCATTCAGGCCATGATCGACGAAGGGACCTTGCAATTTGATCGAACTGCGGTTGAGAAGCCTGTGGAGGCATTATGTGATAAGCAGAATGATATTGCAACGGTGACGATCCCGAGGAAGACTATAACGATAACGGCACCCGCCAAGCGGCCAACTACTACAATTACCAAAGCAGGGCCTGTTCCCTTTGAGAGTACGAAAGCTGTCCCGTGGACCTACGGATTAGAAGCGTATTGCAACGGGAAAAGATTGTGGTGAATAACCAGCCAGCTGGGGCTGTTGATAATGTCGTTGAAACGGGGGGCATGACCCGTAGCGGAAGGATCTTTACCTCACCGGAAATAGAAGCAGAGAGGTTGGCCAAAGGCAAAGCCAAAGTAAATGAAAGTGGACCTACTCAGTCGAAAGAAAAGGATACGTCGCTCAAGGACGTAGAGGAGTTCATGAGACTGATTCGGAAAAGTGACTACAAAATTGTGGAACATCTACAGCAGACACCGTCGAAGATTTCTATCTTGTCATTGTTATTATGTTCCGAGGCCCACCGGAACACCTTGCTAAAGATTATGGACACGTCATTCGTGCCCCAAGAAGTTTCTGTAAATCAGTTGGAGGGGGTAATGGCCATGTCAATGTTGGACATAGCCTGGGTTTCACAGATTTTGACCTAACGCCCAGAGGTCGAGAGCACAACATGGCCTTGCATATATCGGTGGAATGCCGGGGCACCGTACTGTCGCGTGTATTGATGGATACTGGATCGTCGTTGAACGTATTGCCAAAGAAAGCCATGATGAAATTGGAAATACGGGGAATTATTTGCACGCCCAGCGATTTGGTTGTGAGGGCATTTGATGGGACGAAAACATCAGTGTTTGGGTCAATAACATTACCGCTTCAGGTGGGGCCGAAAATTTTTGATACCGAATTCTACATCATGGATATCCATCCAGCTTATAGCTGTCTTCTTGGGCGCCAATGGATCCATGCTGCAGGGGCCGTAATGTCCACGCTGCATCAGAAGTTGAAGTACATGGTGGGTGATAGTGTTGTTACCGTTTGCGGGGAGGAGGACATTTTGGTCAGCCACCTGTCATCATTCAGATATGTGGAGGTCGACGGAGAAATACACGAGACACCTTGTCAAGCCTTCGAAGGGTTGCGGATTAAAGACAAAGCTCAGGGTCCCAACAAAATATCAGATGTGGCAGTGTCATCCTACAAAGAGGCTCAGACTTTAGTGCAGACTGGTGAGACTAAAGGCTGGGGGCAGGTTCTGGAGATTCCCGTGAAGAATGACAAGTTTGGGCTAGGGTACCGACCGACGTCGTCCGTCATCTTCAGGAGCGCCCAGGTTTAGGGGACCGGTCACGATTACGCCAAGTAGAGTGTGCTTTGAGACTATCAACGCTATATCCGATACTGAAGACGGAGATAGCGACTGCGATATGGACGCGTGGATCAAGCCAAGCGTGCCAGGACAAAGTCTCTGTAACTGGTCCATCCGGGAAACTGTCCCAGTGACTTTTAAACAGTAATGGTTTGTTTTATCAATTGTTGAATAATCCTATGTCCTACCCGGGGCATAGTGCTGTTACATTAGGGATACTTGATTATGTGTATTGCACTGTTTAATCATGAAATAAAGGCGTTTTTCATATTCAAATGTTATGATCCCTGTCTTTCTTGTTTTTACTTTAACAATAAATGGAAACGTGGTTATTTGCTTTGTTCGCGTGTTGAAGCGTTTAACCATTTCCTTTGCAGGACTAATATTTCAGATGACATCTCATACGAACCGCCTATGACTCGTTTCGACTTCGAGCACCCGGTATTCCAAGCAGAGGAAGAGATTGTTGAGGATAGCGACTTGCCAGAAGAGCTGACTCGTTTGTTGAAACAGGAAGAGAGAATCATTCTGCCTCATCAGGAGGAAATTGAGATTATCAACTTGGGGTCGGAAGAAGTTGTGAGAAATATCCGTATAGGGGCTGCGTTGCAGAGCGACATCTGTAACACCCTTCTAATCCCCACAGAAAAATACATATTTAATCAGAGTAAATTAACATGCTTTCACAAAGGGCGTCACACATAATTACAAAATCTTAACATTCACCTGTCATACTCATGTAACATTGAAATAAATAGTCATTCTATTAAATTTTCATCTTGCATGAAGCAGCGAATTCAATTTGGTTTACATAACTCTTCATAGAAAATTCATGTTCATCACATAATCATCAACACTTAGGCACAAAGGCCATTATCACATATTTCAAATACATTTAAAACACAACTTAGAATATACAATATATCTCTAAGGCATAAACCCCGCAATCCCAGTGTTACATAACCAGAGCATGACTTGACCCAATATTTTTAAATACTAATAGCTGCACCAACAGCGACCTCGCAACTACCACCAGTACTACTCCTTGATACCTGCACGATGTCATGTAGGACATCATTCCAGCAGAAGGGTAAGAAAAATTACCATAATAATCAATGCACAAGTACAGAATATATATATTTCACAGTTTCTCACTACAATGCCTCACAATCCACTATCATACATCATAATGTATATATGTATAAAACCAAGCATTTTATCATGCATACATTCACAATTACAATTAATCCACATAGACTTATACATTATATTTCATTTATCGTTAATCATATAAACATACACAATCATACTTAATCAGCAATTCATTAGTCAATATCTTTCACATTTACATTATTCTCACATCTACCAAGCAAAACATGTATATATATATATATATATATATATATATATATATATATATATATATATATATATATATATATATATATATATATATATATATATATATATATATATATATATATATATATATATATATATATATATATATATATATATATATATATATATATATATATATATATATATATATATATATATATATATATATATATATATATATATATATATATATATATATATATATATATATATATATATATATATATATATATATATATATATATATATATATATATATATATATATATACTATTACATCCTCTGGCATTATTCATAATTTCTCATATACACTACAACCAAGCACATTCAATCATGCTTCTATAATTCACATCATTTTCACATAAACATACACATACATGTTTATTTCACCAATGCATCATATAAAGATGAATCATGCAAATCATAGAGACCGAATCACGACTCTATACAGATGCAAATGCGGTACCGACTCAATTCAGCAGGTTCAATGAAGAACCAAAAATAACCATCGCTCACACCCCACAAGGGCACACGAGGTTCTGCAGATTCTCCTAAAATGGAAAATATCCAAAAACACCCAAACAATCCAACGCACATACACAATGATTAAGATAGTAAGATTTCACACCCTTACCTCGATTAATCGGAAGCTAGAGGATGTTCTTGATGATTCTCCAAGTTTCCTCTTTTTCTCCTCCTTTTCTCTTCTTTCTCTTTCTTTTCCACTTCCTCATATATATATATATATATATATATATATATATATATATATATATATATATATATATATATATATATATATATATATATATATATATATATATATATATATATATATATATATATATATATATATATATATATATATATATATATATATATATATATATATATATATATATATATATATATATATATATATATATATATATATATATATATATATATATATATATATATATATATATATATATATATATATATATATATATATATATATATATATATATATATATATATATATATATCTTTCCCTTTATTTCTATCCAATATATTCCCTCTCTCCAACATCTATAAATCCATTTAAACAATCATCTAATTATTCAAATAATTAGAATAATCCAAATAACTCAATTAATTAACACAAATAATTAATTATTGAAAATTGGGTTGTTACAACTCTCCCCCACTTTAGGAATTTTCGTCCTCGAAAATGTTACCTCAATGAACCGAGTCGGATATGACTTCCTCATCCCAATCTCTCAAATCCCACTTTCTCTAGTTAGTTCACCTAACTGTCTTTACCGAAGAAATCTTCATTGCCTCGAAGTTACTTCTTGCTCATCAATCTGAACTAGCAATGTCTCAACAGTCAAATCCTCCCTCACTTGTACACCATTTGCCTGAATGAATGCACTTGCACTTTCTCATTAGGCACATACCACATCATGTAAATTCACAAGTGACATCGGTAAGATAATCTAACATGATACTTCTCCCACGCTTCTGATGCGCCACTCTGATACTAAGCAATAAAACACGGTGTGTGCTTCCGAGACTTCAAAGCTCGATCCAGACCCGTCACCACTGAAACTCCCAGAACACGTACTTTTTGGATCTTCTTGATCTTTTCAGTCGCCTCTTACACAATCCTCAGGTCCGAGCACAACCCTCTTGCCTGAATCATAACAATACAGAGGAGTCCTACACCTCCTACCACACAACGCTTCAGATCCCTATCTGACACAATATTCGACGATACCTCATACAATCTTTATCACTTCAATGATATCCATCTCAACCAGCTCCAACATAGAATGATTAATCCTCATTGGTAGAAAAAGAGCCAATCTAGTCATTCCAGCCAAAATCACTCAATTAAAACCTTATTCCTCAAATCCGGTTACATCTTTATAGCACTAGGATGGATACTCCATCTACCTCGATACTCTTATTCCGCATAATAATAACTAGAACATAACTCTATCCCGACATCTCATGATACCATTCCCATTAATACGAAAATCAGTCCTTCGACTTAATTCATCAAATTCGACCATCATCATCAGTATATACCAAATTTTCAAATCGATGCATCAGCTACTGTGTTGCTCTACCCGAATGGTAATTCAATCTAAAACCATAATCCCTCAGGAGCCCCAATCGTTTTCCCCTGCCTCATATTCAAATCTCCCAATTCAAACCAATACCTTAAGCTCTTGAGATCACCAACCGTTTCAAATCTCACACTAACCAATTGGAGCCTCCAACTCCGGCACAAACACAATAACAACCAACTCTAAGTCACTTGTCAGATAATCCCTCTTATATACTTTAAATTGCCTTCAAGTAACTAAACTCACTGATGTTGCACTTAACATAACTCCCAAACATACCCACGAGGCATCACAAACCACGATAAATAATTCTGTCGAATTCCGGTAAGAATCTACAAACGAGCTGTTGACAACTCTCCGAAACTCTTTGAAACCCTCTTCGCCTTGGCATAAAAACTGCTTTTCCTCTCACACTGATAACTTAAGTTCCCCATGCTCAACATGATTCCATATCTTCTTTGAATACACCAAAATATCATAGGTTAACACAACCATTTCCTCGCTCCATCAAGTAGGGAAAATCCCATGCCAAACGGATACTCACTCTCGCAAGTTATGGCGGAAACACACACCACACGCTCTGCATCTACAACAAAATCCAAAAATAGTACTTTAATAATTAACTTAATTCCATCCCAATACTCCACCATCATCTAGATCTTTGGAATAGCTTTCCAACGCTTCGAACCGTGCGTCATTCCGAGTTACGGTTCTCCCGTTACGACAAAAACACCAAAACAACTTTCTCTGCCCAGGACTTCCTCGCCAGGCGAACATAGTAGCGAGTCGTTCGCTAGCATGCTCGCTAGGCGAAGGGTCTGGCGAACATGATAGTCCAAAATCTCATTTTCGACCGTTACCTGACTTCCGAGTGTCCGATTTCGATTCCGTAAAAAGATGCAATCTCGGAATTCAACGTACTACAACAATTTCACACTTAGAAGACCATTCAACACATCCTCAACTCTTGGAACACTTAAAGGCCGAGTTACACCGATTTGCACTCCACATTCTTACTTTCTTTAACATCCACCAGATGTCACTATCCAAACTTACATACTCGGCTTCACAATCTGTCGTCACAGTACACACGCTCGATACTAGTCTCAAAACTACTCCCTCGATTCAATCCTTGTCCATCCTATCCAACACAATCCAAACTACTATCAACAAGAGATTAAAGGTGACCAGTTCCTCAATTTGTCAATAGACAGCCGAAATCATGATGGGGTATAAACCATCTTTATCAAACTGTATGGGCATTCAACCACACTGAGCTACAACTTCACACTTTGCAGCAACCTGGAGAAGCACAAGTTCTCCCCCACTTGGGTCATTCCCACTTCTGCAGACGAAGACTAGACAACAAACACGTACCAACAGTGTTTCACACACATGTCGCGTACAAGGGAACGACCAACATTGGACAACTTGGTCGGATGGACCGACCTGCTCTGATACCACTAATGTAACACCCTTCTAATCCCCACGGAAAAATACATATTTAATCAGAGTAAATTAACATGCCTTCACAAAGGGCGTCACACATAATTACAAAATCTTAACATTCACCTGTCATACTCATGTAACATTGAAATAAATAGTCATTCTATTAAATTTTCATCTTGCATGAAGCAGCGGATTCAATTTGTTTTACATAACTCTTCACAGAAAGTTCATGTTCATCACATAATCATCAACACTTAGGCACATAAGCCATTATCACATATTTCAAATACATTTAAAACACAACTTAGAATATACAATATATCTCTAAGGCATAAACCCCGCAATCCCAGTGTTACATAACCAGAGCATGACTTGACCCAACATTTTTAAATACTAATAGCTGCACCAACAACGACCTCGCAACTACCACCAGTACTACTCCTTGGTACCTGCACGATGTCATGTAGGACATTATTCCAGCAGAAGGGTGAGAAACATTACCATAATAATCAATGCACAAGTACAGAATATATATATTTCACAGTTTCTCACTACAATGCCTCACAATCCACTATCATACATCATAATGTATATATGTATAAAACCAAGCATTTTATCATGCATACATTCACAATTACAATTAATCCACATAGACTTATACATTATATTTCATTTACCGCCAATCATATAAACATACACAATCATACTTAATCAGCAATTCATTAGTCAATATCTTTCACATTTACATTATTCTCACATCTACCAAGCAAAACATGTATATATATATATATATATATATATATATATATATATATATATATATATATATATATATATATATATATATATATATATATGTATATATATATATATATATATATATATATATATATATATATATATATATATATATATATATATATATATATATATATATATATATATATATATATATATATATATATATATATATATATATATATATACACTATTACATCCTCTGGCATTATTCATAATTTCTCATATACACTACAACCAAGCACATTCAATCATGCTTCTATAATTCACATCATTTTCACATAAACATACACATACATGTTTATTTCACCAATGCATCATATAAAGATGAATCATTCAACTCATAGAGACCGAATCACGACTCTATGCAGATGCAAATGCGGTACCGACTCAATTCAGCAGGTTCAATTGAAGAACCAAAAATAACCATCGCTCACACCCCCACAAGGGCACACGAGGTTCTGCAGATTCTCCGAGGAATCAATAAATAACCATCGCAACCACCCCACAAGGGCACACGAGGTTCTGCAGATTCTCCGAGGAATCAATAAATAACCATCGCAACATACGAGGTTCTGCAGATTCTCCGAGGAATCAATAAATAACCATCGCAACATACGAGGTTCTGCAGATTCTTCGAGGAATCAATAAATAACCATCGCAACATACGAGGTTCTTGCAGATTCTCCGAGGAATCAATAAATAACCATCGCAACATACGAGGTTCTGCAGATTCTCCGAAGAATCAGACACACAAGTATGCAATTATGATGCTTCACATGCAAAATGACCTAATCAATTATAGACCATCGCTCACACCCCACAAGGGCACACGATGTCTCTGCAGATCCTCCGCGGGATCAACCGATACAACATGCATACGTGTTTGCAAACATACTCATGCATTCATTACATATCACATACGGTAATCATACCTTCACAATGTATATAACATTCATCATTCGTCACGCATCAACACGTATGTTCAATATACACTCGCAAATATATTTACCCTATATTCGTCATTCATCTCATATTGTTTCATACTAGATTCGCATTCATAACTCACAATTATCGTGCCAAACGGCAACAAACTTAATCCCACCCAATAATGCATTTTAATTAATTTAAACAACGCATCACATATGCCAAAAGGCCACATATTCACAATCAATTCATAATCTAGGATTCACGCCATACGGCTACCCACAGCACAACGTACACAAGCTATTCGCTACATGCTAAAACCAAAGACATCAACATTGGATGGAAACAATCAAAATAAAACAAATGTTGTCCCATTCGCCAACCTTCGCCTGGCGAAGCCATTGGCGAACCTTCGCTGCAACGTTCGCCTGGCAACTTGCCAGCGAAGACCACTGGGAGCTATTCTAGAATTACTCGCTAGCACTCGCTAGCACACTCGCCTGGCGAACCTTCGCCACTCTCATTCGCTTGGCGAACTTGCCAACGAAGACAGGGTGTTTGGTTCTGACTTGATTCGCTACCGTTCACTGGGCTTCGCCTGGCGAACCTGCGAGATCTGAACTTCCATGGCTATCCAAAAGCCCAAACCTCACAAAACCAACCGATTTAATCCAAATCAGCCCCAGTAGCACAACCCACTCATCACTCGACTATACTACACCGTCTATTCCAAATTCTAACCGATAAAACTCAAGTTTCTACCGATTAAACTCATTTCGACCTAAAATGGAAAATATCCAAAAACACCCAAACAATCCAACACACATACACAATGATTAAGATAGTAAGATTTCACACCCTTACCTCGATTAATCGGAAGCTAGAGGATGTTCTTGATGATTCTCCAAGTTTCCTCTTTTTCTCCTCCTTTTCTCTTCTTTCTCTTTCTTTTCCACTTCCTCATATATATATATATATATATATATATATATATATATATATATATATATATATATATATATATATATATATATATATATATATATATATATATATATATATATATATATATATATATATATATATATATATATATATATATATATATATATATATATATATATATATATATATATATATATATATATATATATATATATATATATATATATATATATATATATATATATATATATATATATATATATATATATATATATATATATATATATATATATATATATATATATATATATATATATATATATATATATATATATATATATATATATCTTTCCCTTTATTTCTATCCAATATATTCCCTCTCTCCAACATCTATAAATCCATTTAAACAATCATCTAATTATTCAAATAATTAGAATAATCCAAATAACTCAATTAATTAACACAAACAATTAATTATTGAAAATTGAGCTGTTACAACATCAAGCAAAGGCTGATTGAGATACTGCGAGAGTATAGTGATATATTTGCTTGGTCGTACGAGGATATGCCTGGGTTAGATACGAACATGGTTGTGCACCGTCGGCCGTTGCGAGAGGAATGTCCGCCTGTTAAGCAGAAACTCAGAAGAACCAGACCAGACATGGCTGTGAAAATCAAAGAGGAAGTTCAAAAACAGTGGGATGCTGGTTTCCTAGCTGTTACAACTTATCCGTCCTAGGTCGCTAATATAGTACCAGTGCCAAAGAAAGACGGTAAAGTGAAAATGTGTGTAGACTACCGTGATTTGAATAGGGCGAGCCCGAAAGACGATTTTCCACTTCCTCACATTGATGTGCTGGTTGATAACACTGCTCAGTTCTCCGTATTCTCCTTCATGGACGGCTTTTCAGGCTATAATCAGATCAAAATGGCACCAGAAGACATGGAGAAGACTACCTTTATTACTCCCTGGGGAACATTTTGCTACAAAGTGATGCCCTTCGGACTAAAGAACGCTGGGGCAACATATCAACATGCTATGACGACTCTCTTTCATGACATGATGCACAAAGAGATCGAGGTTTATGTTGATGATATGATTGCCAAATCCCAGACGGAGGAAGAGCATTTGGTTAATCTGCTGAAACTGTTCAAAAGACTTAGGAAGTTCAGGTTGAGACTGAACCTTAACAAGTGCACCTTCGGGGTGAGATCGGATAAACTGCTGGGGTTTATTGTGAGCGAAAAGGGAATAAAGGTTAATTCTGCAAAGATAAAAGCGATACAAGAAATACCGACGCCTAAAACAGAAAAAGAAGTGCGTGGGTTTTTAGGGAGGTTGAACTACATCGCTCGGTTCATATCTCACCTAACCGCGACATGCGAGTCGTTATTCAAGTTGTTGAAAAAGGATTAGGTGTTGACCTGGAATGAAAATTGTCAAAAGGCGTTCGACAAGATAAAAGAATACTTGCAGGAACCTCCTATTTTGATACCCCCAGTGGCCGAGAGACCTTTGATTATGTATTTGACGGTTCTTGAAGAAAATATGGGTTGTGTTCTCGGTCAACACGACGAGACCGGATGTAAAGAGCATGCGATCTACTATTTAAGTAAGAAGTTTACCGACTGTGAGTCCAGATACTCAATGCTTGAGAAAACGTGTTACGCGCTAGCCTGGGCCGCCAAACGTTTGAGGCAATACATGCTGACTCATACAACCATGCTAATTTCAAAGATGGATCCAATCAAATACGTGTTTGAGAAGCAGGTACTCTCCGGAAGAATTGCCCGATGGCAGATGGTGTTAACCGAATACGATATCCAATATGTCTCGCAAAAGGCTATTAAAGGTAGCGTTCTGTCAGAGTACCTTGTGGAGCAACCTGTTGAGGACTACCAATCGATGAGGTTTGATTTTCCTGATGAGGATATCATGTACCTGAAGATGAAAGATTGTGAAGAACCGTTGCCGGACGAAGGACCAGAGTTGGGTTCCAAATGGCAGTTGATATTTGACGGAGCTGTAAATTCCTATGGTAGCGGAATAGGGGCAATTATCACCACTCCTCAGGGGTCGCACATCCCCTTTACTGCCCGATTGACTTTTCCTGTTACCAATAATGAGGCTGAATATGAGGCTTGCATCATGGGTCTGGAAGAAGCTATTGATTTGCGAATCAAGAACCTGGATGTGTACGGGGACTCAGCTCTAGTGGTGAATCAGATTAAAGGAGAATGGGAGACACGTCAGCCCAATTTGATACCATATATGAATTATGCAAGGAGATTGTTGCCTTTCTTTGACAAGGTGGAATTACATCACGTGCCACAAGCAGAAAATCAAATGGCTGACGCCCTGGCGACATTGTCTTCAATGTATAAAGTTAACTTCTGGAACGAGGCTCCCAGGATTGTTATCTCTCGGCTCGATAGGCCTGCATTCATATTTGCCATTGACGAGGCTCCCGATGGTAAACCCTGGTACTTTGACATCCTGAATTTCCTGAAGAACAAAGAGTATCCGGCCGAGGCATCCAGTCGAGATCAGAAGACTCTCAGGAGAGTGGCTGGCAATTTCTATCTGAACCCAGACGGTGTCCTGTACAAAAGAAACCACGATTTGGTGTTGCTACGCTGTGTAGATGAGAAAGAGGCGAAGTTGCTCATGGAAGAGATACATGAGGGTACATTTGGTACACATGCTGGTGGACATGCTATGACGAGAAAACTGCCGCGGGCAGGTTACTATTGGCTGACTATGGAAACAGACTGTTTCAAGTTTGCAAAGAGGTGCCATAAATGCCAGATTTACGCAGACAAAATCCATGTGCCTCCGAGTCCTCTGAGTGTGATGTCATCACCGTGGCCTTTCTCGATGTGGGGAATTGATATGATTGGCAAGATTGAGCCCACGACATCAAACGAACACCAATTCATTTTGGTGGCAATCGATTACTTCACCAAATGGGTGGAAGCAACATCATATGCCAATGTGACCAAACAAGTGGTAGCCAGATTTATCAAATGGGATATTATCTGCAGATATGGAATCCCTGAGCGGATTATCACCGACAACGGCTCAAACTTGAATAATAAAATGATGAAAGAGCTGTGTCAGAATTTTAAGATTGAGCATCACAACTTTTCTCCTTACCGGCCCAAGATGAATGGCGCTGTCGAAGCGGCCAATAAGAACATAAAGAAGATTGTTCAGAAGATGGTTGTGACGTATAAGGACTGGCACGAGATGCTACCTTTCGCTTTGCACGGTTATCGTACGACGGTACGCACATCAACCGGGGCAACCCCTTTCTCATTGGTATACGGGATGGAGGCGGTGTTACCGTTGGAGGTCGAGATTCCTTCCTTGAGGGTTTTATGTGATGTCCAACTTGACGAGGCAGAATGGGTTAAAGATAGACTGAATCAGCTCAGTTTAATGGATGAGAAGAGACTGGCTTCTTTAGCCTACGGTCGGTTATATCAGAGCTGGATGAAGAAAGCTTACGATAAGAAGGTATGTCCTTGAAGCTTTCAGACGGGCGATCTTGTTTTGAAAAAGATTCTCCCACCACAAACAGATCACAGGGGCAAATGGACCCCCAATTACGAAGGTTCCTACGTTGTCAGAAAAGTCTTCTCTGGAGGAGCCTTGTTACTATCCACCATGGATGGTGAAGACTTTACGTCTCCTGTGAATTCGGACGCAGTTAAAAAATACTTTGCTTGAAAGTGACCTGCTGGACAGTAAAAAGAGAGTCCAGGCAAAAATGGGGCATCCCGGCGAACCATAAAAAATGAATAAAAGGTTCGGGCAAAAGTTAGGGATAAAATTGAAAAGATGTACACCCGCAAAGTCGAAAACCTGAAAAGGGCGACTTCTGCAAAAAAGGGTATCCCAGTGAATTGAAAACCCGCAAAGGGCGGTTCACGCAAAAGTTAGGGATTGAAAAAGCAAATGACTGCGGTCCGGATTTGATACGGCATTGCTTAGTGGTTTGGGAGTACCTGGGGGCCGTCTATCCAAAAACAATCTCTTCCGAAGATCGAGTACCGGGAAAGCGCAGAGTCAGGCGAGTCATAGGGGGATCAGCTCATGGTGTTTGTCTGTGCCACGTTGCCGACATGTATACGAATATTATTTTGTATTTTTTTGCATATATGTATGGATGTTTGTGCGTAACTTCCTCTTTTCAGGAGTTGCATCCAGTGTACAAAACTTTGCCTATTCAGAGGCCCATTATCAATAAAACATGTTATTCAGTACTTAATGCTTGTTCTTTACTGTTTTGTTTGTGAAAGACGCCGATGTTTTGATAAACTTGCACTTACATAATCTTGCTGACCCTTGCCAATAATTGCTAAAACTTCGAATTGACTGAAGTAATGTCACAGATGATCACCTGGATAGATTCTGTTGTATAGGCCTGTTTTGTCTCGTTTGTGTTTTACAGGGTTCTTACCTTTGGAACAAATGATCAGGAATTGTATTCCCCAGCCAAGGTTGCTTGACGTAAGACCTGATTCCAGTTGATGTCATTCCTCAGCTAGTCGCAGCTTATCCCCCGAGATTTGAAATGACATCCATCCCTTCCCGAAGCAGGGAATTACTTTCCCCAGGAGAGTGTCCTCATGGGAAGCTGTCCATAGGGTTAATCCCAGCAAGTCAAAATCAATGTCCCCTGCAGAGGTTGTGCTCCTCAGTGAATCGAAGAGGTGCACGTTCAATCTCCAGCATGGGAGATTCCCGCAATAGCTAACCGAGCTGTTGTTCGAAAGGTTTATATCCGCGAATGATGGTTTTCTTGCTTCCCACAAGTCGTCATGCCATCGACAGGATGTCGATCCTCAGCAGAGTCCGTAACTCTAAATGTGTAAACTGTGCCCAGACAATGTGTTTTGCCCAGAAGTGTCGCTTCTTTCCCCAGATGAGTTGGTTCACCAACAAGGTGTTTGTCCTTTCCTCCCAGTGGAAATCGATGTTTAATCTCTCCCCGGCAAAGTTGGCGGTGTCTCCAGAATTTATTTTACCGGAATACCTTATGATACTTGTTCTCCCCAGTGGAGTTGGTGTTACCCTCAACACTCGTGTTGTTGAGACATCATTATCAGAGTGGCCCCGGCAGCTTGAACCTGCATTTGCATTTGCATATATCGTCATATTTGCATCTATTCAAACGCGTAGCATTGTCGTGCCGTACGGAGCATTACGCCATTTTCAAACATGCACATTTTTGAAACATAAATCAGGTTGGTTAACCTTTTGCTTTCAGGTGTGTTTTCTCCGTAGGAGCATGGAGTTCTAGCTCAGATCTATTACCAGACATTCGAGGTCTCGCCGTGAGACGTGTGACGATGCGGTTCATCTTACTATTTTCCCCACAGAGTTACTTGGTTAAGTTTCTCTTTGTCCCCGAACAGAGTTATTTGTTTAGATTTCTCTTGTTTTCCCCGCCAGAGTTGCTCGTTGAAGTTTCTCTTATCCGGCCTGCGGATCATTTTCTGCAAATTTGCTGTTACGTCAGCGTCGAAGGGTTTCATGAATCAAGATTTCAGAAGCCGCCGCCGGTTATCAGAACAAGCGTCCGACAGTTTGGTTTCCAAATATCCCCCGCGGAGTCCTCCTCAAAGTCGCTGTCACGTCAGTGCTAAAAAGTTTTTAGGTTGAGACCAATGGAGTTGGCTATTGCAGAGATAAAAGGAGAAACGGTATTCAGAGTATCCTCCCGTATGGATAAACGTATGTATTTTCCTACTGGTTGACAGAAGGATTTCCCCGGAAGTCGTCAAAATTTTATTGCCTATGTTGATAGGAGTTCCTCGTGTTGACGAGATATGAGTCCTAACGTGGACAGATTTATTTTCTCGTGTTGACGAGATGTGCTAGTCCTAACGTGGACAGATTCGATTTCTCCGTATTGATGGAATGTGGAGTCCTGACGTGGACAAAATTGATTACTCTTCGTGGACCAGTTATCCCCGGCAGATATCTTCCTTCATATCGGCGAAATGTGTGTCCTGACGTGGACAAATTTATCTTTCTTCGTGTTGGCGAAGCGTGAGTCCTGACGTGGACAAGTTTTATTTCCTCAGCGGGTCGAAGAGGCGCGAGTCCTGACGTGGACGACTTTATCTTTCTTCGGGTCGACGAAACGGTGTCCTGACGTGGACAATTTACTCCCATGCTGATAGGATTTTCTTGTGCTGACGAGATATGGGTCCTGACGTGGACAAATCGAGACGAGATGTGAGTCCTAACGTGGACAATGTATTCCTAACATGGAAAGTTTATTCCTAACGTGGAAAGTTTATTCCTAACGTGGACAGTGTATTCCTAACGTGGACGATTTATTCCTAACGTGGACGATTTATTCCTAATGTGGACTGATTTACTCCTAACATGGACATTTTATTCCTGACGTGGATAATTTATTCCTATGTTGATAGGATCCCCTCGTGCTGACGAAATGCAGACGATTCATCCCCAGTGAAGTCGTCGGGATCTCTCCGTGTTGACGGAATGTGAGTCCTAACGTGGACAAGTTTATGATGGGATTTCTTCGTGTCGATGGAATCAGCGTCCTAATATGGACAAAGTTCTATTCCTGTGCTGTTGAGATTTCTTCAGGTCGACGAAATGTGAGTCCTGACGTGGACAGATTTGTACTTATTCGTGATTTGACGAAATTTGGGTCCAGATGTGGACAAAGCTACTCCTGTGACGACAGAATCTCTATTCGTATTGACGAATTTGTTTCTCTTCTTATGTTGACAAGGTTGGTCCAGTTGTGGACGGAGGTGTTTTGTAAAAAATTGTTCGGTACCTGCGGCGTTACATAGGTGGTTGAAGTTGAAATCAGAATTATTATCAAATTCAGATAGGGGATGTCGTTCCCCAAGCGGTTGTGCAGTTTATTTCTGCGATTGGAAAATTTCCGGGTTCCTTGGTATTCAATCGTCTCATACCTCGATTGTTTGAAGGCCGTTCGCTCTTCACCCATTCGGGTCCAAGCCGTTTGAATAGGGGCAGCTGTTGTACCCCCAAATTTGCTCAACCTTTTCTTGCCTGAGTTATGTTTAATTGCATTTCATTTGCATAGTTACATCATGTACAAAGTTCAATCATTGACATATCATAGCATAGCATGCCTCCAACAAGGGATCAAGGGTGTCTATCAAGAGAAGAGCCTAGCTAGGGGTGTTATCCAAGTTTGAGGGATCATCCAAGCCATCAATAAGTGATTTGAAGTCTTGAGAAGTTTGAGTGCCTACATGTGGGTTGTGCTCCTATCTTGAGGAATATTGAGAATCATTAGTGGGATGAGAAACATGGGATGTGGATTTGAAGTGTGTATGGATCTCATGGGATGCCTAGAGGGCCATATTGAAGTTGAGGCAAGTCATTGATTCAAGTATGAGAGCCACAGTTGAAGTGCAGTCAACTAGGGTTTCATCTGGGTCAACCCTAATTCAATTGAGTAGTTGGAGAGCATCAAATCCTACCTTGAGGTCATGGGATTCATAAATTGGTATGTTGATACATGTGTGGTGTTGTTCCAAGGTTAAGCAAAGAAAGATCAAGCATGTGGGAAGTTGCTAAATTAGGGTTTTAGTGTAAAATCCCCTATTTAGTGCCCAACTTCAAAGCTACATAAGTCAAAATATAAGTTTCAAATGGATCTTTGGCCAACATGAAACTTGTAGAGCTTCTCAATACCTTTAATTTTAGTACTAGAAGTCTTCAAGAAGATTTGTAGAACTCAAGTTATGGTCTTTGCAAATTACAGGTCATCAGAGGACACTGAAACTTATCTGTGAAAGTCACTTGACTTCCAAGCAACTTTTGCCCTTCAAGGAGTTTTCAAATAGATTCTTGGCCAACATAAGAGTTGTATATATTGATCTTAGATTTCCATAGAGTACTAGAAGTCCTCAAGGGGATTTATAGAACTCAAGTTATGATCTTGGCAATCCAGAGGTATTTTGGGTATTGGTGATTATAGGTCATTTTCAAGCATGTGCCAAAATCTCCATCTTCCACTCCTCAAATGAAAAATTGTTCAACATGGAATGTGCTTAAAATGATATTTTTAGGTCAAATATGAATTCATGTTGGATTGAATGAGCTTATATTAAAAGTCACTCAAAATGGCCTAAAAAAGGAAGGATTTTAAATGAATCAAAGAGGGAAATTGTGATTTTTGAGTTATAGGTCCTAAACATGGCAAGTGAATACATTTTTTGACTAGAAATCAAATTCTAAAGACATTGGCAATATTACATTTTTGAATTGAGGCTTGGTTTCATGACTTGCTTTGCAAAGTTGTTACTTCCAAAACAAGTCACACATCCAAATTAGCAACCAATGCAATCCAGGTCTCCATTTTGATCTGAACACATTCACTAGGCCACAAGGAGTTGATTAGAATCTTCTGGAACGAGCTGGGAGTAAGATTTCACAACTGTCATATTGAAATTTCAATAGAAAAATCAGAATTGTGGATTCACTGAACTGGGCTTCAAATTGGGCTCAAAAGCCCATGGAAAGCTTCTATATATTGAGTGGAGTGAGTTCAGACTCAGTTTGGTGATGATTTCGTGCTAGAAGCTGAGATAGCAAGTGGAGTTTCAAGAGCTCCAAGTCAGAATTGGTTTTGGATTTGCAAGCACAATCAAGCCAATTTAAAGGTTGAAGAAGCTCCATCGTGTATCACTGATCGTGTCTGAAGAGTCTTGAAGCTTGAATTGAGCATTTGCTACTTCTGTGGATCCAATTTTTCCAGGTATGTAAACCTTCAAATTCCTCACGATCCAGGAAGAATTGAGTAAAATCTTGCATGTGGTTAGGGCCTAGGTTGATCATAGATCGTTTCTGGATGGGAATTTTAGTGTTTAGAGACAATTAAGTGTGATACACCATTTCTGTTTGGAGACGGTTATGGATGATCTTGAGGTTTTGACTTGAATTGGATAACTGTTAATGATCAGTGCTACAAGAGGAAGGGATTTGTGGCTTTAATTTTGGATTTAGTGTTGATCAAATTCATGGTGCAATTTCTGTTTGCTTTCGAATCTAGAAATGTGGTGAGATTTAGGTGATTTGGATTGGAGATTTGAAATCCTTGTAAAATTCTGGTCAAGATTGATGTTTAGCCTGTGTCTTCTGATCACCTGCAACCACCCTCTCACCGGAGAAGATGGTGGTTTCCACCATGGACCACCGCCTGGAAATATCTCAAGTCACCTAAGCTTTTGGAGAAGATGAAGTCTGAGACGTTGGATCAGTCTCCAAGTTGGACTTATTACACAGATCGTGTGGCCGTGATTTAAAGTCAGCTTTGCCTCCAAATCCTTGAAACGCATCGTTTCATTAAATGATGTGGCAAGCCAGTCAGATCCCAGTCAGCATCGCATGTGGACGCGCTCTAAGCCATTTGATCTGCATACTTAGTCACTGATCCAAGGGCGTGTGTTTATTTCAGCATTTTTATTTCTTTTATTTGATTTTCTTTTATTTTTAATGCATTTTGATTCTAAAATCCATAATAAATAGGAAAATTAGTATTTTTAATCTAGATTTTTTTCCTGAATTCCTTAGGAAGTGTAGAATTTAATAGGATTGAAAAATGTTTAATTCATGCATTTTATATTTTATTTGCATTTTTTGCATTTTAATTGGTTTTATTTTCAATTTGTTTGACATGTGTTCTTGCTGATTTTATTGTGGTTGATTGGTATATGATTTTGAGTTGATTCTTTTTGGGATAGATAGCTTAGAAATGCATGTCCACATAGTAATTTTCTCATGATTTTGTGAGAGATTTTTAGGCTAGTTTGAGCATTGAACTTTAGGTGTTGTAGAATTAGGGTTTTAAGATGATACCTTTAGGTTTAGGGCATAGTTTTAGGTCCAAATGAATGGTTAACCCCCTAGTTTTTGTATGAGAGATTCATAAGAGGTTTAGGAACCCTTAGTAATTTTTTTAGGATTTTACAATCCTTTTTGGTATTTTAGGTAGAATTAGCTTTAAGACTAACTTCTAGGTGTTTCTGATGAACTAATTTGGATAGTTTGTTTCAATAGTTCCCCTTAGATTAGGGTGGTGTTGCTTTTGAGCTTGGATGATCTTGAAGACCAATTGAAGGTGCTTTGGAGAGCTTAGAGGAGCTTGGAGTTGAAGATTTCTCATCTGTTGGAGTGCTTGTCAGGAGCTTAGGAAAATTAGGGTTTTAGGAAGTGCCTTAAACCTAGTTTTGATTCTTTCTTCAAACATGAAGCTTATTGTTCATCTCCATTCAATCCAATGACATAAAGTCCTTTTAAAGAAGTCACATCTCTCCTTGGGAGGGATGAATGGCATGCTTTAAGAGTAGAACTTTGAGGATGCCAGTCTCTCATAATGTTAAGTTCTCAGTGACTTCCCTTGGTTGTCATTGAGCTTCTTAACATTCCAATTTGATCTTGTTGAATAATTCTCCCTTGGAGGTGCTTGTTGAAGCTTGGTAAAGGAAAAGCTGAGGTAGCTTGTTAAAGCTAGGGTTTTGTTTGCTTGTTGAAGCTAGGAGCTTGTTGAGGTCAGGAGCTGGTTGAAGCTGTTTACTGTCTAGGGTTTGAGCTTGTTTAAGCTGGTAGCTTGTTGAAGTTTGGTGTCTATTGAAGATTGAAAGTTTGTTTAAGCTTGAGGATATGAGTTATTCATGAAGATGAAGGTTGTTGCTGTTAACTTTTGCTGGTTAATCTTCTGTTGCTGTCAGAGCTGCTGTTTGTTGTAGGAGATTGGTGCTGCTGCTTGAGCTGCCTTCTTTGTTGTGGCTTTTGTTTTCTGTATTGTTTGTTGGTTTGTGTAGCTGGCCCCTAGGTTTGAGGTGGAGCTTGTCCCCTTTTGCCTATTGTTTTCTCTCTTGCCTCTCTTATATTGCTGCATTGCATGCATTTTACTGTATTTGCTTGCTTTCTTTTCTGTTTATCCCCTAGGATCTCTGATTTCCTCTATGCAGGAGGGAATTATGACAGACATTAGGATTCTTATCCATGCATGACAACATTAGGTTAGTTTTATTCCCTTTCAACCCTAGGCTTTTTAGAGCTTCTTTCTCTTTTCTCATCTCAAAACAATTCAAAAACACAGAAATAAGGATAACGCACGCTGTACGCTATGAGCCTTAAGCTATTTGAGAAAAGGTTGTTGGAGGGTCACTCTTCAGTAATATGACTGCTTAGTATGGTACCCTTAGGGTGACATGCGACGTAGTCACTCTCAGATCACAAGTCTTTAGTACAGTACAAGTTGCAAACAGACTAAAAAACAGTTCTTTCGTAAAAAATTCAAAACAAACATTAAAGTGTCATTTTTGTCCGCTTGGACTCTTAATTAGGAAAACCCTTTTTGAAGGTAATAAAAAACAGTCAGACAAGCTTGTGTCTTCTGTAGCCCGAACTACGTTTGCTCTGATCTTTCATGCCGTATGAAAGTACGTAGGCATAGGATGCTGTATCCTAGCGAGCAACCTTCCCCTCCTTTCCCGTAGTTAGGCGAACTACGTTGACTCTGATTTCTCGTTCCAGACGGGAATACGTAGGCATAAAGTGCGATACTTTGCCGAGTCATTTTCTTTTCCTTTTAACCCAGGCCTGTAGAATAGATAGAATAACAATCCGTATTAGAGAACAAGCGTGGATCCCGTCGAGTACAACGGACGTGAGGGGTGATAATACCTTCCCCTTGCGTAATCGACTCCCGAATCCAGGGATTTGGTTGCGATGACTATTCCTTTCCCTCTTTGCGTTAGGTTTACTCTGAGCGTTTCCTTTCCCTCTTGTGGGATAAATAACGCACGGTGGCGACTCTTCTGTCATAGCCGACGCCGATTCTCGCAGTAGCGACACCTACTGCCGAGGTCTACTGGTAATCTATTGCCGAGATTAGCCAGGAAAAGAGATATATTTGAATAAATGTTCGAAAGGAGAGATAACCTACTACCAATCCTGGTAGCCTAAGAAAAGGTATCTGTCCAAAATGAAACGGTATATTACCTACTATCAAACATATGATAGCCTAAGCAAAGGTAATAACCAAAATAACCTCCCCACGCCTCATAGTTTGTGTGCCATGAACGGGTCTCAGTTTCTTGTTTGAACTTGAAAAGAGTTGAAATAAACCTCCCCGAGCGTCATGGTCTGGGTGCCATGATCTGGTCTCAGTTTCTTCCTGAAATGATGAAAACTCGTGAGAGTATCTTCACAGGGATTAAAATATTATTGTAGATTGTAGAACTTTAGCGGTAATTCATAATGTACTGGAGATTGTAAAACTCCACCGGGGATCTTCAAAGGAGATGTAAGCTGGTTGATTTGCAAATATGTCTTCCCAAATAAAGAGGGATCAAATGTAATAGGCTTCACCAAATTCCTGGAGATATGTCGTTTGACAGAATTAGACTTGTATAACTCTCTGGGGAATACCCTCCTGAGGAGTACCCTTGTTGTAACTGTAAAAGCATGTATTCTTTGTAGTGTAAATTCTCAAATAAAGAGAAATATTTGTAAAGTCTCCGACAAACTTCTCTGACGGATTCCCGAAGAGATGTCATTTGACGGGTTGATAATCTTGATAAATCCACTGGGGATGGGCAAACTATCCTGAAGAGACTGCCATATGTCGTTTCGAATGAAATCCTGATCAAAACGAGTTGCTCAAATGAAGAGAACGCTTGTGGTCTAGATATAAAATGTCATGACATTGCTGGAGAAAGTACCTTGTCTTCGATGATGATCTCCATGAGGATTCTTCCTGGGGAGTCAAAGTGAAAAATAAATGCACGCTTAATCCAAATTGAAAAGCCTGAAGATATCCAAAATTGTGATTCTCAGGGACCGAAGTTCAATTCAGGGAATAACTGAAGAGAAACTGTCAAGCAAGACTCAACCATTGAGGCATGAACTCAATTGGGAATGTACAACTAAAATAACCGTCTTCCACGAGGATCGAACTCCATGGGGAAATAGAAATATTGCGCTTTTTCTGCCTAGGGCTGACAACTCTACTTGAAGGAGAAGACACACCCAGTCACTTGGGGATAAACACGGCCGAAGTGACAGAACAAACAAACACAAAGATGCAAGATTCACATGCCATGCTATCTATCTATATGCTATGCGTATGTTTATGCTGACAAAACAAATGAACAAAGGCAAATAGAGATGAAATAAACATCTCGAAGCGAACATCCAACCAATCTTCAAAGATAGAAGTATCACTGGGGATAGGTGGAAAACTGAATATAGGATCATAATCCAGCTTCAGGGTTTCAAAATTCTCCGGAGAAAAGAAAACAATCCACTTGGGGTATAACATCTTGATGAATCTGAAGGATTGTCTTGTTAAAACGAGAGTAAAGATCTACTAGGAGTGGATCCAACTCATAACTGGAGAAATCCATGGATGAAATAAATATCCATTTCACTGGAGGGATTCTTGCTGGAGTTGTAGAGGGAGATACCCGAACTGAGGTTTCACAGGGGATAAATTAAATGTCCACTTCAAATGGGGAAACCGAGTCAACATAGCTGTTGAAGATGTCGGGGTCGGACTCAAAGGGGATGACATAAACATCGGCTTTGCTGGGGAAGACCGGCGTTGTAAAAGGATCCAATGAGGAGTGAGATATTATCCACTTCATCAGGACGATGAAGCTTAAGAAGATTCACTGAGGATTCTTACATCGAAAAGCTTCATCGTAGAATGTCATGACCACCTGAAGAAATTTTTTTTACCAGGGACATGAGTGAAGAATGTTGTGACAACAAAGTAATTCGTCTTTGATGAACTGCATAATAGTCGCCATTTGAACAAAAATAGATCTCGATTCTCAAATTCCCCAAGTCACATGGTTCATGAGGAGATTTTATAGAAAATGTGGCGTCCAAATGCCCCACTGTTTTCAAACTCTTGTAGAGATTTGCCGGATCTCGACGTAACTGGCTCTGATTGACGGTATTATGACTGGGTCTTCAAAGTCTTGGCATAATAGCTAAATAAAAGCTAATAATGACCCTAAGGAAGCTTCCTGTTCTGCCCCTTGCTCTGCTCTTCGGGCTAGCCCTTTTTGAGGATGAGCCTATCTTCAAAAGGTAAATCGAGAGTTAGAGGAAAATAAATCCTTCATCAAAACCAAGCAAGGGTACATTGGAAAAGTCTTCACAATTGTTGGTGATTAGTGTCCTTGATGTCGGATAACTTCGAGCATATGGCTTTAGCAACGGTCTTGTCCTTTAGGGTCTTTCTCCAAGAAAGAGAAATGAGTCTTATCCACAATAGGCAGCCCTACAAGCTGAGAATATTCTTCCAAAGTAGGTAATAGATGATAATCGGGGAATGTGAAATAATGGTAGTCGGGATCGTAGAACTGTAGCAAAACCGAAAGAAGTCCTTCGTTCACTTTAAATTCCAACAGAGATAACAACCTTTCATACCGGTTTTGAAATCCGTCTTGATCTTGGACTAAAGATCCTAGCTTCCTTAGGTTATCTAGCTTAGGACTTTTAAAAGTATATTTCAAAGTTTTTCTTCTATTGTAATCCATGGTATCCTGCAATATTCATAAATAAAATTTGAATTCCATGACATGTGATGCAATGTGATGTCTTATGGATGCAATGCATATATACAAAGTCCTAGGTTAAAGGTATATGCAAGGAGTTAGGGTCTACCCATCCCAATAGGTAAGTACTAAGGTTAGTTGTACCTGCAGAACAAGGGTTCTAAAGCGGTGCCCAAAGTCATCAATCCATCTTTCGGATATTATCAATTTCCCGATTAACTCGGTGGTTAATAATATTCTCAAGAGAATTTCTTTTGAGTGTAGTATCGCGTAGCGACTATTTCGGGAATATTCCCTCATAGTCCTCGCACTACGTCCTAGATAAGGCCAAGGTGGTGTTAAGGTACTACGGTCCTCAATATCATAGACTCCAATCGACCATGGTAAAAGTTTTCATGAGTACTTATTCAACCGAACCATTTTCGAAAGGGTCTCAACTGAGCGGTGATTCTCAAGTCGGCTTGGTCGGGAATCACTCCCTATAAGCCTCATCGAATATCTCACCTCCTATAATAAGGTCACTCAAGTCCGGGTGTAGAACTTATCTCACAACAAAATAGATACCCCCCAAGCAAGGTACAATATGAACATATTATATACAAGCAAACAAATAATAAAGTATATAGCATGCAATAAACAAGGTAGGGATAACCCTTAAAAACTATGGCACTCTCCCTAGTGAAGTCGCCATTTTCTGTTGCGGTGGAAATAGGATATCAAACTATTAATTAGTTTGAATCACAATTCTTAATTCACATCCGCTCTTTGATTTATCCGAAGGAAAATGTCAAAAGAGGGAAAACCTATTTTTGCATCGTAAACACAATGCGGGGAGAGACCTAAGTAAGGGGTTGGTTAAGCTTAGGGAAGGTACTAGCACCCTAAACTTCTGTAGTACTCTACAGGAACCTTTTGTTTAAAGTATGCTATTTTATCTTATTATCTGTTTGATGTATATATTAAGCTAAAGGATGGAATGTCCTAAAAGACATAAGGGTTAGTCCTAAGTTTACTCGGCAAGATTCACATCTTGTGCCTACGTATCCTGGATAGGGAATGGAATCAGAGTAATCGTAGTTCCCCTTAAAAGGGAGGTTAGAAACGTCTTGACTGTGGTCAAGGTTTCAAGGGGAGTAAACGTATTTAAGGACACGCTTATGTGGAGTTTTGAAACTCCTATTTCTATGTTGAAAAGTTGAATTAAAATTAGGGTTGAAATTAGAGATTCCACGACGGGAAACCCTAAAATAGAGTACAATGACTCTTTGACCTAAAAGCTAGGGTAAAGGGTATTTTCGTCCACGGCGGGACGCCTAGACTAAATAGGGTTTGAGATAGTCAAAGGGTTAGGGTTATTGACTCGGCGGTTGTTAGGGACCAATTGGTATTAATTTTTATATATTTTATCGGTCCCTTTTTACCGATTCCTTATTAAACTCACACAAGTTTTTATCACAATTTAGTAAAACATTCAATTTTAGTTATTTTGTTTTGTTCGAATAGATATTTCACTTTTTCTTTAAGTCTTGTAGAATTTTTGTCAAGAAAAGAATGATTGCATAAAAAGATCTCCGGAGCAATACTTGAAGAACAAAGTCGGCAAAGGCAATGCGAAGCAACAAAGCAAGCAATTCTGTTTTTGACAGTTTACGCTACGAACTGAGTGCATTTCAGCCACATGCAAAGTAATGACACATGTCCTGTCTTGGAAGTAAAACCACCTTTTTGTAGGGTGGCGCCCTATATCCTATTTATTGCACTTTTCCCTTGCATGTTGGACATAATCATTCCACCCTTGAATCTTAGTATCTCTTAGGTTTGTATGAGATTTTAGAAAGATTTTTAGAGAAGATTTTCTTGTCTTTGGAGAGTTTTTGCATGCAAGAAGAAATTCTTGAAGAATTTTCCATGGAATCAATGAAGATGATGAGTAGCTAAATTTCTTCTTGTCAAGCTTGAGGTAGTAGTTATCCTATGTTGTTTATGTAATATTACTATCCTTGCATGTAACAAACTACATTTGGTATAAGGAATTATATTTTCTCATTACATTGAAAAATTAGAATTGAATTATTGTTGAGAAAGATAGTTTAATTCTTGACCTAAGATATTTTTCCAAGTAGAGAATAAATTGTAGAGATAGATTTATTCACTACTTTTCTATTTGTGTCAAACATTCAAGATTATTATATCAATAGTTAGATGGAGAGATCGTCTAAGGATTTATATAATAATTGTCACAATCTTATTTAGACATAAATATTATTGAGAGGACACTTGAATACTATCAATGGAGTTTGAATGCATGCATGTGATATTGAGAACATATAAAGAACAAAGATAATGAAACTCAATCTTGACAAGGCTTCTAAACTTTATTCTAAAACCATTTTTATTTGTCCTATTTTTCTTATAAGTAAAAAGAACCATTTATTCATCAACAAACACTTTGAATACCTTTGAATTTACAACAATCGAAATTATAGAACGGCAGTAATAACACCAATCTCTGTGGATACGATATTAAAAATATTTGTCGGAAATATACTTTTCAACAAATTGGCGCCGTTGCCGGGGATTGGTGTCGATATTACATGCATTGCAATAATTCATTGTTCTAAGTTCTTGTTTTTTTTCTATCACTCTTGTGTTTCACTTGGTTTGTTAGTTTTGTAGATTCTAGTGCATGCGAGAAAAAGCCACCGAGGAGCAATTTCAATTCGACCCCGAAATTGAAAGAAAAATCCAAAGGCTTAATAGCAAGATACGAAGAAGAAAGAAACTAGCCGACGAGAGGAACCGAAGAAAAAAAGCAACAAATTCTGCACTTACTCAAATTGAAGAGGAAGTTGTAGAGACCGTTGAAGGAAGTATGAGTGACGACGCTCGTACCGAAATGTCCGCTAATAATCCAAGGCGGACAGCTCAATTTGCTCGAAGCGGAAGGAACACGGAGATGAAGACCGGAATCCTTCAACTCCTTTATGCAAATCCATTCACCGGAATGGATCATGAAGATCCGTACAACCATCTCATCAAATTTTATGAGATTGCGAGTTCTACGGGAGTAGATGAAGCAGGTGAAGAAAACTTATTCAAGAGAATGTTTCCACACTCATTGGTGGGAAAAGCAAAAGAGTGGTACCTTGATCAACCAACAAGAGTGATGACAGATTGGAATTTGTTAGAAGAAGGATTTCTATAGAGGTATTACCCTCAATCCCGATTCATGGAAGCCAAAACGGCTATTTCGGTGTTCACACAAGGAAGCAATGAGTCTCTAAACAAGACTTGGGAAAGATTCAAATCCATGTTGAGGAAATGCAAAGGTCACGGTTTTGATGATCTCACACAAATTCACATTTTTCTCAACGGACTCCAAACATCACAAAAGACACTCTTGGATGCTACCGCGGGTGGTTCTCTCATGTCGAAGAATGCGGAGGAAGCAAAAACCATTATTGATCAAATGGCACTCAATGATCGACAAAGTCAACACGACCGTAGTCCTTCACAAAGGAAAGCCGGAGTTCTTGAGTTGAATACCAATGATGCCATACTCGCTCAAAACAAGCTACTTTCCCAGCAAGTGGAGCTGCTCACTCAACAAATGTCCAAACTTCCACAACAATTGAAAGAGATTCATAGAACACAAGTTAGACATCAAGTAGCAAGTTGTGAACTTTGTCAAGGAGATCATCCAATCGGATTTTGTCCCCCGATTCAAGAGGAAGTAAGCTATGTCAACAATCAAGGTCAAGGTTACCAAAGATATCCCCCACAACACAACAACACTTTTCAAAGGAACAACCAAGGCTACCAACAATCAAGATTCAACAACCAAAATTTTCAGCAACAAAGTCCACATCAAAATCCAAGCACACAAAGCCAACAATCACAAGGCGGGAGTTCCAAGTTAGAAGATATGCTAGCACAATTCATACAAGCCTCTATGGCAAGTCAAAAAATAATGAAGCAGCAATCAAAAACTTGGAGACTCAAGTAGGCCAACATGCAAAACAATTGGCGGAATAACAAGCAAGTCCATCATTCTACGCCAACACTCAAACCAATCCAAGGGAATATTGTAAAGCAATTACCACAAGAAGCGGTAAAAAGGTGGCAAGCAACGGAAATGAGGAAATTACAGTGGAAGATGATATAAATGTCACAGCTGGAAATCAAGAAGAGGAATTGTCGGAAGCTCAAAATGATGAAGAGAAAAATTCTTCTCAGGTCGTGCCGCGCCAGAGCTTTGCGCCGCGAACTGTGCAAAAACAGAATCATGAAAGTGGTGTTCAAGAACAGTCAAAATTGAAAAACAAAAGAGGGGATAAAAGTGTGAGTCGTGTTCCAGCCTAACACTTACCTTACCCGCATGCACCATCGAGGAAGGACAATGCTAGGCGCTACGCACGGTTTAGGGATATGCTCAAGCAACTTCAAATTAGTATTCCATTTACCGAAGCTTTAGAACAAATGCCAAAATATGCAAAGTTCTTGAAAAATATTCTCACAAAAAAGAAGAGGTATACTGAAGATGAAACAGTTTTACTTGATGCACGATGCAACGCTATAATTCAAAAAAACATCCCAAGGAATGAGTTCGATCCGGGCCGAGTAGTTTTACCGGTGACCATTGGAGACACATACATTGACAATGGTTTGATTGATCTAGGGTCCAGGATCAATCTAATTCCCTTATCTATTATCAAAAGGTTGGGAAACATTGAGATGAAGTCGACAAGAATGACTCTCTAACTAGCCGATAAGTCTACCACTTCACCATATGGAGTTGCACAAGATATGCTAGTCAAGGTGGACAAGTTCTTCTTTCTGGTAGATTTTGTGGTAGTAGACATGGATGAGGATCGCGATGTTCCTTTAATTCTTGGAAGACCATTCATGAAGACAGCCCGGATGATGATTGACATTGATGATGGTCTCATGAAAGTGAGAGTGCAAGATGAAGAGGTAACTTTCAATCTTTTTGAAGCCATAAGCATCCTAAAGACAAGCACGATTCCTCCCGAATCGATGTAACCGAGGAGGAGATCATTGAAGTTGCAAATCAAGTCCATCTTTCTAGTCCCTTAGAGAGATCTGTTATAGGAGCTTACAACGTATCAACCGAAAAGGAGGAAGAACAAATTGAGGAATTGGATGAGAAAAGAAAAGCGGAACTTCATGAGTCGGAAGAATTGCGAAACAATGTTTATCACTCGAACAAAATGTACAAGGACAAAGTGAAAGCATATCATGACAAGAAGGGTTGTCCCAAAGTATTTAGGGTCAGACAATTGGTGCTCCTGTTTAACTCAAGGCTTAAGTTTTTCCTGGGTAAGCTGAAATCTAAGTGGTCTGGACCGTTTGTGGTGAAAGAAGTGAAAGAGTACGGAGTCATCGTGATTGAAGATCCCAAGTCCCAAGAAAGTTGGACTGTAAATGGGCAGCGATTAAAAGTCTATCACGGTGGAAAAATAAATCGAGAGGTTTGCGTCATTTCACTCACCGAACCATGAAGAAATCACTTGATCGTCGAGCTTGAACGACGTTAAATAAAGAGCTCGTTGGGAGGAAACCTAACCTCTGTAAGTTTCTTTCATTCTTATGATTAAATAGCACTGTAGCAAGTTGCGGGATAAAAAGGATAGTAGCCCATTCTCTATTTTCAAAAAAATTGTCAAAATCCTGGTCAGTTCGCGCCGCGAAATGAGGAAATATGAACATTCTGATTTTGATTGTTCGTGCCGCGAACAATGGTTGCACCGCGACCTGAAGCGAAAAAGGTGAAAATCCCCAATTTATTTACTTTGCTTTGTTGTCTTTTATTTTTTTTCTGTTACCTCTTTTTCCCACTATCACTCTCACACAATCTTTCACCCCACACACTCAAAACTCCAAGGCTTCCATCACTTTCAAGGTTCTACACCTCACTCCTTGCAAATTATCTCTCTCTCTCTCTCTCTCTCTCTCTCTCTCTCTCTCTCTCTCTCCAATCTCAAGCAAGGTATGTACATTCTTTCCCCAATTTCTCATCTTTTGCTCTCTCAATCTAGGGTTAGTAGAAAGTTCAAAAATTCATGAAATTACTTGTTTGCATGTTGATGAATTAGTTGGGATAGGTTAGATTTAGGGTTGAAACAATGATTGTGCTGAGAGTTGCCATGAATCCACACTTATGGATGCAGATTTTTCTGGGTTGCGCACAAGTCGCGCCGCGAACCCTTCAAAACCTGCATCCCCAAATTTCTCAATTGGCTTGACTAATTTAAATGAATGTCTGTGCTGCTGTTTTGGTTGTGATGCAGATGTCCAAACGTGCTAAGACCATAACCCCTAGCTCCTCAAGGACCCAACCAACATTCCTTGGTCCATAACAAGAAGCAAGGTTCGAGGTGCTTCTCAAGAAGAACATTCAAAACAAAAGAATCATCCGGCTATCAAGAGAAGGTAGATATATGGAGGTTGTGGCCAATCTGGAAGGAAGGAAATGGCAGAAGATCTTTGAGCCCGTCATGGAACTTAACTATGACATTGTGCGAGAATTCTACGCCAATGCACTTCACACGGAACCCGGGACGGCATACGCCTATAAGACAGTGGTGAGAGGTAAGACTTTCCTCTTTAACAAGCAAGCACTTAACAAGTTCTTTGGTAATCCTCTCACCTTGACGGGGGATAGGCGATGTGAATTCCAGATCAAGGCATTGGCAAATGATTGGGATATTCTGGAAGTTAGTAATTATCTATGTCTAGAGGGAAAGACATACGAGCTGAATGACCAAGGATTACCCAAGTGTTAGAAGAGGGAGAATCTGAAATTACAGGCACAAATCTATTTAGTCATTTTGATGAATAACATTCGCCCCCGAAGCCACACCACCACCATCCCACTCGATGTAGGTTGCTTGTTGTATTATATAATGTTGGGGAAGACCGTGGACTTAGCTTTCATTGTTGCAGAAGAACTGCGGAAGATTGCACTGAGCGGAACACCATTTGGAGGGAAAATGGGGCTGCTGATGTATCCTGGGTTAATCATGGGATTGTGTTTGAATGCAAAAGTGCAGGTTCCGAGAGAGGTACATTCCTCCATCACTTCGATCATGGATGATGCATACCTGAACAGGTTTTGTCAGAGCCGGATGGAGAGGAATGCAAATGTAGAAGCTGCTGCCCCAACCCCTAGACCCCACCGTGCGCCAGTGTTTGATCAAATGGCATTTGCCACTTACTGCTGTGATAACTTTGAGGCCTCTAAAAGGTCTCAATCATTTTTATTTGATTGTATGCAGCAACAGTTTCAGAACACCTTTCTTGCACCGGAGGCCTGCACATTCCCGTCTCAGGCGAACTACTTCGCTTATGCTAATTGACCTGAGGGTAGGCCATCTTTTATGGGAGGGGCAGGAAGCAGTAGCCAAGCTCCAAGCACAGGCCAAGATGCTCAGATGGAAGATGTTTTAGGAACGGTGGACGGTGGAGAAGATGAGGATGAAGAGTGATGATCTCATGTTGGTAGTTTTTGTAATTTTTTTTCTTGTTATTTTAGTTTTGTTTTATTTCTTTTGGCATTATGTACCTTGGTGGCTCTAGTTTCACCATTAGACTTGTTGGATGCATTTCTACTTTGTGATTTTTAAATTGTGTGTTTTCAAAACTTTTTTTGGTATACCCCATTTTTTTTTAAATTATTGTTTAATTGTCCTTGTGCTTGAGTAAGTTTAAGGAACCAAGATGATTGCGACGAGCAAGTTGGGAAAATTTGAGTGGTGATGATAAGAACCGGCTGTCGACACTTCAAGGTACACCTTATTTTTATTCTCAGACTTTAGATGAATAGTTAATGGTATGTTACAAAAGTGTTATCATAAAATTCCTTGAGTACATGTCTACTTTGAATCAAATTAGGACCTAACCTTTTGTGAGGTAACCTTTCATTATACACTAAATGCGGGAGACCGACAATTTCTTTTCAACTCAGTCTTATCATGCTAAATCATACATTGATCTAATTTTTGAGAAAACTTTTTTGAAAAGGATAGAGGCAATTTTTGTTATTGAGAAAAACCACTTGGCCAAAGAAATTAAAGACCTTGTGAGGAATTATCCGTAGTAAACCCCTTTTGAGCCTATATTAGGATCCATCTGAAGTATAAATTTAAATATCATTTAATATGGTAAATAAATGGATCCTAAATTCTTTCATTTCAAGTGAACCTAAACCCAAGTTGGTCGCAATGTAATTTTTGTGCCTATGTCTAAGTAGAGAGTTTGATTGCATCAACTATAGTCTAAATGATGAAGTTGGGGAGAAAACATAATACATCACCTTGAAAATATTTGAGCTAACAAAAAAAAATGAAAAGAAAAACTCATGGTGGTGTGTTATCAAAAAATAAATAAATAAATAAATTTTTAAAAAAAATGTTGAATAAAAGGAAATGCTCTCTTAGAATAGGCAATCTTTAATTGAGTCTTGTGATCATGTCCTTTCTCTTTAACCCGAACCTCATTACAACCCTTAAAAGACCTCTTGATTCTCAAAAATTTTCATGATTTAGTGTATGTTGTGATGAACGTATGATTTGAGTTGATGTTGATATAATTATTCGGATGAGTGTAAGAAAACCCTTATGATTATTCATCATCACTATGATGTGTGTGTAGTTTTGATTCAATTTTGACATGTATTACTTGGAATTTCTTGGTATAATTTTTGTAGCCAACCATTATTTTTATTCATGTTTTGTCTAATTTTGAAAGTAGGTGTATCATAAGAGTGTTGTAGGCTTTTGAACCATTTGAATATCATCCTCCAGCACTTGTTCATTCCCTACTTTCATAAATTGGTTTGCTTTAAGAATAACTTTTGTTTAGGGACAAACAAAATGATAAGTTGGGGAGAGTTGTTAGGGACCGATTGGTATTAATTTTTATATATTTTATCGGTCCCTTTTTACCGATTCCTTATTAAATTCACACAAGTTTTTATCACAATTTAGTAAAACATTCAATTTTAGTTATTTTGTTTTGTTCGAATAGATATTTCACTTTTTCTTTAAGTCTTGTAGAATTTTTGTCAAGAAAAGAATGATTGCATAAAAAGATCTCCGGAGCAATACTTGAAGAACAAAGTCGGTAAAGGCAATGCGAAGCAACAAAGCAAGCAATTCTGTTTTTGACAGTTCGCGCCGCGAACTGAGTGCATTTCAGCCACATGCAAAGTAATGACACATTTCATGTCTTGGAAGTAAAACCACCTTTTTGTAGGGTGGCGCCCCATAGCCTATTTATTGCACTTTTCCCTTGCATGTTGGACACAATCATTCCACCCTTGAGTCTTAGTATCTCTTAGGTTTGTATGAGATTTTAGAAAGATTTTTAGAGAAGATTTTCTTGTCTTTGGAGAGTTTTTGCAGGCAAGAAGAAATTCTTGAAGAATTTTCCATGGAATCAATGAAGATGATGAGTAGCTAAATTTCTTCTTGTCAAGCTTGAGGTAGTAGTTATCCTATGTTGTTTATGTAATATTACTATCCTTGCATGTAACAAACTACATTTGGTATAAGGAATCATATTTTCTCATTACATTGAAAAATCAGAATTGAATTATTGTTGAGAAAGATAGTTTAATTCTTGACCTAAGATATTTTTCCAAGTAGAGAATAAATTGTAGAGATAGATTTATTCACTACTTTTCTATTTGTGTCAAACATTCAAGATTATTATATCAATAGTTAGATGGAGAGATCGTCTAAGGATTTATATAATAATTGTCACAATCTTATTTAGACATAAATATTATTGAGAGGACACTTGAATACTATCAATGGAGTTTGAATGCATGCATGTGATATTGAGAACATATAAAGAACAAAGATAATGAAACTCAATCTTGACAAAGCTTCTAAACTTTATTCTAAAACCATTTTTATTTGTCCTATTTTTCTTATAAGTAAAAAGAACCATTTATTCATCAACAAAAACTTTGAATACCTTTGAACTTACAACAATCGAAATTATAGAACGACGGTAATAACACCAATCTCTGTGGATACGATATTAAAAATATTTGCCGGAAATATACTTTTCAACAGTGGTCAAACGGCTAGACCTAATTCCTTCGGAACGAAAATAACGGTAAAAACATGCAAAATACGGTAAATTACTATACGGCAGAATTAAAGTGCGGAAAAATAAAGAAAGCGGTAAAAGAAGCATCGCGACGATCACTCGCATAAATTACAAATCCCAAAAAAAGAAAAATAAAATAACTGCGATCATGGCCTCACATAAATTACATCCATGAAAAACAATACGCAAGAATAATATATTGCGACGATGCCTCTCATAATTACAACCGAAGAAAAAAATGAAAATACGATAAAATGCAAAATTAGTAACCAAGGACAAAAAGGAGAAACAATGAAAGTTAGATGAAAATTAAACGGGAAAGGTTAAGAATTTTAGAAATTTTTTTAGGTGAGAAATTTAGTTTTAAGAAAGAAAAATTTAGGATTAAAGGAAAATTAATTTTAATTTTTATGTTTTAAAAGGTTAGTAATTTATTAAAAACTTTAATTTATTTTAAAATAGATTTTTAATTTTGGGAGAAAAAGTTCATTTGGTTAATATTTTTAAAGAAATATTCTAATCAACTTTTAAAAAAGGTTCCTAATTACCTTTAAGAAAAGGTTTTTTTAAAAAAAAGATTTTAATTTTAACAAAGGGTTTTGATTTTTGAAACACAAAGGCTTTCGCTTTCATCCTCAAAAAAGGAAGTTTTAGTTTAAGAAAGGTTTTAATTTTAAAAAAGGTTTTAATAAAAAAAGGTTTTAATAAAAAAAAGGGTTTAATAAAAAAGGTTTTAATAAAAAAAAGGTTTTAATTTTAACACAGGGTTTTGATTTTTGAAACCCAAAGGCTCTCGCTTTCATCCTCAAAAAAGGAAGTTTTAGTGTAAGAAAGGTTTTAATTTTAAAAAAGATTTTAATAAAAAAAGGTTTTAATAAAAAAAGGGTTTTAATAAAAAAAAGTGTAAGAAAGATTTTAATTTTAAAAAAGATTTTAATAAAAAAAGGTTTTAATAAAAAAAGGGTTTTAATAAAAAAAAGTGTAAGAAAGATTTTAATTTTAAAAAAGATTTTAATAAAAAAAGGTTTTAATAAAAAAAGGGTTTTAATAAAAAAAAGGTTTTAATTTAATCTAATTAAACTAAATTGCATCATTAGAGAAAAAAAAGGAAAAGGTTTGACCAATTCTTTTCCTTCCACACGCGGCGCCGCTGGCCTCCGTTGTTGCCTTCTTTGAAGCTTTTGCTTCTTCTCCTCCTGCTTCGCTTTCGTTGTTCATACCTGAAACCAAATAAAACAAAACCAAACTCATTAATATCTTAATCTTACGTTTTGGACTTTTGATGACGGTGTTTCAACGACGAGGTGATGAAGCTTCTTATGAGACTTTTTGCTTGGTTGTTGTCCGCCGGTGGTAGTGAGGCTCCAAAGGGTCCACGATCGTCGTTGGATGATCCTTGTTGGTGGATCTTCTGAATTTTTCTCAAAACTCTCTTCTTCTTCTTCTGATGACCTGTTCTTGATTTTCTGATGTTAATGAAGTTTTCTCCCATCACTTATGTTTATATAGGTAACAAATTAGGGTTAACTCTAACCTAATGCCCATTTTAAAACCCAACTTAAATTAATATTAGTTATAATTACAAAATTATAAATAATTAAAATAAAATTGAAATTAATAACTCTATTTATTTATTATTATTTTTGTAAAGAATTCTTATTATTTCTAATAAAAATCCTTTATTTTTTTCTTAAAACATTATTATTATTATTTTTATTTTTTTGATATGCAAATAATAATAAAAACTAAAACTTAGTATAAAAATGTATAGAATGAAAATAATATTAAAGAAAAATGAAATTAATTTAAAATAAAAAATAGAAATGAAATGAAATTATTTAAAAATGAAATGAGACTAAAATTAAAAATAAAATAGAAATGAAATTGATTTTTCTTTAAACAATGAAACAATGATTGATTTAAAAATGGGATTAATTTAAAAAATGATATATGATTGATTTTAAATATGCAATGAAATTAATTTAAAAAATGAAATATGATGAATAAAAAAATGACACATGATTGATGAAATTAATTTAAAATAGAAAATGAAAATTGATATGAAAAACCCTTTTTTCTATTAATTCCTAGTTATTCCAATTTACCCTTCATGAACCAAAGAGCGCGCCACATGATATTTTCCTGCAAAAATCAACCAACTACACAAACTTGTCAGTGACTGGTTAAATGCAAAAATGCAACAGAATGCGAGATGATTCGACTAATCTTAGAGCAAAATTTGGGGTATTACAATTGCCCCTATTTAAATAACTTCACCGAATGATTTAAGCGACGAAGGCTCGAGAAATCATGGTGGAGGGATTTAAATATAGATAACCGAATATTTTGCCCTTAGATGCAGTGATATGCAATGCTATGGACAAAACAGAAATAAACTATAATGCTGACAATGCCATGAATTTAGTATGGTGCGTATGATGGAATGGTAAATGCAGAGATGCAGACGACACGACGACATAGGGGACAAACGCGACGAACGAACCACATTGGGAATACGACGCACTGGGTGACAGCACGACACTGGGGAATTCTAAAGTGATAGTCAACTGGTGCGAGTACGACCAATTATCACTTTAGGAAAAAGGAATAGTAGAATGGGATCCTCAATGGAGATGGCACCGACGAGACGACCTCCAATGGGGAATATGTAAGAGTAAATGTTCAACAGGTTCAGGCATGACCGGCTGATACTCTAGGGTAAAAGATAAAAATGGATTTGCACGACTGTAGGATCGATTAACAAGATGCTGGAGCATTGAGCAAAAAATAACATCCGAGCTTCTGGAAACTCTCCCTCGTGACAGGATCAGACGGAATTTTCAGGACTCCGTAGAAAATATACAAGGTAAAATCAGATGTATGCCAAAATAAATGGACTTTAAGGGGAAACGTCCTGATAAGCTTTCTTGAGGGAGAACTGCCACTTATCATCGGAAGGGACTACTTATATGTCAAAACGGATAAGCTCTCAAATAAAGAGGTTGTTGCTTATCGGTGAATAATAGATGAAAAATTGATTGGTTGATGAGCTCCGCTGGAGGGATTGTCACTCATCTGGTAAATAACCCTCTTCATATCTAAGGTTGGCGCCCGGAATACGATTCAGATTCTTCTTTTACTAAAGGATAAAATGAACTTCCTCACACTTCAAGGTCGGCGCCCTAAACACGATTCAACTCCTTATTTTACTAAAGGATAAAATGAACTTCCTCATACCTCAAGGTCGGCGCCCTGATCACGATTCCGCTCCTTCTTTTACTAAAGGATAAAATGAACTTCTTCATATCTCAAGGTCGGCGCCCTGATCACGATTCCGCTCCTTATTTTACTAAAGGATAAAATGGTCCGCGGCGAAACGCCTAAGCATGAGTATAATGACTCAATGTCTTAAAGTTTAGGAAAGGATACGTCCACGGCGAGACGCTCAATCATGAGTGCGGCGACTCGACGTCTTAAGGTTTAAATGATATGTCCATGGCGGGACACCGAAGAATGAGTGCGGCGACTCAACGTCTTAAGGTTAAATGATATGTCCACGACGGGACACCCAAGAATGAGTGCGACGACTCAATGTCTTAAGGTTAAATGATATGTCCATGGCGGGACACCTAAGAATGAGTGCGCCGACTCAACGTCTTAAAGTTAAATGATATATCCACAACGGGACGCCCAAGAATGAGTGCGACGACTCAACGTCTTAAGGTTTAAATGTAGGTGATACGCTGCTCGGCTGGGAACTGTTGCTTGTCTGCAAAGGATTGTAAATGCTTTCCTTGAAAGATAGTGCAAAATAAATGCACGTCCAGGTAGGTTCAGTGACCGACGGTACCGAAGTTCGATCTAAAATTGGGCTAGAATGAACTAACACACAAGACTCCATTGGGGAAACGAACTCGAATGGGGACTACCTTATCCTAACGCGGAAAGGTAACAGAAATAACCATCGTCCACGAGGGTTGAACTCTGTGGGGAAACTTGGAACAAAACAAGTATTTTATGCTTAGGATGATGATCTACTTGGAGAGAGCGGACAACCTAGTTACTCGGCGGTAAC
The DNA here is from genome assembly GCA_963859935.3 of Lathyrus sativus. Taxonomy (NCBI): domain Eukaryota; kingdom Viridiplantae; phylum Streptophyta; class Magnoliopsida; order Fabales; family Fabaceae; genus Lathyrus; species Lathyrus sativus. The sequence continues at coordinate 198,995,271 of OZ012737.1, forward strand.
GACAAAGGATAACGACCAATAGCCAAACAATGTAGATGCTAAGGCGTATGCCAAAGTGTGCACTAATGTATATGTTAATGTGTATGAAAATGCCATGCAATGAGTATGCAATGCTTAGGCTCTTGCATATGCTGACAAAACAGACGAGAGGAGGAAACATGAGATGAAATAAACATCTCGACGGGAATACCCGGGGACCTCTGCAACATTACATCTATCAGGGGATAGGAAGAGTTGATAGTAGAACCGAATCTGGCTTCAAAGTTATAACATCCCTGGGGAGAAAGTATCATGACTTCCACATAGGGATATGATACGACTTCACCGGAGAGTATGACGCCCTGACTTCAACTGGGGATCCATGACCTCTGCATGGAGATACGATGTCATGACTTCACGTGAGGGATTGCTATCATGAACCATAATTAGCCTAAGAACTCTTGGATCAGAGACTTCCGGGGATAAAATAAATATCCGTTGTATGTGGAGATGTGGAGCTAGGCAGCTTTATGGAGAAAAGCATAACAACTTCCTGGGAATAATACCTCGGCTTCCTGGGAAAAGGTAGATCCAACTGGGAATAAGATATATCAAACTTTCCTGAGGAGAGTTCATCAGACTTCCTGGGGAGAATTCAACAAACATTCCTGGGGAAAGCATCTTGACTTCTTGGGGAGAGAATTGCAATCTCCTGGGGAATATTCCTGAGGAAGGTAATGCAATTTCGCTGAGGAGAAAATGCTTCCATTGAGAATGGGTCTTCAAGAACATATATCACTTGGAAGATACCGGGGATATCCCTGCAGTCTTGAGAGTCACTAGGGATTTATCGGATGGATCCCAAAAGTGTTGACAGCTTAAAGTCTCGCTGGGGACTATCACTGGGAAGATGCTGGTAAGATCTCTGCTGTCTGGGAAATTACTGGCTCGGTGCAAAATATCGTCGGCTTAAAGTCTCGCTGGGGACTGTGTCGGCTTAAAGTCTCTCTGGGGATTGTGTCAGCTTAAAGTCTCGTTGGGGACTGCGTTGAGGCAATGGTTAAGACGTAGATTTTGCAATGATGAGATTTACTGGAGAATGAAGACCACCGGGAGTGAAATCCATCGGGTGCATGAAGAATGTTGCGAAACAAGCTAGTTTTGATCTTAATGGACTTTGTAGTAACTGCCATTTTAAAAAAATATCATGCCCCAGAGTATTTGCTTTGTGAGAAAGTCATCTCGAGAGGATTTTATAGAGAACATGGAGTCTAATTGCCCTAATGTTTACAAACTCTTGGAGAGATCTGTCAGGTTTCGACGTAACTGGCTCAGATCGACAGTGTCATGACTGAGTCTTCAAGAAGTAGCTCTCAAGAAAGTCAGGCTTGCATCAATAAATGACTTGGAAGCCAACTGCCCCTACTTAGCAGGATCTTCAAGCTTTGTTGTTGCTATCTATATAAGTTTCTAAGATATCAGGCAAAATCAACACACGTGAAATGCTAATTCTGAAACTATCAATGCAACGATATATTTGTCTTGAAATTTTTGTTTTTGTTGTGAAAAAGATATTGCAATAACTTGTGACTGAAATCACTAGTTAGGATATAAGTTTAATTTATAATGCCAACATGAATTTTTGAGTATAGCTCGTAGGAGTCCGGAAACGCTATCTCGTCAAGCATGCTTTCGAAAGAATTCCTACTTCAATTAGGTCTTTGAAAGGTTGTATCATGGTTTGGTTCACGGTTTACGAAACAAAGGATAAAGGCTCAAAGTTATTTGTACCCACCCAATCTTTGTGATGTTCTCCAATCCTAATTCAGTTAACTGGATGTGAGCACTCGTATCTCCTTCGTATTTGATACGGTCAAGAACTCCTTAAGGTTTTGGACAATGGCAGTCACTCACCTATTTCTATTGGTTGATTGGTCACACGACTCTGGTTTTTTGTTTTTATTTTTCATTCCCTAACTTTTTCCTGGACGACGTCTTTTGGATTTGACTTTGGAGTCCAGTGGGATGCCCCAGTTTTGCCTAAGTCTCCTTCATAGGTTGTGACTTAGCGGGCTATATATATTTTTATTGTTGAATAAGTCGTGTGACTCATTTGAAAGGATTGTGACTGCCCCACTCTTTTAGTGTTAGAGGGATAGTCATGGACTTCTAACTTCCAAAGATGTTAGGGATAGGTTCTTGAAGGTTCGCTCCTTCTTTTTGAGAGTCTGAGCGCTCGATCAATTTAGATGAAGGACTACCCTGCCCCAGGTTAAAATAAGGGTTTTAATTTGGAAAAGAAGAAAACTCCTACTTCAAGGCTCAAAGGGGTTAAAGAGGGATTGTCATCCTTATATCTCTAGTGTTTGGGATTTGAAACAATGCCTTACATCATCAGCAGGTTTCAATCGAAAGCATATGACAAGAGATCTGATGTTTTTGTTCATCCTCCTCCTCCCAATTCTCTATAAAAGTAAGAGATCGGGTAAAGTTGGCATTATAAGTTTATGAAAATATTTTTAGTGAGTGAAACGAATGGATTTATTCAAGACAAACATGCATTGCATTAATTATTCAAAATGGACGAGTTCATACATGATAATTATGCTTAAACAAAGAAAAGTACATATAAATAAACAAATACTGCCGGACAAGTCCTTCTAAATGTTTTATGAAGTCTTGGTATTCAAAGTCGGCATGGTAGCAGTTGTTTTCTCTGGCGAGGCCTCAATGATACGATCATGGCGAACCACCTTGCTTGCCCCAACTATACCTTTCAATGCTTCAGTATCAGTCTTTGAATCTTCCTTCAAACTAACTTTCCCAGATTCTTGGTCGATCGGGGTCACATCATCTTGAGGACTGCTGAAATGAAGTGGACTAGGCTTCTGAATAAATACCGGCTTTGGCAGATTCACAGGAGAAGTAACTGGCTGAGATATGTTGAAAACCTTAAGAGGAGTCTTGATCTTTGGTGACGGATCATTGATCGGTGGTTTTTACACGATATTTTACCATTTGTTTCTGTTAATCATTTGTTTTATCTTGTCGCGTTTTATGTGTTTTTATTGCATTTTACGCGTTGGTTTGGTGTTTTCATTGTTTCTAGGTTCAGGTAAACAATAAAGGAGAAGTAGAGCGAAAACCGGGGAAAATGGCAAGATTTTGGAAGAGTTTTGATGTAGAATCAACAGCCTGACACGGGCTCCCATGTCGTGTGACACTGCCCGTGTCAGGGCTACTGAAAGTAAAAATCTTTAGCAGTCTGCACGGAAACGATCATAACTGGAGTTCCGGGAATCCGTTTGAGGCGTTCTAAAAATCGCCGGAAATTTAAGAGAGAGAGCTACGACTTTCGTGTTGGAGTCGAAGTCAGATTTGGAGCAAATTTTTCCAGATTTTCGTTTGAACTTGTAGCATTAGTTTTATTAAGTTTTGCTGTGCAATCTCGGAGGGCAGTTTAGACATCTCGCATTGTAATTGGAATTCTGCTATATGAGGCACATCGTGAATTGAAAAAAGGGGACTTTTTCGAACAGAAGAGAAATTTCACGATAAAGATTGTAGCGATCAAGGATTTGGGAATGGAAGATCCTCATGAGCGGAAGCGATTGAAGATCAATCAAAGCAACCAATTCTCTTGTAATGTTGAATTTTATTGTTGAGTTTAGTTTTATTATTATGAGTAGCTAAACCCCCCAATGCTAGGGGGGGTGTCCCTGAACTGACTCTGTAATAACCTTTGGTTTCTTGAATTATATATTTCACTGCTTTCTAACCATCGTTGTTATCGTATAATGTTTTACGGCTTTTCTTATTTGAAAAATGGGAATATGATTTATGGTTAACCTTAGGTTTGGAAAAACAATTGTTAACGCTTTTATACGATAATACTATAGTAGATATTGCCTAGGAATGGGGATACCCTATAGTAACCTTAATGTTTTAGATCAAACAAATTGCTTGGTGTTTTTCCTATACCGCCAAGGAATTGGGGTATATGGAAAATACCAAAGGGTTTTATGCTAAGGAATTAGAGTCAACTAATCTTTAAAATCGGTAATGATGGAATTGAGCGGTGATTTCGCGACTTAGGATTAGTGTTATTACAAGGAAGTTCATACACCCTACCCTAGCATTGCTTCTCCTTCTGTTCAAAACCTTTATTTTACTCTTTTTGTCTTTTGTATTTTATTTTTACAAATTAAAACCTTTAAAACCCCAAGGCTTTTGTTTAACTAACATAAAACCAGAATTCTATATCGTCAAGCAGTCATTGAGATTGACATTCAGGGAATTTCCCCTTATTACTACATCGGTAAAAATAGTACACTTGCTATTTCACCGGTCAATCATCGAAAGACAATATCTTTTGTTCCAACAAATCTCTGACAATGTTATAGAGCTAATAACAACCTTCCAAATCGTGACCAGGCGCACCCTCATGAAATAAACAATGAGCGGAGGTGTTGTAGTTGGAAGGCAAAGGATTGGGAGGCGGACCCACAACTCTAGTGGTAATCAAACCTTGTTGCACTAAGAGAGGGTACAACTCGGTAAAAGTTATCGGAATCAGAGGACAAGGCTTATACTGTCTCTTACTCGGACCATTCTGACGAGGTGCTTTCTCCTTTAACAGTTGATTGGCAGAAGCATTGGGCGCTTGCTGACAGTCGATAGGAATTTGTGCAGACTGATAAACAGGAGGTTGTTGATAAACCGGATGCTGATAGACCGGAGCTAGCGGCACGGGCTGATATGTAGGAAATTGCGAACTGAAAGGAGGTGCAACAGTAGCTACATAGGGTTGTGGAGCATACTGAACTGGATAACCTTGAACATAATTCTGCTGAGGTTGCCAAGGTTGGTGAGGAGCCATCGAGCGATTTCTCGGACGTGTAGGTCTTTTATGGCGGTCAACGCTCGGAGTTTTGCACTTCGAAGGAGTAACTCGTCGAACTGGTTGAGCAATGGTAGGATGCACCAAACTGGGTTGAAGACCATGAGGAGGTATGTTCTTAACAGTAACAGCTGGGTGAGAACCCACAACAGTGTTGGTAATCTCAGAAACAACAATAGGTTGATTATCCATCTTCACCTTAAGGGCTTGCAGCATCTCCATAATCTGCCCCACACTTCCTCGAAGATCTTCGAGTTCATGGCTGACACGGTCGATCTCTTGAGCTTGTTCTTCCATCCTTTTTCGAGCTTGGGCTCTAGTATTGTACTGATGCGGAGGACCCAGGGTGACGAAACTGGCAGACGAGAGAACCGAGAATAAGAAACCGGGAGACGAATGTGATGCAAAAATATGATGCAAAAAATGCGAAATGCGAATGAAATGATTTCATGGAATTTAAATATTTACGAATATCGCTGAATAGCAAAACTTTATTTATTAATTTGAAAACAGATTACAAATAACATTCTTAGAAAATTCTTGGCATAATAGCTAAATAAAAGCTAATAATGACCCTAAGGAAGCTTCCTGTTCTGCCCCTTGCTCTGCTCTTCGGGCTAGCCCTTTTTGAGGATGAGCCTATCTTCAAAAGGTAAATCGAGAGTTAGAGGAAAATAAATCCTTCATCAAAACCAAGCAAGGGTACGTTGGAAAAGTCTTCACAATTGTTGGTGATTAGTGTCCTTGATGTCGGATAACTTCGAGCATATGGCTTTAGCAACAGTCTTGTCCTTTAGCGTCTTTCTCCAAGAAAGGGAAAGGAGTCTTATTCACAATAGGCAGCCCTACAAGCTGAGAATATTCTTCCAAAGTAGGTAATAGCTGATAATCGGGGAATGTGAAGCAATGGTAGTCGGGATCGTAGAAATGTAGCAAAACCGAAAGAAGTCCTTCGTTCACTTTAAATTCCAACAGAGATAACAACCTTCCATACCGGTTTTGAAATCCGTCTTGATCTTGGACTAAAGATCCTAGCTTCCTTAGGTCATCTAGCTTAAGACTTTTAAAAGTATATTTCAAAGTTTTTCTTCTATTGTAATCCATGGTATCCTGCAATATTCATAAATAAAATTTGAATTCCATGACATGTGATGCAATGTGATGTCTTATGGATGCAATGCATATATACAAAGTCCTAGGTTAAAGGTATATGCAAGGAGTTAGGGTCTACCCATCCCAATAGGTATGTACTAAGGTTAGTTGTACCTGCAGAACAAGGGTTCTAAAGCGGTGCCCAAAGTCATCAATCCATCTTTCGGATATTATCAATTTCCCGATTAACTCGGTGGTTAATAATATTCTCAAGAGAATCTCTTTTGAGTGTAGTATCGTGTAGCGACTATTTCGGGAATAATCCCTCATAGTCCTTGCACTACGTCCTAGATAAGGCCAAGGTGGTGTTAAGGTACTATGGTCCTCAATATCATAGACTCCAATCGACCATGGTAAAAGTTTTCACGAATACTCGTTCAACCGAACCATTTTCGAAAGGGTCTCAACTAGGGGTGGCAAAATGGATGGATTGGATGGATGTGGATTGGATTGTTAATGGATGGACTAAAACAATCCATTAGTCCATTAACAATCCACTAAAATTTTCTTAAAATTATCCAATCCAATCAATCCATTAAGAATAAAATCCATCCAATCCATCCATTAACATATTTTTAATGGATGGATATCCATCCATCCACCTTTTTTTTTTTTTTTATTTTGTAAGAATAAATAAATTTTTTTATTTTTAAAATTTGATTTGATTTTATTTTTGAAAAATTCATTTTTTGTATTTAAAAAAAATTATGAAGTCGGTTTTTTATATTTTAAAAAAATCGGTATTTTTTTCGGGAAACTTTTTTTTATTAAAAAAAAATTGGTTTTTTGTTTCGAAAAAAATTGTGTTTTGCTTTAAAAAACCATTTTTTTTAAGAATCGACTTTTTTTCAAAAAACAAATCAGTTTTTTATTTTGAAAAAAAAAATCGATTTTTCACACAAAAAAAAAAAGCAGACTTTTTTTTCAGAAAAAAAAACAATTTTTTAAAGAAAAAAACCGACTTTTTTTCGAAAAAAAAATGAATTCTTTTTTTTTTCAGAAAAAAAAATCGATCTTTTTTTTTTTTGAAAAAATTACAATTTTTTTATTGAAAAAATTTTTTTTTTCTTTTAAAAAAATCTATTTTTAATTAGATTTTAAAAAATCTATTTTTAATTATTTTTAAAAAAATAATATAACAAAAATAAAAATAATCCATTGGATTCTTAAAATATGTTGGATGGATTGAATCCATCCATGCATATAAATGGATGGATTTAATCCAATCAATTAACTTATTTTTAATGTGGTGGATGGATTGGATGGATTTTTTGATGGATGGATTGGATGGATTTTGTCTTAATGGATCCTATTGCCACCTCTAGTCTCAACTGAGCGGTGATTCTCAAGTCGGCTTGGTTGGGAATCACTCCCTATAAGCCTCATCGAATATCTCACCTCCTATAATAAGGTCACTCAAGTCCGGGTGTAGAACTTATCTCACAACAAAATAGATACCCCCAAGTAAGGTACAATGTGAACATATTGAAGGTGAGATAATGCTTAGAAGGGGGGGTTGAATAAGTATGGAAAATTAATACTTGAATATAATCACACAATTATTTTTATCCTGGTTCGTTAAACAACTACTCCAGTCCACCCTTCCAGAGTGATTTGCCTTTCTCAACAAGGACTTAATCCACTATTAAATCAAACTGATTACAATAGTATCACCTAAGAACTACAGTTCTTAGTCTTCTCAAGAGCTACTGATTCACACTGAATCCTCTTAAGGAATTTCCTTTACAAACAATGTAAATTAAATACAAGAGTTTTTAATGCTTCTATAAAGCTATAATCACAACAGTGATTTTTCTCTTAAGTTTTAAGTACAATGAGATTCTATGAAGAATAAGAATGAGAGCTTATAGAATATTGTGATTTCTTTTCAGCAAGTGTGTAACTGAAGAATAAAGTGAGGAACTCCTTTTATAGGCAGCTGAATCATGCACGTTGAAAAGAGAGTCTCAAAAGGTCTGAGCCTTTTTGTCTTCACATGCACTGACCTTTCCTTGAAATAGATGGCACAGATAAATCCTTTTTGTCTGTGTAAGTGTGTCTAGCACAAATAAGGAAAGAGACGTTGAATAGTTCCAACGGATAAATTCTTGAAAACACTTCTTCAGTTTCAGCAAGTTCTTCAGAGTCTGAATGGATCAGAGTCTTCTGATGAGTTTCAGAACTATGCTGTATCAGAGTCTTCTGCAGCGTGTGTGCTTCTAGCGTGTTGATCATCAGAGCATCTTGACACAGAACTTCAGTACATGGCAGCGTAGGTACTTTCAGAAACTTCTGTAGATCAATGCTTTGAGAAACTCTTCAATTAATATTCTTCTATACTTCTGATGCTTCAGCTTCAGATGCTTCTGATTATCTTCAGATGCTTCTGACTCAGAAAGTTCTGGAGCTTCTTGCTTCAGATCCTTCTGGAGACTACGCTCAGGATCTTCTGTAAGGAGCAAGCAGATTCTTCTGTAAGATGCATCTGGCGCTTCAGAGTCAGAATAGCTTCTTGTATTCAAGGCAAATTTGCTTCTAGAGAGTTAATATAATTTTAATCTGCAGTAAAACTCTCAAACAAATTTTAGAGTATATAATTCTTAAATATAAATTTCCTAACAGTTATCATCAAAACAAAGAGTAATTATTAAGAACCAATCTGTGTTCTAACAATCTCCCTCTTTTTGATGATGACAAAAAGTATCAGAAATTTTATTTAATTGAACATAAAGAATTATAACTCCCCCTGAGATGATGAATCTCCCCCTGAGTTGAGTATGAAAAAGGAATAGAAACTTCCCTTTTTATCTTGAGTAATCTTCAGAGTCAGATCTTGTTTGTCTTGTAATAATCAAGGGTCAGACTGTCTTGCAGATATAAGATTCAGAGTTTGATAAAAAGTTAAAAGATCTGAGAAACTCAGAGATTCTTTTATAGAGTGTTCTTATCAAAAGTTCTGAAATAGTCAATTTAGATATTAGAAAGAATAGATATGTCTGAAGATTCATTCTAGTGAAATTATATTAAATAGTTCAGATCTTTATTTTCTCCCCCTTTTTTGTCATAAGCAAAAAGTAAAAACTTTTAATAAAGACAAATAAAAGGAACAAAAGTAGATAATTCAATGGAGAATAACAAACTGTTTCATTCAATCATAACAGAGCAAAAGTACATCAGAAGATATAACAAAAACATTCAGATGCAATAACAACAGATGCACAAACATGAGAAAAAAAATCTAAGTGTGTTTTGACAAAAGCATCTTCAATAGGTCTGTGATCTCAGATTGTGATTGCTCTTGCTTTGACATGAACTTAGTTATGGTCTCATTCTTCTCATCTTGTTTAGACATCCACTCTGACATGTCCTCAGATTTCTTGTCTTGCTTCGCCATCCAAGATCTAATTTCAGATTGACCAGCTTCCAGAGCAGCAATCTTGTTTGCCAAATCTGGATTTTCTGTCTTTATCTCTGATGATGGAGGTTCTGTATCCTGAACAGAGGCAATTGCCATATGTTCTGGAGATCCTGAAGAGGGTTCTACCAGAGTCATACTTAATGCAGTGGCAGTTGGTTCTGGTGGAGGAGGAGGTGGAGGAGCATCCAAACACAGCAGAGGTTCAGTCTTGTTGACAATCCAAAATTGAGTTCTTTCAGCTCTGAGCTTTGCATCATCAGAACAGATGTTCTTCAGATTAGAAGCCACAGTGTTGAATCTATTGAGAAATCCTTTCCAGATGATGTCAGTCTCATTTGCATCCATAGTTTCAGAACATCTTTTCTGAACAGTACCTAAAGACATCTGTATTTCTTGCAAAAACGTTTGAAATAAATGTTCAATATTAAGTCTGGGTGGAGGTTTAAGCAAGGTTTCCAGAGTCATCTGTTTAGGCTTTGGAGTGGGTGGTAGCAGTGATTTTGGAATGGAAATCAGAGGAGGGGGAACATATGGAAAGAATGGAATTTCTGGTTTCTGAGGAAGGGATCTGTTTAAAGCATTAAGCAGATTTGGTTGAGGTCTGGTGCGTGGGTAAACAACATCAAAGAATGCATTAGAGTATGGTACGAAAGCAGAGTTTGATGGTTTATCAGATGCAACTGTGTTGTCAGATGCAGGATGTAGAGCTGAAACAGCAGCTTTACCAGATGTAGCAGATATAGGGGCTAAAGATCCTTCATTTTCCATAGATTTAATATATGAAAGGATTACAGATGGAAGGGTTGGTTTGAGTTTAGGTCTCAGAGGTTTCAAGGGTTCAGAAGGCTCAACTCTATCATAAAAATCTTTAAGTTTGAAACCATAAGATAAGTTATGATAAAGAGAAGACACTTGAGCACAAGATATTCCAGATGATGATGGATTGGAAGAAGGAACAATCATCTCAGATGAAGGTACAGGTGGAGGAATAGGTTCTGGAATGGTAGTTTTGGTAGGTAAAGATGATTCAAGTTCAGGGTCATGAACAGGGTATTTGTCAGATGGATTAATCAGAAAATCAGGATGAATTTCTGATTCAGATGAATTTGAAGATGTTTTAGGTGTACAAGAGGTAGAAGAAACTTGAAACACTGTTTTTAATGGAGTGATATCAAGAACTTCTGTCTCAGGGATATGAGATGGTTCTGAAGGGGTATCAGATTGAGTAGGTGGTTCAGATGAAACAGGAGCAGGAGTTACTTTAGTGGGTTCAGAAGTAACAGTTGCTACAGGTTCAGAAGATGGAATTGTTGATGGTGGAATGACAAATTCTTTTTGTGGTTGATCTTCTGTGGTTTGTTTTTCTGGATGATCAGACGTTATTGGTTGAGTTTCTATTGTTGGTTGAGCAGATTTTTGTTTATCAGAATTTTGTGATAGTTCTGATGGTTGTGGTTCTGTTTGTTGTGGGACTGTTTGTTGTGGTTCTGTTGGTTGTGGAACAGTTGGTGATGGAACTGATGGTGATGGATGTGGAGTGAAATGTTTGATGTGTAATTTAGGTTGAGGTGGTTTTGATACAGAAGCAGTAGGTTGTTTCTGAGGTGATACAGAACTGGGGGCAGCAACAGATGTTGTTTGAGTGACAGGGGGTTTGGGAACAGACTTAATAGATGAATCATTTATAACAACATTTTTAGAAGTAACAGAAGCTTTATTACCTTTGAGTTTAATCCTCTTTGCAGAGACAGCTTCTCCAGAATCTTTTCTCTTCAGAAGATCCTTGGGATTCTCAGCAATCTTAGCCTTCTTCTGGACAGGTTCAGATTCTGCTGTAGGTTGAGGTCTTTTCCTATGAAGTGGAACTTCTGCTTCTTCTTCTTCTTCTCCTGCATCTGGCAGGGGTTGCTTGACAAGTTGAAACACATTGGCAGGAACAGGCACTCCTTCCCTTTTGCATTCCTCTATATACATCAGAACAATGTGTCTAGGTTCTTCAGCAAAGAATAGAGGAAAATCTGATACTGGAATCCTTTTATTCAGATCAGACATGTTTAACTTCTTTGGAGCAGTGGTAAGTTCATCTACAATCTTGAGTCTCAGAAGGCTCTTAGCGTTCAGAGGCTTTCCCATAATGAACTCTAGTTCTTCTGTAACACCAGCATCATACAGATCAGCCACTAAACCGTTTTCAGTGAGAAGATCTGAGAGCAACCTTCCAAAAGGTATCCAATTCCTGATCTTCTGGTTCTTTTCTTTCACAGATTCTCTGGATGCATTAATGTGATTCCACAGATGCATAAACAAAATGTAAGGCAGATCTACCTTGTTGCTCTGGCTCAGGCAGTACATAAAATAGATCTGTTCATTGTTGACATAATCTGGGGAATTTGTTGACTTTCTGTGATGTATGCATCCCATGAAGATCTTGGCCCAGATCTTGTAATCTGGCTTCAGATCTTTGAATCTATTAGAGGCTTGTCCAGCAGTCATAACCTCCTCATAAACTTCATCCATATCAACACGCCCAACTGGCAGATGTGAAACACCATCTGTTTCTTCATAACCAATCAGTCTTCTAATCAGATCCTCTGTGATTATGATTTCCTTTCCCAGCACAGATGATAGAATAAACTTTGGATACACAGATGCATGAATCCAGAATTCCTTAACAAGTAGAGGGTAAACTGGTCCAAATAGTCTATCAAAGTATTTCACCCAACCTTGAGCTCTAACAATGGAGCGAAAATCAAACCCATTGTCAGCCAGTGAATCAAATTCAACCATGGATTCACACAACACTTCTAACTTTTCAACAGGAGTGAGAAGAGTTCTCTGTGGAGGAATGTATGGAGCAGCACCTAGATTATCTGAAGTCACAACAGCCATTGTTGATTGAAACTGTGCAGTTGTTGATGAAGAAGACGCCATTGAAGAATGCTTTTTAGAACACTTAGGTTTTGAGTTTTTGTGAAGAGAGAACAAAAGATGAAAATGCATATAAATTCTGAGAGTGAAAAGTGTGAAAGTGAATACACAACAGGTATTTATACTAATCACATAGGCACACCAAAAGACAGAAACAACGCACGTTTGAGCAGCATTAAATGAAGAGAATAAAATCATTTCAAATAATAAATGCTTCTGACAGATTTGGGGGGAAAACCAAGATATTTACTATTCAAATTTCACCTCAAACATCTTTTCAGTTGTGCACACGCCACCTCATCAGATTTTGTGGGACACGTGTTTGCTTGCATGCTGTTCTGAATTCTCTCAAGAAATGAAACGTTAGCCACGTTCAGATCTTCTAAAGATGGTTAGTTCAGATTTTCAAATCAGAAATAATAATCAGAATAGAATAAATGAACAGAAGAAATACTTCAGATCATTAAACATTTTGCATCTGAGAGGTTGCCTCTGATAAATATTACTCTGGACAAAAATCCATACAAATATTTTTCAGAATGAACTTAAATCTATCTTCAGCAAGGGGTTTTGTGAAAATATCAACCCATTGATGATCTGTATCAACAAAAGCTAAATTAATTACACCCTTCTGAACATAGTCTCTGATGAAGTGATGTTTAATTTCTATATGTTTTGCCTTAGAATGCAAGATTGGATTTTTTGACAAACAAATAGCAGAAGTATTATCACAAAAGATAGAAAGATTACTCTCATAGATTTGATAATCTTCTAATTGACTCTTCATCCAGAGCATCTGAGTACAACATCCAGCAGCAGCAATGTATTCTGCCTCTGTAGTTGATAGTGCAATGGTAGGTTGCTTCTTGCTGTACCATGAGATCAAATGACTTCCAAGAAACTGACAGCTTCCAGAAGTGCTTTTACGTTCAACTCTGTCTCCAGCATAGTCAGCATCACAGAATCCAACTAATGAAAATTCATCAGATCTTCTGTAACACAAACCCATGTTAGCAGTACCTTTCAGATACCTTAGAATCCTCTTAACAGCTGTTAAGTGTGATTCTCTAGGATCTGATTGGAATCTAGCACATAAGCAGACACTAAACATAATATCTGGTCTAGAAGCAGTCAAGTATAGAAGAGATCCTATCATACCTCTGTAGAGTTTTTGATCTACCTTCTTACTTACCTCTTCCTTACCTAGAGTGCTTGTAGGATGCATTGGAGTCTTTGCCATTTTGCTATCAACCATGTTGAACTTCTTCAGAAGCTCTTTAACATATTTGGTTTGATGTATGTAGGTGCACTCTGGAGTCTGATTGACTTGGATTCCCAAGAAGAATCTCAATTCTCCCATCATGCTCATTTCAAATTCTTCCTGCATACATTTAGCAAACTCCTTTCCAAGCGTAATATTTGTTGATCCAAAAATAATGTCATCTACATAAATTTGACAAATCAACAGATCTTTCTTAACAGTTTTACAGAATAAAGTTGTATCCACTTTTCCTCTGATAAAATTTTTCTTCAGAAGGAAGTTGCTCAACCTCTCATACCAAGCTCTGGGAGCTTGTTTTAATCCATAAAGGGATTTCTTTAATTTGAAAACATGATCTGGAAAATTCTCATTTTCAAAGCCAGGAGGTTGGTGGACATATACTTCTTCTTCTATAATACCATTAAGAAAAGTACTTTTAACATCCATCTGATACAGAGTGATGTTATTCTGTGCAGCAAAAGAAATAAGAAGGCGTATGGATTCTAACCTTGCCACTGGAGCATATGTCTCAGTGTAATCAATACCTTCTTGCTGACTGTATCCTTGAGCAACCAGTCTTGCCTTATTCCTTTCTACTTCTCCCTTTTCATTCAGCTTATTTCTGAAGACCCATTTTGTTCCAATAATATTGAATCCTTTAGGTCTAGGAACCAGATCCCATACTTCATTTCTGGTGAATTGATTCAGCTCTTCTTGCATAGCTATAATCCATTCATTATCTTCCAGAGCCTCATCTACAGATGTTGGTTCTATTATTGACACTAAGCCAAATAAAGAAGATTCAGAAGTTCTGAGAAATGATCTTGTCCTTATTGGATCATCTTTCTTTCCAATTATCACATCTTCTGGATGAGAAGATTTGATTCTGGAAGAAGATCCTCTGACAGTTGGTCTATCAGAAATATGCAAGTTGTTTAGTTGGGAAGTCAAAGGTGTAGCATCTGGGGTTGCTTCAGATTCTTTGATTTTTGCCTTTTCTGCCTCTGAGCCTTCAGAGTCTGTGAGAATCACTTCTCTATCTGCAGAACTTTCAAACTGCTTTGGCTTTTCAGAGCCAAGCTTATCATCAAATCTAACATGAATAGATTCTTCAACAATCTGTGTTTCAGTATTGAATACTCTGTAGCCTTTAGAGCGTTCAGAATAACCAAGCATGAAACACTTCTGTGCTTTGGAATCAAACTTGTTCAGATTATCTTTAGTATTAAGCATATAACAAATACATCCAAAAGGATGAAAATAAGAAATGTTAGGCTTTCTGTTTCTCCACAATTCATAGGGAGTCTTTTCCAGAAGAGGTCTTACAGACACTCTGTTCTGAATATAACAAGCTGTGTTAATTGCTTCTGCCCAAAAATGTTTTGCCAGATTTGTCTCATTGATCATGGTTCTGGCCATCTCTTGCAATGTTCTATTTTTCCTCTCTACAACTCCATTTTGTTGTGGAGTTCTAGGGCAGGAGAAATCATGTGCAATGCCTTTTTCAGAAAAATATTTTTCAAAATGTTTATTTTCAAATTCTCCACCATGATCACTTCTGACTTTAATAATTTTGGAATCTTTTTCAGTCTGGACTTGATTGCAGAAGTCAAAGAACACAGAATGAGACTCATCCTTGTGTTTTAGAAACTTTACCCATGTCCATCTGCTGTAGTCATCTACAATGACTAACCCATACTTCTTGCCTCTGATGGATGCAGTTTTCACTGGTCCAAACAGATCAATGTGAAGTAATTCCAATGGTCTGGAGGTAGACACAACATTTTTTGATTTAAAATGTGATTTTGAAAATTTACCTCTTTGACATGCTTCACACAGAGCATCTGAGTTGAACTTCAACTTAGGAAGTCCTCTGACCAGATTGAGTTTATTAATCTGAGATATACGTCTCATATTAATATGCCCCAATCTTCTATGCCAGACCCATTGCTCATCATTCACAGATAAGAGGCATTTTACATTTTGAACTTTAAGTTCTGAAAGGTTAATTTTATAAATGTTGTGTTTCCTCTTTCCACTGAATAGGATAGAACCATCCTTTTGACATACAGCTTTGCAACATTTTTGATTAAAGATTATATCATAACCATTGTCACTTAATTGACTTATGGACAATAGATTATGTTTCAATCCTTCAACTAACAGAACATTAGTAATAGAGGGAAGCTTACCATTTCCAATAGTGCCAGATCCAATGATCTTGCCCTTCTGGTTCCCTCCAAACTTCACGTCCCCTCCAGATCTAAGTTCCAGGCTTTGGAACATAGACCTTTCTCCTGTCATGTGTCGTGAGCATCCAGAGTCCAGGTACCATGATTGGTGTCCTGACTTTGCTGCTAAGAACATCTGCAACAGGAATTATTTTGTCTTTAGGTACCCAGATCTTCTTGGGTCCTTTGGGGTTAGTTGGTTTGCAGGTTTGTCTAAACTTCTGTTTTGCAACATAATGTTTATTCTGACTTGCCTTTGGTTTAAACACATAAGTACTCTTCTCAGAGCTTGTGTGTTTAATGTCATTCAAGTGACCAAATTTGAATTGAGAGTACAAAGGTGTCTTCCTGATGAAAAGTTTGTCAACAGGTTTTGGATTGCTTCCAGATGAAGACTCATATCTAATGCCTCTTCTGTTGTTTCCACTAACACCATAGATCATGGAAGCCATCTTGCTTCTGTCTATGCTCTTAGTGAGAAACCTCTGAAAACTAGAGTCATATTTTTCTAAAATATTTTCACAAGACTTAGTTTCAGAATCAGATTCTTGTTGAGTTCTATCAAAGTCATTTTTGATTTTTAAATTTATTTCTTTCTGCTCAACAAGTTCTGTTTTCAGAAGATCAATCTCAGATTCAAGATTGCTTTTCAGCTTCTTGTATTTGAGTTTGATGTTGTTGTAACTTTTAAGAACTTCTGTTAAAACTTTAATGAGTTCTTCTTTGGTAAGTTTAGCCATTACCTCTTCTGCATCATCATCAGATTCAGATTCTGATTCATATCCAGAGGTACCTTCCTCTTGATCCTCTGTCCTGGCCATCAGTGCAACGTTTGCACATTCTTCTTCTGATTCAGAAGATGACTCACACTCATCTGAGTCATCCCATGTTGCCATCAGAACCTTCTTCTTCTTGTTGAACTTCTTCTTAGGTTTTTCTTTCAGAAGTTTAGGGCAGTCATTCTTGTAGTGCCCAGGTTCTTTGCACTCATAGCACACCACTTCTTTCTTGGCAGATCTTCTGTGACTAGAAGATTCCTTTCTGTTGTTAGATCTTCTGAAGTTGTTAAACTTCTTTCCCTTGTGCTTCCAGAGTTTGTTAATCCTTCTGGACAGCATGGACAACTCATCTTCTTCTTCAGAAGAAGATTCTTCAGAGCTTTCTTGAATAACCTGCAAAGCTTTAGCAGTTTTGTTAGATTTTAAAGCTATGGATTTACCTTTATCTTTCTTCTGGGGTTCATCTTCCTCCAGCTCAATTTCATGGCTTCTCAAAGAACTGATAAGTTCTTCTAAAGAGATCTTGTTCAGATCTTTTGCCATCTTCAATGCAGTCACCATAGGTCTCCATCTGGTGGGAAGACTTCTGATGATTTTCTTGACATGATCTGACGTTGAGTAGCCCTTGTCCAGAACTTTCAGACCAGCTGTAAGAATCTGAAACCTAGAAAACATAGTTTCTACATTTTCAGAATCTTCCATTTTAAATGCCTCATACTTCTGTATGAGCGCCAGAGCCTTTGTCTCTTTAACCTGAGAGTTTCCCTCATGAGTCATTTTGAGTGATTCAAACATGTCATGAGCAGTATCTCTGTTAGTAATCTTCTCATACTCAGTATGAGAGATTGCATTAAGCAATATAGTTCTGGCTTTGTGGTGATTCTTGAAATCTCTTTTCTGCACTTTAGTCATTGATTTTCTATCAATCTTTTTGCCATCCTCACCAGTAGGATGTTCATATCCATCAATGACCAAATCCCAAAGATCAGCATCATACCCAAGAAAAAAACTTTCTATTCTATCTTTCCAATAGTCAAATTTTTCTCCATCAAACATTGGAGGTTTGGTACTGATCCTATCCCTCTCTTCATATTTATTGTTGATATTTGACATTGAATTATCAGCCATGATAACAAATAAATATATTGATCAAAGTATATCTCCCTCTGGATCTTTACTGACACTGTTAAGTGATAGCACACTCAGAACCGGAGCTCTGATGCCAACTGAAGGAGAGATAATACTTAGAAGGGGGGTTGAATAAGTATGGAAAATTAATACTTGAATATAATCACACAATTATTTTTATCCTGGTTCGTTAAACAACTACTCCAGTCCACCCTTCCAGAGTGATTTGCCTTTCTCAACAAGGACTTAATCCACTATTAAATCAAACTGATTACAATAGTATCACCTAAGAACTACAGTTCTTAGTCTTCTCAAGAGCTACTGATTCACACTGAATCCTCTTAAGGAATTTCCTTTACAAACAATGTAAATTAAATACAAGAGTTTTTAATGCTTCTATAAAGCTATAATCACAACAGTGATTTTTCTCTTAAGTTTTAAGTACAATGAGATTCTATGAAGAATAAGAATGAGAGCTTATAGAATATTGTGATTTCTTTTCAGCAAGTGTGTAACTGAAGAATAAAGTGAGGAACTCCTTTTATAGGCAGCTGAATCATGCACGTTGAAAAGAGAGTCTCAAAAGGTCTGAGCCTTTTTGTCTTCACATGCACTGACCTTTCCTTGAAATAGATGGCACAGATAAATCCTTTTTGTCTGTGTAAGTGTGTCTAGCACAAATAAGGAAAGAGACGTTGAATAGTTCCAACGGATAAATTCTTGAAAACACTTCTTCAGTTTCAGCAAGTTCTTCAGAGTCTGAATGGATCAGAGTCTTCTGATGAGTTTCAGAACTATGCTGTATCAGAGTCTTCTGCAGTGTGTGTGCTTCTAGCGTGTTGATCATCAGAGCATCTTGACACAGAACTTCAGTACATGGCAGCGTAGGTACTTTCAGAAACTTCTGTAGATCAATGCTTTGAGAAACTCTTCAATTAATATTCTTCTATACTTCTGATGCTTCAGCTTCAGATGCTTCTGATTATCTTCAGATGCTTCTGACTCAGAAAGTTCTGGAGCTTCTTGCTTCAGATCCTTCTGGAGACTACGCTCAGGATCTTCTGTAAGGAGCAAGCAGATTCTTCTGTAAGATGCATCTGGCGCTTCAGAGTCAGAATAGCTTCTTGTATTCAAGGCAAATTTGCTTCTAGAGAGTTAATATAATTTTAATCTGCAGTAAAACTCTCAAACAAATTTTAGAGTATATAATTCTTAAATATAAATTTCCTAACAGTTATCATCAAAACAAAGAGTAATTATTAAGAACCAATCTGTGTTCTAACAATCTCCCCCTTTTTGATGATGACAAAAAGTATCAGAAATTTTATTTAATTGAACATAAAGAATTATAACTCCCCCTGAGATGATGAATCTCCCCCTGAGTTGAGTATGAAAAAGGAATAGAAACTTCCCTTTTTATCTTGAGTAATCTTCAGAGTCAGATCTTGTTTGTCTTGTAATAATCAAGGGTCAGACTGTCTTGCAGATATAAGATTCAGAGTTTGATAAAAAGTTAAAAGATCTGAGAAACTCAGAGATTCTTTTATAGAGTGTTCTTATCAAAAGTTCTGAAATAGTCAATTTAGATATTAGAAAGAATAGATATGTCTGAAGATTCATTCTAGTGAAATTATATTAAATAGTTCAGATCTTTATTTTCTCCCCCTTTTTTGTCATAAGCAAAAAGTAAAAACTTTTAATAAAGACAAATAAAAGGAACAAAAGTAGATAATTCAATGGAGAATAACAAACTGTTTCATTCAATCATAACAGAGCAAAAGTACATCAGAAGATATAACAAAAACATTCAGATGCAATAACAACAGATGCACAAACATGAGAAAAAAAATCTAAGTGTGTTTTGACAAAAGCATCTTCAATAGGTCTGTGATCTCAGATTGTGATTGCTCTTGCTTTGACATGAACTTAGTTATGGTCTCATTCTTCTAATCTTGTTTAGACATCCACTCTGACATGTCCTCAGATTTCTTGTCTTGCTTCGCCATCCAAGATCTAATTTCAGATTGACCAGCTTCCAGAGCAGCAATCTTGTTTGCCAAATCTGGATTTTCTGTCTTTATCTCTGATGATGGAGGTTCTGTATCCTGAACAGAGTCAATTGCCATATGTTCTGGAGATCCTGAAGAGGGTTCTACCAGAGTCATAGTTAATGCAGTGGCAGTTGGTTCTGGTGGAGGAGGAGGTGGAGGAGCATCCAAACACAGCAGAGGTTCAGTCTTGTTGACAATCCAGAATTGAGTTCTTTCAGCTCTGAGCTTTGCATCATCAGAACAGATGTTCTTCAGATTAGAAGCCACAATGTTGAATCTATTGAGAAATCCTTTCCAGATGATGTCAGTCTCATTTGCATCCATAGTTTCAGAACATCTTTTCTGAACAGTACCTAAAGACATCTGTATTTCTTGCAAAAACGTTTGAAATAAATGTTCAATATTAAGTCTGGGTGGAGGTTTAAGCAAGGTTTCCAGAGTCATCTGTTTAGGCTTTGGAGTGGGTGGTAGCAGTGATTTTGGAATGGAAATCAGAGGAGGGGGAACATATGGAAAGAATGGAATTTCTGGTTTCTGAGGAAGGGATCTGTTTAAAGCATTAAGCAGATTTGGTTGAGGTCTGGTGCGTGGGTAAACAACATCAAAGAATGCATTATAGTATGGTACGAAAGCAGAGTTTGATGGTTTATCAGATGCAACTGTGTTGTCAGATGCAGGATGCAGAGCTGAAACAACAGCTTTACCAGATGTAGCAGATATGGGGGCTAAAGATCCTTCATTTTCCATAGATTTAATATATGAAAGGATTACATATGGAAGGGTTGGTTTGAGTTTAAGTCTCAGAGGTTTCAAGGGTTCAGAAGGATCAACTCTATCATAAAAATCTTTAAGTTTGAAACCATAAGATAAGTTATGATAAAGAGAAGACACTTGAGCACAAGATATTCCAGATGATGATGGATTGGAAGAAGGAACAATCATCTCAGATGAAGGTACAGGTGGAGGAATAGGTTCTGGAATGGTAGTTTTGGTAGGTAAAGATGATTCAAGTTCAGGGTCATGAACAGGGTATTTGTCAGATGGATTAATCAGAAAATCAGGATGAATTTCTGATTCAGATGAATTTGAAGATGTTTCAGGTGTACAAGAGGTAGAAGAAACTTGAAACACTGTTTTTAATGGAGTGATATCAAGAACTTCTGTCTCAGGGATATGAGATGGTTCTGAAGGGGTATCAGATTGAGTAGGTGGTTCAGATGAAACAGGAGCAGGAGTTACTTTAGTGGGTTCAGAAGTAACAGTTGCTACAGGTTCAGAAGATGGAATTGTTGATGGTGGAATGACAGATTCTTTTTGTGGTTGATCTTCTGTGGTTTGTTTTTCTGGATGATCAGACGTTATTGGTTGAGTTTCTATTGTTGGTTGAGCAGATTTTTGTTTATCAGAATTTTGTGATAGTTCTGATGGTTGTGGTTATGTTTGTTGTGGGACTGTTTGTTGTGGTTCTGTTGGTTGTGGAACAGTTGGTGATGGAACTGATGGTGATGGATGTGGAGTGAAATGTTTGATGTGTAATTTAGGTTGAGGTGGTTTTGATACAGAAGCAGTAGGTTGTTTCTGAGGTGATACAGAACTGGGGGCAGCAACAGATGTTGTTTGAGTGACAGGGGGTTTGGGAACAGACTTAATAGATGAATCATTTATAACAACATTTTTAGAAGTAACAGAAGCTTTAGTACCTTTGAGTTTAATCCTCTTTGCAGAGACAGCTTCTCCAGAATCTTTTCTCTTCAGAAGATCCTTGGGATTCTCAGCAATCTTAGCCTTCTTCTGGACAGGTTCAGATTCTGCTGTAGGTTGAGGTATTTTCCTATGAAGTGGAACTTCTGCTTCTTCTTCTTCTTCTCCTGCATCTGGCAGGGGTTGCTTGACAAGTTGAAACACATTGGCAGGAACAGGCACTCCTTCCCTTTTGCATTCCTCTATATACATCAGAACAATGTGTCTAGGTTCTTCAGCAAAGAATAGAGGAAAATCTGATACTGGAATCCTTTTATTCAGATCAGACATGTTTAACTTCTTTGGAGCAGTGGTAAGTTCATCTACAATCTTGAGTCTCAGAAGGCTCTTAGCGTTCAGAGTCTTTCCCATAATGAACTCTAGTTCTTCTGTAACACCAGCATCATACAGATCAGCCACTAAACCGTTTTCAGTGAGAAGATCTGAGAGCAACCTTCCAAAAGGTATCCAATTCCTGATCTTCTGGTTCTTTTCTTTCACAGATTCTCTGGATGCATTAATGTGATTCCACAGATGCATAAACAAAATGTAAGGCAGATCTACCTTGTTGCTCTGGCTCAGGCAGTACATAAAATAGATCTGTTCATTGTTGACATAATCTGGGGAATTTGTTGACTTTCTGTGATGTATGCATCCCATGAAGATCTTGGCCCAGATCTTGTAATCTGGCTTCAGATCTTTGAATCTATTAGAGGCTTGTCCAGCAGTCATAACCTCCTCATAAACTTCATCCATATCAACACGCCCAACTGGCAGATGTGAAACACCATCTGTTTCTTCATAACCAATCAGTCTTCTAATCAGATCCTCTGTGATTATGATTTCCTTTCCCAGCACAGATGATAGAATAAACTTTGGATACACAGATGCATGAATCTAGAATTCCTTAACAAGTAGAGGGTAAACTGGTCCAAATAGTCTATCAAAGTATTTCACCCAACCTTGAGCTCTAACAATGGAGCGAAAATCAAACCCATTGTCAGCCAGTGAATCAAATTCAACCATGGATTCACACAACACTTCTAACTTTTCAACAGGAGTGAGAAGAGTTCTCTGTGGAGGAATGTATGGAGCAGCACCTAGATTATCTGAAGTCACAGCAGCCATTGTTGATTGAAACTGTGCAGTTGTTGATGAAGAAGACGCCATTGAAGAATGCTTTTTAGAACACTTAGGTTTTGAGTTTTTGTGAAGAGAGAACAAAAGATGAAAATGCATATAAATTCTGAGAGTGAAAAGTGTGAAAGTGAATACACAACAGGTATTTATACTAATCACATAGGCACACCAAAAGACAGAAACAACGCACGTTTGAGCAGCATTAAATGAAGAGAATAAAATCATTTCAAATAATAAATGCTTCTGACAGATTTGGGGGGAAAACCAAGATATTTACTATTCAAATTTCACCTCAAACATCTTTTCAGTTGTGCACACGCCACCTCATCAGATTTTGTGGGACACGTGTTTGCTTGCATGCTGTTCTGAATTCTCTCAAGAAATGAAACGTTAGCCACGTTCAGATCTTCTAAAGATGGTTAGTTCAGATTTTCAAATCAGAAATAATAATCAGAATAGAATAAATGAATAGAAGAAATACTTCAGATCATTAAACATTTTGCATCTGAGAGGTTGCCTCTGATAAATATTACTCTGGACAAAAATCCATACAAATATTTTTCAGAATGAACTTAAATCTATCTTCAGCAAGGGGTTTTGTGAAAATATCAACCCATTGATGATCTGTATCAACAAAAGCTAAATTAATTACACCCTTCTGAACATAGTCTCTGATGAAGTGATGTTTAATTTCTATATGTTTTGCCTTAGAATGCAAGATTGGATTTTTTGACAAACAAATAGCAGAAGTATTATCACAAAAGATAGAAAGATTACTCTCATAGATTTGATAATCTTCTAATTGACTCTTCATCCAGAGCATCTAAGTACAACATCCAGCAGCAGCAATGTATTCTGCCTCTGTAGTTGATAGTGCAATGGTAGGTTGCTTCTTGCTGTACCATGAGATCAGATGACTTCCAAGAAACTGACAGCTTCCAGAAGTGCTTTTACGTTCAACTCTGTCTCCAGCATAGTCAGCATCACAGAATCCAACTAATGAAAATTCATCAGATCTTCTGTAACACAAACCCATGTTAGCAGTACCTTTCAGATACCTTAGAATCCTCTTAACAGCTGTTAAGTGTGATTCTCTAGGATCTGATTGGAATCTAGCACATAAGCAGACACTAAACAGAATATCTGGTCTAGAAGCAGTCAAGTATAGAAGAGATCCTATCATACCTCTGTAGAGTTTTTGATCTACCTTCTTACTTACCTCTTCCTTACCTAGAGTGCTTGTAGGATGCATTGGAGTCTTTGCCATTTTGCTATCAACCATGTTGAACTTCTTCAGAAGCTCTTTAACATATTTGGTTTGATGTATGTAGGTGCACTCTGGAGTCTGATTGACTTGGATTCCCAAGAAGAATCTCAATTCTCCCATCATGCTCATTTCAAATTCTTCCTGCATACATTTAGCAAACTCCTTTCCAAGCGTAATATTTGTTGATCCAAAAATAATGTCATCTACATAAATTTGACAAATCAACAGATCTTTCTTAACAGTTTTACAGAATAAAGTTGTATCCACTTTTCCTCTGATAAAATTTTTCTTCAGAAGGAAGTTGCTCAACCTCTCATACCAAGCTCTGGGAGCTTGCTTTAATCCATAAAGGGATTTCTTTAATTTGAAAACATGATCTGGAAAATTCTCATTTTCAAAGCCAGGAGGTTGGTGGACATATACTTCTTCTTCTATAATACCATTAAGAAAAGAACTTTTAACATCCATCTGATACAGAGTGATGTTATTCTGTGCAGCAAAAGAAATAAGAAGGCGTATGGATTCTAACCTTGCCACTGGAGCATATGTCTCAGTGTAATCAATACCTTCTTGCTGGCTGTATCCTTGAGCAACCAGTCTTGCCTTATTCCTTTCTACTTCTCCCTTTTCATTCAGCTTATTTCTGAAGACCCATTTTGTTCCAATAATATTGAATCCTTTAGGTCTAGGAACCAGATCCCATACTTCATTTCTGGTGAATTGATTCAGCTCTTCTTGCATAGCTATAATCCATTCATTATCTTCCAGAGCCTCATCTACAGATGTTGGTTATATTATTGACACTAAGCCAAATAAAGAAGATTCAGAAGTTCTGAGAAATGATCTTGTCCTTATTGGATCATCTTTCTTTCCAATTATCACATCTTCTGGATGAGAAGATTTGATTCTGGAAGAAGATCCTCTGACAGTTGGTCTATCAGAAATATGCAAGTTGTTTAGTTGGGAAGTCAAAGGTGTAGCATCTGGGGTTGCTTCAGATTCTTTGATTTTTGCCTTTTCTGCCTCTGAGCCTTCAGAGTCTGTGAGAATCACTTCTCTATCTGCAGAACTTTCAAACTGCTTTGGCTTTTCAGAGCCAAGCTTATCATCAAATCTAACATGAATAGATTCTTCAACAATCTGTGTTTCAGTATTGAATACTCTGTAGCCTTTAGAGCGTTCAGAATAACCAAGCATGAAACACTTCTGTGCTTTGGAATCAAACTTGTTCAGATTATCTTTAGTATTAAGCATATAACAAATACATCCAAAAGGATGAAAATAAGAAATGTTAGGCTTTCTGTTTCTCCACAATTCATAGGGAGTCTTTTCCAGAAGAGGTCTTACAGACACTCTGTTCTGAATATAACAAGCTGTGTTAATTGCTTCTGCCCAAAAATGTTTTGCCAGATTTGTCTCATTGATCATGGTTCTGGCCATCTCTTGCAATGTTCTATTTTTCCTCTCTACAACTCCATTTTGTTGTGGAGTTCTAGGGCAGGAGAAATCATGTGCAATGCCTTTTTCAGAAAAATATTTTTCAAAATGTTTATTTTCAAATTCTCCACCATGATCACTTCTGACTTTAATAATTTTGGAATCTTTTTCAGTCTGGACTTGATTGCAGAAGTCAAAGAACACAGAATGAGACTCATCCTTGTGTTTTAGAAACTTTACCCATGTCCATCTGCTGTAGTCATCTACAATGACTAACCCATACTTCTTGCCTCTGATGGATGCAGTTTTCACTGGTCCAAACAGATCAATGTGAAGTAATTCCAATGGTCTGGAGGTAGACACAACATTTTTTGATTTAAAATGTGATTTTGAAAATTTACCTCTTTGACATGCTTCACACAGAGCATCTGAGTTGAACTTCAACTTAGGAAGTCCTCTGACCAGATTGAGTTTATTAATCTGAGATATACGTCTCATATTAATATGCCCCAATCTTCTATGCCAGACCCATTGCTCATCATTCACAGATAAGAGGCATTTTACATTTTGAACTTTAAGTTCTGAAAGGTTAATTTTATAAATGTTGTGTTTCCTCTTTCCACTGAATAGGATAGAACCATCCTTTTGACATACAGCTTTGCAACATTTTTGATTAAAGATTATATCATAACCATTGTCACTTAATTGACTTATGGACAATAGATTATGTTTCAATCCTTCAACTAACAGAACATTAGTAATAGAGGGAAGCTTACCATTTCCAATAGTGCCAGATCCAATGATCTTGCCCTTCTGGTTCCCTCCAAACTTCACGTCCCCTCCAGATCTAAGTTCCAGGCTTTGGAACATAGACCTTTCTCCTGTCATGTGTCGTGAGCATCCAGAGTCCAGGTACCATGATTGGTGTCCTGACTTTGCTGCTAAGAACATCTGCAACAGGAATTATTTTGTCTTTAGGTACCCAGATCTTCTTGGGTCCTTTGGGGTTAGTTGGTTTGCAGGTTTGTCTAAACTTCTGTTTTGCAACATAATGTTTATTCTGACTTGCCTTTGGTTTAAACACATAAGTACTCTTCTCAGAGCTTGTGTGTTTAATGTCATTCAAGTGACCAAATTTGAATTGAGAGTACAAAGGTGTCTTCCTGATGAAAAGTTTGTCAACAGGTTTTGGATTGCTTCCAGATGAAGACTCATATCTAATGCCTCTTCTGTTGTTTCCACTAACACCATAGATCATGGAAGCCATCTTGCTTCTGTCTATGCTCTTAGTGAGAAACCTCTGAAAACTAGAGTCATATTTTTCTAAAATATTTTCACAAGACTTAGTTTCAGAATCAGATTCTTGTTGAGTTCTATCAAAGTCATTTTTGATTTTTAAATTTATTTCTTTCTGCTCAACAAGTTCTGTTTTCAGAAGATCAATCTCAGATTCAAGATTGCTTTTCAGCTTCTTGTATTTGAGTTTGATGTTGTTGTAACTTTTAAGAACTTCTGTTAAAACTTTAATGAGTTCTTCTTTGGTAAGTTTAGCCATTACCTCTTCTGCATCATCATCAGATTCAGATTCTGATTCATATCCAGAGGTACCTTCCTCTTGATCCTCTGTCCTGGCCATCAGTGCAACGTTTGCACATTCTTCTTCTGATTCAGAAGATGACTCACACTCATCTGAGTCATCCCATGTTGCCATCAGAACCTTCTTCTTCTTGTTGAACTTCTTCTTAGGTTTTTCTTTCAGAAGTTTAGGGCAGTCATTCTTGTAGTGCCCAGGTTCTTTGCACTCATAGCACACCACTTCTTTCTTGGCAGATCTTCTGTGACTAGAAGATTCCTTTCTGTTGTTAGATCTTCTGAAGTTGTTAAACTTCTTTCCCTTGTGCTTCCAGAGTTTGTTAATCCTTCTGGACAGCATGGACAACTCATCTTCTTCTTCAGAAGAAGATTCTTCAGAGCTTTCTTGAATAACCTGCAAAGCTTTAGCAGTTTTGTTAGATTTTAAAGCTATGGATTTACCTTTATCTTTCTTCTGGGATTCATCTTCCTCCAGCTCAATTTCATGGCTTCTCAAAGAACTGATAAGTTCTTCTAAAGAGATCTTGTTCAGATCTTTTGCCATCTTCAATGCAGTCACCATAGGTCTCCATCTGGTGGGAAGACTTCTGATGATTTTCTTGACATGATCTGACGTTGAGTAGCCCTTGTCCAGAACTTTCAGACCAGCTGTAAGAATCTGAAACCTAGAAAACATAGTTTCTACATTTTCAGAATCTTCCATTTTAAATGCCTCATACTTCTGTATGAGCGCCAGAGCCTTTGTCTCTTTAACCTGAGAGTTTCCCTCATGAGTCATTTTGAATGATTCAAACATGTCATGAGCAGTATCTCTGTTAGTAATCTTCTCATACTCAGTATGAGAGATTGCATTAAGCAATATAGTTCTGGCTTTGTGGTAATTCTTGAAATCTCTTTTCTACACTTCAGTCATTGATTTTCTATCAATCTTTTTGCCATCCTCACCAGTAGGATGTTCATATCCATCAATGACCAAATCCCAAAGATCAGCATCATACCCAAGAAAAAAACTTTCTATTCTATCTTTCCAATAGTCAAATTTTTCTCCATCAAACATTGGAGGTTTGGTACTGATCCTATCCCTTTCTTCATATTTATTGTTGATATTTGACATTGAATTATCAGCAATGATAACAAATAAATATATTGATCAAAGTATATCTCCCTCTGGATCTTTACTGACACTGTTAAGTGATAGCACACTCAGAACCGGAGCTCTGATGCCAACTGAAGGTGAGATAATACTTAGAAGGGGGGGTTGAATAAGTATGGAAAATTAATACTTGAATATAATCACACAATTATTTTTATCCTGGTTCGTTAAACAACTACTCCAGTCCACCCTTCCAGAGTGATTTGCCTTTCTCAACAAGGACTTAATCCACTATTAAATCAAACTGATTACAATAGTATCACCTAAGAACTACAGTTCTTAGTCTTCTCAAGAGCTACTGATTCACACTGAATCCTCTTAAGGAATTTCCTTTACAAACAATGTAAATTAAATACAAGAGTTTTTAATGCTTCTATAAAGCTATAATCACAACAGTGATTTTTCTCTTAAGTTTTAAGTACAATGAGATTCTATGAAGAATAAGAATGAGAGCTTATAGAATATTGTGATTTCTTTTCAGCAAGTGTGTAACTGAAGAATAAAGTGAGGAACTCCTTTTATAGGCAGCTGAATCATGCACGTTGAAAAGAGAGTCTCAAAAGGTCTGAGCCTTTTTGTCTTCACATGCACTGACCTTTCCTTGAAATAGATGGCACAGATAAATCCTTTTTGTCTGTGTAAGTGTGTCTAGCACAAATAAGGAAAGAGACGTTGAATAGTTCCAATGGATAAATTCTTGAAAACACTTCTTCAGTTTCAGCAAGTTCTTCAGAGTCTGAATGGATCAGAGTCTTCTGATGAGTTTCAGAACTATGCTGTATCAGAGTCTTCTGCAGCGTGTGTGCTTCTAGCGTGTTGATCATCAGAGCATCTTGACACAGAACTTCAGTACATGGCAGTGTAGGTACTTTCAGAAACTTCTGTAGATCAATGCTTTGAGAAACTCTTCAATTAATATTCTTCTATACTTTTGATGCTTCAACTTCAGATGCTTCTGATTATCTTCAGATGCTTCTGACTATCTTCAGATGCTTCTGACTCAGAAAGTTCTGGAGCTTCTTGCTTCAGATCCTTCTGGAGACTACGCTCAGGATCTTCTGTAAGGAGCAAGCAGATTCTTCTGTAAGATGCATCTGGCGCTTCAGAGTCAGAATAGCTTCTTGTATTCAAGGCAGATTTGCTTCTAGACAGTTGATATAATTTTAATCTGCAGTAAAACTCTCAAACAAATTTTAGAGTATATAATTCTTAAATATAAATTTCCTAACAGTTATCATCAAAACAAAGAGTAATTATTAAGAACCAATCTGTGTTCTAACACATATTATATACAAGCAAACAAATAATAAAGTAGATAGCATGCAATAAACAAAGTATGGATAACCCTTAAAAATTATGGCACTCTCCCCAGTGAAGTCGCCATTTTCTGTTGCGGTAGAAATAGGATATCAAACTATTAATTAGTTTGAATCACAATTCTTAATTCACAATCGCTCTTTGATTAATTCGAAGGAAAAGGTCAAAAGAGGGAAAACCTATTTTTGCATCGTAAACACAATGCGGGGAGAGACCTAGGTAAGGGGTTGGTTAAGCTTAGGGAAGGTACTAGCACCCTAAACTTCTGTAGTACTTTACAAGAACCTTTTGTTTAAAGTATGCTATTTTATCTTATTATTTGTTTGATGTATATATTAAGCTAAAGGATGGAATGACCTAAAAGACCTAAGGGTTAGTCCTAAGTTTACTCGGCAAGATTCGCATCTTGTGCCTACGTATCCTGGATAGGGAATGGAATCAGAGTAATCGTAGTTCCCCTTGAAAGGGAGGTTAGAAACGTCTTGACTGTGGTCAAGGTTTCAAGGGGAGTAAACGTATCTTAAGGACACGCTTACGTGGAGTTTTGAAACTCCTATTTCTATGTTGAAAAGTTGAATTAAAATTAGGGTTGAAATTAGGGTTAAATTAGGGATTCCACAGCGGGAAACCCTAAAACAGAGTACGACGACTCTTTGACCTAAAAGTTAGGGTAAAGGGTATTTTCGTCCATGGCGGGACGCCTAGGCTAAATAGGGTTTGAAATAGACAAAGGGTTAGGGTTATTGACTCGGCGGTCAAACGGCTAGACCTAATTCCTTCGGAAGGAAAATAACGGTAAAAACATGCAAAATACGGCAAATTACTATACGGCAGAATTAAAGTGCGGAAAATAAAGAAAGCGGTAAAAGAAGCATCGCGACGATCACTCGCGTAAATTACAAATCCCAAAAAAAGAAAAAGAAAATAACTGCGATCATGACCTCACATAAATTACATCCATGAAAAACAATACGCAAGAATAATAAATTCCGACGATGCCTCGCATAATTACAACCGAAGAAAAAAATGAAAATACGATAAAATGCAAAATTAGTAACCAAGGACAAAAAGGAGAAACAATGAAAGTTAGATGAAAATTAAACGGGAAAGGTTAAGAATTTTAGAAATTTTTTTAGGTGAGAAATTTAGTTTTAAGAAAGAAAAATTTAGGATTACAGGAAAATTAATTTTAATTTTTATGTTTTAAAAGGTTAGCAATTTATTAAAAACTTTAATTTATTTTAAAAAAGATTTTTAAATTTGGGAGAAAAAGTTCATTTGGTTAATATTTTTAAAGAAATATTCTAATCAACTTTTAAAAAAGGTTCCTAATTACCTTTAAGAAAAGGTTTTTTTTAAAAAAAAGTTTTAATTTTAACAAAGGGTTTTGATTTTTGAAACACAAAGGCTTTCGCTTTCATCCTCAAAAAAGGAAGTTTTAGTTTAAGAAAGATTTTAATTTTAAAAAAGGTTTTAATAAAAAAAGATTTTAATAAAAAAAAGGGTTTAATAAAAAAAGGTTTTAATAAAAAAATGTTTTAATAAAAAAAATATTTTAATTTTAACACATGGTTTTGATTTTTGAAACACAAAGGCTCTCGCTTTCATCCTCAAAAAAGGAAGTTTTAGTGTAAGAAAGGTTTTAATTTTAAAAAAAATTTTAATAAAAAAGGTTTTAATAAAAAAAGGGTTTTAATAAAAAAAAAGGTTTTAATTTAATATAATTAAACTAAATTGAATCATTAGAGAAAAAAAAGGAAAAGGTTTGACCAATTCTTTTCCTTCCACACGCGGCGCCGCTAGCCTCCGTTGTTGCCTTCTTTAAAGCTTTTGCTTCTTCTCCTCCTGCTTCGCTTTCGTTGTTCATACCTGAAACCAAATAAAACAAAACCAAACCTATTAATATCATAATCTTACGTTTTGGACTTTTGATGACGGTGTTTCAACGACGAGGTGATGAAGCTTCTTCGGAGACTTTTTGCTTGGTTGTTGTCCGCCGGTGGTAGTGAGGCTCCAAAGGGTCCACGACCACCGTTGGATGATCGTTGTTGGTGGATCTTCTGAGTTTTTCTCAAAACTCTCTTCTTCTTCTTCTGATGACCTGTTCTTGATTTTCTGATGTTAATGAAGTTTTTTCCCATCACTTATGTTTATATAGGTAACAAATTAGGGTTAACTCTAACCGAATGCCCATTTTAAAGCCCAACTTAAATTAATATTAGTTATAATTACAAAATTATAAATAATTAAAATAAAATTGAAATTAATAACTCTATTTATTTATTATTATTTTTGTAATGAATTCTTATTATTTCTAATAAAAATCTTTTTTTTTTCTTAAAACATTATTATTATTTTTTTTTTATTTTTTTGATATGCAAATAATAATAAAAACTAAAAGTTAGCATAAAAATGTATAGAATGAAAATAATATTAAAGAAAAATGAAATTAATTTAAAATAAAAAATAGAAATGAAACAAAATTATTTAAAAATGAAATGAGACTAAAATTAAAAATGAAATAGAAATGAAATTGATTTTTCTTTAAACAATGAAACAATGATTGATTTAAAAATGGGATTAATTTAAAAAATAATATATGATTGATTTTAAAAATGCAATGAAATTAATTTAAAAAATGAAATATGATGAATGAAAAAATGACACATGATTGATGAAATTAATTTAAAATAGGAAATGAAAATTGAAATGAAAAACCCTTTTTTTCTTTTAATTCCTAGTTATTCCAATTTACCCTTCATGAACCAAAGAGCGCGCCACATGATATTTTCCTGCAAAAATCAACCAACTACACAAACTTGTTAGTGACTAGTTAAATGCAAAAATGCAACAGAATGCGAGATGATTCGACTAATCTTAGGGCAAAATTTGGGGTATTATAGTAATCTTTCTAAGATATCAAGTAAAATTAGCAAGTCAGAAATGTTAATTTCGAAACTGTTAATGCAACACACGTTTGTCTTGAAGTTTTGAAAAGAGATATCACGATAACTTGTGACTGAAATCACTAGTTAGGATATGAATTTATTTTATAAAGCCAATACCAAATTTGAGCATAGCTCACAGGAGTCAGGAAACATTATCTACTGAGTGCGCTTTCGAAGTAACCTTATTTCAATTAGGACTTTTGAAAGTTATATCTGGGCTTAGTTTCTGATGTGTAAAACAAAGGAATAAAGGTCAAAG
The DNA here is from genome assembly GCA_963859935.3 of Lathyrus sativus. NCBI lineage: Eukaryota > Viridiplantae > Streptophyta > Magnoliopsida > Fabales > Fabaceae > Lathyrus > Lathyrus sativus. Next base: position 199,027,952 of record OZ012737.1, read on the forward strand.
CATATTTGTACCCACCCATTTTTGAAGGTTCACTATTTTTGAAAGTTGAGTGTTCAATCAAGCTGATTAAAAAATTGCCTTGCCCCAGGTTTAAAATGAGGTTAAAAAGGATTTAACTTCCTTATATCTCTGGTATTTTGAGAGGTTTGAAATAATGCCTTACATCATCAGTAGGTTTTATTCAGAAGCATACTACAAGAGACCTTGCGTTTTTGATTCGTCATCCTCCTTCCAATTCTTCATCAAAGTGAGAAAGATTGGGTAAAGTTGGCATTATAAATTATGAGAAATATTTTACGAGTGAAACGAATGAGTTTCTTCAAGACAAACACTTATTGCACCACTTATTCAAAATAACATGTTCTTACATGCCAATTATGCTTTTAATCAAAGAAACAAAAGTAAATGTGAGCAGACAAGATAAACAATATGATGAGAGCCCTTCTTAGTATCTTCTGGATTTTTCACTTATATCAGCGTAACGGGGTTCCATTCACGATTGGGCTTTCTCCCCTGAAGGTTAGCACTTCATCATCTATCATTTCTTGAACTTTCTCTTGGAAAACCTTGCATTCTTCAATCGAATGCCCCAATACTCCATCATGAAATTCACAGCTGGCGTTCGAGTCGAACCACGGTGGGTGAGACTTCATGATTCTAGTCATTCTGGGTGTCATCACCGAGTTTCTAGCAAAATAAAACCATAGCTGACGGCAAATCATTGGGATAAGATCAAACCAATGAGTTTCTTCTTTCGGAATACTCAGAGGTATATTCTGATTCTGACACTGTCTTCAAACTCGTCGATTCTGATGTTGATCTGGAGAAGTTAGTCTTCGTTTATGAGGTAATCGTTGTTTGCGTTGAGCGGGCGCTACATACCGATGTTGAGGGTAAGGTACCGGAACTGGATCTAGCAGGATTGCATTAACATCAACACTTCCTTCCTCTAGAGAATCATCAACTGAAATTTCTTCATTAGCTTGGTCATTCAAGTTATCCTGAATTCTTCCACTTTTGAGTGCATTCTCGATGTTTACTCCGACTTCTACAATTTTGGAGAAGTCTAATGGCACAACGCCTACCATCCTATCATAATAAGAGTCTGACAGTGTTCGGGAGATCAAATAAGGAATTAGTCATCACTCTGAAACCAGTCATGGGATCCATATCTTTGTTCTCTTTACTATCCTTTAATACGTACTTCGAGCTTGGTCAGATGGTCGATATGTCAGCTGACAAACAAAGACAGAAGACCGGATGAGCCACAGAAGAGGAGAGACACATGCATATGCAAAATGCTAAATGAAGGATGCTAATGTAAGAATGCAAAATGCAGAAAATGAAAGGTTTCATGGGACTCTAGTATTTATTAACGTTACAGAGTATCATAGAAAATTCATTTATTTATTTTTGATATCGGATTACATAAAAACATTTTTATAAGAGTCCTAACATAATAGCTAAATAAAAGCTAATAAAGTCCTAAGGAAGTCCTTCATCGTGCTTGTTGATTTGTTCTTTCACTTGGATCTTCTTGAAGATAAGTTGTCCATGATCAACTTCTAAGGAGTAATGTGATAGAGAAAAATAAATCCTCTATCTCTACTTTCTTCTTGCTGGTAAGGAAGGAAGAAAGCCTTTGTTTCCTTGGATCTTCAATATTGATGAAAGTCTTTTGAACTTCTGTTGATCTTCAATGATAAGGGAAGCCTCTTGTATTTGTCTTTTGAGTTTTCTTGATTCTTCAATCAGTGTCCTTAACTTCCTTAGGTCTTCCAAGTTAGGACTCTTAAAAGAATATTTCAAAAAAATTTCTTTTGTAATCCCTATTAGTTTCTATAATGTTTATAAATAAACTTGGGATTCCATGAAACCAATGCAATATGATGCTTTATGGATGCAACAAACACAAGTAAGCACATAAGGACACAAAGGTAAACAAACAAGAAGGTCCTAGGTTTGCAACGAGCATGGAGCAAAAGGTATACCCATTCCCAGAGGTGTGGACTAAAGGTCGATTGTACCTGCAGAACAAGGTTCTAAGAAAGGTCCCAAAGTCATTAGTCCATCTTTCAGATATTATCAATTTCCTGACTAACATGGTGGTTAATAATATTCTCAAGAGAACTTCTTTTGAGTGTAGCATCGCGTAGCACTATTTCGGGACTACTCCCTCATAGTCTCGCATTACATCCTAATAGAGGCCAAAGTGGGGTTAAAGGTAACTACGTTCCTCAATATCATGAACTCCAATCAAAAATAGTAAAAGTTTTCACGACTATACTCGTTCAACCGAACTATTTTAGAAAGGGTCTCAACTGAGCGGTGATTCTCGAGTCAACTTGGTCGGGACTTACTCCCTATAAGCCTCGTCGAATATATCACCATCCCATCTTAAGTTCACTCAAGTCCGGGTGTAAGACTTTGTCTCACCACTCAAGGATCATCCCAAAAAGCAACAATTAAACAATTATACAAATAAACAGATAATCAAACATAACAATAAGCAAGTAAAATAAACAAGTTAGGGAAATCTACTGAGAGTCCCCAGTGAAGTCGCCATTTCTGTCGCGGTGAAATTTGGATACCAAGCTATTGATGAGCTTGAATCTTAATTCATTTGCAACCGAACTTTGATTTGTCAAAAGGAAGGGAAAAAGATCAAAATATCCACAATGCAATGCAAATGCAAGCTAGAGAGTTATAGGTTCGGGGGTTGGTTAAACTTAGGGAAGGTGTTAGCATCCTAAGTTTCTGTAGTACTCTACAGGAACCTCTTGTTTTACGTTTGTTTTATTTCTAAGGTTTATCGGCTCAAGGATGAAAGACCTAGGGGTTTATTTCTAAGTATACTCGATAAGATATCACATCTTATGCCTACATATCCTTACGGGAGTGGAATCAGAGTATCTGTAGTTCCCCTAAAGGGTTTGAGGAGTTCTTTGACTGTGGTCAAGGTTCCTACGGGATAAAGGTAGTTGATTGATTGATTTTAGGAGAAACGATGAGTTGTCATTTTAAGGGAGATTACTTGATTTAACCACCACAACTTTGTAGGAAAATAGTGTTTGCATCGTCTTAAGAGAAAGGCTCAAGTACTCGGAATTTAATCGACAAGTATGTCACTATCTCTCTTAAGGCAAAGTCCCTACATATTGATTGAATTGTTATGGGGTAGGAGTTTTATCTCGCTTAAGATGATTAACATCTTATTCTCTAATGTATTTGAATGATGTTTGATTCGAATTGATTTGTTTGTCTAAGTTGCAAAGATAAAAGACAAAGGTCCTTCCTATGGGGTAGGATCTAAACTTAGAGATCAACTTGAATGGGATCAAGGATCAATGGGGAGTATGATGCAAATGAGATGCATACGCATACTTGTTTAGATTATGCGCAGATTCTTCCTTTGGACGCATGCAATACAGTAAAGTAAATTGCGGAAAATGTAAAATGCGGGTAAAGCAGATAAATAAAGACATACACATGCATGAAAGCGCTGAAGTGTACAAATGTGAATTGTGAATATGTGAGTGAAGACGTGTGGAGACGTAAGCATGCTCGATTGATTAAGTTGATTAAGGGTGTGATTGATTTTATAGAGAGGAGTTTAGATGATAAATTAATTTTAAGGAAAAAAGGTTATTTGATTATTTTTAGTGAGATTACCTTAGGAAAGGTTAAATTAAATTATTACTAGTTTTTAATTTTAGATTAGATTATAAATTAATTAGATTTTTAAATAGGAAAAAGATTTTAAATAAGTAGATTTGAGAAAAAGGTTTTGATTATATGATTTTATTTATTATTATTAAAATAGATACAAATTAATAATTTATGGGAAACAAATTTTATATTACCAATTAGTAAAAAGTTATTAAATTAATGAGATGGAAAAATAAAGTGAGATTATTAAAAAAAAGTTAAATGAATTAATTAAGAAAAGGGTTTCATTATTGAATAAAAGTTTTTGCTATTTTTTTTAAATTTTACTAAATGGAAGTTATTGAAAAAGGTTTAAAAAAAGGTTTGCTGAATAAAAAAAAAGGACTTAAGGTTTTTTAATAATTATTAAATAGATTTTATTGATTAAACAAGAGTTATATTAGATTATATAAAAAAGACTTTATTAAGAATAAAGGACAAATTAAATCATTGTTTTAAAAATTAATAAGTTGGTAAAATAATTAAATTAAATTAAATTAAAAAAAGTTAAATAAATAAAGAGTCATTAGTTCATTTCATAAACGGTGGATTAAAGATTGACTATTGGATTAAATAAAAAGGGGTGGCAGATTAAAAGTTTATTAGATTAATTAGGGCTAGGGTTAATTAATTATATTAATGATAATGAGGAGATTAGTGGGTGGCGCCTGATCATGTAAGGGTGAGAGGTGAGTGGGTGCATGGTGGTCTACGCGTGCGGGACGCTTGATCTAGAGATCAAGTGAAATGTGTGGTGATTGCTGAGGTGCACGATAAGGTGCGTATGTGTGCGTATACCAGATAATTTCATCAATTACAATTAAAAAAAATAAAACGGAAGCCCTAAGCCCCTTTCCCTTCTTTCCGCCGTTCTTCTTCTTCCGCTTCTCCCTCTCTCGATCCATCTTCACATTCGTTCTTCCTCTTTGCCTTTTATTCTCCATTCACCTCGATTTCATTCACAAAACAACCAACAACAACAAAAAAACATCAATGTTAGTTAAAACAAAATAACTCACGGTTTAAATGGTTTCGCAGGTTTTGGCTATGGATGATTCGCGACGGAGAAAATATGGACGGTAGGGGGCAATTTGTGGTGACGAGGTCCGAGGGTTTGACGGCGGAGTTTTGTGGAGGGGTCCAGCATAGGCAAACGAAGAGGATGGTTGAAGTTTACAGCGACGCGAAAGTTTCTGAGGAAGGGGATAATCGATTCGCGGCGGCTAAAAAGATAAGTTCCTCTCGCAAATTCCTTAGGGTTTTATGATTTTGGGATTTTTGAGTTTTTGTGGATCCTGTGTTGTTTTTTACTGCTGTGAATCTGTCTGCCTCTTATAGTTGTACATTTCTTCTCCCAATTAATCTCTCATAAACCTTTTTCCAAATTCGTAATGAGTATTGTCGCTTCCGCGAAAATAAGGTGCCGGCAAAACAGAAGAGTCGCCACCTTTCGTTATTTATCCCTCAGAACGGGAAAGGAAACGATCGGAAAAACCTGACGAAAAGGTATAAGACAAGGTCATCGCAACCGTTGTCTGGGTTCGGGAGTCGGTTACGCAAGGGGAAGGTATTAGCACCCCTCACGTCCATCGTACTCGATGGGATCCACGCTTGTGGGCTTGTCTACGGGTGAAAAACAATCTATCTACGGCTACTAAAGCTAAACGGAAAGAAACTGACTCGATAGAGCGTCGCACTCTATGCCTACGTATTCTCTTCAGAGAATGAGAAATCAGAGTCTATGTAGTTCGGGAAACTACAGGGGAATTTTGCTCGCCAAGACGTCGCGTCTTGTGCCTACGTATTCTCGTCAGAGAAATCAGAGCATGACGTAGTTCAGGCTAACTACGGCTAGACAGGGGTGTTCTCGGTCACACGGGGGTGAGAGATCAATTTGGTTTTAGAGGTACGGGAACCTACAGGGACTAGAACTACGGCCTGGTCTCAAATGCACAAAGGCAAGAGAAAAGGATAATATCAGTCGTCAGCGGGAAAGTCTCGATCGCACGGCAGCGAGAGAACAAAAAGGTTAGTTGTTAGTGTGCTCGCTAGGATATCGCATCCTATGCCTACATATTCTCTTCAGAGAAAATCAGAGCAGCTGTAGTTCAGCCTGCTACAGCTAAAACGGGGAAACGGGAAAAAGGGAGAAGGGAGCTCGCTAGGGTATCGCATCCTGTACCTACGTACCCTCGTCTGGTACGAGAGATCAGAGCAAACGTAGTTCGACGGACCACGGGTTACGGGAAGGTGGCTCGCCAATACATCAGTATTGTGCCTACGTACTCTCAACAGGTATGAGAGATCAGAGCTTACGTAGTTCGACGGACTACGGGCTACGGGAAAGATGGCTCACCAATACATCAGTATTGTGCCTACGTACTCTCAACAGGCTTGAGAGATCAGAGCTTACGTAGTTCGGGGACTACGGGCTACGGGAAAGGTGGCTCTCCAATACATCAGTATTGTACCTACGTACTCTCAACAGGCTTGAGAGATCAAAGCTTACGTAGTTCGACGGGAAAACGAATCTCGATTGCGCGGGGGCAAGAGAAGGGGTCTCGATCGTATGAACGCGAGAGAACGGGGTTTCGATCGCACGGGGGCGAGAACAAAGAGGAAGCAGGCCTACGCCTAAACGGGAAGGAACTCGGGACACACACGCGAGAACCTAAGACATAGGAGCGAATGCGTCGCATGTCACCCAAAGGGTACCATACTAGACATCCTAGACGATTGAGAAGAAACTCCTCAACTATCATTTCCTACGTATCTAACGATACAGCTCACAACACTCGACGGTTGCTTGAAGACTTGAAGAAGACGATGATGATGTTGAACGAAGCAGCTCCTGGGCTCCTGACGTGCGCGCAAGCTCCATTCCAATCTTCTCCTCTCTGGATCTTTGATGATGACGCTCGAATCAGAACAATGTAACGCTTAGACCGTCATGGTTCGACTTATACGAGAAATCGAACTCTAAGAGGTAGCGTATTGATATCCGTGTCAAAGACAAGATAGAGAAATGATATCGAAAATCATTCTCCAATTGAATCGTGTCACACGGCCAGCCAGAAATAAAATCGAAGATAAAATCAGATAGAAACGAAAATAGGAGAGAAAATAGAAGACAAATCCACTAACAAATGGAAATAAAAGTCTACTCCTAAAAATACGGCAATTAAATTCCAATAGAAAATATTCTAAAGAATTAAATCTATAAACCCCTAAAAATATCTAATTCCTAAATTCTCTACAAAGGAATATAAAAGAGAACTCTAAGAGAAATATTATCTAAAATTCCCTAAAGAGCATAATATGCTAATTACAACCTATTCTAAGAATTATATTATCTAAATTCTATTAAGAGAAAATATACTAACAATTATAGTCTAAGCATATTAAACTAAAACAATTCTCTAAAGAAAATTAAATCCTAATTGTAATCCTAACATGCTAATCACTATGCTAATTATATTCTAGAATTATTAAACTATTCTAAAAAAATTACAATTAAAACCATACAAGAATATTAACAAAAATGTACAAGGGGGGGTGCATGATTTACAGGGGGTACTGCAGTTAGCAAAACCAAGGAAACTGGGCCCAGAGTCCAGCAAAAATGCACAAAAAATCGGGGAGGGGGTGAATAACCAAAAACGGAGGGTGTGTGGCTGAATGGGCCCAGCCCAACTACACACACACAAAGAAAAATAAAAAAAATGGAGGTGTGCTGCCAAAAAACAACTTGGGCTTGATGCCCAGTCCAGCGCCACGTGGTCTATGCTTCAGCAAACCAAAACCCTAACCTCTCAAACTCCCCTTCACTGTTCACGCCGCTCCTTCCTTTCTCAGCCTCTCTCTCTCGCAAGCTTCTCTTCGTCTCCCTCAATCTCTCTGAGATCAATCTCACTTCAAAACCTGTAACCTGCAAACCCTAACGAAATCCTCCACCTCACAACTAAACAAAATGAAGAAGATGAGGATCTTCGAAGGTCTCTGAAGAAAAAACCTTGACGAACGATTGGTTGTTGAAGATCTTGTGGAATTTCTGGGAAAACAACTTGGACGTATGAAGGCGCCTGAGTTTCTTGATGTTTCTGGACGAAGGTGATGAACTCCGATCGAGCGTTCTTGAAAGAGTTCTTGAAGGTTCCGGAAAATGATAAAGATCATGAAGACGACGAGCTTCGAAGGTGATGATCTACGAGAACGGTGAAGGGTTGATGAAGTGTGCGAAGCTTTGTTGTTGCGCGTTGAAGGTCGTGGAGGTTTGATAGATTGTGACGTTGATGACGAAGTCTCGTTGTAGATCTGAATAAGTTTGGTGTTGGATCTTGAGCGGAGATCTGGATGGACTTTGATGATGTTTGAAGGCTTCTTGAACGGAGAATTTATGGAGATCTGGTTGAACAACATATGCAGATCGCTTGAAGACGATGAGCGTATAAAGAAGCTGAAACAATTCTTGACGCTGTTCTTGGTGTTTCTGGAGAACGAAGCTGTGGACGAACGGTGAAGTTGATTACCGATGATGAAAGTGTTTATCCGATGATGATATTATTGATCGTTGGAGATGTTGAACTGGAGAATCTGAGGAGAACGCATGTGTTGCACCCTAAAATTTGCTCAACCTTATTCACTTGGTTTATGTTTCAATATCATTAGCATTTGCATATAGAGTCATGTACATAGACTAATCATTTGCATAGCATAGCATAGCAAGTCATCCAACAGGGGATCAAGCATTATTCTCATCTCTAGAGGCCTATCCAGAGGTTATTATCCTAATTCAATCTCATTCAAGTCATCAAAAAAGAATTTGAAAGCAGAGAGTTCAGTGGATCAAGCTTTGAGTCTATCTCCTATCTGAGGGCATCTGAGGATCAACAAGGGAGTTGTGAGCTGGGAATTGAAGGCATGGAGAGTATCTAGACATTATGGAGGGCTTAGAAAGTCATGTGGAGAAGGAGACAAGTCATTGAGGTGAGCACAAGAGCTGCATTTGAAGACAGTCAACTAGGGTTTCATCTGGGTCAACCCTAGGTCAACCCTAGGTCAATTGACTGATTTAAGGGCATTCAGGTCTATTGGAGAGATGTGGGGTTCATCATTTGACATGTAAATAAGGATATGGTGATATGCTAAGAAGAAATCAAGAGAAATCAAGGAGAAGAGGAGTTTCTAAATTAGGGTTTCTGTGTAAAATCCCCTAGTTTAGGTCAAATTTCCAAGCAAGATAGGTCAAAATGAAAGCTTCAAATGGATCCTTGGCCAACATGAAACTTGTATAGGATCTCAAGACCTTTCATTTGAGTGGTGGAAGACATCAGGGAGATTTATAGAACTCAAGTTATGGTCCTTGCAAGTTACAGGTCATCTGAGGTATCTGAAGTTTTGTCTGTGAAAGTGACTTGACTTCCAAGCAATTTTTACCCCTCAAGGAGATTTCAAATGAATTTCTGGTCAACATAAGAATTGTTCCTCATTGTCTTAGATTTCTAGAATGGTATAGTATGCCTTCATATGATGTGTGTAACTCTACTTATGGTCTTGGCAAGCAAATGGTATTTTGGTCTTTTGAGAATTACAGGTCATTTTAACCTGTGCCCAAAACTCATACAAGGAAGCTTCAAATGGAAAACTTTACAACATAAAACTTGTTCCAAATGACATTCTGAGTCTATAAAAGTGACCATGAGAGATTGGAAAGATTCATAGCACAAGGTTTCGAAATTGTTGGATTTAATGAATAAAAATGGACTTAAAAATGAGATTTTTCATATCTTGGCCAAATGAAGCAAAATTATAGGTCATTTTGAATGGAAAGATCATTTTAAAGACATTGGATAAAGTAGAATTTTGAGCATAGTTCACATTTTGGGAGTTATCCATGGTTGCTTGTAATGGAAGGTACATAAACCAAATCCAAGGGAATTTGTGCAAGGGAAACTTCTCCAAGTTTCTAGGAGGTTCTAACCTCATGTATATATTGATAAGAGATGGTTCATGCCATGGTTGGTGATTTCATTTTCTCAAAACCCCAAGTTATACACACTTTCTCCAATTTGCAAAAGCTTCTCAAACTCTCTCAAATTCTCATCAATCTTCACCATTCTTGTTTGGATCATCATCAACACCTTTCCTAGATCAGAATTTCATCAAAGATGTGGTAGATTGGAGCAAGGATCGTGCCATTCATCATCATCATTCAAGGAGCACAAATTTTGGAAGTGAAAGATTCAAAGCCTTGGAATCATACTTGTTGCATACAGAAGCTATCACTGAGTTCTTGGATCACTTTCCATTCATCACAAGCATCAAATTCAGGGATTGAAGCACCTGTTTTCAAGAAATTGCACTAGGTATGTTTTCCTTCGAATTAGCTAGCATAGTGATCATGGCATAGGTTTGTTAGTGTATTAGAGACCTAGGTGGTTAGGTGATGATTTCCACAGAGTTTGGAGAGGTTTTGTGAGGTTTGGCTATGGAGTGCATAATCTGTTAGAGCCTATAACTACTAGGATAAGGCACGAAAATCTTGTTGGATTAGCATGTTAAGATCAGCTTGGAATGTAGTTGAACTTAGGACAAGAATTGGTGAGTTTTGCTTGAGTTGATCACAGGTGCAAAGGTTGGATCCCGTCTGTTATCTCTATCGAATTGACTTATTGGCTGAGTTTTAGAAGGAGTCAATGCTATGGTTGTGTAGAGGGAAGAAAGTAGATCGTTTTTGCTTTTTATACCTTATGATTCCATGGCGTATCGAGGGAGAACGAGGAACTCGAATGTTCATGCATGGCTGTGAACTCTGAAAACCCTAATGCTAATTTGGAGAAGACGATGATTTCACCATTGGATCCCTTCAATTTTACGACTTTTTCTGCCCATCCAACGGCTCATGTTCAAACTGAAAAACGGAGGGAGAGACTTAGGATGAAACGCCGCGTTTCATTAATTGAAACGTTGGGCTGTGGACTCAGATGACTATACACACCCCCGTTTTGAAAGGCCCAAATAAGTACACGTGAATGCATTGCTAAATACACCGAGACTTTGTTATTTTTCTGGCTTTTCTCCAATTCAATTTCTGAGCGCGTGTGGGCCTAACACAATTAATGTTCGCACCCCCACTTCTCAGCCCACCTGGAATATGAACTGAGCGCCCTTGCTATTCTCACCCCTCCCCTTATTTTCTTTATATTTCATTTTTTAATTTCCTTTCATTTTTCATGCATTTTCAAAAAATCATATAAAATCATAAAAACATTATTTTTCAATGATTCTTTTTGCATAATTTTATTTAAAGAGTCTAGAAAATTATAAAAAATAAAAATTGCATTTTATTTTTTATTTGATATTTTTCCCATATTTTCCAAATAAATGCACATTTTAGGTGTTTCATTTCATACATGAATTTGATATTTTTTGTTCTCATAGTTGCTTTAATATTTTTTGTCCATTCTTTTTAGGTTGTTTAGTTTAGATATACAACTTATAGATACAATTTAGTTCCCATTTTTAGGAGTTAGTTTTAGGTGATTAGCTTAGGTGAAAACAACATGAACATAATTAGGGTTTTAAATCAACTTAGGTGAAATAGTTTAATTCTTTTAGGATAGTTTCATTTGATTTTTGGGGTATGGACTATAGGGGTTATGGGTATAGGATAGTTCCCCTTAGAAATCACTAGGATTCCCCTACTGCTATTAGTATATACTGTTATATGTGATTGCTTGGTGTGGTGTGCCCTCTGGGGATTACTGTTTGTCTGTGTGGGTATTGGGACTGTCTGGGGATTGGGGAAGCTGAAGGCTTGTGATGTTGAAGCCATTGGAGATCCGGAGACTGAAGACCAACTTCCAGAGTTAGGGAGGAGATTCTTGCTAGCAGCTGTTGAGGAGATTAGGGTTTAGGAGCTAGGCAGAGCTCTAGATTAGAAAGCTTGTTTCTCAAACATGGAATGCCTTGTCTGCATCCATCCTTTCTCTGTGATTCAAAGTCTCTTCCAAATATTCACCTCCTTCCTTTGGAAGGATCAGTGAATGTATTTGGAAGATAGAACTTTTGAGAGGAAACTTTCTGTTTAATGTTAACAGTTGATGAACCACCCTTGGTAGGTAATTAACTGTCTAACATTCATTCACTTCATCTTGTTGACTGATGATTCTCCTGAAGATTGAGACTTGAAGAAAAGCCATTGCAGATGGAAGGCTGATGATCAAGACCTTGCTGAAGACTGTGGAGATGGAGATTGATGCTTGCTGAAGCTTGTAGCTGTTTGGAGATTACTTGAAGTCAGATGTTGATGCAGAGCTGCTGTGGCTGTTTATTTTATTGCTGTATTTCATTCCTGATGTATTGATTGGTTTTCCTAACTGTATTGTTTGTTGTTTACCCTGCTGGGTTGAAAGTGAAGCCTGTTCACTTTTGCCTATTGTTTTCCAGGTTCGAGGTTGAGTGGGACTCCCTTGCCTCGCTTGTATTGCTGCATTCATGCATTTTATTGTTTTAATGTATATATCTGATATTGTTTCTGTTTCCGTCTATTCCCTTAGGATCTCTGTTTCTCTCTGTGCAAGAGAGGAGCATGATAGACACTAGGTCTTTACCCATGCATGATAACATTAGGTTAGTTTGTGTCCCTTCGCAATTGTAGGTTAGAGTTCTGTCTCTTCTTTCTCAAAACAAACAGAAAAACACATAAAGATCTCAAACACAATAAAAGACATTTCTTCCGTAAAAGAATGTGAACTCATCAAGACGTCATTTTTGTCCGCTTGGACTGCTAATCAGAAAAACCTTTTTCAGAAGGAATAAAATCAACCAAAACAAGCTTGTGTCGTACGTGGCCCGAACTACGTTTGCTCTGATCTTTCATGTTGTATGAAAGTACGTAGGCATAGGATGCGATATCCTAGCGAGCAACCTTCCCCTCCTTTCCCGTAGGTAGGCGAACTACGTTGACTCTGATTTCTCGTTCCAGACGGGAATACGTAGGCATAAAGTGCGATACTTTGCCGAGTCATTTTATTTTCATTCTCTTTTCTTTTTAACCCCTGGCCTGTAGTTTAGATAGAATAACAATCCATACCCGAAAACAAGCGTGGATCCCGTCGAGTACGACGAACGTGAGGGGTGCTAATACCTTCCCCTTGCGTAACCGACTCCCGAATCCAGGTTTTGGTTGCGACGACCATACCTTTCCCGTGTTGTGCGAGGTTTACTCTGAGCGTTTCCTTTCCCTCCCGTGGGATAAATAACGCACGGTGGCGACTCTTCTATTCAGCCGGCGCCGATTTTCGCAGTAGCGACAGCTGGCGACTCTGCTGGGGATTCAACGTCCCCTGGCTGCTAAGGACTGCGATAGTTCTTATGCATTTGGGATCCAACGTCCCTTAAGAGAGTCAATCCTAACGCTTGCTTTCCCGTCGAGGATTTTGTATGGATTTATATTTCTGACCTTTATTTTCAGCATTATATATATTGTTATTATTGCTGTATTGGGGTGTGATGGGTGGTTCTATGATTGAGAGATAAGCCGGACCTGGGCTTGAGTGCACCTAGAATTAGAGTAGAAAGTAGTGGGCGCGTGCCGGCTTTGCTTGCATTAGTGTCTCATGAAATCTACACTCGGACGAGGTTCTTCTGGTTGGCTTCTTTTTCTACCCTTTGGGTCGAAGGGGTTGTTAGTCAGCTGAATTGTCGACTCCGGGAACCGATCATTTGGAAGTTGGCTAAGTGAGGCCTCTTTAGGATTTGATGATGCCACTCCTTCTGGGAATCGTATCATCAACCTTGAAAGTCTGTGACACCGACGACCGCATAGGATGCCATACCTTTGTCAGTTACTAGGACATCCACCTGTGAGAGGGTTTGGGGTTATGCAGGTAACTAGACCTTCAGATACCGGTTATTTCTTGGTCAGAGATCCTGGGTATTTATGAAGAGTTATGAGGTCTGTCAGAGACCATTTGGAGATGTGTTCTGAGGTCTGTCACAGACCAGTTGAGAGTTTTGAGGTCTGCCAGAGACCAGTTGGAGATATGATTTGAGGTCTGTCAGAGACCAGTGAGAGTTATGTTGAGGTCTATCAGAGACCATTGTTGGAGCTTTGTTTTAGGTCCATCCGAGACCAGGGTTGAGGACTTCTATAAAGTCTATCTGAGGCTTCTTGATATGGTTCAGGCTATTCAGCTACAACATTTGGTCCCTGTTGCATGTTACTTCCATTGCATTGTTTGCATTACCATTGCATCCCATTAACGTGTGTCTGTGCTGCAGGTGCATTTGCATATCCTCCGATTCTAGTGCCCAGACTTCTGAGTGTTGATTATGGCTGGTTTGAGGAAAACAGTTGCGTATAAGCTGCCTTCACCTGATATTACTTCTTTGCTTGGTCTGATATCTCTTGCCGATGAGGAGGTTAGGAGAAGCTTCAGAATGAATCATGGGAGGTTACTGAGATTAGTCTGCAAGCCCACTGTTGATGAGATGAACGGGCTATACACCTTGATGCAGTTCTATGACCCCGCATTGAGATGTTTTACGTTTGCTGACTTCATTCTAGGGCCTACCATTGAGGAGTATGTGGAGTTTACTGAGCTACCTGTGCAGAACAAGGTTCCCTTTATTCACTCTGCTGCTGAGCCCAAGTTGGAGGACTTAGCCAAAGCCTTGCATATGGACGCTGCAGAACTGCTATTGACTTCCTGGCTTGGGGTTTCAGGTTTCTCTCTTGATTTCTTGGTTGGCAAAGCTCAGGAGTATGCCAAGAACGGATGTTGGGTGGTTTTCAACGCTATTTTGGCTCTATGCATTTACGGGATCGTGCTATTCCCTAACTTGCCCAGTTTCGTAGACTTGGACGCTTTCCATCTATTTGCTACCGGCAATCCAGTGCCAACGTTGATCGGAGACTTCTACCACTCATTGCACTACAAGAACGAAAACAGAAGGGGAAAGGTTGTTTACTGCTGTGCTCCTTTGTTGAATATGTGGTTCAAGAGTCATCTTCCCATGAAGGGATCTTTTGTGGAGAGGGCAACCACTGCTAACTGGTCAGAGCGCCTGATGAGGCTATCTTCCGAAGACGTTGAATGGTTTGATAGAGATCTCCTGGGATCTGAACTTATCTTCAGTTGTTCTGGGTACCCTAATGTTCCGTTGATAGGGAGGAAAGGGTGTATTAATTACAACCCTTCTCTGTTCGTCCGTCAGTTCGGATATGCGCTGAAGAACCCGCCAAAAGAGGAAGAAGTACAAGAATCTCTGTACTTCACCGGAGACTTGAAGGGGGAGTTATTGGCCAAGCTGCAGCATGCCTGGACGCGTATTAACCGAAGAGGGAAGCCGTTGTTAGGGAAGAATGACTGTCAGGCCTATGCACCTTACAGAGAGTGGATCCAGGAGAGAGCCAGTCAGTTGAGGATGCCATTTCCAGATGCACCAGTTCTTGTTCCTATTTCGGTAGTAGAGCCAACTACTGTTTCTAGGGAAGCCTACGAGCAAGTTGTGAAAGAAAAAGAAGCCTTGATGAAGATCAACGAAGGGTTAGAGCAGGAGCTAGCCCAGATACGCAGTGAGAAAAACAAGGCCGTGTATGCTTTCCAACAGCAAATTGAGCTAATGAACAGATTAGGGGCTGAGCTAACTGAGGAGAGGAAGAAGCGCGAACGTCTAGGGCAAGAGTTCAGAAGCTCCCATGACATGCTTGAATGCCACGCTCACCAACAACAAGAAGAGGGAGGATAAGTTGAAGCAGCAAATCTCCGACCTCGAAGAGCAGTTGAAGTCCAGCATCAAGAAGTGTGAAGAAGAAGTGATGACCCGGTACAATCTCCAGAATGCACTAAACAAGGCCATCAAAGACAGAGATGAAGCTGTGTCTCAGAAGCGTAAACTAGAGGATCGCTTCGGAGAGGGGGCGTGGGAAGAAACTGCTGAAGACGTGCGGCGTGTTCTTAAGAAAAGGAACCAACTTGTTGAAGGGCTGCTTGATCGACCAAGTCATCCGGAGACCAAGAAATTGCTAGAAGAGTACCAGACTTATGGGAGGATTTGATCATTTCATGTAGTAACCTGTATGCTTTATTTGCATAGTGCTGACCATCACCAGGATTGTTGGTTGAGGTCATGCCTTATTGTTGTACTCTCAACGACATTGTATTCTTGGCTTATTGGTTTCTCAGCAATATATGAGGCTTTCTGTGATTCAGCTCCGATCTTTATATTGATAGCACTGTCACTACACCGGCACCTTCACACTAGAATCGGGGAATGAATTTCCCTAAGGCACAGACACACATTGCATTGCATTCATATTCATATTGCATTACAGGTAATCTTTGGATGGTGTCTTACTTCCTGCTCTGTATCAGGTACTTTCCAGGATTGCAGATCAGCATCCGCACCGCTATTCTACCCGCACCAACTGTCGAAGAATCATGGATCAAATGCAGAACGAGATGCAAGATGTGCGCGAGAAGCTAGCTCTCTTTATGCAGACCATGGAAGCTATTGCAAAAGGTCAGGAGAATTTGCAAGCCATGGTCCAACCTCTGTTGGCCCGAAATGCTGGTCATGGTAACGAGGAGCATCAGTCTGTGCGAGTCGATACTGCTCATGGAGATGGCACTCCCACGCCAGTGGCTCCGCCTGTAGTCAATATACCTGCTGCTAACATCAACAACGCTACCGCTGCTGTGAACGGTAACGTCGGAGTTGGGAATGAGACTGCTGTCCATAACGTTGGGCTTGGTGATGTCAACGTGGGTGATAATATGGGAGGCAACAGCTTTGTCAATGCTGGATTCGGGTTCAATGATCAGGGATTCGATAACGCTGGGAAATATGGTTTCAATGCTCAAGGCTTTGGGCAAGATGGTTACGGTATGGCCAATCAGGGCTACGGAGGTTTCGGCAATGGAAACGGCGCTGGGTTAATGGCTTTTGGGCCTGCTGGAGGTGTTAAGGGATACGGCAACAGAGGGCGAGGCCCAGTGATGAATCAGATCAGAGCTGGCCGTAATAATGGATATGATGGGTATGGAGCTGGGAATGGTATGTGGCAAGAAGATCAGCAGGAGGACGCTTTCTCCGGCGAAGGTTTCGAAGGGCCGATGGATGACTCCCAGAAGATCAGAATGCTGGAAGAGCAGATGAAGGGGGTCCTGAACCAAAGTGCTGTGGGCTTGGACATGGCAACAATGGGTCTGGTACCTGGCTTGAGGGTGCCAATCAAATTCAAAGCTCCTGCGTTTGATAAGTATAAAGGGGACACGTGTCCGAAAGTGCACGTACAGGCTTATTATAGAAAGATGTCTGCATACTCAACTGATGAAAGAATGCTAATGCATTTCTTTCAAGATAGTTTGTCAGGCCCTTCCCTAGAGTGGTATATGGGGTTGGAGCCAACCAATATCAAGACGTGGAAGCAGTTAGCAGAGGCGTTTGTAGCTCACTACAAGTATAACAGCGACTTGGCGCCCAATCGGGTCCAATTGGCAGGGCTGTCGCAGAAGAAGGGGGAGAGCTTTAAAGAGTACGCGCAAAGGTGGCGCGATATGGCTGCCAGGGTCCGTCCTCCTGTAGAAGATAAGGAAATGAACGACATGTTCGTCAGCACATTCACAGGCTTGTTTCATGACATGTTGTTTCATACATCCCTGGCCAGTTTTTCAGACCTAATTTTGATGGGAGAAAAGATTGAACGTAACATTAAGCAAGGAAAGTTCCAGGTTGAGGAATCAACTGCATCTGGCAGTAATAGGAAGGCTTTTGGTGGGCGCCGTCAGGGCGAGGCAAGCGCAGTGTTTGGAGGCCGAGGCCGAGGCCGAGGCAGGGGACGAAACCAATATCATCAGCCGCAGCAGGTGGCGAGCGTTACTATCCCATATCAGTAACAACCACTTCAACCACAACAACCGTCCCAGCAGCAGCCAATGCAGCAACAGCAGCCGCAGCCTCAGCAGGGGGCACAGCAGGCTCAGCGAAGATTCCAGGGTGGTAAACCAAGAAGAGTGTTTGAGAAGCCTCCCTCAACCTATGCAGATTTGTTGCAGACATTGTTGGGTTTGAACCTGGTAGAGAAGAGAACTCTGGCACCGATAACGGGAACGCCTCCGTATGGTTATGATGCAAGCAGGCACTGTGAGTTTCATTCTGGGGCTCCGGGCCACGATATAGAGGGTTGCCATGCTTTTAAGCATGTTGTGCAGGATCTCTTGGACAATAAGACTATCAATTTCGGAACGGCAGGTGTAACCCGGTGAACTGACTTTAAACAATGTTGCGGATAGCAAGAGTCGCCACCGACTTTTATTTTATCCATAAGGAAAGGTTATAAAAGAACAGGAAAGACCTTAGAGAATGTTTTGGGTTCGGGGGATAGGTTATGAAAAGGGAAGGTGTTAGCATCCTTTTCATCCATGGTTATCCATGGGCTCTTAGGTACTTAAGCTCACTTTTGAATTGTTTTGAAATTGTAGTGTGTGAATAGAAAATTTTCAGAATAGTTAATAAATAATCCATGTAAGGATGTGTTAAGAACTTGTTTGAAAACTTGTTGAAAATTTGTTTAAGTGCGAAACAGTTTTGAAGTGAGCAAGCACCTAGGAGTAACCTACCCTAATGTTTAAAGGTCTTTCTTATTCTTTATCCTTTCCTTAGTAAGACTATCCCTACTATAATGGAGTAGGTAGTCCTTACTTTGGATGTTAAGGGGTATGTGAGGGACAATTTGACTTTGAAGGCCATTGTGGGATGTAATAAGCACACTGGAGGGACTATCATCATTTTTCGAAAGGGACTCGATTCGTAAAGGCAACCATAAGGGACTTTGATGATTTTCTTTTTGAGGGACTTGCTTTATACACCCCACTTAACCATTATTCGTAGGCAACTTGAGGGATATCCTTAGGAAGTGAGACGGCGATTGAAATCGACTTACGTGTGTGACGTGTTTATTTTAATTATCTTTATTTAAAAGTGATCTAAATTTATTTTAATATTACATACATGTTGTTACACTCCCTAATTACTAACCATAATAATAGTTAAATAATTAAACAACTTTACATCCAAGAAACAATTACAAAATAATAAGCAAAATAATTAAATAGCAAAGATAAATAAAATATAAATAAGCAATAATAAATAATAAAAGGGGTTAATTCTAAGTTTACTCGGCAAGACATCGCATCTTGTGCCTACGTATCCTTACGGGAGTGGAATCAGAGTAATCGTAGTTCCCCTCAAAAGGGAGGTTAGAGACTTCTTGACTGTGGTCAAGGTCTCAAGGGGAATAAACGCGCCTTAAGGACACGCTTACGCGGAGTGTAGGAACTCCAAATTTCTACGTTGAAATGTTAAGTTGTAATTAGGGTTAAATTAGGGATTCCACGGCGGGAAACCCTAAAATGAGCGCGGCGGCTCTTTGACCTAATGCTAGGGGTAAAATGGTAATTTTGCCTGCGGCGAGGCATTTGTGAAAATTAGGGTTTGTAGTTATTTTTTTAAAAAAAGATTAACTAATTATAATAAAACTGTTCAGTTATTAAAAAAAAGGTTTGATTTAATTGGATTAAAAGACTATTAACTAATATGGCTTATTAGAAGATTAACTAAATAAATAAAACAAAAACTGGTTAGATTGTTTAAACGGTTAATTAACTGATTTATAAAATGTTGTTGGTTTATTTAGAAAAGTTAATTAATCTATTAATTAAATCAAAAAAAAGAAAAAAAACTAAATGGGTGATTAAAGGAGGTTAAGTGTGGTTAGAGTTTAAGTGGTGTCAGTGTTTGTGTTAGTGAATGATTAGCAATAATTAAACAAAAATTAAACAGAAAGGGAAAGAAACCCTAAATCCCAAAATCGCCCCCCCTTTCTTCTCCGGCGCTCTGCTCCTATCGTGATCTCCTCTCGCGATTGCCATTCTTCTTTCAAGTTTTCTTTCCTCTATCTCTATTTCCGTTCGTCTGTACTCGTCCCCGCCCTCTCACTTCTGCTAAAATCAAACAAAACAATCAAAAGCCAAATGCATCAATATGGTAAAAAAAGCTACCTGAGTTCGTGATTGATTCGATGGATTCGAGTGACGATTCAGAGGTGTTGACTCTTGCGAGGAAGCCCTCCCTGGTTGGCGGTGACGGTCGCGGCTTGCAATTGAATTCGCGGCGGAGGAGGATGGAGATAAGTTTCTTCTTCTCACTCTCTTAGGGTTACGAAATTAGGTTTTTTCTTGATAGCTGTTAGCGGTATTTTTTCGGTGTGTTTTCCTCCTCTTTATATAGACTTGGGATTTGAAAGCGATTTGAATATTGGTTGAATGCTGATTGATTGTTTCCATTTTGGGGCTGAATCAAATGAAAACTTTCCTTTTTCTGTCTGATTGCAATGATTTCTGTTGATGAGGATCTCAATCTGTGATACTTGGATCGATCACGTTTAGCGTTCGGAATATCTGCTAGCTGTCTGAATCTTTTCCCCCAAATAGGTATATTCCTCAATTGATTTGCTAATTCTGGATTTGTGATTTGGCAGGTGTGGATAGTGATGATTTTGGGCCAAAGGAGATTAAAAGCCCAAAGTAACAACAACTCGACTTTTTGACATATGATACGCTTCGCAAAGATCCTCAGCCAATACGCCTTGCAATGAACTTCAATCGATCTTGATATTCTTTGGCGAAGGCTCACGTGAAGATGCTGGTGATGGTGAGTATTATTCGAATGTCTCTCTTGCGAACAAAAACTGAATGTAAGATATGATGTCCTCCATTCTTGTCTTCAGGTCAAATTGATATGTATCTAACACTGTTTATTTTTCATGTGCTTGATTGTGGTGTTTGGGGAGCTAGAGTAATGTATTGCACAAATCATCGCCCCTCATCATATTATCTTTATCTGCACCAACTGATCAAACTCAGACCACATAGGGACTGATGTCTTATGGAAGCAAGAAAATAGTGTATCCATGGGAGCATCCAACACTGTAGGTGTATCATCAATCTCTGTGTCATCTTCAGCTTATCAATTGCTTGAACCTTTATTTCCTCTTTTAACACAGCAATTTCAACCAGAGTTTTCAGGGCATACAGAGTATCCAACATCTCTTAGGAATGTTATCCGTATGAGGGTTGCCTTAGCCTTAAGTTCTTGAACATTGTTGCCACCAATATTTCCAACAACAACACTACAATCTTGCCTCCAATGAGGGTATTGCCTAGGAAATCTTACACGCATCAGAGTTTCAGAGGTATCTTAATCCCTTTCCAACTTCTTGTAGGAGCTGGTCAATAAATAGCAATGACACCACACTGCTGCAGCATATTCACATAATTCTGTTGTCATTTCGCATGCGTTAGCTTTATTGGCAATTGCAGTTAGCGCTTCAGGTTTTAACCTCTTGGCACAGGGTGGCGTATGGTAAAGGTGATGACAGTGGCATAGTTTAATTCTTGCTATGCTTTGCTCTTCAATCACATAACTCATGTTTTTTTTTCAATTAACTTGATTATGCTTTCTCTATTGTTGAGTTACTTCACCGACTTATTGACTTCATCCACTTCTCTTGGCACAAGGTTGAATGGAGTGTTTCCTGTTGACAAAGGCGTGGTATCTCTCTACATTTGCTGCGAGCCTCAGTTTACCGAGATTACTGTCATAACTTCAAGTAATTGATGTGAGCTTCAAAGGTCTGTTATGTTTCCTGTGTGAGCGTAGTTTCTTGGTAATGTCTGCGTCTCGTAACACTTAACAATTGTTGTGGATTAAATGCAAGTACACTACTAATTCAGACTTCAAGTAGTTAAGACTCAAGGACAATGTCGCATCTTCTTCCATTGACTCGTCTGCACGCAGAATGAAGCTCCTCAGCAAGCTCCTCCACGTAAGTCTTCAAACTGAGCTCTGGTAACGGTTATAAGAGCATCTGTGGTAATTGAATACTTTGTGCACTTCAGGTGAGTGAATTCCAGACAATTGATAGAAGATGAGCCCATCAAAGCTTCTGCAAGGCGTTCCTTAGATATCTGTAGAAGGTATGAATCCTACTGCTGCTGTTGTTTTTTCATTCGATTCAAAAGTGATATCTGCAACCATTTTCTCCAGCTTCTTTGAAGGCTTTCACTGTGCAACTGGTTTTCGCAGGGAACACAGGTTGGCCTCACAAACTCTTGAGTAAAATCATGATTTTGGAATAAAGTTGTTGATGTTCGGCTTCCACTGATCAAGATTGAAGAACGAGTCAAAGTGTTGCTGAGAGTGTACTTCTTACGACCGGTCCTGATCTATCTGCTGAAGGTCACGCTCAAACTTCTGCTTCAGGATTAGAGTAACTGAATCTGCTGTGTTAAAACTAACTGATCTTATGTGCTGGCCTCGACATGACAGGTTTTAATTGGAGCGTGAGTTCCATCCCAACTGAGACATATCCATAGCAGGCTGGAGATGCAGGACAAGGTATGATATAGCAATGACTCGTTGAAGCGAGTTCCTTATACATCTTGCCATTGCTGTTGTTTAATTGCGGTTTCGACGGTTATTTTGAATTTGCTACCTCTGCTTTGTGTTCAAACTGATGCGTTATTGTTTGTCACAGGTGTGCACATGAAGCGAGTTAGCATACGAGGGCTTTCAAGATTGGCGTGACATGTTCAAAGTGCAAAATAGGAGTGACGCGAAGAGACATTGGATTGCTTAGAATTAGGACTTATGGATTTGTGGTAGTTGTTAACTTTGTAATTCTCTGATGTTGCAATGGTCATGGTTTTCGTGTAAACTTTTGAATATCCTTGGCTTTGTAAAGAGTTTAGTAAATATGAATTTCAAACTTGTAACCTTGGATCTTAAATCTTGAAATGCCAGATGGATTAAATTTTGAATACGACTTTATCATGAAAAAGAGGGAGAGTTTCTCTCGCAACTTTGAGATTTCTTCTGTATAGTCCCGATTTCCTTACAAACCTCATTTTAATCTGTAGCTTAAATCATGACTTATATTTCTTGTTGGTTTGTAATGCCTTATGTCAGGAGAATTGGTATGTGGTTGTAGCCAAATAAGAAGAGACCCTCGAGCTGACAATATTACCGTTAATTGCTCCTTCAATCTTTTCTTGAAAATTAGTCGTAAATGAACCAAATGTCTCGATTGTCGCCATGAGGACCTTCAGAGTCCTACTCCGCAAACTCCTTAATAGAATATATATTTGAAAAGGGGAAATTAACTCGAAACAAAATTAAATCAGTGTAGTAACATCCTCAGTTGTCATCCTTTGAAATCATATACGAAGATATATCCGTACTTAATTTCCAGATACCCATTAGCCGGAGGTATTCACCACTTAAAATCTTGAATGGTAAACTTTAAATTCAAAAGTAACACTCACACCCTTGTGATTCCTTGTTAGTAAGAATTTATGCCTTGACATCATTGCACCTGCACACACTGGTTAGCATAATGTAGTGGTCAGTGTGAACCTTGTGAACCTTCTTGGAACACAAAGTCTTGTATTGTGAGGGCAAATTTTGGGGTGCAACAGCTGCCCCTGTTCAATTTTCTGAAACCTGAGGGGTTAGATTGGTATATTTGCCAGTCGTAACCTGGAAGGTTGAAGGGGATTGAACACAAAAGCCCAAAAATTTGCACTCACCAGTGCATGGAGTGATATTGATGGTTGGTTGAACATGATTGAGTGGGCTTAAAGATGCCACTAGGGGAAAGTTCTTCAGTAGTATAATGAGAACTGTCAGGAGTCTGGAGTAATACTGATGTAACAGCATGTCTTCATGGGGATAGAGCAATCAATAATGATAACCCTAAAGCAGTCTTGAAGCAATGATATGATTTCAGGAGGATAGAACAATGAATGGTTCTAAAGCAGCCTTGAAATAATAATGTGATATGTCTTCAGGAGGATAGAGCAATCAATAGCTCTAAAGCAGTCTTGAAGTAATGATTTCAGGAGGATAGAGCAACGGATAGCTCTAAAGCAGTCTTGAAATAATAATGTAATATGTCTTCAGGAGGATAGAGCAATCAATAGCTCTAAAGCAGTCTTGAAGTAATAATGTGATATGTCTTCAGGAGGATAGAGCAATCAACAATGATAACCCTAAAGCAGTCTTGAAGTGATAAATCTGACTTCAGGAGGATAGAGCAATCAATAGCTCTACAGCAGTCTTGAAGTAATAATGGCTTCAGGAGGATAGAGCAATCAATAGCTCTAAAGCAGTCTTGAAATAATAATGTGATATGTCTTCAGGAGGATAGAGCAATCAATGGCTCTAAAGCAGTCTTGAAGTAATGATTTCAGGAGGATAGAGCAATGGATAGCTCTAAAGCAGTCTTGAAATAATAATGTAATTTCAGGAGGATAGAGCAATGGATAACTCTAAGGCAGTCTTGAAATAATAATGTGATATGTCTTCAGGAGGATAGAGCAATCGATAGCTCTAAAGCAGTCTTGAAGTAATAATTTCAGGAGGATAGAGCAATGGATAGCTCTAAAGCAGTCTTGAAATAATAATGTAATATGTCTTCAGGAGGATAGAGCAATCAATAGCTCTAAAGCAGTCTTGAAGTAATGATTTCAGGAGGATAGAGCAATGGATAGCTCTAAAGCAGTCTTGAAATAATAATGTAATTTCAGGAGGATAGAGCAATGGATAACTCTAAAGCAGTCTTGAAATAATAATGTGATATGTCTTCAGGAGGATAGAGCAATCAATAGCTCTAAAGCAGTCTTGAAGTAATGATTTCAGGAGGACAGAGCAATCAATAGCTCTAAAGCAGTCTTGAAATAATTAGATGGCTTCAGGAGGATAGAGCAATGAATAGCTCTAAAGCAGTCTTGAAGTAGTAGGATGATTTCAGGAGGATAGAGCAATCAGTAGCTCTAAAGCAGTCTTGAAGTCATGAGAGGCTATCAGGAGGATAAAATAACCCTGAGGTTACAATAAAGCAGTCCCAAAGTAATAAGAAGCTCATCAGGAGGATAAAGTAACCCTGAGGTTACAATAAAGCAGTCCCAAAGATCATAAGATTGTTTGTTGGATAATTAACCTGAAAACAAGGTAGCATTTTGTATAACAACATTAGTTTATGCTTTATGTATGCATGTATGACATGATGCACTTAGGTAATGTACTATAGACATATATGTTATGGTATGATGTAAATGATGTATGTATGATATGACACTGCTGGAAGTGTCTGGATATCCTTGTATAACAACTGCTGGCCAAGGAAAATAAATCCCGATTTGTTGAAGAATATATAACCCTCCGTCTGCTGGGGATAACAAGGTATAGATAACCTCCCGTTGTTGGGGATAACAAGGTATAGATAACCTCCCGTTGTTGGGGATAGTAGGGTATAGATAACCTTCGTTTTCGTTTGATAGTAGGATAAGTATAACATCCCGTCTTCGTTCATCGTGCCCTTATTGGAAAGTAATTTCCCGTATATCCGTATGAGGATAAAAGAGATGGATATAAATTCCAGGGGAGATTAGACTTTGTGAAAATGGATTAGTCCTACTGATGGTTTGTAACTGTCTTGTAAAGATGAACCGGCGAAGCTTCGTTGAAATCCTTCCCTCGTTCGTCCTTAGTAAATACTATTACTGCATTTTCATGCATTTCTGGTAACATCAATCATATTCAAAGGCATACATACATTCAAACACAACCAATGGACGTTTCGATTATGTAAATAGGATAAAAGTAAATCTGGATTCAAAAGATGGAATTTATTTATATCAAAAGTGACCCATACACGGGTAAGTTTGTACAAGGAGACATAAACCCTAGTAAGAGAATTTTGTCATGAAGTTTTACAAAAAGAATCAGCTATGTGGGAAATAATCCTATTGAGTTTCAATTCTACTATTGCCACTCAAGTATCTCATCTTCTTGCTGTTGAGACGGAAACGATTGGATTGAGCTTCATCTGTTTGAGCTTGAGTAAGTAGTACAACTGGTTGCAATTTCATGAGTGATCCAGACGAGACATAGTCATACGCTTTAATCCCTAACTTTTGCCTGAATTGCCCTTTCAGGTTTTCAATCCACCGGGGTACCCTTTTTTGCCCAAGCCGCCTTTTCAGGTTTTCGACTTGCCGGGTGTACATCTTTTTATATATATATCCCTAATTTTTGCCCAAACCCTTTTGGTTTGCCGGGATGCCCTTATTTTTGCCTAGGCCTGTCAACCTAGCGGGTCTCTTTTTATGCGTAGTATTTTTTAACTATGTCTGCGTTTACAGATTGTGGGAAGTCTTCACCATCCATTGTAGTCAGTATCATGGCACCTCCTGAGAACACTGTCTTGACTACAAATGGTCCCTCATATGTTGGAGTCCACTTGCCCCTTCAGTGTCAATCTCATTGCAGTTTGCAGGCTTCTCAAATCTATCAATGGTAATCTTGGGAGCTTCATCATCCCAGCTTATCTCAAACATAGATGCCATGGTGGCCAATGCGTCCGCCAACTGATTCTCTCTTCGTGGAATATGTCCAAAAGTAATCTCTTTGAAATGTGGGATCAAAGACAACACATGTTCTCTGTAAGGAATGAGATTATCATGCTTTGTATCCCAATCTCCTTTAATCTGACTTACCACCAGAGCTGAATCTCCATACACCTCAAGGAACTGAATCTTCATATCAATAGCAACTTGCATACCCATGATACATGCCTCATACTCAGCCATGTTATTGGTACAATAGAAACAAAGTCTGGCAGTAATCGGGGTATGACAACCTTCAGGGGAACTAATCACAACACCAACACCATTACCATGTGCATTGGAGGCACCATCAAAAACCATAGTCCATCGGGATCCTTGTTCAGGTCCGTCATATTGTCCAGGTTCTTTGGTAACAGACATAATGTCTTCATCAGGGAACTCAAAATTCATTGACTGGTAATCACCTACTGCTTGATGAGCCAAATGATCAGCAACAACACTCCCCTTAATGGCCTTCTGAGTAGTATACTGTATATCATATTCCGTCAAGATCATTTGCCATCTTGCAATTCTTCCGGGGAGAGCAGGTTTCTCAAATATGTACTTGATTGGATCCATCTTCGAAATCAACAAGGTAGTATGGGTCAACATATACTGTCTTAGTCGGCGAGCAGCCCATGCCAAAGCGCAGCAAGTTTTCTCGAGCAGTGAGTATCTTGTTTCACAGTCGGTAAACTTTTTGCTAAGGTAGTATATTGCCTGCTCTTTTCGACCAGACTCGTCATGTTGCCCCAATACACACCCCATTGAGTTGTCTAATACTGTTAAATACATAATCAAGGGTCTTCCATCAACTGGTGGCATTAAAATTGGAGGTTCTAGCAAATATCTCTTGATTTCATCAAAGGCAGTCTGGCACTCATCATTCCATTCCATCATCTGATCTTTCTTCAACAACTTGAAGATTGGCTCACAGATGGTAGTTAATTGGGAAATAAATCTTGCAATGTAGTTCAATCGTCCCAAGAAACCTCTAACCTCCTTCTCAGTACGGGGAGCTGGCATCTCTCGTATAGCTTTCACTTTTGCAGGATCCACTTCAATACCTTTTCCACTGACAATGAAACCCAGGAGCTTTCCAGATCTAACTCCAAAAGTACACTTGTTTGGATTTAATCTCAACCTGTATTTCTTCAACCTCTCAAACAACTTGTGCAGATGATCAAGATGTTGCTCTTCATTCTGAGATCTGGCTATCATATCATCCACATATACCTCTATCTCATGATGAATCATATCATGAAACAAAGCCACCATAGCACGCTGATATGTTGCCCCTGCATTCTTCAAACCAAATGGCATTACCTTATAGCAAAAGGTGCCCCACTGTGTCACAAATGTAGTCTTCTCCATATCTTCAGGTGCCATCTTGATTTGATTGTAACCAGAGAAACCATCCATAAAAGAGAATACCTTATGCTGAGCAGTGTTGTCTACCAGAATATCAATATGAGGCAGTGGAAAGTCATCTTTAGGGTTAGCCTTGTTCAGATCTCTTTTCTGTTTTCTTCAGTTCCCAGATTCACAACTTCGACTGGCTCTTCATGTGGCTGTATAGCTTTCTCTTCTTGTTGTAACAACCTAGCAAGCTCCACAGGTATTTCACAATCGTCCTCGTTTCCGTCTTCAGTTTGATAGATCGGATTCTCGAAATTGTAATTGGCAATAGTAGAACTGTTATCAACTGGATCCAGAGTGGATGAGGATCGGTATTTTAGTGACGTGGGTGTGTGTAAGAACACATAGCTGATAAAGCAAAAATAAAAGAAAAAAGAAAGACAAGGAACACAATATTTACGAAAACGAAACGTCCACTGATTTTATTGAATGCAGTATGCAAATGAAATGACAACCCGTAACAAGCACACCATTGTGCCCCGGGTAAGGCACATGGCTTGAAAGTTTTAATTGTTCCAAAAATTGCAAATTTAAAAACATAACACAGTAATAGTATTTACTCCTGACTAAAGGAGATAGGGATAACATCTTCAGCTGTCCAATTATTGAGTCCAGCACCCACAGTAGGAAAAATCCATGCCTCCAAGTTGAAAGTGTTTACATGGCTGACAAAGTATTCTTCCTCTCCAAAGACAGTAACAACTTTTCCATTCACCGGATATCTCAACTTTTGATGTAATATGGAGGTCACAGCACCTGCCCCATGGATCCAGGGACGACCAAGCAGACATGAGTACGAAGAACGAATATCCATCACATAGAATGTAGCAGTAAACACCTGAGAGCCAACCTTGATTGGAAGATCAATTTCCCCATGCACTACTCTTCTAGAACCATCAAAAGCCCTTACCACAATATTACTGGGCTTCAATACCGTATCTTCAGGACTCAACTTGTTCAGGACTTCCTTAGGCAACACATTCAGAGAGGAACCATTGTCTATCAGCACATGAGACAGGGTAGTGCCCCTGCATTCAGTTGAAATATGCAAGGCCCTGTTATGATCCCTCTTGGCAGGGGTCAAGTCAGCATCAGAAAATCCTAACCCGTTGTCATAGGTCAGGTGAGCAACACAATTCTCAAACTGGTCCACAGAAATTGCACTGGGTACATGAGCCATCTTTAGAAACTTGATCAATGACTTGGCATGAGCCTCAGAACATAATAACAGGGAGAGCATAGAAATCTTTGAGGGAGTATGCCCCAGCTGATCAACAATATCATAATCACTCTTGCGAATGATTTTCAATACTTCTTCCATCTGCTTAGAGAGGTCATCAGCAGCTGGCACATCAGTAGATACAGGCTCAATAACAGGACCCTTGCCCCGAGCATCAGTGGTGGAAGTAACAGCAGGAGTAACTGCACTCTTAGAAGCAACTGGAGGAGAGAAGACTCTTCCACTACGGGTGATCTTGCTAGATCCAGCAATATTATCAATGTCAACAGGCATATCAGGTAAAGGCTCCTGCTTGACACCATGGATGTAAACATCAGACCCATAGTGCCAAGGCACAGCTTTGTCAGATGTATAAGGAATAGGACCAGGAGTGGTAATGATCAGAGGAACTACTCTGGCTTCAGCAACAACTTTCACAGGACCTTCAGCAGTGATCTGGATTGGGCCCTGATGAGTGATTTTAATGGGACCCTTTGAGGTGATTCTTAGTGGTACTTTGTCAACCTCTTCAATCTTCTTACCCTGAGTCAGATGATCCACCATACTTTCTACAGATGCTGGTCTTCTTTCAAACACTATAGTATATTTATCCATGAGACGTTGAATCCTATCTCTCAAAATGAAGCAACTATCCGGCTTATAGGTACAATATAGACAATCTTCATGACAACCTGGAAAGATCCCAGCTTGTACTAACCTCTTTTTGATAACAGACAATGGTGTGCTCAACTCCATAACTGAATAGACATGCAGATCTTCATCAATATCTTTATCAATGGCGTTGATAGTCTTCTCGTGATTTGGCATTGGAGCTGTAATCACATTTGGAGTACCTGGTGGATCAAACTCCATTTCTCCAGCATCAATCATATCTTGAATTTTGTTCTTCAAGACCCAACAGTTATTAGTATCATGTCCTGGACAGTTTGAATGATATGCACATCGTGCATTGGGATTGTACTTGGGAGAGGTAACATTGGGATTCTGAGGGGCCTCCCTCAGGGTAATAAGTTCAGCTTTCAACAAGTGTTGCAATGCCTGAGCCATTGACATGTTGATCTTCGTGAACTGTCTTCTAGCCCTCTGTTGGTTGCCTTGAGGCTGCTCTGTTGTTGCAGGAGTTGGATTTGAAATATGAACTGCACTAACAGACTGATGCCTTCTGTTACGATCAGGCTGACCATACACAACATTAGATTCTTTCTTCCCAGTGGGAGGCTTCTTTGCAGCACCTGATGAAGAAGTGCCCACTTGGATCTTACCACTCTTGATACCATTCTCTACTCGCTCTCCTGTCATGATCAACTCAGTGAAGCCAGATGATGAGCTTCCAATGAGATGACTGTAAAACGGACCATTCAGCGTACACATGAACATATCAACCAACTCCCTATCAGTCAAAGGGGGTTGAACTCTTCCAGCTAAGTCTCTCCACTTCTGAGCATACTCCTTAAAGCTTTCTTTGGCACCCATAGACATGCTTTGAAGCTGCATGCGAGTGGGGGCTAAGTCAGCATTGTATTGATACTGCTTGTAGAAAGCTTCAGCAAGGTCATTCCAATCTCTGATGTTGACACTCTCCAACTGATAATACCACTCTAGCTGAGCTCCAGATAAACTCTCTTGAAAGAAATGGATCCACAACTTTTTATCAGCAGTGTGGGGTTGCATTCTTCTGACATAAGACCTCAGATGCAATTTGGGACAAGGGACCCCATCATAGACAACAAATGTAGGAACTTTGAACCCAATGGGTATGACCACCCCAGATATCAAGCTCAAATCCTCAAAATCCAGCCCAGATGATTTCTGTAATTC
The DNA here is from genome assembly GCA_963859935.3 of Lathyrus sativus. Classification (NCBI taxonomy): domain Eukaryota; kingdom Viridiplantae; phylum Streptophyta; class Magnoliopsida; order Fabales; family Fabaceae; genus Lathyrus; species Lathyrus sativus. The sequence goes on from OZ012737.1 coordinate 199,058,651, forward strand.
CATAGCATCCATTCTATCCATCTTGAATTTGTCTTCGTTAGGCTCATGGTAGTAGTTAGCCTCAGAATCAGAGTCCCCCATAGTGTTGTGGAGACTGCCTCTCTCCTGTTCAGATTCTTCAGATTCATAGTCTTCAACCTGTTCCTTGGTCTTGGCAGGACCTTTGAACCTTCTTCCCATGTTGAGCAACCCAGCAGACCTTCTAGCCTTCTTAGTCTTCTTGGCCAGCAGTGTCTTCAATTCATCCTGCCCCTTAGATAGGTTCAGGATCAGCTCTTGGAACTGTGCATTCTGTGCCTGGAGATCCTTAACTGATTGTTCAAGAGCCATTGCTGAAATAAACAGCGAGAAGATGAGAAACCTGTACACAATTATAAACCTGTGATGGGAATGCATATGCAATGTTTTCAAGGACCGCAGGATTTAAATTTGCTTAAACAAACAAGAAAGTAACTTTTTATTAGTAATAACTTGTTTTGCCTTTTAGGCTTACAGAAAATGAAAACGAAATAAGTACAAAAGATGGGGTTTTAAGTCTCCCATGGACGTTTCCTCTTTGTGTTGAGGTATGAGTTGAGGTTTCGTTCCTCATGAAGTAGCTTTGTTAGCTCTAGGATCCTTGCTTGGCTTGCTTTGTAATGAGCCTCGAAAGCATCCCTTTGCTCTTTCAGTTGGATCCATGATCTCTGCAAGTCTTCCATATCAGTAGGCATGTCTGGGTGAAGGATGGTATAAGCTGTGTCTCCTTCAGCAACAGGTTCCATGGTAACTGGTAGGATGGCAGGATATGGCATCATGAGTGTCTGAGCACGAAATCGTACCCATCTGAGATAAGCCTCCATAGGAATGGTGTACTTAGGCTCCAGTGTCTTGCTGTCAATCCTGTTTACCTTTCCCCAAGCTCGTATGAATCTCTGACGGTAACCCTGAAGATCGTTGTCGTAGTCAAACACAATGCCCTGAATCAACATGTCATGTGGACCATCGCTCCGGGCGTAACCAAACTGTCGTAAAGCTAGAGATGGGTTGTAGGTGATGCCTCCTCTTATGCCTAGAAGTGGCACATTAGGAAACTCCCCACAACGGTCAATGATGGTGACATTCTCCATAGATCTGGAGCACCAATGGATGTCTGAGTGAGAAAGTGACATGATCCTCTTGGACCATCTGAACCCTTGCTCATTCTTCATTACTGAGCGAGGAAGGTGAGAAATAAACCACCTAGAAAGTAAAGGTATGCAGCACATCAAAGTTCCTCTTGCCCTTGTAGTACGGGTGTGAAGAGAATGTAGGATGTCTCCAAGTAAGGTAGGCACTGGATTGTGACTCAGGAATATGTTGATGGCATGAACGTCTATGAACTGATCAGGATTGGGGAACAACACTAAGCCATAAATCAATAAGGCTAAGATCTCCTCAAAAGCATCGTAGCTCATAGCCTTCAAGAACATTTGAGCTTTATCCACTAATACCTTGGCAAGAATACCTTTAACTCCACTTCTCGTCTCTAGAACAATGTCAGACTTCTTCAGATGTAGAGCTGCAGCAATAACTTCTGGTTTAAGCTCCTTCTCTAAGCCTGTGAATGGCTTCTGATCAAGAACAGGTATACCCAGAAGTTTAGAGAACTCCTCCATGGTTGGAACCAGCTGATAATCAGGAAATGTAAAGCAATGGTGCTTAGGGTCAAAGAACTGAAACAGCACACTTATCATGTCTTCACTGAACCCTGAAGTAACTAGATCCATTAAGTGACCATGTCTCTTGTTGAACTGGGAATGATCAGGCACTAGGGAAACCAACTCCTTGAGCTTAGCAGGTATCCCTACAAAGTTGATCCTGATGGTGTTTCTACGAGCAGAAGCCATGACCTGCAACAAAGAACAAAGATAAATCCTTTGGTCCTTGAAATGGTTAGGGAAAATGATATGCTTATGATGCATGATGATGTCATGATGTCATGCTCAATCACAAACATGTGGCACACACAAACAAGTCACACCATAGCCCTAGGTTTAAAGGCTTGCATGAGGTTCAAAGGCAAGTACCCTCCCCTGAAGTTAGGTGGTTCATCCTGTCCTACAAAAGTAACCAGGTTCTAAGGGATCTCAATATCATTGATCCTTCACAAGGGTGGTTGTTCAGAAGGCAACTTACTTGCCAACCAAAACCCTCCAAGTTTAAGATCTCAATGAGCGTAGTATCGAGTGTCAACCAACTTCAGTCTGCACCAAAGCCGGTTACCTCACTACTTTCTAAAGGCCAAGAGGAGTTAACTAGGGTTCTAAAAGTCAGTTAGTGCATTGACAACATATGGCAGCCTCAATATTATCCTCAACTTGACTTAAGGAATATAAGCACCAACCAAGAAGTCGCACTAACTATGGCCACCAGATCAACCGTATCGATATACGTCGTACAGTTTCCTTGGTCTATTGCCATTTACCTAAGGTACACTAGATCCGGGTTAGGACCTTTCACACATAAGAGCACCCCAACAATATAATAATAAAGCAAACAAGGCAAACAATTTAAAGTGATCTTAATTCCTAAGGGTACCCCTCTTAAATAGATCCCCAGCAGAGTCGCCAGTTCTGTAACCCGGTGAACTGACTTTAAACAATGTTGCGGATAGCAAGAGTCGCCACCGACTTTTATTTTATCCATAAGGAAAGGTTATAAAAGAACAGGAAAGACCTTAGAGAATGTTTTGGGTCCGGGGGATAGGTTATGAAAAGGGAAGGTGTTAGCATCCTTTTCATCCATGGTTATCCATGGGCTCTTAGGTACTTAAGCTCACTTTTGAATTGTTTTGAAATTGTAGTGTGTGAATAGAAAATTTTCAGAATAGTTAATAAATAATCCATGTAAGGATGTGTTAAGAACTTGTTTGAAAACTTGTTGAAAATTTGTTTAAGTGCGAAACAGTTTTGAAGTGAGCAAGCACCTAGGAGTAACCTACCCTAATGTTTAAAGGTCTTTCTTATTCTTTATCCTTTCCTTAGTAAGACTATCCCTACTATAATGGAGTAGGTAGTCCTTACTTTGGATGTTAAGGGGTATGTGAGGGACAATTTGACTTTGAAGGCCATTGTGGGATGTAATAAGCACACTGGAGGGACTATCATCATTTTTCGAAAGGGACTCGATTCGTAAAGGCAACCATAAGGGACTTTGATGATTTTCTTTTTGAGGGACTTGCTTTATACACCCCACTTAACCATTATTCGTAGGCAACTTGAGGGATATCCTTAGGAAGTGAGACGGCGATTGAAATCGACTTACGTGTGTGACGTGTTTATTTTAATTATCTTTATTTAAAAGTGATCTAAATTTATTTTAATATTACATACATGTTGTTACACTCCCTAATTACTAACCATAATAATAGTTAAATAATTAAACAACTTTACATCCAAGAAACAATTACAAAATAATAAGCAAAATAATTAAATAGCAAAGATAAATAAAATATAAATAAGCAATAATAAATAATAAAGGGGGTTAATTCTAAGTTTACTCGGCAAGACATCGCATCTTGTGCCTACGTATCCTTACGGGAGTGGAATCAGAGTAATCGTAGTTCCCCTCAAAAGGGAGGTTAGAGACTTCTTGACTGTGGTCAAGGTCTCAAGGGGAATAAACGCGCCTTAAGGACACGCTTACGCGGAGTGTAGGAACTCCGAATTTCTACGTTGAAATGTTAAGTTGTAATTAGGGTTAAATTAGGGATTCCACGGCGGGAAACCCTAAAATGAGCGCGGCGGCTCTTTGACCTAATGCTAGGGGTAAAATGGTAATTTTGCCTGCGGCGAGGCATTTGTGAAAATTAGGGTTTGTAGTTATTTTTTTAAAAAAAGATTAACTAATTATAATAAAACTGTTCAGTTATTAAAAAAAAGGTTTGATTTAATTGGATTAAAAGACTATTAACTAATATGGCTTATTAGAAGATTAACTAAATAAATAAAACAAAAACTGGTTAGATTGTTTAAACGGTTAATTAACTGATTTATAAAATGTTGTTGGTTTATTTAGAAAAGTTAATTAATCTATTAATTAAATCAAAAAAAAGAAAAAAAACTAAATGGGTGATTAAAGGAGGTTAAGTGTGGTTAGAGTTTAAGTGGTGTCAGTGTTTGTGTTAGTGAATGATTAGCAATAATTAAACAAAAATTAAACAGAAAGGGAAAGAAACCCTAAATCCCAAAATCGCCCCCCCTTTCTTCTCCGGCGCTCTGCTCCTATCGTGATCTCCTCTCGCGATTGCCATTCTTCTTTCAAGTTTTCTTTCCTCTATCTCTATTTCCGTTCGTCTGTACTCGTCCCCGCCCTCTCACTTCTGCTAAAATCAAACAAAACAATCAAAAGCCAAATGCATCAATATGGTAAAAAAAGCTACCTGAGTTCGTGATTGATTCGATGGATTCGAGTGACGATTCAGAGGTGTTGACTCTTGCGAGGAAGCCCTCCCTGGTTGGCGGTGACGGTCGCGGCTTGCAATTGAATTCGCGGCGGAGGAGGATGGAGATAAGTTTCTTCTTCTCACTCTCTTAGGGTTACGAAATTAGGTTTTTTCTTGATAGCTGTTAGCGGTATTTTTTCGGTGTGTTTTCCTCCTCTTTATATAGACTTGGGATTTGAAAGCGATTTGAATATTGGTTGAATGCTGATTGATTGTTTCCATTTTGGGGCTGAATCAAATGAAAACTTTCCTTTTTCTGTCTGATTGCAATGATTTCTGTTGATGAGGATCTCAATCTGTGATACTTGGATCGATCACGTTTAGCGTTCGGAATATCTGCTAGCTGTCTGAATCTTTTCCCCCAAATAGGTATATTCCTCAATTGATTTGCTAATTCTGGATTTGTGATTTGGCAGGTGTGGATAGTGATGATTTTGGGCCAAAGGAGATTAAAAGCCCAAAGTAACAACAACTCGACTTTTTGACATATGATACGCTTCGCAAAGATCCTCAGCCAATACGCCTTGCAATGAACTTCAATCGATCTTGATATTCTTTGGCGAAGGCTCACGTGAAGATGCTGGTGATGGTGAGTATTATTCGAATGTCTCTCTTGCGAACAAAAACTGAATGTAAGATATGATGTCCTCCATTCTTGTCTTCAGGTCAAATTGATATGTATCTAACACTGTTTATTTTTCATGTGCTTGATGGTGGTGTTTGGGGAGCTAGAGTAATGTATTGCACAAATCATCGCCCCTCATCATATTATCTTTATCTGCACCAACTGATCAAACTCAGACCACATAGGGACTGATGTCTTATGGAAGCAAGAAAATAGTGTATCCATGGGAGCATCCAACACTGTAGGTGTATCATCAATCTCTGTGTCATCTTCAGCTTATCAATTGCTTGAACCTTTATTTCCTCTTTTAACACAGCAATTTCAACCAGAGTTTTCAGGGCATACAGAGTATCCAACATCTCTTAGGAATGTTATCCGTATGAGGGTTGCCTTAGCCTTAAGTTCTTGAACATTGTTGCCACCAATATTTCCAACAACAACACTACAATCTTGCCTCCAATGAGGGTATTGCCTAGGAAATCTTACACGCATCAGAGTTTCAGAGGTATCTTAATCCCTTTCCAACTTCTTGTAGGAGCTGGTCAATAAATAGCAATGACACCACACTGCTGCAGCATATTCACATAATTCTGTTGTCATTTCGCATGCGTTAGCTTTATTAGCAATTGCAGTTAGCGCTTCAGGTTTTAACCTCTTGGCACAGGGTGGCGTATGGTAATGGTGATGACAGTGGCATAGTTTAATTCTTGCTATGCTTTGCTCTTCAATCACATAACTCATGTTTTTTTTCAATTAACTTGATTATGCTTTCTCTATTGTTGAGTTACTTCACCGACTTATTGACTTCATCCACTTCTCTTGGCACAAGGTTGAATGGAGTGTTTCCTGTTGACAAAGGCGTGGTATCTCTCTACATTTGCTGCGAGCCTCAGTTTACCGAGATTACTGTCATAACTTCAAGTAATTGATGTGAGCTTCAAAGGTCTGTTATGTTTCCTGTGTGAGCGTAGTTTCTTGGTAATGTCTGCGTCTCGTAACACTTAACAATTGTTGTGGATTAAATGCAAGTACACTACTAATTCAGACTTCAAGTAGTTAAGACTCAAGGACAATGTCGCATCTTCTTCCATTGACTCGTCTGCACGCAGAATGAAGCTCCTCAGCAAGCTCCTCCACGTAAGTCTTCAAACTGAGCTCTGGTAACGGTTATAAGAGCATCTGTGGTAATTGAATACTTTGTGCACTTCAGGTGAGTGAATTCCAGACAATTGATAGAAGATGAGCCCATCAAAGCTTCTGCAAGGCGTTCCTTAGATATCTGTAGAAGGTATGAATCCTACTGCTGCTGTTGTTTTTTCATTCGATTCAAAAGTGATATCTGCAACCATTTTCTCCAGCTTCTTTGAAGGCTTTCACTGTGCAACTGGTTTTCGCAGGGAACACAGGTTGGCCTCACAAACTCTTGAGTAAAATCATGATTTTGGAATAAAGTTGTTGATGTTCGGCTTCCACTGATCAAGATTGAAGAACGAGTCAAAGTGTTGCTGAGAGTGTACTTCTTACGACCGGTCCTGATCTATCTGCTGAAGGTCACGCTCAAACTTCTGCTTCAGGATTAGAGTAACTGAATCTGCTGTGTTAAAACTAACTGATCTTATGTGCTGGCCTCGACATGACAGGTTTTAATTGGAGCGTGAGTTCCATCCCAACTGAGACATATCCATAGCAGGCTGGAGATGCAGGACAAGGTATGATATAGCAATGACTCGTTGAAGCGAGTTCCTTATACATCTTGCCATTGCTGTTGTTTAATTGCGGTTTCGACGGTTATTTTGAATTTGCTACCTCTGCTTTGTGTTCAAACTGATGCGTTATTGTTTGTCACAGGTGTGCACATGAAGCGAGTTAGCATACGAGGGCTTTCAAGATTGGCGTGACATGTTCAAAGTGCAAAATAGGAGTGACGCGAAGAGACATTGGATTGCTTAGAATTAGGACTTATGGATTTGTGGTAGTTGTTAACTTTGTAATTCTCTGATGTTGCAATGGTCATGGTTTTCGTGTAACTTTTGAATATCCTTGGCTTTGTAAAGAGTTTAGTAAATATGAATTTCAAACTTGTAACCTTGGATCTTAAATCTTGAAATGCCAGATGGATTAAATTTTGAATACGACTTTATCATGAAAAAGAGGGAGAGTTTCTCTCGCAACTTTGAGATTTCTTCTGTATAGTCCCGATTTCCTTACAAACCCCATTTTAATCTGTAGCTTAAATCATGACTTATATTTCTTGTTGGTTTGTAATGCCTTATGTCAGGAGAATTGGTATGTGGTTGTAGCCAAATAAGAAGAGACCCTCGAGCTGACAATATTACCGTTAATTGCTCCTTCAATCTTTTCTTGAAAATTAGTCGTAAATGAACCAAATGTCTCGATTGTCGCCATGAGGACCTTCAGAGTCCTACTCCGCAAACTCCTTAATAGAATATATATTTGAAAAGGGGAAATTAACTCGAAACAAAATTAAATCAGTGTAGTAACATCCTCAGTTGTCATCCTTTGAAATCATATACGAAGATATATCCGTACTTAATTTCCAGATACCCATTAGCCGGAGGTATTCACCACTTAAAATCTTGAATGGTAAACTTTAAATTCAAAAGTAACACTCACACCCTTGTGATTCCTTGTTAGTAAGAATTTATGCCTTGACATCATTGCACCTGCACACACTGGTTAGCATAATGTAGTGGTCAGTGTGAACCTTGTGAACCTTCTTGGAACACAAAGTCTTGTATTGTGAGGGCAAATTTTGGGGTGCAACAGCAGGTCCGAATATAGTGCAGAAGCCCATGCCCAATCATGGGGCAAACGCCATTCTGACCGAGGAAGGGTTGAATCTGATTATGAATGTCGACGATTTAAAGACGCCGCTGGGCGAGATAAAAAGCAGACTGTTACAAGAGGGTGTGTATCCAGGGTGTGACGAGTATTGCTTAGAATGTTGGACCCTAGCTGGGGGGTGTGATGATTTGAAGAAAGGCATTCAGGCTTTAATTGATGGAGGCACATTGCAGTTTGACCGAGCAGCAACTGAAAAGCCTGCAAGGGCAGTAGCAGATGATCAGAGTGATGTGGCCACTGTAACGATTCCTCGGAAGACAATCACTATTGCAGCACCGGTTCAGCGACCACCGATCACCATAACTAAGGCCGGACCAATCCCGTACGAGAACACAAAAGCAGTCCCATGGTCATATGGGTTGGAGGTGTATTGTGACGGGATAAAGATTGATGTTAATAAGCAGCCAGCCGAGACTGTGGATAATGTTGTTGGTTCAGGAGGTATGACAAGGAGTGGTAGGATCTTTATATCCCCTAAAGTGGAGGCCGAAAGACTAGCGAAAGGAAAAGGGAAAGCGGTTGAGAATGTTCCAGTGCAAGCAAGCGAAAAAGAATCGGCGTCGAAAGAGGTAGAAGAGTTCATGCGCTTGATTCGAAAAAGTGATTATAAGATTGTGGAGCATCTGCAACAGACGCCGTCCAAGATATCTATCCTGTCATTGCTCTTGTGTTCGGAAGCTCACAGAAATGCTTTATTGAAAGTCCTGGATACTTCCTTCGTACCCCAAGACGTCTCTGTAAATCAGCTGGAAGGAGTGTTGGCACATGTAAATGCAGGCCACAGCTTGGGCTTTACCGACTTCGATTTGACCCCGAAAGGGAGAGATCATAATATGGCGCTGCACATATCTGTCGAGTGTAGAGGATCAGTAATGTCGCATGTATTGGTCGACACCGGGTCGTGTCTGAATGTGATGCCTAAGAAGGCGATGATGAAGCTAGATGTCAGAGGAATCCTGTGTACGCCCAGTGACTTGGTAGTTAGAGCGTTTGACGGCACGCGAAGAACAGTCTTTGGATCGATCACATTGCCTCTACAGGTGGGGCCGGAGGTGTTCGCGACGGAATTTTATATCATGGATATACAGCCTGCGTACAGCTGCTTGCTTGGAAGACCTTGGATTCATGGGGCTGGGGCAGTCACGTCTACCCTGCATCAGAAGTTGAAATATATGGTCGGAGACAGCGTAGTCACCGTATGCGGAGAAGAAGACATCCTGGTCAGCCATCTATCGTCATTTAAATATGTGGAAGTCGACGGAGAGATCCACGAAACACCCTGCCAGGCATTTGAAGGGTTGTGTATCAAGGACAAAGGTCCCGGGCCGAGCAAAGTGTCAGAGATAGCCGTCTCATCGTATAAAGAAGCTCAAGCTCTAGTGGAGGCAGGAGAAGCAAAGGGTTGGGGCAAAGTGCTGGATATTCCTGTGAAGATGGACCGGTTCGGGCTGGGATACCAATCGTCGTCGTCAGCACCTGCTGTGGGGGCACCCCGTTTCAGAGGGCCAATAACCATCTCTGCCAGTGGAGTATGTCATGAAACCATCAATGCTGCTTCGGAGTCTGACGAAGGAGACAGCGACTGTGATATGGATGCCTGGATTCAGCCAAGCACGCCAGGACAGGGACTGTGCAACTGGTCTATTCAGGAGCTTGTTCCTGTGACTCTTAAACAGTAATGCTTTGCTTTATTAATTGTTGAATAATCTGATGTCTTGCCCAGGGCATCAGGATTTGCTTAGGGCTGTGTTGTTATGAACATTGCGTGTTAATCATTAAATAAATGGCGTTTTTTCATGAGCAAATACTGTAATCCCTGTCTTTCTTGTTTTATATTTTTCAATAAAATGGCAATGTGGTTATTCGCTTTATACGCATTTTGAAGCACTTAACCATTCCTTTTGCAGGATAACATTTTCAGATGACATCCTTGAACCACCTATGACTCGTCCCGACTTTGAGCATCCGGTATTTCAGGCCGAAGAAGAGGTTGTCGAAGATAGTGACGTTCCTGAAGAACTGTCTTGGTTGGTGAAGCAAGAGGAAAGAGCCATTCTACCTCACGACGAGGTCATCGAAATTATCAACTTGGGGTCGGAAGGGGTTGAGAAGAATATTCGTATCGGGGCCACACTGCAGAGTGATATCAAGCGAAGGTTGGTTGAAATGCTCCGAGAGTATAGTGATGTATTCGCTTGGTCGTATGAAGATATGCCAGGGCTCGATACAGATATGGTCGTGCACCGTCTGCCACTGAAAGAAGATTGCCCGCCAGTCAAACAAAAGCTTCGTAGAACTCGACCGGATATGGCAGTGAAAATCAAAGAGGAAGTTCAAAAACAGTGGGATGCTGGTTTCCTGGCCGTGACAAAATATCCCTCATGGGTTGCTAACATCGTACCAGTGCCAAAGAAAGACGGCAAGGTGCGGATGTGCGTGGATTATAGAGATTTGAATAAAGCAAGCCCAAAAGACGATTTTCCGCTTCCTCATATTGACGTGCTAGTTGATAATACGGCTCAATACTCCGTATTCTCCTTCATGGATGGCTTTTCAGGCTATAACCAGATCAAAATGGCGCCAGAGGATATGGAGAAGACCACTTTCATAACGCCTTGGGGAACATTTTGCTACAAAGTGATGCCCTTTGGTTTGAAAAATGCTGGGGCAACATATCAGCGTGCGATGACGGCTCTTTTTCATGACATGATGCATAAAGAGATCGAAGTTTATGTTGACGATATGATTGCCAAATCCCAGACGGAGGAAGAGCATCTGGTGAATCTGCTGAAGTTATTTAAAAGGCTTAGGAAGTTCAGGCTGCGACTGAACCCTAACAAATGCACCTTCGGGGTGAGATCGGGTAAACTGCTGGGGTTTATCGTAAGCGAAAGAGGAATAGAGGTCGATCCTGCTAAAATAAAAGCGATTCAAGAAATGCCGACGCCTAAAACAGAGAAAGAGGTGCGCGGGTTTTTAGGGAGGTTGAACTACATCGCCCGGTTCATATCTCATCTAACGACCACGTGCGAACCATTATTCAAGCTGTTGAAGAAAGATCAAGCTGTGACGTGGAACGAAAATTGTCAAAAGGCGTTCGATAAAATAAAGCAGTATTTGCAGGAGCCTCCTAATTTGATACCCCCTGTGGCAGGCAGGCCTTTGATCATGTATTTAACGGTTCTTGAGGGAAGCATGGGTTGTGTTCTCGGTCAACACGACGAGACAGGAAGAAAAGAGCATCCAATCTACTACTTGAGCAAGAAATTTACAGATTGTGAATCTCGATACTCGATGCTTGAGAAAACTTGTTGCGCGCTAGCCTGGGCCGCCAAGCGTTTGAGGCAATACATGCTGAATCATACAACCATGCTCATCTCAAAGATGGATCCTATCAAATATGTATTCGAAAAGCAGGCGTTGTCAGGGAGAATTGCCTGTTGGCAGATGGTCTTGACTGAATATGACATCCAATACGTCTCGCAAAAGGCTATAAAGGGGAGTGTGCTGTCTGAGTATCTGGCGGAGCAGCCTATTGAAGATTACCAATCGATGAGGTTTGATTTTCCTGACGAGGATATCATGTACCTAAAGATGAAAGATTGTGAAGAGCCGTTGCCAGACGAAGGACCAAAGTTGGGTTCCAAATGGAAGATGATATTTGACGGAGCTGTGAATGCTTACGGTAGCGGAATAGGGGCAATCATCACTACGCCACACGGGTCGCACATCCCGTTTACTGCCCGATTGACCTTTGCTGTTACCAACAATGAGGCCGAATACGAAGCTTGTATAATGGGGCTTGAAGAAGCCATTGATTTGCGAATCAAGAATTTAGACGTATACGGAGACTCAGCTCTGGTGGTGAATCAGATCAAAGGGGAATGGGAGACGCGTCAGCCCAATCTGATACATTACATGAACTATGCAAGGAGATTGTTGCCTTTCTTTGACAAGGTTGAATTGCATCATGTACCGAGAGCAGAGAATCAAATGGCTGACGCTCTCGCCACTTTGTCTTCCATGTACAAAGTCAACTTCTGGAACGAGGCTCCCCGAATCGTTATCTCTCGGCTTGACAGGCCAGCTTATGTATTTGCTATTAATGAAGCGTCCGACGACAAACCGTGGTATTTTGATATCCTTAACTTCCTGAAGAATAAAGAGTATCCGGCTGGGGCATCCAGTCAAGATCAAAAGACTCTCAGGAGATTAGCGGGTAATTTCTATTTGAATCTAGATGGTGTCTTGTACAGGAGGAACCACGACTTGGTGCTGTTGCATTGTGTAGACGAAAGAGAGGCAAAACTGCTCATGGAGGAAATACACGAAGGTACCTTTGGTACGCATGCTGGAGGGCATGCTATGACGAGAAAGCTGCTGCGGGCAGGTTATTTTTGGCTGACCATGGAAACTGATTGTTTCAAGTTTGCAAGAAAGTGCCACAAGTGCCAAATCTATGCTGAGAAGATCCATATACCTCCGAGTCCTCTAAATGTGATGTCATCGCCATGGCCCTTCTCGATGTGGGGAATCGATATGATTGGAAAGATCGAGCCGACGACTTCTAGCGGGCATCAGTTCATCTTAGTAGCAATCGATTACTTCACCAAGTGGGTGGAAGCGGCGTCTTACGCAAATGTAACGAAGCAAGTGGTGGCCAGATTCATCAAGAGAGATATCATTTGCCGATATGGGATCCCCGAGCGGATAATCACGGATAATGGTTCAAACCTGAACAACAAAATGATGAAGGAGCTCTGTCAGAATTTCAAGATCGAACATCACAACTCCTCCCCGTACCAACCCAAGATGAATGGCGCTGTTGAGGCGGCCAATAAGAATATCAAGAAGATCGTTCAGAAAATGGTGGTGACCTATAAGGATTGGCATGAGATGCTACCCTTCACATTGCACGGTTATCGTACGACGGTACACACATCAACCGGGGCAACCCCGTTCTCGTTAGTATACGGAATGGAAGCGGTATTACCATTGGAAGTTGAGATCCCTTCTCTGAGGGTATTGCGAGATGTTCAGCTGGACGAGGCAGAATGGGTAAAAGACAGGTTGAATCAACTGAGTTTGATGGATGAGAAGAGGCTAGCTTCTCTAGCATATGGTCGTTTGTACCAGAGTCGGATGAAGAAAGCGTATGACAAGAAGATACATCCACGAAGCTTTCAGACGGGCGACCTTGTGCTAAAAAGGATTCTCCCGCCGCAAGCAGATCACAGGGGCAAGTGGACCCCCAACTACGAAGGGCCATACGTTGTCAGGAAAGTCTTTTCAGGAGGAGCTTTATTATTGTCCACCATGGACGGTGAAGACTTCACGTCGCCTGTGAATTCAGACGCAGTTAAAAAATACTTTGCTTAAAATTGACCCGCTGGACAGAAAAAAGAGAGTCCAGGCAAAAATGGGGCATCCTGGCGAACCAAAAACAGAATAAAAGGTTCGGGCAAAAGTTAGGGATAAAATTGAAAAATGTACACCCGCGAAGTTGAAAACCTACACTGGGCGGCTTCGGCAAAAAAGGGTATCCCGGTGAACTAAAAACCCGTAAAGGGCGGTTCACGCAAAAGTTAGGGATTTGAAAAGCAAATGACTGCGGTCCGAATTTGATATTGCAGTGAGCATCAATGCGGGAGAATACCTGAGGGGTCGATTATCAGGTGCAACCTCTTCGGAAGTATGGATACAGGGAGAGCATTGGAGTTGGATGAGTCATAGGAGGATCAGTTCGTGGTGTTCGTCTGCACCCCGTTGCCGACATGTGTACAAAATTTAATTTGTCAAAGTATTTATGCTTATTGTGCATACTTGTATATCTGCTTTGCGTAGCTTCCTCTTTTCAGGAGTTACATCTCGTGTACAAAACTCCGCCCATTCAGGGGCCCAATCAATAAAATATGTTATTCAGTACTTGATGCTGGTTCTTTACTGTTTTGTGCATGATAAAACGCCTAAAAGTTTATTGAAACTAGCATGGGTATAACATCACTGGCCCTTGCCAACAATTGCTAAAGCTTTGAATTAACTGAAAATAACGTCACTAACCTGAATCGATTTGGTTGTATAGGCTTGTCTTGTCTCGTTTGTGTTGTTGCAGGTTTCATAGCCGTATGAGGAAGATGATCAAAAGGTTGCAGTAACGAAAGACGCGTTCCCCACGCAGGTCATGCATGTTCTTCCTGAAGAAGGATAGAATTCCCCAGCTAGTCGTAGCTTATCCAAAGGACATGTTCCAACAAAGCCATTTATTCTCAGCAGAATTGGCGATTCCAAAATTATAGGCTGTATTCAGGCAGTGTGGTGTCCCCCAGAAGGATTCCTTGTCTCAAGCAGAGGGGTTTAGCCTCAGAAGATTAATATTTCAGATTGGTGAGCTGTATTCAGGCAGTTTACCTTTCCCCGCAGGGTCATTTACTCTCCCCTAGCGGAGTCAGTTGTTTTCCCCAAGAGAATCATCCCATCCCCAGCGGGATTCTCTTCTCCACAAGTATTTTCATTCCTCCCGGTGGAACTCGAAGATTAAGACTATCCCCGACAGAGTTGGTGCAGGTCCTGGCATTTATTTTGGCCGGAATACCGTGTGATACCCGTTCATTTTCCCGCAGAAGTTCGATCATACCAGGCGCATCTGTTAGTCTCCAGCAGAGTTATATTCCCCAGCAGGGTGTTACTTCGATGAGGTGCTTGGTTTAAGTTCCCAATTTCCCAGCTGAGTCGACTTCACTCTCCCAGCATTTATTTTGCTGGGATGGGTCCGTAGCATCTGGCTATCCCCAGCGGAGTCGGCATCATCTTCAGCATTTATTTTGCTGAAGCAATTTCTGCACCCAGCAGTTCGAGTCTGCATTTGCATTGGCATATAGGGTCATACTTGCGTTCACCAAATAAAAGCGTAGCACTCCCATGTCGAATGGGGCATGGCATCATCGTCAAACATACGCATTTTTGAAACATAAACCAGGTTGGCTAACCGTTTGGTTTCAAGCACTGTTTCTCTTGCAGGTAGAAAGAGCCTTTGCTCAGGTGAATCAATAAAACATTCAGGATCTCGACGTGAGACATTCGACGAAGTGTCAGCTGTGGCACTACTCCCCACAGAGTTATCAGGATAAGTCTCTCTTTGTCACCAAGCAGAGTTACCTATTTCCCCGCCAGGGTTCTTGTTGAAGTTTCCCTAGTCCGATCAGCGGATTGTTTCCTTCAAAGTTGTTGTTACGTCAGCATTAAAAGGTTTCACGAACCAGAATTGCAGAGACTACCGCCAGCTATCAGAATAGGCCCCCGGTGGTGTGGTTTCCAAATATCCCCAGTAAAGTCCGCTTCAAAATCGCTGTCACGTCAGTGCTAAGAAGTTTTGTGGTTTGGACCAATGGAAGGCTGAGTCCTAACGTGGACAAAATTCTTGACAGGTTTTCTTTGTGCTAGAAAAGTGGGGGTCCTAACGTGGACGGATTGATTTCCTCAGTTGACGATATGTGCTAGTCCTAACGTGGACAGGTTCGATTTCTCAGAATTGTTGGAATGTGGAGTCCTAACGTGGACATTTCTTCCCGTTTGACGATATGTGTTAGTCCTAACGTGGACCGATTCGAGTGCTCGGTATTGATTGAGTGAAGAGTCCTGACGTGGATAAAAGTGGGTTACTCTTCGTGTTGGCGTCCTGACGTGGACAATTTATTTCCAGCAGATAGCTTTATTCGTAATGGTGAAATGTGCGTCCTGACGTGGACAAGTTTATAGTTCTTTGTGATGACAAGATGTGAGAGTCCTGACGTGGACAATTTTATCCTTCTTCGGGCTGATGGCAAAGTGTGAGTCCTGACGTGGACAAGTCTTATTTCCCCAGCAAGTCGAAGACGCGCAAGTCCTGACGTGGACAAGTTTATTTCTTCAGCAGGTTGAAATATGGGTCCTAACGTGGACAAATTTTTATTTCCGCAGCGAGTCAAGAGGTGAGTCCTTACGTGGACAAGTCAAGACGAAATGTGAGTCCTGACATGGACAAGGTCATTCCTTACGTGGAAAGAGAAGCTTCAGTTCCTTACGTGGAAAGTTTAGTCCTGACGCGGACAGATTGAGAAAAAAGTTTGATTCCTTACGTGGAACGAAAGTTATTCCTTACGTGGAAAGTGTGGTCCTGACGCGGACAGAATCAGAAAGCACGGAAAGAAAATGTATTCCTAACATGGAAGAGTTTAGTCCTGACGTGGACAGATACAGAGGCGGATTCCTTACGTGGAAAGAAGACGAATTCCTTACATGGACAGATTGAGAGTTTTATTCCTTACGTGGAAGAAGATTGGTTTCCTTACGTGGAAAGCAGATTGTTTCCTTACGTGGAAAGATTGAGTCCTTACGCGGACATATCAAGATATGATTCCTTACGTGGAAAGATGATGATTCCTTACATGGAAAGATTGAGTCCTTACGCGGACATATCAAGATATGATTCCTTACGTGGAAAGATGATGATTCCTTACGTGGAAAGATTAGAGTCCTGACGCGGACAAATCAGAAAGTTCGATTCCTAACGTAGAAGAAGAAGATAGATTCCTTACGTGGAAAGTTTAGTCCTAACGTGGACAGATTCAGATCAAGTTGGTTTCCCAACGTGGAAGAGATGATGTATTCCTTACATGGAAAAAAGATGTATTCCTTACGTGGAAAGGTGTTACTCCTTGCGTGGATGGTGTTACTCCTTACGTGGAAAGGTGGTTATTCCTAACGTGGACAATGTTATTCCTAACGTGGAAGAGTTCATTCCTAACGTGGACGATTTATTTCTGACGAGAAGGCAGACGAGCCATCCCCAGCAAAGTTGTGGAAGTTTTTCCAAATTGACGAAGCAGGCGTCCTGACGTGGACAGTGCTCTATTTCTGCGATGATAGAATCTTTTTCAGAACGATGAAAATAATCCCCAGCACGAGATCAGTGGGTTGCCACGACAGTCAGATCCAGGCAGTGGATGTCGTTCCCAAGCAGGGGTGCAGTTTATTTCTGCGGTTGGCAAATTTCCGGGTTCTTAGTATTCAACCGTCTCGTGCCGCGAATATTTGAAGGCCGTTCGCTCTTCACCCAATCGGGTCCAAGTCGCTTGAATAGGGGCAGCTGTTGCACCCTAAAATTTGCTCAACCTTATTCACTTGGTTTATGTTTCAATATCATTAGCATTTGCATATAGAGTCATGTACATAGACTAATCATTTGCATAGCATAGCATAGCAAGTCATCCAACAGGGGATCAAGCATTATTCTCATCTCTAGAGGCCTATCCAGAGGTTATTATCCTAATTCAATCTCATTCAAGTCATCAGAAAAGAATTTGAAAGCAGAGAGTTCAGTGGATCAAGCTTTGAGTCTATCTCCTATCTGAGGGCATCTGAGGATCAACAAGGGAGTTGTGAGCTGGGAATTGAAGGCATGGAGAGTATCTAGACATTATGGAGGGCTTAGAAATTCATGTGGATAAGGAGACAAGTCATTGAGGTGAGCACAAGAGCTGCAGTTGAAGACAGTCAACTAGGGTTTCATCTGGGTCAACCCTAGGTCAACCCTAGGTCAATTGACTGATTTAAGGGCATTCAGGTCTATTGGAGAGATGTGGGGTTCATCATTTGACATGAAAAGAAGGATATGGTGATATGCTAAGAAGAAATCAAGGAGAAGAGGAGTTTCTAAATTAGGGTTTCTGTGTAAAATCCCCTAGTTTAGGTCAAATTTCCAAGCAAGATAGGTCAAAATGCAAGCTTCAAATGGATCCTTGGCCAACATGAAACTTGTAGAGGATCTCAAGACCTTTAATTTGAGTGGTGGAAGACATCAGGGAGATTTATAGAACTCAAGTTATGGTCCTTGCAAGTTACAGGTCATCTGAGGTATCTGAAGTTTTGTCTGTGAAAGTGACTTGACTTCCAAGCACTTTTTACCCCTCAAGGAGATTTCAAATGAATTTCTGGTCAACATAATAATTGATCCTCATTGTCTTAGCTTTCTAGAATGGTATAGTATGTCTTCATATGATGTGTGTAACTCTACTTATGGTCTTGGCAAGCAAAGGATATTTTGGTCTTTTCAGAATTACAGGTCATTTTAACCTGTGCCCAAAACTCATACAAGGAAGCTTCAAATGGAAAACTTTACAACATAAAACTTGTTCCAAATGACATTTTGAGTCTAGAAAAGTGACCATGAGAGATTGGAAATATTCATAGCACAAGGTTTCAAAATTGTTGGATTTAATGAATAAAAATGGACTTAAAAATGAGATTTTTCATATCTTGGCCAAATGAAGCAAAATTATAGGTCATTTTGAATGGAAAGATCATTTTAAAGACATTGGCTAAAGTAGAATTTTGAGCATAGTTCACATTTTGGGAGTTATCCATGGTTGCTTGTAATGGAAGGTACATAAACCAAATCCAAGGGAATTTGTGCAAGGGAAACTTCTCCAAGTTTCTAGGAGGTTCTAACCTCATGTATATATTGATAAGAGATGGTTCATGCCATGGTTGGTGATTGCATTTTCTCAAAACCCCAAGTTATACACACTTTCTCCAATTTGCAAAAGCTTCTCAAACTCTCTCAAATTCTCATCAATCTTCACCATTCTTGTTTGGATCATCATCAACACCTTTCCTAGATCAGAATTTCATCAAAGATGTGGTAGATTGGAGCAAGGATCATGCCATTCATCATCATCATTCAAGGAGCACAAATTTTGGAAGTGAAAGATTCAAAGCCTTGGAATCATACTTGTTGCATACAGAAGCTATCACTGAGTTCTTGGATCACTTTCCATTCATCACAAGCATCAAATTCAGGGATTGAAGCACCTGTTTTCAAGAAATTGCACTAGGTATGTTTTCCTTCGAATTAGCTAGCATAGTGATCATGGCATAGGTTTGTTAGTGTATTAGAGACCTAGGTGGTTAGGTGATGATTTCCACAGAGTTTGGAGAGGTTTTGTGAGGTTTGGCTATGGAGTGCATAATCTGTTAGATCCTATAACTACTAGGATAAGGCACGAAAATCTTGTTGGATTAGCATGTTAAGATCAGCTTGGAATGTAGTTGAACTTAGGACAAGAATTGGTGAGTTTTGGTTGAGTTGATCACAGGTGTAAAGGTTGGATCCCGTCTGTTATCTCTATCGAATTGACTTATTGGCTGAGTTTTAGAAGGAGTCAATGCTATGGTTGTGTAGAGGGAAGAAAGTAGATCGTTTTTGCTTTTTATACCTTGTGATTCCATGGCGTATCGAGGGAGAACGAGGAACTCGAATGTTCATGCATGGCTGTGAACTCTGAAAACCCTAATGCTAATTTGGAGAAGACGATGATTTCACCATTGGATCCCTTCAATTTTACGACTTTTTCTGCCCATCCAACGGCTCATGTTCAAACTGAAAAACGGAGGGAGAGACTTAGGATGAAACGCCGCGTTTCATTAATTGAAACGTTGGGCTGTGGACTCAGATGACTATACACACCCCCGTTTTGAAAGGCCCAAATAAGTACACGTGAATGCATTGCTAAATACACCGAGACTTTGTTATTTTTCTGGCTTTTCTCCAATTCAATTTCTGAGCGCGTGTGGGCCTAACACAATTAATGTTCGCACCCCCACTTCTCAGCCCACCTGGAATATGAACTGAGCGCCCTTGCTATTCTCACCCCTCCCCTTATTTTCTTTATATTTCATTTTTTTAATTTCCTTTCATTTTTCATGCATTTTCAAAAAATCATATAAAATCATAAAAACATTATTTTTCAATGATTCTTTTTGCATAATTTTATTTAAAGAGTCTAGAAAATTATAAAAAATAAAAATTGCATTTTATTTTTTATTTGATATTTTTCCCATATTTTCCAAATAAATGCACATTTTAGGTGTTTCATTTCATACATGAATTTGATATTTTTTGTTCTCATAGTTGCTTTAATATTTTTTGTCCATTCTTTTTAGGTTGTTTAGTTTAGATATACAACTTATAGATACAATTTAGTTCCCATTTTTAGGAGTTAGTTTTAGGTGATTAGCTTAGGTGAAAACAACATGAACATAATTAGGGTTTTAAATCAACTTAGGTGAAATAGTTTAATTCTTTTAGGATAGTTTCATTTGATTTTTGGGGTATGGACTATAGGGGTTATGGGTATAGGATAGTTCCCCTTAGAAATCACTAGGATTCCCCTACTGCTATTAGTATATACTGTTATATGTGATTGCTTGGTGTGGTGTGCCCTCTGGGGATTACTGTTTGTCTGTGTGGGTATTGGGACTGTCTGGGGATTGGGGAAGCTGAAGGCTTGTGATGTTGAAGCCATTGGAGATCCGGAGACTGAAGACCAACTTCCAGAGTTGGGGAGGAGATTCTTGCTAGCAGCTGTTGAGGAGATTAGGGTTTAGGAGCTAGGCAGAGCTCTAGATTAGAAAGCTTGTTTCTCAAACATGGAATGCCTTGTCTGCATCCATCCTTTCTCTGTGATTCAAAGTCTCTTCCAAATATTCACCTCCTTCCTTTGGAAGGATCAGTGAATGTATTTGGAAGATAGAACTTTTGAGAGGAAACTTTCTGTTTAATGTTAACAGTTGATGAACCACCCTTGGTAGGTAATTAACTGTCTAACATTCATTCACTTCATCTTGTTGATTGATGATTCTCCTGAAGATTGAGACTTGAAGAAAAGCCATTGCAGATGGAAGGCTGATGATCAAGACCTTGCTGAAGACTGTGGAGATGGAGATTGATGCTTGCTGAAGCTTGTAGCTGTTTGGAGATTACTTGAAGTCAGATGTTGATGCAGAGCTGCTGTGGCTATTTATTTTATTGCTGTATTTCATTCCTGATGTATTGATTGGTTTTCCTAACTGTATTGTTTGCTGTTTACCCTGCTGGGTTGAAAGTGAAGCCTGTTCACTTTTGCCTATTGTTTTCCAGGTTCGAGGTTGAGTGGGACTCCCTTGCCTCGCTTGTATTGCTGCATTCATGCATTTTATTGTTTTAATGTATATATCTGATATTGTTTCTGTTTCCGTCTATTCCCTTAGGATCTCTGTTTCTCTCTGTGCAAGAGAGGAGCATGATAGACACTAGGTCTTAACCCATGCATGATAACATTAGGTTAGTTTGTGTCCCTTTGCAATTGTAGGTTAGAGTTATGTCTCTTCTTTCTCAAAACAAACAGAAAAACACATAAAGATCTCAAACACAATAAAAGACATTTCTTCCGTAAAAGAATGTGAACTCATCAAGACGTCATTTTTGTCCGCTTGGACTGCTAATCAGAAAAACCTTTTTCAGAAGGAATAAAATCAACCAAAACAAGCTTGTGTCGTACGTGGCCCGAACTACGTTTGCTCTGATCTTTCATGTTGTATGAAAGTACGTAGGCATAGGATGCGATATCCTAGCGAGCAACCTTCCCCTCCTTTCCCGTAGGTAGGCGAACTACGTTGACTCTGATTTCTCGTTCCAGACGGGAATACGTAGGCATAAAGTGCGATACTTTGCCGAGTCATTTTATTTTCATTCTCTTTTCTTTTTAACCCCTGACCTGTAGTTTAGATAGAATAACAATCCATACCCGAAAACAAGCGTGGATCCCGTCGAGTACGACGGACGTGAGGGGTGCTAATACCTTCCCCTTGCGTAACCGACTCCCGAATCCAGGTTTTGGTTGCGACGACCATACCTTTCCCGTGTTGTGCGAGGTTTACTCTGAGCGTTTCCTTTCCCTCCCGTGGGATAAATAACGCACGGTGGCGACTCTTCTGTTCAGCCGGCGCCGATTTTCGCAGTAGCGACAGCTGGCGACTCTGCTGGGGATTCAACGTCCCCTGGCTGCTAAGGACTGCGATAGTTCTTATGCATTTGGGATCCAACGTCCCTTAAGAGAGTCAATCCTAACGCTTGCTTTCCCGTCGAGGACTTTGTATGGATTTATATTTCTGACCTTTATTTTCAGCATTATATATATTGTTATTATTGCTGTATTGGGGTGTGATGGGTGGTTCTATGATTGAGAGATAAGCCGGACCTGGGCTTGAGTGCACCTAGAATTAGAGTAGAAAGTAGTGTGCGCGTGCCGGCTTTGCTTGCATTAGTGTCTCATGAAATCTACACTCGGACGAGGTTCTTCTGGTTGGCTTCTTTTTCTACCCTTTGGGTCGAAGGGGTTGTTGGTCAGCTGAATTGTCGACTCCGGGAACCGATCATTTGGAAGTTGGCTAAGTGAGGCCTCTTTAGGATTTGATGATGCCACTCCTTCTGGGAATCGTATCATCAACCCTGAAAGTCTGTGACGCCGACGACCGCATAGGATGCCATACCTTTGTCAGTTACTAGGACATCCACCTGTGAGAGGGTTTGGGGTTATGCAGGTAACTAGACCTTCAGATACCGGTTATTTCTTGGTCAGAGATCCTGGGTATTTATGAAGAGTTATGAGGTCTGTCAGAGACCATTTGGAGATGTGTTCTGAGGTCTGTCACAGACCAGTTGAGAGTTTTGAGGTCTGCCAGAGACCAGTTGGAGATATGATTTGAGGTCTGTCAGAGACGAGTGAGAGTTATGTTGAGGTCTATCAGAGACCATTGTTGGAGCTTTGTTTTAGGTCCATCCGAGACCAGGGTTGAGGACTTCTATAAAGTCTATCTGAGGCTTCTTGATATGGTTCAGGCTATTCAGCTACAGCATTTGGTCCCTGTTGCATGTTACTTCCATTGCATTGTTTGCATTACCATTGCATCCCATTAACGTGTGTCTGTGCTGCAGGTGCATTTGCATATCCTCCGATTCTAGTGCCCAGACTTCTGAGTGTTGATTATGGCTGGTTTGAGGAAAACAGTTGCGTATAAGCTGCCTTCACCTGATATTACTTCTTTGCTTGGTCTGATATCTCTTGCCGATGAGGAGGTTAGGAGAAGCTTCAGAATGAATCATGGGAGGTTACTGAGATTAGTCTGCAAGCCCACTGTTGATGAGATGAACGGGCTATACACCTTGATGCAGTTCTATGACCCCGCATTGAGATGTTTTACGTTTGCTGACTTCATTCTAGGGCCTACCATTGAGGAGTATGTGGAGTTTACTGAGCTACCTGTGCAGAACAAGGTTCCCTTTATTCACTCTGCTGCTGAGCCCAAGTTGGAGGACTTAGCCAAAGCCTTGCATATGGACGCTGCAGAACTGCTATTGACTTCCTGGCTTGGGGTTTCAGGTTTCTCTCTTGATTTCTTGGTTGGCAAAGCTCAGGAGTATGCCAAGAACGGATGTTGGGTGGTTTTCAACGCTATTTTGGCTCTATGCATTTACGGGATCGTGCTATTCCCTAACTTGCCCAATTTCGTAGACTTGGACGCTTTCCATCTATTTGCTACCGGCAATCCAGTGCCAACGTTGATCGGAGACTTCTACCACTCATTGCACTACAAGAACAAAAACAGAAGGGGAAAGGTTGTTTACTGCTGTGCTCCTTTGTTGAATATGTGGTTCAAGAGTCATCTTCCCATGAAGGGATCTTTTGTGGAGAGGGCAACCACTGCTAGCTGGTCAGAGCGCCTGATGAGGCTATCTTTCGAAGACGTTGAATGGTTTGATAGAGATCTCCTGGGATCTGAACTTATCTTCAGTTGTTCTGGGTACCCTAATTTTCCGTTGATAGGGAGGAAAGGGTGTATTAATTACAACCCTTCTCTGTTCGTCCGTCAGTTCGGATATGCGCTGAAGAACCCGCCAAAAGAGGAAGAAGTACAAGAATCTCTATACTTCACCGGAGACTTGAAGGGGGAGTTATTGGCCAAGCTGCAGCATGCCTGGACGCGTATTAACCGAAGAGGGAAGCCGTTGTTAGGGAAGAATGACTGTCAGGCCTATGCACCTTACAGAGAGTGGATCCAGGAGAGAGCCAGTCAGTTGAGGATGCCATTTCCAGATGCACCAGTTCTTGTTCCTATTCTGGTAGTAGAGCCAACTACTGTTTCTAGGGAAGCCTACGAGCAAGTTGTGAAAGAAAAAGAAGCCTTGATGAAGATCAACGAAGGGTTAGAGCAGGAGCTAGCCCAGATACGCAGTGAGAAAAACAAGGCCGTGTATGCTTTCCAACAGCAAATTGAGCTAATGAACAGATTAGGGGCTGAGCTAACTGAGGAGAGGAAGAAGCGCGAACGTCTAGGGCAAGAGTTCAGAAGCTCCCATGACATGCTTGAATGCCACGCTCACCAACAACAAGAAGAGGGAGGATAAGTTGAAGCAGCAAATCTCCGACCTCGAAGAGCAGTTGAAGTCCAGCATCAAGAAGTGTGAAGAAGAAGTGATGACCCGGTACAGACTCCAGAATGCACTAAACAAGGCCATCAAAGACAGAGATGAAGCTGTGTCTCAGAAGCGTAAACTAGAGGATCGCTTCGGAGAGGGGGCGTGGGAAGAAACTGCTGAAGACGTGCGGCGTGTTCTTAAGAAAAGGAACCAACTTGTTGAAGGGCTGCTTGATCGACCAAGTCATCCGGAGACCAAGAAATTGCTAGAAGAGTACCAGACTTATGGGAGGATTTGATCATTTCATGTAGTAACCTGTATGCTTTATTTGCATAGTGCTGACCATCACCAGGATTGTTGGTTGAGGTCATGCCTTATTGTTGTACTCTCAACGACATTGTATTCTTGGCTTATTGGTTTCTCAGCAATATATGAGGCTTTCTATGATTCAGCTCCGATCTTTATATTGATAGCACTGTCACTACACCGGCACCTTCACACTAGAATCGGGGAATGAATTTCCCTAAGGCACAGACACACATTGCATTGCATTCATATTCATATTGCATTACAGGTAATCTTTGGATGGTGTCTTACTTCCTGCTCTGTATCAGGTACTTTCCAGGATTGCAGATCAGCACCCGCACCGCTATTCTACCCGCACCAACTGTCGAAGAATCATGGATCAAATGCAGAACGAGATGCAAGATGTACGCGTGAAGCTAGCTCTCTTTATGCAGACCATGGAAGCTATTGCAAAAGGTCAGGAGAATTTGCAAGCCATGGTCCAACCTCTGTTGGCCCGAAATGCTGGTCATGGTAACGAGGAGCATCAGTCTGTGCGAGTCGATACTGCTCATGGAGATGGCACTCCCACGCCAGTGGCTCCGCCTGTAGTCAATATACCTGCTGCTAACATCAACAACGCTACCGCTGCTGTGAACGGTAACGTCGGAGTTGGGAATGAGACTGCTGTCCATAACGTTGGGCTTGGTGATGTCAACGTGGGTGATAATATGGGAGGCAACAGCTTTGTCAATGCTGGATTCGGGTTCAATGATCAGGGATTCGATAACGCTGGGAAATATGGTTTCAATGCTCAAGGCTTTGGGCAAGATGGTTACGGTATGGCCAATCAGGGCTACAGAGGTTTCGGCAATGGAAACGGCGCTGGGTTAATGGCTTTTGGGCCTGCTGGAGGTGTTAAGGGATACGGCAACAGAGGGCGAGGCCCAGTGATGAATCAAATCAGAGCTGGCCGTAATAATGGATATGATGGGTATGGAGCTGGGAATGGTATGTGGCAAGAAGATCAGCAGGAGGACGCTTTCTCCGGCGGAGGTTTCGAAGGGCCGATGGATGACTCCCAGAAGATCAGAATGCTGGAAGAGCAGATGAAGGGGGTCCTGAACCAAAGTGCTGTGGGCTTGGACATGGCAACAATGGGTCTGGTACCTGGCTTGACGGTGCCAATCAAATTCAAAGCTCCTGCGTTTGATAAGTATAAAGGGGACACGTGTCCGAAAGTGCACGTACAGGCTTATTACAGAAAGATGTCTGCATACTCAACTGATGAAAGAATGCTAATGCATTTCTTTCAAGATAGTTTGTCAGGCCCTTCCCTAGAGTGGTATATGGGGTTGGAGCCAACCAATATCAAGACGTGGAAGCAGTTAGCAGAGGCGTTTGTAGCTCACTACAAGTATAACAGCGACTTGGCGCCCAATCGGGTCCAATTGGCAGGGCTGTCGCAGAAGAAGGGGGAGAGCTTTAAAGAGTACGCGCAAAAGTGGCGCGATATGGCTGCCAGGGTCCGTCCTCCTGTAGAAGATAAGGAAATGAACGACATGTTCGTCGGCACATTCACAGGCTTGTTTCATGACATGTTGTTTCATACATCCCTGGCCAGTTTTTCAGACCTAATTTTGATGGGAGAAAAGATTGAACGTAACATTAAGCAAGGAAAGTTCCAGGTTGAGGAATCAACTGCATCTGGCAGTAATAGGAAGGCTTTTGGTGGGCGCCGTCAGGGCGAGGCAAGCGCAGTGTTTGGAGGCCGAGGCCGAGGCCGAGGCAGGGGACGAAACCAATATCATCAGCCGCAGCAGGTGGCGAGCGTTACTATCCCATATCAGTAACAACCACTTCAACCACAACAACCGTCCCAGCAGCAGCCAATGCAGCAACAGCAGCCGCAGCCTCAGCAGGGGGCACAACAGGCTCAATGAAGATTCCAGGGTGGTAAACCAAGAAGAGTGTTTGAGAAGCCTCCCTCAACCTATGCAGATTTGTTGCAGACATTGTTGGGTTTGAACCTGGTAGAGAAGAGAACTCTGGCACCGATAACGGGAACGCCTCCGTATGGTTATGATGCAAGCAGGCACTGTGAGTTTCATTCTGGGGCTCCGGGCCACGATATAGAGGGTTGCCATGCTTTTAAGCACGTTGTGCAGGATCTCTTGGACAATAAGACTATCAATTTCGGAACGGCAGGTCCGAATATAGTGCAGAAGCCCATGCCCAATCATGGGGCAAACGCCATTCTGACCGAGGAAGGGTTGAATCTGATTATGAATGTCGACGATTTAAAGACGCCGCTGGGCGAGATAAAAAGCAGACTGTTACAAGAGGGTGTGTATCCAGGGTGTGACGAGTATTGCTTAGAATGTTGGACCCTAGCTGGGGGGTGTGATGATTTGAAGAAAGGCATTCAGGCTTTAATTGATGGAGGCACATTGCAGTTTGACCGAGCAGCAACTGAAAAGCCTGCAAGGGCAGTAGTAGATGATCAGAGTGATGTGGCCACTGTAACGATTCCTCGGAAGACAATCACTATTGCAGCACCGGTTCAGCGACCACCGATCACCATAACTAAGGCCGGACCAATCCCGTACGAGAACACAAAAGCAGTCCCATGGTCATATGGGTTGGAGGTGTATTGTGACGGGATAAAGATTGATGTTAATAAGCAGCCAGCCGAGACTGTGGATAATGTTGTTGGTTCAGGAGGTATGACAAGGAGTGGTAGGATCTTTATATCCCCTAAAGTGGAGGCCGAAAGACTAGCGAAAGGAAAAGGGAAAGCGGTTGAGAATGTCCCAGTGCAAGCAAGCAAAAAAGAATCGGCGTCGAAAGAGGTAGAAGAGTTCATGCGCTTGATTCGAAAAAGTGATTATAAGATTGTGGAGCATCTGCAACAGACGCCGTCCAAGATATCTATCCTGTCATTGCTCTTGTGTTCGGAAGCTCACAGAAATGCTTTATTGAAAGTCCTGGATACTTCCTTCGTACCCCAAGACGTCTCTGTAAATCAGCTGGAAGGAGTGTTGGCACATGTAAATGCAGGCCACAGCTTGGGCTTTACCGACTTCGATTTGACCCCGAAAGGGAGAGATCATAATATGGCGCTGCACATATCTGTCGAGTGTAGAGGATCAGTAATGTCGCATGTATTGGTCGACACCGGGTCGTGTCTGAATGTGATGCCTAAGAAGGCGATGATGAAGCTGGATGTCAGAGGAATCCTGTGTACGCCCAGTGACTTGGTAGTTAGAGCGTTTGACGGCACGCGAAGAACAGTCTTTGGATCGATCACATTGCCTCTACAGGTGGGGCCGGAGGTGTTCGCGACGGAATTTTATATCATGGATATACAGCCTGCGTACAGCTGCTTGCTTGGAAGACCTTGGATTCATGGGGCTGGGGCAGTCACGTCTACCCTGCATCAGAAGTTGAAATATATGGTCGGAGACAGCGTAGTCACCGTATGTGGAGAAGAAGACATCCTGGTCAGCCATCTATCGTCATTTAAATATGTGGAAGTCGACGGAGAGATCCACGAAACACCCTGCCAGGCATTTGAAGGGTTGTGTATCAAGGACAAAGGTCCCGGGCCGAGCAAAGTGTCAGAGATAGCCGTCTCATCGTATAAAGAAGCTCAAGCTCTAGTGGAGGCAGGAGAAGCAAAGGGTTGGGGCAAAGTGCTGGATATTCCTGTGAAGATGGACCGGTTCGGGCTGGGATACCAATCGTCGTCGTCAGCACCTGCTGTGGGGGCACCCCGTTTCAGAGGGCCAATAACCATCTCTGCCAGTGGAGTATGTCATGAAACCATCAATGCTGCTTCGGAGTCTGACGAAGGAGACAACGACTGTGATATGGATGCCTGGATTCAGCCAAGCACGCCAGGACAGGGACTGTGCAACTGGTCTATTCAGGAGCTTGTTCCTGTGACTCTTAAACAGTAATGCTTTGCTTTATTAATTGTTGAATAATCTGATGTCTTGCCCAGGGCATCAGGATTTGCTTAGGGCTGTGTTGTTATGAACATTGCGTGTTAATCATTAAATAAATGGCGTTTTTTCATGAGCAAATACTGTAATCCCTGTCTTTCTTGTTTTATATTTTTCAATAAAATGGCAATGTGGTTATTCGCTTTATACGCATTTTGAAGCACTTAACCATTCCTTTTGCAGGATAACATTTTCAGATGACATCCTTGAACCACCTATGACTCGTCCCGACTTTGAGCATCCGGTATTTCAGGCCGAAGAAGAGGTTGTCGAAGATAGTGACGTTCCTGAAGAACTGTCTTGGTTGGTGAAGCAAGAGGAAAGAGCCATTCTGCCTCACGACGAGGTCATCGAAATTATCAACTTGGGGTCGGAAGGGGTTGAGAAGAATATTCGTATCGGGGCCACACTGCAGAGTGATATCAAGCGAAGGTTGGTTGAAATGCTCCGAGAGTATAGTGATGTATTCGCTTGGTCGTATGAAGATATGCCAGGGCTCGATACAGATATGGTCGTGCACCGTCTGCCACTGAAAGAAGATTGCCCGCCAGTCAAACAAAAGCTTCGCAGAACTCGACCGGATATGGCAGTGAAGATCAAAGAGGAAGTTCAAAAACAGTGGGACGCTGGTTTCCTGGCCGTGACAAAATATCCCTCATGGGTTGCTAACATCGTACCAGTGCCAAAGAAAGACGGCAAGGTGCGGATGTGCGTGGATTATAGAGATTTGAATAAAGCAAGCCCAAAAGACGATTTTCCGCTTCCTCATATTGACGTGCTAGTTGATAATACGGCTCAATACTCCGTATTCTCCTTCATGGATGGCTTTTCAGGCTATAACCAGATCAAAATGGCGCCAGAGGATATGGAGAAGACCACTTTCATAACGCCTTGGGGAACATTTTGCTACAAAGTGATGCCCTTTGGTTTGAAAAATGCTGGGGCAACATATCAGCGTGCGATGACGGCTCTTTTTCATGACATGATGCATAAAGAGATCGAAGTTTATGTTGACGATATGATTGCCAAATCCCAGACGGAGGAAGAGCATCTGGTGAATCTGCTGAAGTTATTTAAAAGGCTTAGGAAGTTCAGGCTGCGACTGAACCCTAACAAATGCACCTTCGGGGTGAGATCGGGTAAACTGCTGGGGTTTATCGTAAGCGAAAGAGGAATAGAGGTCGATCCTGCTAAAATAAAAGCGATTCAAGAAATGCCGACGCCTAAAACAGAGAAAGAGGTGCGCGGGTTTTTAGGGAGGTTGAACTACATCGCCCGGTTCATATCTCATCTAACGACCACGTGCGAACCATTATTCAAGCTGTTGAAGAAAGATCAAGCTGTGACGTGGAACGAAAATTGTTAAAAGGCGTTCGATAAAATAAAGCAGTATTTGCAGGAGCCTCCTAATTTGATACCCCCTGTGGCAGGCAAGCCTTTGATCATGTATTTAACGGTTCTTGAGGGAAGCATGGGTTGTGTTCTCGGTCAACACGACGAGACAGGAAGAAAAGAGCATGCAATCTACTACTTGAGCAAGAAATTTACAGATTGTGAATCTCGATACTCGATGCTTGAGAAAACTTGTTGCGCGCTAGCCTGGGCCGCCAAGCGTTTGAGGCAATACATGCTGAATCATACAACCATGCTCATCTCAAAGATGGATCCTATCAA
This sequence comes from Lathyrus sativus, assembly GCA_963859935.3. NCBI lineage: Eukaryota > Viridiplantae > Streptophyta > Magnoliopsida > Fabales > Fabaceae > Lathyrus > Lathyrus sativus. The sequence continues at coordinate 199,088,845 of OZ012737.1, forward strand.
ATATGTATTCGAAAAGCAGGCGTTGTCAGGGAGAATTGCCCGTTGGCAAATGGTCTTGACTGAATATGACATCCAATACGTCTCGCAAAAGGCTATAAAGGGGAGTGTGCTGTCTGAGTATCTGGCGGAGCAGCCTATTGAAGATTACCAATCGATGAGGTTTGATTTTCCTGACGAGGATATCATGTACCTAAATATGAAAGATTGTGAAGAGCCGTTGCCAGACGAAGGACCAAAGTTGGGTTCCAAATGGAAGATGATATTTGACGGAGCTGTGAATGCTTACGGTAGCGGAATAGGGGCAATCATCACTACGCCACACGGGTCGCACATCCCGTTTACTGCCCGATTGACCTTTGTTGTTACCAACAATGAGGCCGAATACGAAGCTTGTATAATGGGGCTTGAAGAAGCCATTGATTTGCGAATCAAGAATTTAGACGTATACGGAGACTCAGCTCTGGTGGTGAATCAGATCAAAGGGGAATGAGAGACGCGTCAGCCCAATCTGATACATTACATGAACTATGCAAGGAGATTGTTGCCTTTCTTTGACAAGGTTGAATTGCATCATGTACCGAGAGCAGAGAATCAAATGGCTGACGCTCTCGCCAATTTGTCTTCCATGTACAAAGTCAACTTCTGGAACGAGGCTCCCCGAATCGTTATCTCTCGGCTTGACAGGCCAGCTTATGTATTTGCTATTAATGAAGCGTCCGACGACAAACCGTGGTATTTTGATATCCTTAACTTCCTGAAGAATAAAGAGTATCCGGCTGGGGCATCCAGTCAAGATCAAAAGACTCTCAGGAGATTAGCGGGTAATTTCTATTTGAATCCAGATGGTGTCTTGTACAGGAGGAACCACGACTTGGTGCTGTTGCGTTGTGTAGACGAAAGAGAGGCAAAGCTGCTCATGGAGGAAATACACGAAGGTACCTTTGGTACGCATGCTGGCGGGCATGCTATGACGAGAAAGCTGCTGCGGGCAGGTTATTTTTGGCTGACCATGGAAACTGATTGTTTCAAGTTTGCAAGAAAGTGCCACAAGTGCCAAATCTATGCTGATAAGATCCATATACCTCCGAGTCCTCTAAATGTGATGTCATCGCCATGGCCCTTCTCGATGTGGGGAATCGATATGATTGGAAAGATCGAGCCGACGGCTTCTAACGGGCATCGGTTCATCTTAGTAGCAATCGATTACTTCACCAAGTGGGTGGAAGCGGCGTCTTACGCAAATGTAACGAAGCAAGTGGTGGCCAGATTCATCAAGAGAGATATCATTTGCCGATATGGGATCCCCGAGCGGATAATCACGGATAATGGTTCAAACCTGAACAACGAAATGATGAAGGAGCTCTGTCAGAATTTCAAGATCGAACATCACAACTCCTCCCCGTACCGACCCAAGATGAATGGCGCTGTTGAGGCGGCCAATAAGAATATCAAGAAGATAGTTCAGAAAATGGTGGTGACCTATAAGGATTGGCATGAGATGCTACCCTTCGCATTGCACGGTTATCGTACGACGGTATGCACATCAACCGGGGCAACCCCGTTCTCGTTAGTATACGGAATGGAAGCGGTATTACCATTGGAAGTTGAGATCCCTTCTCTGAGGGTATTGCGAGATGTTCAGCTGGACGAGGCAGAATGGGTAAAAGACAGGTTGAATCAACTGAGTTTGATGGATGAGAAGAGGCTAGCTTCTCTAGCATATGGTCGTTTGTACCAGAGCCGAATGAAGAAAGCGTATGACAAGAAGATACATCCACGAAGCTTTCAGACGGGCGACCTTGTGCTAAAAAGGATTCTCCCGCCGCAAGCAGATCACAGGGGCAAGTGGACCCCCAACTACGAAGGGCCATACGTTGTCAGGAAAGTCTTTTCAGGAGGAGCTTTATTATTGTCCACCATGGACGGTGAAGACTTCACGTCGCCTGTGAATTCAGACGCAGTTAAAAAATACTTTGCTTAAAATTGACCCGCTGGACAGAAAAAAGAGAGTCCAGGCAAAAATGGGGCATCCTGGCGAACCAAAAACAGAATAAAAGGTTCGGGCAAAAGTTAGGGATAAAATTGAAAAATGTACACCCGCGAAGTTGAAAACCTACACTGGGCGGCTTCGGCAAAAAAGGGTATCCCGGTGAACTAAAAACCCGTAAAGGGCGGTTCACGCAAAAGTTAGGGATTTGAAAAGCAAATGACTGCGGTCCGAATTTGATATTGCAGTGAGCATCAATGCGGGAGAATACCTGAGGGGTCGATTATCAGGTGCAACCTCTTCGGAAGTATGGATACAGGGAGAGCATTGGAGTTGGATGAGTCATAGGAGGATCAGTTCGTGGTGTTCGTCTGCACCCCGTTGCCGACATGTGTACAAAATTTAATTTGTCAAAGTATTTATGCTTATTGTGCATACTTGTATATCTGCTTTGCGTAGCTTCCTCTTTTCAGGAGTTACATCTCGTGTACAAAACTCCGCCCATTCAGGGGCCCAATCAATAAAATATGTTATTCAGTACTTGATGCTGGTTCTTTACTGTTTTGTGCATGATAAAACGCCTAAAAGTTTATTGAAACTAGCATGGGTATAACATCACTGGCCCTTGCCAACAATTGCTAAAGCTTTGAATTAACTGAAAATAACGTCACTAACCTGAATCAATTTGGTTGTATAGGCTTGTCTTGTCTCGTTTGTGTTGTTGCAGGTTTCATAGCCGTATGAGGAAGATGATCAAAAGGTTGCAGTAACGAAAGACGCGTTCCCCACGCAGGTCATGCATGTTCTTCCTGAAGAAGGATAGAATTCCCCAGCTAGTCGTAGCTTATCCAAAGGACATGTTCCAACAAAGCCATTTATTCTCAGCAGAATTGGCGATTCCAAAATTATAGGCTGTATTCAGGCAGTGTGGTGTCCCCCAGAAGGATTCCTTGTCTCAAGCAGAGGGGTTTAGCCTCAGAAGATTAATATTTCAGATTGGTGAGCTGTATTCAGGCAGTTTACCTTTCCCCGCAGGGTCATTTACTCTCCCCTAGCGGAGTCAGTTGTTTTCCCCATGAGAATCATCCCATCCCCAGCGGGATTCTCTTCTCCACAAGTATTTTCATTCCTCCCGGTGGAACTCGAAGATTAAGACTATCCTCGACAGAGTTGGTGCAGGTCCTGGCATTTATTTTGGCCGGAATACCGTGTGATACCCGTTCATTTTCCCGCAGAAGTTCGATCATACCAGGCGCATCTGTTAGTCTCCAGCAGAGTTATATTCCCTAGCAGGGTGTTACTTCGATGAGGTGCTTGGTTTAAGTTCCCAATTTCCCAGCTGAGTCGACTTCACTCTCCCAGCATTTATTTTGCTGGGATGGGTCCGTAGCATCTGGCTATCCCCAGCGGAGTCGGCATCATCTTCAGCATTTATTTTGCTGAAGCAATTTCTGCACCCAGCAGTTCGAGTCTGCATTTGCATTGGCATATAGGGTCATACTTGCGTTCACCAAATAAAAGCGTAGCACTCCCATGTCTAATGGGGCATGGCATCATCGTCAAACATACGCATTTTTGAAACATAAACCAGGTTGGCTAACCGTTTGGTTTCAAGCACTGTTTCTCTTGCAGGTAGAAAGAGCCTTTGCTCAGGTGAATCAATAAAACATTCAGGATCTCGACGTGAGACATTCGACGAAGTGTCAGCTGTGGCACTACTCCCCACAGAGTTATCAGGATAAGTCTCTCTTTGTCACCAAGCAGAGTTACCTATTTCCCCGCCAGGGTTCTTGTTGAAGTTTCCCTAGTCCGATCAGCGGATTGTTTCCTTCAAAGTTGTTGTTACGTCAGCATTAAAAGGTTTCACGAACCATAATTGCAGAGACTACCGCCAGCTATCAGAATAGGCCCCCGGTGGTGTGGTTTCCAAATATCCCCAGTAAAGTCCGCTTCAAAATCGCTGTCACGTCAGTGCTAAGAAGTTTTGTGGTTTGGACCAATGGAAGGCTGAGTCCTAACGTGGACAAAATTCTTGACAGGTTTTCTTTGTGCTAGAAAAGTGGGGGTCCTAACGTGGACGGATTGATTTCCTCAGTTGACGATATGTGCTAGTCCTAACGTGGACAGGTTCGATTTCTCAGAATTGTTGGAATGTGGAGTCCTAACGTGGACATTTCTTCCCGTTTGACGATATGTGTTAGTCCTAACGTGGACCGATTCGAGTGCTCGGTATTGATTGAGTGAAGAGTCCTGACGTGGATAAAAGTGGGTTACTCTTCGTGTTGGCGTCCTGACGTGGACAATTTATTTCCAGCAGATAGCTTTATTCGTAATGGTGAAATGTGCGTCCTGACGTGGACAAGTTTATAGTTCTTTGTGATGACAAGATGTGAGAGTCCTGACGTGGACAATTTTATCCTTCTTCGGGCTGATGGCAAAGTGTGAGTCCTGACGTGGACAAGTCTTATTTCCCCAGCAAGTCGAAGACGCGCAAGTCCTGACGTGGACAAGTTTATTTCTTCAGCAGGTTGAAATATGGGTCCTAACGTGGACAAATTTTTATTTCCGCAGCGAGTCAAGAGGTGAGTCCTTACGTGGACAAGTCAAGACGAAATGTGAGTCCTGACATGGACAAGGTCATTCCTTACGTGGAAAGAGAAGCTTCAGTTCCTTACGTGGAAAGTTTAGTCCTGACGCGGACAGATTGAGAAAAAAGTTTGATTCCTTACGTGGAACGAAAGTTATTCCTTACGTGGAAAGTGTGGTCCTGACGCGGACAGAATCAGAAAGCGCGGAAAGAAAATGTATTCCTAACGTGGAAGACTTTAGTCCTGACGTGGACAGATACAGAGGCGGATTCCTTACGTGGAAAGAAGACGAATTCCTTACATGGACAGATTGAGATTTTTATTCCTTACGTGGAAGAAGATTGGTTTCCTTACGTGGAAAGCAGATTGTTTCCTTACGTGGAAAGATTGAGTCCTTACGCGGACATATCAAGATATGATTCCTTACGTGGAAAGATGATGATTCCTTACGTGGAAAGATTGAGTCCTTACGCGGACATATCAAGATATGATTCCTTACGTGGAAAGATGATGATTCCTTACGTGGAAAGATTGGAGTCCTGACGCGGACAAATCAGAAAGTTCGATTCCTAACGTAGAAGAAGAAGATAGATTCCTTACGTGGAAAGTTTAGTCCTAACGTGGACAGATTAAGATCAAGTTGGTTTCCCAACGTGGAAGAGATGATGTATTCCTTACATGGAAAAAAGATGTATTCCTTACGTGGAAAGGTGTTACTCCTTACGTGGATGGTGTTACTCCTTACGTGGAAAGGTGGTTATTCCTAATGTGGACAATGTTATTCCTAACGTGGAAGAGTTCATTCCTAACGTGGACGATTTATTTCTGACGAGAAGGCAGACGAGCCATCCCCAGCAAAGTTGTGGAAGTTTTTCCAAATTGACGAAGCAGGCGTCCTGACGTGGACAGTGCTCTATTTCTGCGATGATAGAATCTTTTTCAGAACGATGAAAATAATCCCCAGCACGAGATCAGTGGGTTGCCACGACAGTCAGATCCAGGCAGTGGATGTCGTTCCCAAGCAGGGGTGCAGTTTATTTCTGCGGTTGGCAAATTTCCGGGTTCTTAGTATTCAACCGTCTCGTACCGCGAATATTTGAAGGCCGTTCGCTCTTCACCCAATCGGGTCCAAGTCGCTTGAATAGGGGCAGCTGTTGCACCCTAAAATTTGCTCAACCTTATTCACTTGGTTTATGTTTCAATATCATTAGCATTTGCATATAGAGTCATGTACATAGACTAATCATTTGCATAGCATAGCATAGCAAGTCATCCAACAGGGGATCAAGCATTTTTCTCATCTCTAGAGGCCTATCCAGAGGTTATTATCCTAATTCAATCTCATTCAAGTCATCAGAAAAGAATTTGAAAGCAGAGAGTTCAGTGGATCAAGCTTTGAGTCTATCTCCTATCTGAGGGCATCTGAGGATCAACAAGGGAGTTGTGAGCTGGGAATTGAAGGCATGGAGAGTATCTAGACATTATGGAGGGCTTAGAAATTCATGTGGAGAAGGAGACAAGTCATTGAGGTGAGCACAAGAGCTGCAGTTGAAGACAGTCAACTAGGGTTTCATCTGGGTCAACCCTAGGTCAACCCTAGGTCAATTGACTGATTTAAGGGCATTCAGGTCTATTGGAGAGATGTGGGGTTCATCATTTGACATGTAAAGAAGGATATGGTGATATGCTAAGAAGAAATCAAGAGAAATCAAGGAGAAGAGGAGTTTCTAAATTAGGGTTTCTGTGTAAAATCCCCTAGTTTAGGTCAAATTTCCAAGCAAGATAGGTCAAAATGCAAGCTTCAAATGGATCCTTGGCCAACATGAAACTTGTAGAGGATCTCAAGACCTTTAATTTGAGTGGTGGAAGACATCAGGGAGATTTATAGAACTCAAGTTATGGTCCTTGCAAGTTACAGGTCATCTGAGGTATCTGAAGTTTTGTCTGTGAAAGTGACTTGACTTCCAAGCAATTTTTACCCCTCAAGGAAATTTCAAATGAATTTATGGTAAACATAATAATTGTTCCTCATTGTCTTAGCTTTCTAGAATGGTATAGTATGCCTTCATATGATGTGTGTAACTCTACTTATGGTCTTGGCAAGCAAAGGATATTTTGGTCTTTTGAGAATTACAGGTCATTTTAACCTGTGCCCAAAACTCATACAAGGAAGCTTCAAATGGAAAACTTTACAACATAAAACTTGTTCCAAATGAAATTTTGAGTCTAGAAAAGTGACCATGAGAGATTGGAAAGATTCATAGCACAAGGTTTCAAAATTGTTGGATTTAATGAATAAAAATGGACTTAAAAATGAGATTTTTCATATCTTGGCCAAATGAAGCAAAATTATAGGTCATTTTGAATGGAAAGATCATTTTAAAGACATTGGCTAAAGTAGAATTTTGAGCATAGTTCACATTTTGGGAGTTATCCATGGTTGCTTGTAATGGAAGGTACATAAACCAAATCCAAGGGAATTTGTGCAAGGGAAACTTCTCCAAGTTTCTAGGAGGTTCTAACCTCATGTATATATTGATAAGAGATGGTTCATGCCATGGTTGGTGATTGCATTTTCTCAAAACCCCAAGTTATACACACTTTCTCCAATTTGCAAAAGCTTCTCAAACTCTCTCAAATTCTCATCAATCTTCACCATTCTTGTTTGGATCATCATCAACACCTTTCCTAGATCAGAATTTCATCAAAGATGTGGTAGATTGGAGCAAGGATCATGCCATTCATCATCATCATTCAAGGAGCACAAATTTTGGAAGTGAAAGATTCAAAGCCTTGGAATCATACTTGTTGCATACAGAAGCTATCACTGAGTTCTTGGATCACTTTCCATTCATCACAAGCATCAAATTCAGGGATTGAAGCACCTGTTTTCAAGAAATTGCACTAGGTATGTTTTCCTTCGAATTAGCTAGCATAGTGATCATGGCATAGGTTTGTTAGTGTATTAGAGACCTAGGTGGTTAGGTGATGATTTCCACAGAGTTTGGAGAGGTTTTGTGAGGTTTAGCTATGGAGTGCATAATCTGTTAGATCCTATAACTACTAGGATAAGGCACGAAAATCTTGTTGGATTAGCATGTTAAGATCAGCTTGGAATGTAGTTGAACTTAGGACAAGAATTGGTGAGTTTTGGTTGAGTTGATCACAGGTGTAAAGGTTGGATCCCGTCTGTTATCTCTATCAAATTGACTTATTGGCTGAGTTTTAGAAGGAGTCAATGCTATGGTTGTGTAGAGGGAAGAAAGTAGATCGTTTTTGCTTTTTATACCTTGTGATTCCATGGCGTATCGAGGGAGAACGAGGAACTCGAATGTTCATGCATGGCTGTGAACTCTGAAAACCCTAATGCTAATTTGGAGAAGACGATGATTTCACCATTGGATCCCTTCAATTTTACGACTTTTTCTGCCCAACCAACGGCTCATGTTCAAACTGAAAAACGGAGGGAGAGACTTAGGATGAAACGCCGCGTTTCATTAATTGAAACGTTGGGCTGTGGACTCAGATGACTATACACACCCCCGTTTTGAAAGGCCCAAATAAGTACACGTGAATGCATTGCTAAATACACCGAGACTTTGTTATTTTTCTGGCTTTTCTCCAATTCAATTTCTGAGCGCGTGTGGGCCTAACACAATTAATGTTCGCACCCCCACTTCTCAGCCCGCCTGGAATATGAACTGAGCGCCCTTGCTATTCTCACCCTCCCCTTATTTTCTTTATATTTCATTTTTTAATTTCCTTTCATTTTTCATGCATTTTCAAAAAATCATATAAAATCATAAAAACATTATTTTTCAATGATTCTTTTTGCATAATTTTCTTTAAAGAGTCTAGAAAATTATAAAAAATAAAAATTGCATTTTCTTTTTTATTTGATATTTTTCCCATATTTTCCAAATAAATGCACATTTTAGGTGTTTCATTTCATACATGAATTTGATATTTTTTGTTCTCATAGTTGCTTTAATATTTTTTGTCCATTCTTTTTAGGTTGTTTAGTTTAGATATACAACTTATAGATACAATTTAGTTCCCATTTTTAGGAGTTAGTTTTAGGTGATTAGCTTAGGTGAAAACAACATGAACATAATTAGGGTTTTAAATCAACTTAGGTGAAATAGTTTAATTCTTTTAGGATAGTTTCATTTGATTTTTGGGGTATGGACTATAGGGGTTATGGGTATAGGATAGTTCCCCTTAGAAATCACTAGGATTCCCCTACTGCTATTAGTATATACTGTTATATGTGATTGCTTGGTGTGGTGTGCCCTCTGGGGATTACTGTTTGTCTGTGTGGGTATTGGGACTGTCTGGGGATTGGGAAAGCTGAAGGCTTGTGATGTTGAAGCCATTGGAGATCAGAAGACTGAAGACCAACTTCCAGAGTTGGGGAGGAGATTCTTGCTAGCAGCTGTTGAGGAGATTAGGGTTTAGGAGCTAGGCAGAGCTCTAGATTAGAAAGCTTGTTTCTCAAACATGGAATGCCTTGTCTGCATCCATCCTTTCTCTGTGATTCAAAGTCTCTTCCAAATATTCACCTCCTTCCTTTGGAAGGATCAGTGAATGTATTTGGAAGATAGAACTTTTGAGAGGAAACTTTCTGTTTAATGTTAACAGTTGATGAACCACCCTTGGTAGGTAATTAACTGTCTAACATTCATTCACTTCATCTTGTTGACTGATGATTCTCCTGAAGATTGAGACTTGAAGAAAAGCCATTGCAGATGGAAGGCTGATGATCAAGACCTTGCTGAAGACTGTGGAGATGGAGATTGATGCTTGTTGAAGCTTGTAGCTGTTTGGAGATTACTTGAAGTCAGATGTTGATGCAGAGCTGCTGTGGCTGTTTATTTTATTGCTGTATTTCATTCCTGATGTATTGATTGGTTTTCCTAACTGTATTGTTTGCTGTTTACCCTGCTGGGTTGAAAGTGAAGCCTGTTCACTTTTGCCTATTGTTTTCCAGGTTCGAGGTTGAGTGGGACTCCCTTGCCTCGCTTGTATTGCTGCATTCATGCATTTTATTGTTTTAATGTATATATCTGATATTGTTTCTGTTTCCGTCTATTCCCTTAGGATCTCTGTTTCTCTCTGTGCAAGAGAGGAGCATGATAGACACTAGGTCTTAACCCATGCATGATAACATTAGGTTAGTTTGTGTCCCTTCGCAATTGTAGGTTAGAGTTCTGTCTCTTCTTTCTCAAAACAAACAGAAAAACACATAAAGATCTCAAACACAATAAAAGACATTTCTTCCGTAAAAGAATGTGAACTCATCAAGACGTCATTTTTGTCCGCTTGGACTGCTAATCAGAAAAACCTTTTTCAGAAGGAATAAAATCAACCAAAACAAGCTTGTGTCGTACGTGGCCCGAACTACGTTTGCTCTGATCTTTCATGTTGTATGAAAGTACGTAGGCATAGGATGCGATATCCTAGCGAGCAACCTTCCCCTCCTTTCCCGTAGGTAGGCGAACTACGTTGACTCTGATTTCTCGTTCCAGACGGGAATACGTAGGCATAAAGTGCGATACTTTGCCGAGTCATTTTATTTTCATTCTCTTTTCTTTTTAACCCCTGACCTGTAGTTTAGATAGAATAACAATCCATACCCGAAAACAAGCATGGATCCCGTCGAGTACGACGGACGTGAGGGGTGCTAATACCTTCCCCTTGCGTAACCGACTCCCGAATCCAGGTTTTGGTTGCGACGACCATACCTTTCCCGTGTTGTGCGAGGTTTACTCTGAGTGTTTCCTTTCCCTCCCGTGGGATAAATAACGCACGGTGGCGACTCTTCTGTTCAGCCGGCGCCGATTTTCGCAGTAGCGACAGCATGCGTTGAAGGTTGTTGATGATTCTGATGATGAAGATTCTATGAAGACCGATGGTGATTGATGAACACGAATCCAGATCTGGAAAAAACCGTTATGGATGTGATGAAGCTCTTTGAGGAAATCTGGAAAAAGATGAACATGCATGAAGTTCTGACGAATTCTTGAGGTTCTGGAGATCTAGCGAAGAATACGGTGATGTTCTCGAAGAGATCTGGATCTCACGATCATGAAGAACACAGAAGTTGGATTTTCTGGAAAAATTGATCGGAGAGTGATAAATGTTGAGCGAGAACGATGAAGGTTGCTCGGAGAAGGTGATGAAACGCAGTTTCCGGCGAGATTCCGGCGAGACGCCGACGACAGTTGCGGCGGTCCCTACGGCGGCTGCATGGCCGGCGGCGAGGGGGATGGCGAGACAGATGAGAGCCACGTGGGGCTCTGCATGGAAGGGGAGAGAGAGATAGTGGGACGCGTGGCTAGTTCTGAGAGAGTGGAGAGAATGAGGTGGAAACCTCTGGGCGTGTAACGTGGAAGAGGAGAATGAAGTGGTGGACCCTGATGCACACGCGTGGATGGCTTCTTATACTGCCAAGTGGCAGCGAGTTGGACTTGGGCCTCAGAAAACAGACACCTGGCCCACCGATTTGGATTTGATTAACAGCTAATTACCCTAATTAAACCCAATTAAAATGAACTAAGCTTAAAACTGCAATTAAAGCCTAAATGACAATTAAGACTATTCTGAACCTAATTAATGCTAATAAATCCAATTAAAATGAACTAAGACCCTAATTAACATAAAAAAAAGTGATTAAGATCTAATTAATGTCTATTTAATCCTAAACCCAAATTAAATCTAAAAAGAGAATTAACTATTAAAATTCTATTAATTTCTAACAAATAAAAAAAATAGGAAAAACTCTATTAATCCTATTTAAAAAAACCTAGTAAGGGAATTATCCTATTAAAAATCATTTTAAAAAACTACTTAGTATCTTATTAAAGCCATTATCTAAAAATGATTAGAGTAATTCCTAAAAAAAGAAATTAAAACTAAAAACTATTTAAAAGCATTTAATATCTATTAAAGCTATTAAAAAATCTATCTAATATCTATAAAAATCAATTAAATCCATTAAAAAAAACTAGAAAATAAGGGGACAAATCTAACAATACAGTACAACCAATTAAATCGATTAGAAAAAGGATGCGCGAGTACCGCGAAATAAACGGTAAAAACCGGACACCGAGATGTCCTCAAAAACAACAGCGAGAGCTGAAAACACAGGGAACGAGCATCGATTCTCAAAATAACTCCTCTTATTGGCCTGAAATGCCTGAAGCGCGATCAGAGGGCTGTAATCCCGATAAAGTCAATCTGACTGGAAAAAATGCAATGTATGCAGTATGCAAATGCGAAATGAAATGAGTCGAAACATGAGCCAAATTGCGATAAGCAGTTGGTCAAATTTTGGGGTGCAACAGCTGCCCCTATTCAAACGGCTTGGACCTGAAGGGTTGAAGAGCGAACATCTTTCAAACACTCAAAGGTAGAAGACGGTTGAATACCAAAGAACCCGGAAATTTGCCAACTACACAAGTACACGGTACTCTGGTGGGAACAAATCTTCGGAAACTGAAACAATAGTTGCACATCAACTAGCTGGAGAGATACTGATCTGAATCTCCGTCAGGATGATTCTCTGATTTATCTGTTATCATCGCGTCCTCAAATCATCAAGGGGTCACTGATTACGCGGTAACGGGCGATTGACCAACCGCACAGGTAAACGATACTCTGATTGGTGGGCACATCTTCAAAACTGAGCATGGCAGTTGCACGACAACTCTACTGAGGAATTGGTCACACGGTAACCGGTGAAAAGTATGATTTTAAGTCTCCGTCAGGATGATCATCTGATTTTGCTGTAGATCTTCGTCCTCAAGTCATCAAGGGATCACCGATTACGCGGTAACTGGTAATGAATGGTTGATGATACCGTCAGGCGTTCTGTGTTATAGCAGAAGAATTCCTCGGGACTCGTCAGGTCATTAGGAACTTTTAAACAATCAAGTTAATCATGCCGTCAGGCATTCAAGGGAATTTTCGGGCGTCAGCCGGACTTCATCAGTAGGTCGGGAATAGACTTCTCGGTCAATCATGAACCAATTGGGGATATCCAAACTTCTGCCATCAGGCACTCGCATCAGCTGAGGGAACTGCTTCATTAATACAGTTGGACTTCAATCATCAAGTCTTTCAAAGGAAGTTTCGACTTCGCTGTTCAGAAACCTGCTGGGGATGATGCATCTCCGTTGGGGACTCTGGAGAACTATCAAGCAACTCTACTTCGAGGGTCCAGAAATCATTCTGACTGAATAAACTCAGCTGAGGAAATCAAGAATCATCTTGAACAAATAACTCCGTCGGGGACTTCAAGAATCACCCTGAACCAATAACTCTGCTGGAGATTTCAGGAACCATCCTGAGCAAACACTCTGCCGGGGACTCCAAGCGGCGACTTGAGCAACCCACTCTTTCGACTTCGCTGGGGGTTTTAAGAATCATCTTAAGCACACAACTTCGCCGGGGAATTCAAGAATCATCTTGAGCAGACGACTTTGCTGGGGAGTTCAAGAATCATCTTGGACCAAACCATTCTGCATAGGAACACCTGCAAAACAAGAACGGTAATGCCCTAGCTCATGTTTCGTATGCATATGCTTTGACAATGGCGCAATTCTCCACACGGTGGAAATGCTACGCGTTTTCACGGTAAATGCTATGCAATCATGCAACATGCTATGGCCCCATCAGCAAAATAAATGCTGAAGGGAGAAGCCTCCTGTCGAGGAGAAAGAACCACTCTGGTAGAGGAAGGACTTATCCTGCCAAGGAGAAAAAATTCACGCCAATATCAATTGGACTCCGCCTGGGGAAACGAACTTCAGTTGTCTGCTACAGGGGAATAAAGCTTTACGAGAACCTGAACCTGCTCATCTGGGTGTACGAACCACAACTGTTGAGGAAAACAATGTCAATCGTAGAAATAAACTGCCCTGCCTTCGCGACTACTTCCCTGGAGATAACGACTCCGGTGGGGAAATACAGCATCAGCTATTCAACACTCTACTGGGGAGAACCAATCATGGCCCAAACGGCTCCCAAGGACTCGGCTACCTTGGGGATTTGCAAACTCGGCTGGGGAAGTAGGAATGTGGGGAATTTCAATTCTGCTAGAGACTTCAGTTTGGAACTTCGGAAGCTGCACTTGCGAATAGTCTTCTACGAGTCCTGCGCTTGTGACCCGGTGCTGGGGGATGAACACACGCTTCGGCGCCTGACTCAGCTGGGGAGATGGTGATCCTTCAGGATACATCTGGTTGGGGGAGAGAATCTTCTCTGCCTGGGGAAACACATATCAATGCTCACGATCTCACGTTCAGACTCTGTGGGGAGATGCTGCTACACTCTATCGGGGATATCAATCCTGATCTGCTGAGGATAATCTTGCATACGCCTTACGGAGACTGACCCTTCTGGGTAACACCTGCTGGACTATCAAGTCTGATGAGGAATACCTATGTATCAACACTGTTGGGGATATCAATCCTTAGCTACTCATTGTACAACTCTGTTGGAGATGTACCGATCCTATCAAGGACACACCTCTTTGGCGACTGCGGAAGATACCAATCGATCACTGAAATTGAATCTCACTTCACTGAGGAAAACAACCCTGAACGGTCCTTTTAGAACACCCTAAGTCCTTATAAGGTACGAAGCAAGCTGCTGTGAAATAACTCTTCTCTGTCTGACATCAAAATCTACTCGTCTGGAGATTACTCAGTGAGGGAATCAACAACGACCTCTGCTGGAGGAATGAGTCAATGACCTGGACTCGGAGGGGAAAGGAGTCAAACTTGGACTCTGTGGGGATACAACATTGCATCAGTCCCACTGCTGAGGAAATAAACCCAAATCTGTCGGTCAGGGAAAGCTTCAGTCTCAACCCACTTGGGAATAGCACATCAGGCTAATCACCGTTCAATGCTTGGGATGGCCATACTCTGCTGAGGATAATCTTGACCCTACTCTAATAAAGGACAATTGCCATCTCAACTTGCCGCAATCTCAAACTGCTCAGGGGAAGCAATCTCAAACTGTACATCTCTGCTGAGAAAATAATCCTGATTCAACAACATCAACACAGGGAATACAGAATGCCAATCATGGAGCTGGGATCACTCGAGCCTGGTGTCGGGGAATGTGACAACATACGTGTCATTAGGAATCATCGTGTCGAATATATTTAGGCCTTTTCTGGTTTAGGGATAGGTTTATGGTGATGGGGATTTATTTCTGGTTACCATCAAAAGTGGATTTGAAGGGGACATACTAGACGAGAACTAGCGTTCAAGGATAGACTACCAAACGAGAACCGGTGGCAAAAGGGTTTAAGTTGTCAGACGAGAGCTGACTTACGGTTTGCCAGAAGAGAACTGGACTTTAAAACCGTGTTGTCCAGACGGGAACTGGTTGAACAATAGGTTACAGAAGAGGTGACCAGACAGGGCTGGTTTCTGGTTTGGATTTCAGACGAGAACTGATCTCCGGTTTGCCAGACGAGAACTGGACTTTAAAACGGTTTGGTTACAAGGTTCTGCCAAGTAATAGGTTAGGCTGTAGGATAACAATCCAATGGCAGCAAGACTTCTTCAGAAGGTTTAGGTTTTTTGGTAGGGTAATGACACGATTCCCCGACACTCAACTCTTGCTAGGGTGAGCAAACTCGCTTGAACAACTTGCCCCAGTACAACAACTCAACTTGCCCCAATCCGACTCTTGGGAGAATTCATTCTGAACAGAAAGCAGCTGGCAACAAGACGATCTTTAGATGGGTTGCCCCAACATCTGTACAACGCAAGGATTCATCCTCAGCTAACCAACTCTCAGCATGGTTGGTTTCACTATCTCTGAAGTGACTTGCCCCTGAAGGAGCGTTGAGCGACTTAATATGTTCTGATTGAACACTGGAGGGATCTGCCCTCAAATCACATGAGTTCTGGATAACTGCCCCTGATTGGGTCTCGAGAAGATCCACTTCTGATCAACTGCTTCTCGAACAAACTGTCCCGTAATCACCCAATACTTCAGGACTTGTCCTCAGACTAACTGATTCCAAACTCACTGGAAGTTAATGCCCCAGATTCACAGGGCTTCGCAACATACCATTCTGATCCAGACTGCTAACGATTCAGTCCTGACTGACTATTCCCTGTTGGAATTCCTTCATATCAACTACTGACCTGCAATTAAAATTGTCTATTCACGAATGGTAATTTTAATGCAGTGTTCATGCAGATTTTGAAAAAATGCTGTCACTCATTTACGTGTCATGATAGTGAGTGACGAATGAACCAACAGTTCAAACGTAGTGCTAATTTGATCAGTGAAAAATACAACAAGGATATGATTAGCAAATCATGTAGGAGTCAGGTTACTCGACCTTATCGTAATGCGCTTTCAGAATAAACCCTGCCTCAATTAGGTCTTTTAAGGGTTGTATCGCGGTCGGGTTCACGGTTCGTGAAACAAAGGATATTATGCTCAAATTATGATTTGTACCCACCCCTTCTGCGTGATGATCTCCGATCCTAATGTTCAGTTAACTTGGTTCGAGCGCTCGCCTCTTCGAGAGGTATGTTGAATATTGGGAACAACTGGTTAAAGAATTCACAAGGTGTTTCGGAGTGACAGTTACTCCTTTTTCGTTTTGGTGCCTGTATCTACACGACTTTGTCCTTGTTCGAGGATTTTTCTTTTTATATCCTTTCTTTTTCATTTTTTTGATTCCCTAATTTTTGCCTGGACTGACTCTTCAAAGTTCTTTTCGATTTCTTTTGAAGTCCAACGGGATGCCCTGATTTTTGCCTAAGTATTTGCTTTCCAGCTATTCTTTTCTGTTTACTTAGCGAGCTTTCTTTTTTCTCTTATTTTTTTTGAAACAAGTCGTGCGACACTGGCTGTCTGGATTCATCCGAGAGGTTTATAACTGTCTCACTCCTGATTGGTGAGGTTTAACCATTGTTGTGGGCGAGGTACGACCTCTGGGAAAAAATGCGATGTGATTGGTCCTCGAAAGACAACACTCCTCCATAAGACTTGAACGCTCAGTCAAGCTAACTGACGACTACCCTGTCCCGGGTTAAGATGTGAGGGTTTAAAAGTCCGAAAAAACTTCTACTTCTCGGCTCGAAGTGGTTGACAAGGGACTACCTCCTTATATCTCCAGTGTTTAGGGGATTTGGAACAATGCCTTGTACGTCATCGGCAAGGTTTTATCTGAAAGCATACGATCATCGGTTATGAGTATTCAGTTTCGTCATCCTCCCTCCAATCTTTACTAATCATAGTGATAAAGTGGAGTAAAAAATACAAGTGTCAGTGCAATGCAATAAATGAGTGACAGCGACATGATTTATTCAGAAAAATGCATAGTCACTTTATCAATATTACCATTCAAAACAAATAATGTTTAACAGCAAGTAGTAACTAACAGAAAAGAAACTACAAATGCAAATGATAAAAAGTCCGAGGACTGCCAATGCTGAGGATGTCTGCCTGTCTGGACCACTGGCCCCTAGAAATAACCCTCTGAATCTGCAAGCTCAGACAGCTGAGAGGTTGTCATGCACAACCAAAACTCCTTCTGGAAAGGCAATGTACCCTTTGTCGATCAACTGTTGCACTTTTGCCTGGAAAGCTTTGCAATCTTCAGTTGAATGCCCCGGGGACCCACCATGGTATCCACACTGATCATGGGGGTTGTACCCAGGCGGGTAAGGCTCTGGCACGGGCTTAAGAGCTTTGGGTTCCACCAAAGAATTCTGAATCAACTGTGGCAGAATCTGGCTATACGGCACAGGCACCGGATGAGAAGGAGCATTCCTTCGTTCCAAGTTATTACGAGGTTTGTTCTGATTCTGACGCTGATTCTGATAACCTCGTCCACGGGCTCGTGGATTTGCAAGAGGAGCGACATAAAGTTCCCGATGTGGTGCCCTAGGCACAATTGTCTGTCGAGACACAAAAGATACTGACCGCTGAGAAGACGAAGAACCAACAGATTTCCCCGATTCGTCTTGAGAATACCCGACATCTGTCATGATGGCATTGATCACAACTCCTTCTTCAGTTTGAAAGCTACAGAGAGATTCGGTTTCACCAGCCTGACTGCTCGAAACATTCTGAATTCTTCCAGTTTTTACACCATACTCGATGCGCTCTCCTGCCCTTACCAATTTAGAGAAATTTGGTGCAACTCCAAGCATTCTTTCGAAGTACGGGCTCTGCAAGGAGTTTACGAACATGCCTTTTAACTCTCGGTCTAGAAGCGGTGGTTGCACTTTAGCAGCAAATTCTCTCCATCTCTGAACATACTTCCTGAAAGGTTCATTGTTCCCTTGAGACAATTCTTGCAGCTGCATGCGACTATGGGCTACATCAAGATTGTAGTCGTACTGCTTCAGAAAAGCATTGGCTAAATCCACCCATGATCGGATCTGATTACTCTCCAACTGCATATACCAACTCAGAGGTGCCCTAGTCAGACTATCTTGAAAGCAGTGAATCATCAACTTATCGTCGTGCACAAATGAAGTCATTCTTCGGCAGAACATCACCAAATGTTGCTTTGGGCAACTATCTCATATGTACTTTTCAAACCTTTTAGCATACACGGGAGCTAATGGGTCTTCAGCCTTTGCTATCGGGACCTCTCTTCGGGAATTTGGCACAGGGAAAACAACACCCTGATAGTCTAAGGTATCAATAGAAGGAGAGCCTTCACTTCAGACAACAAACTGCTCATGTAGATCTCGGTTTTCAACAGAAGGCTGTACAAGTCGAGTTGCAGTAAGGTTGTTCACTTGCAGAAAGTCTTCATCAGGCATAGAACCATACAGAGGATTGGACGTCACAGTGAAACCTGACAAGGTATCAACAAACTGGAAGCTGCTCTCTGACATAGCTGCCAACAACTTTCAACTGACTTCACTGCTTGATTATGCTCAATCTGCTTCAACCCCTTGGTCGTCTTCTATCAATCAACCTTTGCTTAGACCAAACATCGGAGAGTCACTCTCTGAATCAAAACAAAGGCTAGATAAGAGCTCTGGCTAGCTGGAGAATGATATGCAATATGATGCAAAGAGGATTATGCAAATGCAATGCAAGATGCAGCAAACACGGGATCACAACCCCCACAAAGCTCTGATTACTGCTGCGCTGCTGACGGGATAAGTCTGCTCTGACGAGAGAAAACCAAAATATTGGGTAGGCTGGAAGTCAAGTTTCATGCAAAAACCCTCCCACTCACGGGTATGGACCTAAACTGACACAAGTTCGGCATCCTATGCGGTCGTCGGCGTCACATACTTTCAAGACTGATAATACGATACCCAGAAGGTGTGGCATCATCATGTCCTGAAGAGGCCTCACTTAGCTAACTTTCAAATGATCGGTCCCCAGAGTCGACAATCCTTCAAACCAACAACCCCCTCAACCCAAAGGGTTGAAAAAGAAGTCAACCGGGAGAACCTCGTCTGAGCGTGGATTTCATGAGACACTAGCGCCTGCCAAGCAAGTGCGCGCCCACTAATTTCCACAACTAATTCTAAGTACACTCAAGCCTGGGTCTGGCTTCTCACTCATCAGAATGCCCATCCCACAACAGCACAATAGCAACAAATAATAATATAGTGCAGGAAATGTAAATACATCAGTAATATACAACACAAAAGTAAACACCCACAGACACGCAAACAAGCGCTAGGATTGACTCTCGCAGGGACGTTGGATCCCAAAACTGACTCGCATACGGGACGTTGGATCCCTAGGAAACTATCAAGTCCCCAGCAGAGTCTCCAGCTGTCGCTTCCGCGAAAATAAGGTGTCGGCAAAACAGAAGAGTCGCCACCTTTCGTTATTTATCCCTTAGAACGGGAAAGGAAACGATCGGAAAAACCTGACGAAAAGGTATAAGACAAGGTCATCGCAACCGTTGTCTGGGTTCGGGAGTCGGTTACGCAAGGGGAAGGTATTAGCACCCCTCACGTCCATCGTACTCGATGGGATCCACGCTTGTGGGTTTGTCTACGGGTGAAAAACAATCTATCTACGGCTACTAAAGCTAAACGGAAAGAAACTGACTCGATAGAGCGTCGCACTCTATGCCTACGTATTCTCTTCAGGGAATAAGAAATCAGAGTCTACGTAGTTCGGGAAACTACAGGGGAATTTTGCTCGCCAAGACGTCGCGTCTTGTGCCTACGTATTCTCGTCAGAGAAATCAGAGCATGACGTAGTTCAGGCTAACTACGGCTAGACAGGGGTGTTCTCGGTCACACAGGGGTGAGAGATCAATTTGGTTTTAGAGGTACGGGAACCTACGGGGACTAGAACTACGGTCTGGTCTCAAATGCACAAGGGCAAGAGAAAAGGATAACATCAGTCGTCAGCGGGAAAGTCTCGATCGCACGGCAGCGAGAGAACAAAAAGGTTAGTTATTAGTGTGCTCGCTAGGATATCGCATCCTATGCTTACATATTCTCTTCAGAGAAAATCAGAGCAGCTGTAGTTCAGCCTACTACAGCTAAAACGGGGAAACGGGAAAAAGGGAGAAGGGAGCTCGCTAGGGTATCGCATCATGTGCCTACGTACCCTCGTCTGGTACGAGAGATCAGAGCAAACGTAGTTCGACGGACCACGGGTTACGGGAAGGTGGCTCGCCAATACATCAGTATTGTGCCTACGTACTCTCAACAGGTATGAGAGATCAGAGCTTACGTAGTTCGACGGACTACGGCCTACAGGAAAGATGGCTCGCCAATACATCAGTATTATGCCTACGTACTCTCAACAGGCTTGAGAGATCAGAGCTTACGTAGTTTGGGGACTACGGGCTACGGGAAAGGTGGCTCGCCAATACATCAGTATTGTGCCTACGTACTCTCAACAGGCTTGAGAGATCAGAGCTTACGTAGTTCGACGGGAAAACGAATCTCGATTGCGCGGGGGCAAGAGAAGGGGTCTCGATCGCCTGAACGCGAGAGAATGGGGTTTCGATCGCACGGGGGCGAGAACAAAGAGGAAGCAGGCCTACGCCTAAACGGGAAGGAACTCGGGACACACACGCGAGAACCTAAGACATAGGAGCGAATGCGTTGCATGTCACCCAAAGGGTACCATACTAGACATCCTAGACGATTGAGAAGAAACTCCTCAACTGTCATTTCCTACGTATCTAACGATACAGCTCACAACACTCGACGGTTGCTTGAAGACTTGAAGAAGACGATGATGATGTTGAACGAAGCAGCTCCTGGGCTCCTGACGTGCGCGCAAGCTCCATTCCAATCTTCTCCTCTCTGGATCTTTGATGATGACGCTCGAATCAGAACAATGTAACGCTTAGACCGTCATGGTTCGACTTATACGAGAAATCGAACTCTAAGAGGTAGCGTATTGATATCCGTGTCAAAGACAAGATAGAGAAATGATATCGAAAATCATTCTCCAATTGAATCGTGTCACACGGCCAGCCAGAAATAAAATCGAAGATAAAATCAGATAGAAACGAAAATAGGAGAGAAAATAGAAGACAAATCCACTAACAAATGGAAATAAAAGTCTACTCCTAAAAATACGGCAATTAAATTCCAATAGAAAATATTCTAAAGAATTAAATCTATAAACCCCTAAAAATATCTAATTCCTAAATTCTCTACAAAGGAATATAAAAGAGAACTCTAAGAGAAATATTATCTAAAATTCCCTAAAGAGCATAATATGCTAATTACAACCTATTCTAAGAATTATATTATCTAAATTCTATTAAGAGAAAATATACTAACAATTATAGTCTAAGCATATTAAACTAAAACAATTCTCTAAAGAAAATTAAATCCTAATTGTAATCCTAACATGCTAATCACTATGCTAATTATATTCTAGAATTATTAAACTATTCTAAAAAAATTACAATTAAAACCATACAAGAATATTAACAAAAATGTACAAGGGGGGAGGGGGTGCATGATTTACAGGGGGTACTGCAGTTAGAAAAACCAAGGAAACTGGGCCCAGAGTCCAGCAAAAACGCACAAAAAATTGGGGAGGGGGTGAATAACCAAAAACAGAGGGTGTGTGGCTGAATGGGCCCAGCCCAACTACACACACACAGAGAAAAAGAAAAAAACGGAGGTGTGCTGCCAAAAAACAACTTGGGCTTGATGCCCAGTCCAGCGCCACGTGGTCTATGCTTCAGCAAACCAAAACCATAACCTCTCAAACTCCCCTTCACTGTTCACGCCGCTCCTTCCTTTCTCAGCCTCTCTCTCTCTCTCTCGCAAGCTTCTCTTCGTCTCCCTCAATCTCTCTGAGATCAATCTCACTTCAAAACTTGTAACCTGCAAACCCTAACGAAATCCTCCACCTCACAACTAAACAAAATGAAGAAGATGATGATCTTCGAAGGTCTCTGAAGAAAAAACCTTGACGAACGATTGGTTGTTGAAGATCTTGTGGAATTTTTGGGAAAACAACTTGGACGTATGAAGGCGCCTGAGTTTCTTGATGTTTCTGGACGAAGGTGATGAACTCCGATCGAGCGTTCTTGAAAGAGTTCTTGAAGGTTCCGGAAAATGATAAAGATCATGAAGACGATGAGCTTCGAAGGTGATGATCCACGAGAACGGTGAAGGGTTGATGAAGTGTGCGAAGCTTTGTTGTTGCGCGTTGAAGGTCGTGGAGGTTTGATAGATTGTGACGTTGATGACGAAGTCTCATTGTAGATCTGAAGAAGTTTGGTGTTGGATCTTGAGCGGAGATCTGGATGGACTTTGCTGATGTTTGAAGGCTTCTTGAACGGAGAATTTCTGGAGATCTGGTTGAACAACATATGCAGATCGCTTGAAGACGATGAGCGTATAAAGAAGCTGAAACAATTCTAGACGCTGTTCTTGGTGTTTCTGGAGAACGAAGCTGTGGACGAACGGTGAAGTTGATTACCGATGATGAAAGTGTTTATCCGATGATGATATTATTAATCGTTGGAGATGTTGAACTGGAGAATCTGAGGAGAACGCATGCGTTGAAGGTTGTTGATGATTCTGATGATGAAGATTCTATGAAGACCGATGGTGATTGATAAACATGAATCTAGATCTGGAAAAAACCGTTATGGATGTGATGAAGCTCTTTGAGGAAATCTGGAAAAAGATGAACATGCATGAAGTTCTGACGAATTCTTGAGGTTCTGGAGATCTAGCGAAGAACACGGTGATGTTCTCGAAGAGATCTGGATCTCACGATCATGAAGAACACAGAAGTTGGACTTTATGGAAAAATTTATCGGAGAGTGATGAATGTTGAGCGAGAACGATGAAGGTTGCTCGGAGAAGGTGATGAAACGCAGTTTCCGGCGAGATTCTGGCGAGACGCCGGCGACAGTTGCAGCGGTCCCTACGGCGGCTGCATGGCCGGCGGCGAGGGGGACGGCGAGACAGATGAGAGCCACGTGGGGCTCTGCATGGAAGGGGAGAGAGATAGTGGGACGCGTGGCTAGTTCTGAGAGAGTGGAGAGAATGAGGTGGAAACCTCTGGGCGTGTAACGTGGAAGAGGAGAATGAAGTGGTGGACCCTGATGCACACGCGTGAATGGCTTCTTATACTGCCAAGTGGCAGCGAGTTGGACTTGGGCCTCAGAAAACAGACACCTGGCCCACCGATTTGGATTTGATTAACAGCTAATTACCCTAATTAAACCCAATTAAAATGAACTAAGCTTAAAACTGCAATTAAAGCCTAAATGACAATTAAGACTATTCTGAACCTAATTAATGCTAATAAATCCAATTAAAATGAACTAAGACCCTAATTAACATAAAAAAAAAGTGATTAAGATCTAATTAATGTCTATTTAATCCTAAACCCAAATTAAATCTAAAAAGAGAATTAACTATTAAAATTCTATTAATTTCTAACAAATAAAAAAAATAGGAAAAACTCTATTAATCCTATTTAAAAAAACCTAGTAAGGGAATTATCCTATTAAAAATCATTTAAAAAAACTACTTAGTATCTTATTAAAGTCATTATCTAAAAATGATTAGAGTAATTCCTAAAAAAAGAAACTAAAACTAAAAACTATTTAAAAGCATTTAATATCTATTAAAGCTATTAAAAAATCTATCTAATATCTATAAAAATCAATTAAATCCATTAAAAAAAACTAGAAAATAAGGGGACAAATCTAACAATACAGTACAACCAATTAAATCGATTAGAAAAAGGATGCGCGAGTACCGCGAAATAAACGGTAAAAACCGGACACCGAGATGTCCTCAAAAACAACAGCGAGAGCTGAAAACACAGGGAACGGGCATCGATTCTCAAAATAACTCCTCTTATTGGCCTGAAATGCCTGAAGCGCGATCAGAGGGCTGTTATCCCGATAAAGTCAATCTGACTTGAAAAAATGCAATGTATGCAGTATGCAAATGCGAAATGAAATGAGTCGAAACATGAGCCAAATTGCGATAAGCAGTTGGTCAACTTTTGGGGTGCAACAAGTATGTCCACTGATTTTGGAAACAAGTTAACGCCGTTAACTGTCTGCTTTAGAGGCTTTGAAGAAATTGATACGCTGTTTTATCTTATTGTCCTTTCATCTCATGACTCGGTCTTCTTATAATGTAGGTCAAGATCCGCATAAGTGTTAGAACACAGATTGGTTATTCTTATATCTCTATGTTTTGATGATAACTTTTATGGAATTTTGTATTTAGAAAATATATACTCTAAAATTTGTTCAAGTATTATTGTTTAAGGTATTAAATTGAAAACTCTTAAAAAAGCAAAATACATAAGTACAAGAAACTATGCAAGGCTCTGAAGCATCAGATACAAGACTATCAGAAGATTCTGAAGCGCTGCCAGAAGGATCTGAAGCAGAAGCTACAGAATGATCTGAAGCGTTAATGAAAGAAGTGTACAAAGAGTTGAAAGCTTTGATCTAAGCAGACTCTGAAGTTCTTTTCACTGCAAGAACATAGGCTTTGATAATCAGACTCTTATCATTAATATTCACGCCCAAGCACTTACTGCTGCATACTCTGATGAAGACTCTGATCAAGATTAAGACTTTGATATATTAAAGATCTGATCATCTATCAAGGCTCTGAACATCTCAATTCTTTTAGCTCTGATCATCTTAAAGTATTTCATTCTTTAAGCTTGCTACAAGTTCTGAAGTGTAGATTATGAAGACTTCACCCTGAAGGAAGCTTGTTGAAGAAGCTGTAAACCTGATTGGACGTGGTGCTACTTCCAAAGTAACCAACGGCTATTTTGTCCAAAGAAGTGACGTGGTGCAAATCCCAAGGCTTCTACAACCATACTTTTCCTGCAGAAAGCATATCTCTGCCCATACTTTTTGGTAATGAAAAGTCTTATATTCTAATATAATATTCAGCTGCACATCACTCAAAGCATATTGGAAAAGCTATAAAAGGAGAACTTCTACAACATTTTGAAGTTGCTAATTTCCTGCTTATCACTTGCTCATTGCTAGTTCACTCAGAAAGAAATATTCTTACACGCTTGATTCATCAAAGTGAAAATCTCACAAAGATCTTATTCATTTGATCTTTCATAAAACTGTATAGCTTTAGTTGTACTTAATCTTAAGTGTAAATATCACAGTTGTGATACAGCTTATTAGAAGCATTCAAAAACTTGTTAATTTACATTAATTTGTAAGAAGTACCTTAAGAAGACCAAGGTGTGGTCAGTAGTTCTTGAGAAGACTAAGACAGTTGTTCTTAGTGCTTACTATTGTAATCAGTTGATTAATAGTGGATTAAGTCCTTGTGGAGAAAGGAAAATCATCTTTGATAAGGTGGACTGGAGTAGTTGAGTTCAACGAACCAGGATAAAAATCTTGAGTTGTTTTTATTGCCATATTTCTTTAAACTCTTATTGAACCCCCCCCCCCCCCCCCTTCTAATTGTTTTTCTCACCTTCAGTTGGCATCAGAGCTCTAGTTTTGTTTGTGCTATCACTTAACCGTGACCAGAAAAGATCCAGTGGGAAAAACTCTTGATATTCATGGTTGATATACTTTATGGCTGCTGAAATTTCAACACCCAACAACAACAAATATGAAGAAAGAGTCAGCACAAAACCTCCCATGTTTGATGTAGAAAAATTTGACTATTGGAAAGATAGACTAGAAAGTTTCTTTCTAGGATTTGATGTTGATCTTTGGGACTTAGTTATTGATGGATATGTTCATCCCACTGATGGGAATGGCAAGAAAGTTGACAGAAAATCAATGACTGAGGTGCAAAAGAAGGAATTCAGAAATCACCACAAGGCTAGAACTATCTTGCTAAATGCTATATCTCATACTGAGTATGAGAAAATAACCAACAGAGAAACTGCCTTTGATATATTTGAATCCCTGAAGATGACTCATGAAGGGAACTCTCAAGTTAAAGAAACCAAGGCTCTGGCACTGATCTAGAAGTATGAAGCTTTCAAAATGGAAGAATCTGAATCTATTGAAGCCATGTTTTCCAGATTCCAGATTCTCACTGCTGGCCTAAAGGTTCTGGACAAGGGTTACTCTACAGCATATCATGTCAAGAAAATAATCAGAAGCTTGCCAACCAGATGGAGACCCATGGTCACTGCTCTGAAGCTGGCAAAGGATCTGAACAAGATTACGCTGGAGGAACTAATCAGTTCTCTAAGGAGTCGTGAGATTGAACTAGAGGAAGATGAGCCTCTAAAGAAAGGTAAGTCAATTGCTTTAAAATCTAATAAATCTGTTAAAGCATTGCAGGTAATAGAAGAAAGCTATGAAGAGCCTGCTTCTGAAGATGAAGAAGAACTATCCTTGCTGTCCAGAAGAATCAACAAACTCTGGAAGAATAAGCAAAGGAAGTTCAAGAACTTCAGAAAACCAGATCAACACAAAGAATCTTCTGGACACAGAAGATCTGGAGAACACTCTGGATACAGAAGATCTGGAGAATCCTCTAGACATAGACGATCTGGAAAAAGAGAGGTTGTTTGTTATGAATGCAAAGAACCTGGGCACTACAAGAGTGAATGTCCAAAGCTTTAGAAGGAGAACCCAAAGAGAAAGTCAGATCACAAAAAGAAAGTTCTGATGGCTACCTGGGATGACTCAGATGCATCTGATTCATCATCAGAGTCAGAAGAGGAATGTGCAAATGTAGCATTTATGGCTGACATTGAAGACAATGCTGAATCATCTGGATCAGAATCAGAATCTGATTCTGAGGAGGTATTTGCTGAACTTTCTAGACAAGAACTTGTTGAAAGTCTATCTGATATTCTTGAAAACTATAGCAAAGTTAAACTCAAATACAAAACGCTTCTAAAGCATATTGAATTTGAGAGTAACAAGTTTGAATCAGAAATAGATGAGCTAAAAGCTGAAAATCTTCAATTGAAAAATAATTTAGAATCTGCTCAACTAAACTCTGATTTAAAGTCTGAACCATGCTCTAAAAATATTTTACAAGAGTATGACTATAGCTTTAGGAAGTTTCTAACTAAAAGCCTAGATAGAAGCAAGATGGCTTCAATGATCTATGGTATTAGCAGAAACTATAGAAAAGGTGTTGGATATAAATCTTTCTCTTATGAAGATTCAAATCTAAAATCTGTAGATAAATTGGATATCAAGTATCCTCCTTTATATTCTCAGTTTACATTTGGTCACTTAAATGATATTAAACACACAAGTTCTAATCAGAACAAACCTGTGTTTAATAAATCTAAAGTTAATCAGAACAAGTCTTATGTTGAAAGACAGAAGTTCAGAAAAAGCTTTAAGGCAACTAACCAAAAAGGACCCAAGAAAATCTGGGTACCTAAGGATAAGATAATCTATGTTGCAGACATCCTTAGCAGCAAAGTCAAGACTCCAGTCATGGTACTTGGACTCTGGATGCTCACGACATATGACGGGAAAAAGGTCTATGTTCCAAAGTCTGGAGCTTAGATCTAGAGGAGATGTCAAGTTTGGAGGGAATCAGAAGCGCAAAATAATTGGCTCTGGAACCATAGGCAATGGTAAACTTCCTTCCATAACTAATGTCTTGCTTGTTGAAGGATTAGCTCATAATCTATTGTCCATAAGTCAATTAAGTGACAATGGTTATGACATAATCTTTAATCAAAAGTGTTGCAAAGCTGTTAGTCAAAAGGATGGCTCAATCCTCTTTAATGGTAAAAGGAAAAACAACATTTATAAAATTAGTCTTTCAGAACTTAAGGTTCAGAATGTTAAATGCTTTATGTCTGTAAATGAGGAGCAATGGGTCTGGCAGAGAAAATTGGGTCATATTAATATGAGACGTATATCTCAGATTAATAAGCTTAATCTGGTCAGTGGACTTCCTAATCTGAAGTTCAACTCAGATGCTCTTTGTGAAGCATGTCAGAAAGGAAAATTTTCAAAATCATCTTTCAAATCCAAAAATGTTGTTTCAACTTCAAAACCATTAGAGTTACTTCACATTGATCTTTTTGAACCAGTGAAAACTGCATCCATCAGAGGCAAGAAGTATGGATTAGTCATTGTTGATGACTACAACAGATGGACATGGGTGAAATTCCTAAAACACAAGGATGAGTCATATTCTGTGTTCTTTGACTTCTGCAAACAAGTCCAAACTGAAAAAGATTTCAAAATTATTAAAGTCAGAAGTGATCATGGTGGTGAATTTGAAAACAAACATTTTGAAAAATAATTTAATGAAAATGGCATTGCTCATGATTTCTCCTGTCCTAGAACTCCACAACAGAATGGAGTTGTAGAGAGGAAAAATAGAACATTGCAAGAGATGGCCAGAACCATGATCAATGAGACTAACATGGCAAAACATTTTTGGGCAGAAGCAATTAACACAACATGTTACATTCAGAACAGAGTGTCTATTAGACCTCTTCTGGAAAAGACTCCTTATGAATTGTGGAGGAATAGAAAGCCAAACATTTCTTATTTCCATCCTTTTGGATGTATTTGTTTTATGCTGAACACTAAAGAGAATCTTAAAAAGTTTGATTCTAAAGCACAAAAGTGTTTCATGCTTGGATATTCTGAATGCTCTAAAGGCTACAGAGTATACAATACTGAGACACAGATTGTGGAGGAATCTATACATGTTAGATTTGATGATAAGCTTGGCAATCAAAAGCCAAAGCAGCTTGAAAACTCTGCAGATGGAGAAGTTATTCTCATAGAATCTGAGAAACCAGAGGTAGAGAAAGCTCAAGAAGAAGCTACGCCAAATGCAACTCCATTGGCTGCTCAGATGAATAACATGACCATTTCTGAAGAACCAACAGTTAAAGGATCATCCAGAATCAAAGCTTCTCATCCAGAAGAAATGATTATTGGAAAGAAAGATGACCCTATAAGAACAAGGTCGTTTATCAGATCATCTGGAACATCACTTCTTGGGTTGGTGTCTATTATTGAACCAACATCTATGGATGAGGCTCTGAGTGATAATGATTGGATACTTGCAATGCAAGATGAGCTGAATCAATTTACAAGAAATGATGTGTGGAATCTGGTTCCAAGACCAAAAGGTTTCAACATTATTGGAACAAAGTGGGTATTCAGAAATAAACTAAATGAGCAAGGAGAAGTTGTTAGGAACAAAGCAAGGTTAGTAGCTCAAGGTTACAGTCAACAAGAAGGAATTGATTACACTGAAACTTATGCTCCAGTGGCAAGGTTAGAATCTATACGCCTTCTTATTTCATTTGTTGCACAACATAACATCACTCTATATCAGATGGATGTTAAAAGTGCCTTCTTAAATGGTATTATAGAAGAAGAAGTTTATGTCCATCAACCTCCTGGTTTTGAAAGTGATAAATTTCCAGATCATGTTTTCAAACTCAAAAAATCTCTTTATGGTTTGAAACAAGCTCCCAGAGCTTGGTATGAAAGATTAAGTAATTTTCTTCTGGAAAAGAACTTTATCAGAGGCAAAATGGACACAACTCTTTTCTGTAAAACAATTAAGAAAGATTTACTAGTATGTCAAATTTATGTGGATGATATTATTTTTGGATCTACCAATATTATGCTGGGAAAGGAGTTTGCTTTGTCTATGCAGACTGAATTTGAAATGAGCATGATGGGAGAACTTAGATTCTTTTTGGGAATCCAAGTAAATCAGACTCCAGAATGCACATATATTCACCAGACTAAATATGTCAAAGAGCTTCTGAAGAAATTCAATCTGAATGAAAGCAAATTGGCAAAGACTCCAATACATCCTACAAGCACACTTGGTAAGGAAGAGGTAAGTAAGAAAGTTGATCAAAAACTTTATAGAGGTATGATTGGATCTCTCTTATATTTGACTGCTTCAAGACCTGATATTTTATTCAGTGTTTGTCTGTGTCCTAGATTCCAATCAGATCCTAGAGAATCTCACTTAACAGCTGTTAAGAGGATTCTAAGGTATCTGAAAGGTACTACTAATATGGGTCTGTGTTACAAAAGATCTGATGAGTATAAATTAGTTGGATTATGTGATGCTGACTATGCTGGAGACAGAGTAGAACGTAAAAGTACTTCTGGAAGCTGTCAATTTCTTGGAAGTCATCTGATCTCCTGGTTCAGCAAGAAGCAACCCACAATTGCACTTTCAACAACAGAGGCATAATATATTGCTGCTGCTAGTTGTAGCACCCAGATGCTCTGGATGAAAAGTCAGCTGGAAGATTATTAGATTTTTGAGAGTAACATTTCTATCTTCTGTGATAATACTTCTGCTATATGCTTATCTAAAAACCCCATTTTACACTCTAAAGCTAAGCATATAGAGTTTAAATATCATTTCATCAGAGACTATGTTCAGAAGGGAATTATCAATTTAAACTTTGTGGATACAGATCATCAGTGGGCTGATATCTTTACAAAACCCCTTGCTAAAGATAGATTTAAATTTATTCTGAAAGATATAAGTATGGACTTCTGTCCAGAATAAAATATTCATCTGATGAATTTTTTTTCTCAGATGATATATGTCTAAACTCTGAAGTATTTCTTCTTTTTAATTCTGTGTTTACTTATTTGTGTGTAAATCTAAACCAACAAGACTCAGAGGATCTGAACGTTGCC
This sequence comes from Lathyrus sativus, assembly GCA_963859935.3. Classification (NCBI taxonomy): domain Eukaryota; kingdom Viridiplantae; phylum Streptophyta; class Magnoliopsida; order Fabales; family Fabaceae; genus Lathyrus; species Lathyrus sativus. Next base: position 199,119,527 of record OZ012737.1, read on the forward strand.
TAACGTTTCATTTCTCAAGAAGTTTCAGAGGCACATGCAAGAAAACACGTGTAGCTCAGAATCTGAAAAGATAGAGTGCACCATACTGAATTGATGTTTGAGGTATTGCTTTGAAAATCCAAAATCTCTTGATTTTTCCCCCTTCTGTCAGAATATTAAATGCTTGATATGATTTTATTCTTTACATTAGTTGCTTGATATGATTATGTTTCACTTCATTCAATGCTTATGTGTACCCGTGAGATCTTGTGTCTTTTTTGCATGCCCTAAATTGCTCTATATATTCTCACAACACTTCGCAAATCACACTTTACACTCTTTACACTTCTCATATGCATTTCTGTCTTCTCTATTGTTTCCATCTCATTTCAAAACCCAAAACCTCTCGTAAACCCAGACGCATCTCAAGAACATCAATGGCATCATCATCTTCAACATCTGCTTAGATGCAAACCTCAACTGCTGCTGCATCATCTCCAAATGCTGCTGTTTCATCTTCAACTGCTGTTGTTTACAAGGAACCAGTGAGAACTCTTCTCACTCCAATCAAGGATCTTGAGGTTCTGTGTGAGAACTTTGTGGATTTTGAATCCATTAAAGAAAATGGTTTTGATCTCTACCCAACCATCAAAACTCAGAACTGGGAAAAGTATTTTGACAGGATGATGGGTCTTGTTTATCCAACATTGGTGAAGGAGTTCTAGATACACGCTCAAGTTTGCCCTAAGTTCATTCATTCTTCTGTTCTTGGAAAGGAAATTGTTATCATTAAGAAGTTAATCAGACAACTGATTGAGTATAAGGAAACTGATGGAATCACAAGTATGGCTACTGCTTGTGTGGACTTGTCTGAAATTTTTCAAGAAGTTTGTGTTTCTGGGGAACCATCTAACAAAGTCAGAGATCTGAATCCTGTTTACAGAATCTGGGCTAAGATTTTCATGAGTTCTATCTTTCACAGAAAATCTTCAAACTCTCCAGATTATGTCAACTCAGAACAAATGTACTTCATGTTCTGTATGTGTAAAGGCAAGAAGGTGGATCTGCCTTATCTTCTGTTCAGTCATCTTCTGAACCATATAAAGGAAACAAGAGAAGAAGTAAGGGTTAAGGCTGGAAAGATCAGAAATTGGATCCCTATGGGAAGACTGATATCAGACATTCTAACAGAGAATGGTCTTGTGAAGCATCTGACTGATGCTGGAGTGACAGATGATCTGTCTTATATTGTAGGATCTGTCATCAATGGGAACACTCTGAAAAGGATGAAGGTCATTTCAGAGCTTGCAGGCAAACCAAAGAAGTTTAACTCTGAGGAAGTCAGCAGAAGGAGAATTCCTTTAGCAGATTTTCCTATGTTCAGTGCTGATGAACCTAGGAACATCATTCTGACATTCATTGCTGATTGTTTGAAGAATGGTATCCCTCTGCCTGCTAACATAGTTCAGAAAGAAGGAGAAGTATTGCCAAATCTTCTGAGAGAAAGGCGCAAGAAGAGGAAAGCTGAGGAAGGATCTGTTGCACAACCTAAGAGGAAAGCCTCTGATGCTGCTGACGAACCAGAAAAGGACAAGAAGCAGAAGGAAAATCCTCCAGAAGCTAGCTTGGAGGAAATAAGAGAAACAATTCAACAAGTATTAACATCTGATCCAAAACCTTCTGCCCCTTCACCCTCACCTTCACCTCCACCATCTCCTCCTCAACCATCTGAACCTCATTCATCTGAACCCATTTCATCTCCTCATACACATTCTCAACCATCTTCTGTTCAACAACCATCTGAACCCCCTCTACAAAAATCTTCTGATCAACAACCTCCTCAATAAACACAATCTAAACCACCACAACAACCATCTTCTGAACCACAAAAACAATCTGAACCACTCTCTTCTACTCAACCACCAAAAGAACCAACCATCCCAAATCCTGAATCCTCTATCCCACAAACATCTGAAGACATTCTGGATGTGCAACCCATTGCAACCATGTATGTCTTATCTTCCACTTCATGTCATTCAACTGAATCATCTGATTCTGATGAATCTGAAGTCCCCTCACCAACTAGCTTACAAATTCCTGATCCTTATAAACCACTATCATCTGACCTACCTGCTTCTGACCACCCTCTTCGCTTCAAATTTAACTTCACAGATTTTATACCACCCTCATCTGATGTTGTTACATTAACACCATCTGATGGTGACACCTCTACTCCTCAACTCACCATACCACAAACATCCATACCACAACCATCTGAACCACAACCATCCATTCCCCAACCATCTGAACAACCACCATCTGAACAACCATCATCTGATCACCCACCTCCTGAACAAAACCAAACACCTCCTGAACCATCACAAAAAGTCACCATAGAAGACTTTCTGAACCCCAAATCCAGATCAGATGTTTCTACTCTGTTCAAGAATTTCAAGAAGGAAATGTGTATGGGGATTGCTTCTGTAGAAAAAGAGTGCATGGCTAGTATGGATCCTGCTGAATATGAAGCTTCTTGGAACAGATTCATCTCAAAGTTCAACTCTGCTGCATCTGATCTCAGAACACTTTGTGCTGATGATGCAAAGGCAAAATTTGCTGAAATGGTCAGACAGACTCTGCTGAGAATTCTCACAACCCCAGTGCTTCTTTTGGAAGATGCTCCTGCTGAAGATACTGCAATGATAGAAGATACTCCTGCATCTGACATGGAGATTGATCATCCTATGGCAACTGCATCTGCTTCTGAACCCTCTGCATCTGAGATGAAGATTGAGACTCCAGATGTTGTCCAATAAGTTAAGGAAATCAGATCATGGATGATAAAATAGGAACAGACTACTGAAGAGATCAAGACTTGGATGGCCAAGCAAGAAGAGTCCACTGCTAAGATTACTGATCTTCTGACCTTGATTGCTTCTCGCCAGCCCTAGTTTTCTTTTCCATGTTTTTGCATTCTTGTTTTGCACTTGTTTTCTGTTATTCTATTTTTCTATCATCTGTTGTATGAACATCTTATCTTTTTGTTCTATTTGAATCTGAATGAATCTGGCTGTTATGTTTTTCATTTATGTGTTAAGTTTTTCTCTTCTTCTGTTATCTTTTCTGTCTTTTAAATTCTTTTTGATTATGACAAAATGGGGGAGAAAGAGAATTTGATTGTTCAATCCATAAGCAATACTAAAATGAAATTCAGACATAGTATTAATCTAACATTGAATCTTAAGACTTTCAGATCTTATTATTTCATCTGACAAAAATTATCTGAAGTTACCCTGAGAATTACCCAACCAGGCTCTTATCATTGAAAGCATTTGAATCTGATTCTGGAAGATATACCAGACTCTTCATTTGAAAGAAATCATCAGACTCTGATTCTGGAAGATATACCAGACTCTTCATTTGAAAGAAATCATCAGACTCTGATTCTGGAAAGCATCCAAGCTCTAATTCTTTCTCTCAACAAGGATTTCTACCAGGTTCTGAAATATACTCAAGCAAAAAGGGAAGTGTTCTCTTCTATTAGAGTATTCATTTCAGGGGGAGATTCTTAATCTCAGGGGGAGTTATATATTTTATCTCTCTTTATTGAACAAAATTTCCTATGTTTTGTCATCATCAAAAAGGGGGAGATTGTTAAAACACAGATTGGTGTTTCTTATATCTCTATGTTTTGATGATAACTTTTATGGACTTTTATATTTAGAAAATATATACTCTAAAATTTGTTCAAGTATTATTGTTTCAGGTATTAAATTGAAAACTCTTAAAAAAGCAAAATACATAAGTACAAGAAACTATGCAAGGCTCTGAAGCATCAGATGCAAGACTATCAGAAGATTCTGAAGCGCTGCCAGAAGGATCTGAAGTAGAAGCTACAGAATGATCTGAAGCGTTAATGAAAGAAGTGTACAAAGAGTTGAAATCTTTGATCTAACCAGACTCTGAAGTTCTTTTCACTGCAAGAACAGAGGCTTTGATAATCAGACTCTTATCATTAATATTCACGCCCAAGCACTTACTGCTGTATACTCTGATGAAGACTTTGATCAAGATTAAGACTCTGATATATTAAAGATCTGATCATCTATCAAGGCTCTGAACATCTCAATTATTTTAGCTCTGATCATCTTAAAGTATTTCATTCTTTAAGCTTGCTACAAGTTCTGAAGTTCAGATTATGAAGACTTCACCCTGAAGGAAGCTTGTTGAAGAAGCTGTAAACCTGATTGGACGTGGTGCTACTTCTAAAGTAACCAACGACTATTTTGTCCAAAGAAGTGACGTGGGGCGAATCCCAAGGCTTCTACAACCATACTTTTCCTGCAGAAAGCATATCTCTGCCCATACTTTTTGGTAATGAAAAGTCTTATATTCTAATATAATATTCAGCTGCACATCACTCAAAGCATATTGGAAAAGCTATAAAAGGATAACTTCTACAACATTTTGAAGTTGCTAATTTCCTGCTCATCACTTGCTCATTGCTAGTTCACTCAGAAAGAAATATTCTTACACGCTTGATTCATCAAAGTGAAAATCTCACAAAGATCTTATTCATTTGATCTTTCATAAAACTGTATAGCTTTAGTTGTACTTAATCTTAAGTGTAAATATCACAGTTGTGATACAGCTTACTAGAAGCATTCAAACACTTGTTAATTTACATTAATTTGTAAGAAGTACCTTAAGAAGACCAAGGTGTGGTCAGTAGTTCTTGAGAAGACTAAGACAATTATTCTTAGTGCTTACTATTGTAATTAGTTGATTAATAGTGGATTAAGTCCTTGTGGAGAAAGGCAAATCATCTTTGATAAGGTGGACTGGAGTAGTTGAGTTCAACGAACCAGGATAAAAATCTTGAGTTGTTTTTATTGCCATATTTATTTAAACTCTTATTCAACCCCCCTTCTAAGTGTTTTTCTCACCTTCAATAAGTACGATATTAAGGCAATAAAGGCTCCTTCCATTTTTGTTTTGATGCCTCTTCAATATGTTAGGAAACTGTCGGTGAATTGGTGGTGGGTGCCTGACTCCAAATGGCAACTGATAAATGTGTTTACGGCTGGAAGTTGACAAAGGTAACCGTGTTTGGAACAATGCCATTTATTTGTGAAATTTCCTCTCTCGGCTTGAAATTGTCTGAGGCTGTTAGAAATGACGATTGGCATTAAAATACAGGTTGCAAATTTGGATCTGAGGCTGAAGCTAAACGAAATGGAAGAGCTGGCCGAGGGGTAAGTTATCTTGCAAGAGCCTTCAGACCCAGAACCCGGTTTATCAACTTGTTGCAGAGGATTGAATTTCCTCACTAGGTCAAGGAGTTCCATACCCTGTTATGGACAGTTCTTAAAAGCCGATAACCGCCAATTGGTCCGTTGAAGCGATATGAAAGATGTGCTGATATTTATGCTTCGAGAAACCTCAAGCGTCAAGAAACCTGATTACCGCGCCACTCTTGTTACTATACATCGAGGATTCCATCGGGATTGTATCCTTATCAGGCGAGCTTATTTCATCCTTCTGATATGACTCATGGTTTTTATTATCTTGATGGGGTGTTCTTTATGAATGCCAGGTTTGTATTTTTTTGATTATCTGATTCCTCTTTTTTCTTTCCATACACTTGTGGAGCAAAACATACGTGGTCACGATGTTACAGTTAACATGGAGGCCGCTGCTACTGAAGTCCCGAAGTGACTGCTGTTACTACTAAAGGTTCGAACAACGGTTGTTTTGATTCAAAGTCATTTAAGTACATATCAGCAAATGTTGCAAGCATGTTCACATAAACGTTCTTCCATATGCTGCTTTGGCTAATTGTTGATCTTGACTTTCTTGCTAAAATCTCTCTGAATTTCCTTTCGTTGTGATTGCAGCATTTTAAATGGCAACGAGTGCTCTTGAAGCTGCAGATATCATGTCATAATGTTGCAGCAATGAAGTACAAAGCCTCAAGCTGGTTGCCTTAAATGTCTCTCCATCAACCAAGATCGATGCCTTAAAAAACGGACCGAAACACAGCTGCAACATGGGCAAATCCTTGCGCCATCGTCATTCACCCGAGGAAGCTGTTGTGATGCCATTTGAATGTGGCTGTCACTTAGATCGGCGTAGTTGCTTGCCGTAGCCTTAGTCTTGGATAGGGATCAATACCTTCTTCTTAACTTTATTTGAAGATTACAACAAACAGTTTGTAAACTTTCCCTGACAAAAAACTCCTCAACATTAGCAGTTGGAGTAATCATGTTATGTAATACTTTATTTCTTTTCCATGAAGGCTTTAGAAACTTTAAGTTTGTCTCCTTAAGGCCTTTTTATGTGTACGATGCAACTTTACGACTTCAATCCAATTGGTTTTCAATGAAATTTCTCTTAACTTATATATGCTTGAATTGATCCTGAGGAACTTGGTTACCATACGGGCTACATTTCGCGAATATGAACTTAATCAAAAGAACGTGAACTTTCACCGACAAATCTTACTATAGCCTCATGTAAACTTCTACGACGTCAATTTTGGAACCTTGAGTTTTTATTTAAAAATACCTCTCTCTTGACGACTAAAAGAGGGGTTTTGGTAAGAGATAATCCATGAAATTTAAAACCAACCAATGCATTTGTTTTGGATGTTTCACAGGGTTCGACATGAACACGGACCTCGAGTTCATAAGCTTAAGTTGATGAAATTGAACCATTTGTATCTTCTTCCAAAATTTGAGCATTGCAACTTCCACAAATTCAAACGATGATGCGGATTTCACGAGTCTTGATTTGGTTTTGACGATAACTTGCACAAACTTGATTCAACACAATTCAACTTTATCATTTTGAAAGCAACAATGCTCCCGAACTATCAATCTGGGCTCCTTTCTCGATCCTAAAGATGCAACCTTACTTGCCACGCACCCATAGCTAGTATTGAATGACTAAACTCAACATTTAATGGAAAAAATGATTTGATCTATGATTGAACCTGTCGCCTGCGTAAAACTGATTAGTCGTAATACATATATGCGATTGTAAAAAAATAAAACAAGCAGGAAATAAGCACAAAGAGGCGGAATCTTATGGTCAAAAATTAAGGTGCGACAGTTTTGTGTAGGAAGCATTGTTGTAGCTGCTACTTTTGCCTTGTTTTTGTGTTTTTGGCTTGTTTTTGCATGCTCCCTTAGGGCCTCCTAGTCCAACTTAATTTTCTATTAAGATTGAAGTAGGATAGACATTAGGAGTTTAATCCATGCATGATAACATTAGGTTAGTCCCTTTTAACCTCAACTTTAGGTTCATCTTTTGCATGCTAACATTAGGATAGAATTTCCTTCCGCATCCCGATCTTAGGGCCATTTTGTATGACAACATTAGGACCAAGTTTTATTTAGACATTCCGTGCGTCTTTCTCTTCTTCTCATCTCAAAATAACTTCAAAACACTTAATAAATATGATGAACATTGTGCGCCATGAGCCTTAAGTATATGTGAAATGATGAGCAAGGGGTCTCTCATTGCTTGTCTAGAGTGTTTAGCGTATGTCCCGTCTGGGGGTGATCATGCGACGCATTCGTTCCTATATCATAGAATTTAGTGCAATGTGAATCTCAAACCCAATCGATTCACTTCTCTTAAAACTCACAAACAAATGCAAATATTTTTCATCCTTCGGGATCGTTCATCAAACTTATTTTCAGAAAGAGTATGTTATATTTCCGTTTTATCGCAAACAAACATCGACTCTAACTGCTGGAATATGAATTTAACTTCGCTCATAAAAAACACTAAGAAACCCGTGCTTAGCCGAACTAAGGATGCTCTGATTTCTCATACCAGATAAGGATACGCAGGCACAAGACGACGGTGTCTTGGCGAATAACTTTCCCCTTTTCACTCGTAGTTTTCCGAACTACGTTGACTCTGACTTTCCCATTTCACGAGGGAATACGTAGGCATAGGGCGGCGAAGTCCTATCGAGTCTTCTTTTGTTTCTTTCCTTTTCATTAGCAGTAGTCTCTAGATAACACACCATTTGATTAGACAACAAACGTGGATCCCGTTGAGTACAACGGATGCGAGGGGGTGCTAACATCTTCCCCTCGCATAACCGACTTCCGAACCCAAGATTTGGTTGTGATGACCTTGTCTTTCTTTTCATGTTTTCTTCAATCGTTTCCTTTCCCTACATCGTGATAAATAATGTTTGGCGGTGACTGTTATGTTCTTTCAGCCAAGTGTTTTTCATAGTTGCGACAGCTGGCGACTCTGCTGGGAACGCTGGTTGCCTATGCGAGTCAATCCTAACGCTTGTTTGTTTCTGTTCTTTGGGTGTTTATTCTTTATGCTTTATGTGCATTATATGTTGTATATTATTGCATTTTCATTATATCATTGCATTTGATTACTGTTGCCATATTATTCGGTTGTTGCTATGTTGTTGGGTGAGTTTGTTCCATGAGAGATAAGCCCACTACCCAGGCTTGAGTATACACTTAGGATTAGAGTGGAGAGTAGTGTGGCTTGAGTGGCGTCTGGCCACATGTAGTTGACACGAAATTCACGTTTAAAGGAGGCTTTCTTTGGAGATACCCTATCATGTGCGTTTGGTGGATATGATAGGGTGTTGACTTAGAGAGCTTACGACTTTGGAGATCGTTCATGGGAAATCGGTTGAGGCCTCCTTGATTGATGATGATACTAAACCAAAAATGGTGAACGTATCATCATTTCTCGATCCAAGAGTCCATGATATTGATGACCTACATAGGATGCCTCTATCCAAGACTAGAACCCACATGTGAGAGGGGTTGGGTTTTCTTTGCAGGAATCCTTGACTTTCAACCAATCCGGTTTTCTAGTTTTCTTATCAGTATGGACTTATCAGCCTTATATTCTGGTATTCTGATTAACTCAACGTTCTGGTATTTTGATTAACTCAGCATTCTGGTATTCTGGATTTCTTGTCAGAGCAAAATTTTGGTCTTATTCAGTCAGCAACACAACAACTATTCTGAGCATCTAGATACCTTGATCCCATGTTTGCATTTGCATAATCATGTTGCATCCTAACATGCATGTGTGTGTATTTTTAGGTTCTCGTCTTACCCTTGATTCTGGCTGTCTGAGGTTTATAGAGATGGATACAGGCAGAAAGAAGATCATTGTGTATAAGTTCCCATATTCTGAATTGGGTCCTCTTCATGATTTAATTGCTCTGGTTGATTATGGTGCTCGCGAAGACTTCAAGAAGGATTATGGGAGAATTATGAGTTTTGCCCGCAATGTTACTGATTATGAGTATAAGGCTATCCACACTCTTCTACAGTTTTACGACCCTCCGCTGCGGTGTTTCACCTTCTCGGATTATCTATTGGTTTCGATGTTAGAAGAGTATGCATTTATCTTGGGAGTTCATGTCTAGGACAGGGAGCCATTCTATTATTCTAAGGAGGATCCTGATCTCGACGATCTTATCGCCACTCTTTATTTAAGAAAATTTGTGTTGGTGGATAACGCTGCTAGTAAGGGAGGAGTTTCTGGATTTACTATGGATTTCTTGGTGAGTGAAGCTCGAAAGTATGCTAAAGACGGTTGTTGGGTGGTTTTCAACTCTATCTTAGCTCTGTGTGTCTATGGTATTGTTATGTTCCCCAATGTGGCAGATTTTATGGATATGAGTGTTGTTCGCCTCTTTATTACTGTTAAGAGTCCCACATCAGACAATATATGGCATGAACATGTGTTTATAAGTGGGGGTAATCCTCACTCTACCAACCGGTTTTATAGGGTTGAGTTAGGCCCAACATAATTTCTTAACATGGTATCAGAGCCTCGTTTAAGATCCGGTGGGCCACTTTCTATGGTTTCCACTATCGGGCCATCCACCATTTATTTCCATGCTTCAGTTGTCTAGTCCTGAGCGTGAGGGAGTGTGTTAAGAGTCCCACATAGGACAATATATGGCATGAACATGTGTTTATAAGTGGGGGTAATCTTCACTCTACCAACCGGTTTTATAGGGTTGAGTTAGGCCCAACCACAATTTCTTAACAATTATGAAGAATCCTGTGCCTACTCTCTTAGGAGACTTGTATCATTCGGTACACTATAAGAATGAGAAGAGGAGAGGAAGGATGGTTTCTTGTTGTGCACCACTTCTCCATAAGTGGTTTATGGATCACCTTCCTCGTTCTAGAGCTTCTGTTGATTCTAGGAATTCTTCCGGGTGGTCTAAGAGATTAATGGGTCTGACCGCGAAGGATATTGTCTGGTTTAAGCGTGAGTTGCTTGGCAAGGAGATTATTTCTAGCTGTGGAAATTTCCCGAATATGCCTTTGTTGGGGAGAAAATGGGGAATTAAATATAACCCTTCTTTTATCGTTAGACAATTTCGATACGCCTTGAGGAAGCCACTGAAAGACGAGGATGTTCAAGAGTCCTTATTCTTCACTGGGGCAGCTGACCCAGTTGTATTACAGAGAATTGTATACGCATGGGGTAAGATCCATCAGAAGGGAAAACTTTCTTTGGGCAAGAGGGATTGCAGGTGATCCTAATGTAGAGTGAATTCAGAAGAGGGTCAAGGAAGTGTCATTGTTGTTCTCCGTTGAAGAGCCTCAGTATCCGTTGATGATCAAGCAACCCACAATGATGGAGATTCAGAAGTTTAACAAACTCTGGGAAGAGAAGGAAGAATTGCGCAAGGAGAATGGGGAATTGAAGAGGGAGATCAACCAGCTGGGACATAATCGGAAGGAAGCTGTTTACATAGCCAAAGTGAAAACAGAGATGTTGGTAAAAAAAGGAGAAAGAACTGTTAGATGAGGTCAAGAACAGAGAGTGAGTAGGTCAAGATCTGAAGAATACCAATGACATGTTGTAGTAGAGAAAGAAATATTTGGTTAGAGCTCATCTTGAGATGTCCAAATTCAACAATCAATGGAACGCTACAGTGACGGCCCACAAGAGGAAAGAAGATGAACTCTGTGACCAGATTGAGAAGTTAAAGTTGCAACTTGAAGTCAAGGAGAGAGAGGTTATAGTAGAATCATCTCACATGTGCAAAAGTGAGAAGCAGCTCAGAGAAACCTTGTCATCCCTCGAGGAGCTCAAAATTCAAGCAGAAATAAAGAAGCCTAAACTCGAGGATCCTAAACTTAAGGATGTCTTTGGTAAAGATGGTTGGGAGGAACATTGCTGATATCTAGGAGGTGTCATACACAGGAGATATCTCCTCATCCAGGAGTTGATTTATAGACCGAAGTATCCTAATATGAAGAAGTTATTCAAGGAGATTCATACTTGGTGCAAGGAGCATAGCGGTTGGGGAGGGTTGTCTTTGGTAGATACTAACAATATGTCTTAGTAGTTTTTCTCTTTTGTATCTGATCATCGCCATGTTTGTTTGTTAGGATCTTTGATTCTTGTATTTGACTATCTTTTTCATTTGTGGATTGTATGAGTTGACTCATTGTTGTTCTCTTACCTATGAGCAGATCTTATTGGTGTTTCGTCTATCTCTAATGTTTGTTTATGTAGAAACTGGAATCAAGGGGCAGATCGCCCTATAAATATTCAAACATGTTTGCATTTGCGTTCACATATTCATTTGCATAGTAGGTGTTCCTAGTGGTTTTGTTCTCATCGCTGTCTAGTTTTCTCTTCAGCAGGATTGCAGACTTTGGATTTCACAGATATTCTACCAGAGGAAATCAACGAAGGGTGATGGAACAAGTGCAGACCGAACTTCAAGAGGTTCAAAACTGCATGACTCAATTCATGGAGTTAATGCAAAATATGGCTCAGGGGAAGAAATAGTTAAGAACCTTGGTCCAACCTTTGATTGCTCGTATAGATGAAGATGGTGTTATTCATGGTGGTGCTGGTGTGGTCCCTCTACCTGTTAGTGGTGCTGGTCCTCAGGGTGGAAGTATTCCTATCGTTGTCATTCCTCCTAGCGGAGACGTTGCTGGTGGCATTCCTAGAGTAGTTGTTGGTGGGGGAACTGTGTGCTTTACATGACGATGTTGGCCATCAGTGGGAAGATGATCGTTAGAAGGGTGCTTTCTCCAGGAGTGATTTAGATGTCGATCTTCTGTCTAAAGCCGACAAGAAGTTCAAAATGATCAAAGAAAGGATGCGCGCATATGAAAATCAGAACACTATTGGTCTTGATATGATTGACCTTGGCTTAGTCCCTGGAGTGAGAATCCTCCCTAAGTTCAAAGTGCCAAATTTCGGTAAGTACAAGGGGACTACTTGTCCCAAGACTCACATTTGGGCATACTACAGAAAGATGTCAGCTTACTCGGATGACGAAAAACTTTTGATGCATTTCTTCCAAGACAACCTGGCTAGGGCCTCATTAGAATGGTATATAGGGTTGGAAAAGAAACATATCAAGAGTTGGAGGGACCTCACAGAAGCTTTCATCCGATACTATCAGTACAACAGCGACATGGCACCGAATAGGATGCAACTGCAGAATATTTCTCAGAGAGGTAATGAGAGCTTCCCAAAGGTGGCATGGACTAGTGACCAGAGTTAAACCTCCGATGATGGAGCGAGAGCTTATCAATATGTTCATGGGTACACTTCAAGGTTCGTATTACAAAAAGCTGGTAGGATGTATGTCGGCTGGATTTTCAGATCTGGTAATGGTGGGGGAGAGGGTAGAAAGTGGAATCAAGAGTGGTAAAATTCAGAGTGGAACTGGATCCTCAGTTGGAGGAAGTAAAAATCCCTATGCTGGAAACACAAAGAAGAATGAGGGTGACACTAATTCCATATCCTCCTATCGTGGTAAGGGCAAAGCTCAGCAAAATTACACTCAGCAGGTTGCTACTGTAGCCATTTTGGCTACGCTGCAACAATAGATTAATGCTCCTCGCCATATCCCGATAGGCCGAGAACAACAAATTAGCAGTTTGAAACTCCACCAATGTCGTACTCTCAATTGTTATAGCATTTACTTCAGTTGCATTTAGTATAGAAGGGAACTCTGACACCTCTCACTAGAAATCCTCCGCCAAGATATGATGTCAATGCTCAGTGTGAGTTTCATTCTAGAGCACCAGGGTACAATATTGACAATTGTAAGGCATTCAAGCACAAAGTACAAGAGTTTTTGACTCCAAAGCCATTAATTTCACCAATGAAGGACCTAATGTAATTCAGAACCCAATGCAAAATCATGGGGTAGCAAGAGTCAATGCCATTGAAGGTAGGGAGAGGTTAAATCTGGTGGCTGATGTGAACAAGTTGAAGACTCCACTAAGGGTTGTCAAAGAGAGCTTGCTGAAAGGGGATGTTTTCTCGGGTTGTGCTTCCGATTGTCAGGGATGTGAATTGCAGCCAGAGGGTTGTGACCTTTTAAGAGGTGGTATACAAAAATTGATGAATGACTGACGTCTACAATTTGACAGAGTTGATGTTGAGGATGAGATTAATAATGATGGTAAGGATATCGCAACGATTTCGATTCCGCACAAGACTATACATATTTCAGTGCCGACGTGGTAGGCACTTGTAGTCATCACTACGCCCAGACCAATTCTGTATGAGAGTACTAAGGCGATCCCATGGAACTATGGGGCTAAAGTATTTTGTAACGGACAGAAACAAGAGCTAGTTGGTTCTTCGGATGTTGCGTCCACTATGGATAATATGGTTGGTGTTGGGGGTATCACCACACAGTGGTAGAGTCTTCTCTTCACCGAATGTTAACGTTGATAAGTCATACAAGGGTAAAGGAAAGTTGGTTGTTGAGGATTATGTGCAACCGTAATCTGGTGACAATTCTTTCTTAAAAGATGTAGAAAATTTATGAGGTTAATTCGTAAAAGTGACTACAAGATTTTTGACCAGTTGAATCAGACACCGTCAAAGATCTCTATTCTATCCTTGCTCCTGTGTTCCGAACGCATCGTAATGCTTTGTTGAAGATATTGAATACCGCTTATGTGCCTCAGGAGATTTCGGTTAATCAACTTGAAAGTGTGGTGGCACATGTGAATGCCTAGAATGGTTTGGGATTTACTGATTTGGATTTGACACATGCCAGAAGGAATCATAACAACGCCTTGCATATTTCCTTGGAATACAAAGGTTCTTTATTGTCGCATGTCTTAGTAGATACAGAGTCTTCACTGAATGTGCTGCCAAAAAAAAGCCTTGATGAAGCTTGATACATAGGGGATGATCTACAGGTCAAGTGATCTGGTCATGCGGACATTTGATCGATCAAAGAGATCAGTGTTTGGAGAAGTAGTGATGCCAATCCAGGTGGGACCCGAGATTTTTGATATGACATTTTATATCATGGATATTCAACCGACCTATAGTTGTTTTCTAGGCGGCCCTTGAATACATGCTGCTGGGGCAGTAATGTCTACTCTGCATCAGAAGTTGAAATATAAGGTGGAGGGTAAAGTGGTCACGGTTTATGGAGAAAAGGATATAATGGTTAGCCATTTGTCGACATTTAAATATGTGGAAGTTGATGGAGAAATCCATGAAACATTGTGCCAAGCCTTTGAAGTCGTTCAAATTCAGAAGGAGCGTCTCGTGGAGGTTAAAGGGCCCGAGGTTTCAATGTCTTCATTCAAAGAAGCGCGTGAGTGGTTGAGTTCAGTGGTTCTTAGAGGTGGGGCCAGGTTCTTGAGGTTCTGCTAAAACAAGATAAGTTTGGGTTGGGGTATAAGCCATCAAAGTGATCGCAAGACCCCCCAAGATATAGAGGTCCCGCCAGATTTACAAGCGTTGGGGTTATCTTCGACATAATTCATGCAATAGAGGATGATGAAGTGGATAGTGATTGTGATATGGATACCTGGATCCATCCATGTGTTCCTGGTCAACAATTGTGCAACTGGTCTGCCGAAGAAGTCATCCAAGTCACCTATGAAGAGTTATTTTTTTAATTGTTTTTGCATATGTTAAGTCCTACATTCTGCCCAAGATGTAGTGACTCATCTGTAGGGCCTCTCTGTTTATTTTCAATGTCATAATGAATAAAATATGTTTTGCATTCAAATGTTTCATTCCCTATTTTCCCTTTTTGCTTTTACATTATTTAAAAGAAAAATGGTAATGTGTTCTTGTTTGTTCATTGTTGCATTCATAGTAAACACAAAGCATCGTTCCTGCAGGTCTCTCGTCTTGGGGCCCACCGATAATGATTAAGTTATGGCTCGATATGACTTTAATAATCCCATTTATCAAGTCAAAGAAGAGACTGGCGAAGACTGTGAACTTCCTGAGGAATTAGCCAGACTTTTGAAATAGGAGGAAATGATCATTTTGCCTCATCAGAAGGATATTGAAGTTGTTTATCTGGGCACCGAGGATGTTAAGAAGGAAGTCATAATTGGAGCTACCTTGGAAGATAGTGTCAAGAGAAGATTGGTTGAAATGCTTCAAGAGTATGTGGATATCTTCGCTTAGTCTTACCAAGACATGCCTGGGCTCGATACAGACATCATGGTACATCGTTTACCTCTCAGAGAAGAGTGTCCTCTAATCAAGCAAAAGTTGAGAAGAACTAGACCAGACATGGCAGTCAAAATTAAAGAAGAGGTTCAGAAACAGTTAGATGTTGGGTTTCTTGCTGTGACAAATTATCCTCCGTGGGTTGCTAATATTGTCCCTATACCTAAGAAGGATGGAAATGTCAAATTGTGCATTGATTATAGAGATTTGAACAGAGCAAGCCCAAAAGATGATTTCTCGCTTTCTCATATTGACGTGTTGGTCGATAATACTGCTCAGTTTTTTGTGTTTTCCTTCATGGATGGCTTCTCTGGGTACAATAAAATCAAAATGGCCCTAGAGGACATGGAGAAGTCTACTTTTATAACACCGTGGGGAACTTTCTGTTATAAGGTAATACCCTTTGGATTGAAAAATACTAGGGCAACCTATCAGCGGGCGATGGTGACACTCTTTCATGATATGATTCACAAAGAGATTGAGGTCTATGTTGATGACATGATCACAAATTCACAAATGGAGGAAGAACATATGGTTAATCTGTTAAAGTTGTTTGAGAGGTTAAGGAAATTCAAGCTGAGGTTGAATCCGAATAAGTGTACCTTCGGGGTAAGATGTGGTAAACTGTTGGGTTTCATTGTTAGTGAAAGAGGTATCGAGGTAGATCCTACTAAAATAAGAGCAATACAAGAGATGCCTGAGCCGAAAACAGAAAAAGAGGTTTGTGGTTTCTTAGGGAGGTTGAATTACATTGCTAGGTTCATCTCTCATCTTACAGCCACGTGTGAACCAATATTCAAATTGTTGAGAAATATCAAGCGGCCAGGTAGAATGAAAACTGTCAAAAAACATTTGAAAAGATAAAAGAATATTTGCAGGAACCTTCGGTACTCATGCCTCCGGTAGCAGGAAGACTTTTGATTATGTATCTTATGGTTCTTGAGAACTCAATGGGGTGTGTGCTCGGTCAACACGACGAGACAGGTAGAAAAGAGCCTGCCATCTACTACCTGATTAAAAAGTTTACTGATTGTGAGTCGAGGTACTCAATGTCGCTACCGCGAAAATAAGGTGCCGGCAAAACAGAAGAGTCACCACCTTTCGTTATTTATCCCACAGAAGGGGAAAGAAAACAATCGGAAAAACCTGATGAAAAGGTATAAGACAAGGTCATCACAACCATGTCTGGGTTCGGGAGTCGGTTACACAAGGGGAAGGTATTAGCACCCCTCACGTCCGTTGTACTCAACGGGATCCACGCTTGTTATGTTTATCTGATGGGTTGGTTTTAACTTTCTACCTATCAAGGCTGGTCTGAAAAGAAAAGAAAATTGACTCGGCAAAGCATCACGCTTCGTGCCTACGTATTCTCATCAAAGAACGAGAAATCAGAGTCAACGTAGTTCGGTTAACTACGGGTAACGGATGGGGGAAGGTGGCTCGTCAATACGTCAGTATTGTGCCTACGTACTCTCAACATATATGAGAGATCAGAGCTTACGTAGTTCGGGATAATACGGATTACGGGGGTTCAGATTCATCTGTTTTTCCGAGTAGGGTTAACAAACAGTTCCAGTAGTTTGGTGTATGCAGCTCGCTCGTCAGAGGCTCGTGCGTTACCGTTTGCGGTAGAACTGAGAGTTAACGACACTCTTTTCTTCAAAAAAGTTTCTCTTGAGTTAAGGGCCCACGGGGAAAAAAGAAGGTTTGAAGTTTGTTTTCTATCTTTTACGGAAGAAGTGTTTTTTATGGATGTTTGCAACTAATATCACACTAGAAACTATGACTTAGGAGTGAATGTGTCGCATGTCACCCAAAGGGTACCATACTAAACATCCTGATTATTGGAAGGAAACCCTCCAATAACCATTTCCTAAGTAACTTAAGGCTCGTAACGTACTATATCAATTAACCTTTATTACTGTATTTTGATTTGTTTGAAGATGAGAAGGAGAGGGGACACAACTAACGGGAAACTATCAAGTCCTAACAATTGTCATGCCAAGGATTCATCCTATGGTTGAGGTTAGGAGGGAACTAACTAATGTTATCATGCATGGTTAGAACCCTAATGTCTGTCATAACTTCTCTTGAACAAGAGAAGTTAGAGTCCCTAAAGGAACATGGCAAAGGAAAGCAACAGCAAAAGAAATAATCTGAAAGAATAAAACTGTAAGTAAAATGCATGCAATGCAGCAATACAAGCAGAAGGAGACAAACTCAACTTCTAGAGCAAACAAGCAAAAGCAACACAATACACAGGCAAGGGAGACAAACTCAACCTTCAGCCAACAAGCAAAGCCAAACAGTAACAGATAAGCAGAGGGAGACAGACTCAACCTCTCATGCAAACAAGCAAAGGGAGGCAAGCTCAACCTTTCAATGCACTTAGGCCTAGAATCAACTACATGAAAGCCTATTCTAATGCAACACACCAAATAAACAGTCACACAGATACAGTTAAACAGCAAACACAACAGAGCAACACAACAACACTCCAGCAGTCTGACAGATTGTCTTCTAGTCCAAGTTATCTGTCCAAGCTATCCAAGAGAGAAGGGAATAAGGACTTCATCTTCAAGCTTCAACTTGCTCCATCAAGAGATGATATGAATTAACATAAAGATTATTGCATGATGAGGGGAAGCATGATGGAAACCAAGGGAATCCATCATGGCACTCAACCACTCATCTAAGATTGGTATCCTCAAAGGTTTTACCTTTTGTGGTAGGCCTTTAGTCCTTCCAAAGAAGGGACTAGGTTCCCACAAAGGAACCTTGCATCATTGGATAGGAAATGGAATGTAAACCAAAGCAAACTACAATTGTGAAAAAGGAAGAAACTCCTAAAGGCTCTAAAAACCCTAACTCCACAAGCTCCAAAAGCAACCCTCTAAAGGGAACTAATGCACCAAATTAAACCTTAAGATTCAATCTACAGAGGCATCAACATGTCTACTAAACCATCAGAAAAGGTTTGGAAACTTATCATGAACTAAAGGTCACTTTTGAAGTTCAACTATGGGAGGTACTGTGCTAGAGGCATCCTACAAACAACCTAGATGTAAAATCTAACTAAAAGAGTAAATCAACTCCTAAAAATCTATAAAAATTTCTAAAAGGTCCTAAAGGCATTAAGAACCTATGGTAAAAAGATCAGGTCCTAATTCAAAGTTTATGGTCCCTTTCTAAAGGCTAAACTAAAAGGTGTCAAAGGAAAGGCCAAATGGGGAAAGCCCTATAAACCTAATCCAAAACTAATCTTAGAATCATCTAAAAAACAGAAATAAAACCCTACAATCCTATCAAGGTATCTACTACCAGCCAACAAAATATCAACTCTTAATTCTAAAGCATGAATTAGTAATAAAATCAGCAAGTAAACTACTCAAAAATGCCAAATTAAAAGAACTAATGAAATTAGAAAAATGGAAATTAAATTGAAAACAACACAAAAATAAAATCCAAAAGCATAGAAAAATCAGAAATTAATCAAGGATCACTCACATATTTTTTCCATAATTTTCTGATCAATAAAACTATTTTTTATGCATTTTATATGATAAAAATGAATTAAAAGAATAAATAAAATCAATTAACTAAATTCAGAAAATAACAAAAAACCACAACAACTAGATATCAATACTAGTCAACAGATCCAAAGGGAATGATGCGCGCCATGTAGTTCAGAGTCCAATTAAATAAAACGATTCGTTTTGATGATGTTCAGGTGCTTTCCATTGACTAACGCATACGGTAGTCCCTAATCCTGGCTGTTCACTCCAAAAGTATGCTCATCCAAGCCTCCTCATGATGACACCTCAGCAGTCAAAGTCAGCAAACCCTCATAACGATTCCCATGCGTTAGATCTTCAGACCTAGTCAATTATTTCAAACCAATCCAACGATGCTTGGTTCATCTTCTCCAATTTAAAACTGAAAGGGAGGGGGGAAAGTCCAGGGTGGTCGGAGAAGACTCCGGTCGTCTTCTTCGGCGGGTTCACGGTGGCTAGGTCATCAGACACCACCAAACCTTACCAAAAACTACAGATCCACTCGTTTTCTCTCAAGGAATAACATGACAACCTTCATTTTTTCATCTTCTCAAAGAATCACCAGATACAGCCATGAATAGAAAATATGCATCTTGGAAAATCATCACCAACCGTCGAATTCTTTTCATCAATCTATTCTACTCTTCTCCCTGATCAATTATCTACATCCAATTCTTGAAATCCATCAAGATTCAAGCCTAATCGAATCTCTAAACTTTTCATCCATGATCAAGAATCATCTCAAAACCTCTCCAAATCATACCTAAATTCATCTAGGGTTCAAGACTAACCTAACCACATGCCATTTCTAACTTAATTCAGTCTCAATCAAGCATAATAATGAAAAGACGAAAACCTGTTTTGAGCTTTGATAGAGAATGCCACAACCTCCAATTCTTGATCAATCTTGCTCAGAATCGTTCAGAGATGCTTGTTGAAGAATCTTGAAACTTCAATTTCCTCTGCAATGGCCTCTAAGATGGAAAACGGTTTTCACTTTCTAACCAACTTTTTCAAGTTCTTCTTACCTCTTTCCAGCTTCTCCAATCACCAAACCTGCTATGGAATCCCTCTATGTAATATATAGAACAGTTATGGATCATTTCCTGGCCTAGTTATGGCCCAATTCACTCAATCCACAATTTTGATTTTCCTCACTTTCCTCTCATGGTAGTCGTGTATTTTGGCTCTGTTTCAGCTCAATTCTTACTCAAATGGCTTGCATAACACCTCATGATTGTGAATGGATCAGATTGCTTCCTTGATTTCATCCAATGGACAATCTTTGATGTGTAACTTCATCATGAAGCAACCAAATGAAAGTCCATGAATTATGTGTCAAAGTGGATTTCTAGCAATGCCATTGTGTTCCAAATGTGATTTCTAGTCAAAATATGCACCCACTTGACATTTCTTGAACACTCATGATTTATTTTGAATTTTTCCTTTTTAATGCCTTTAAATTATCTTTTTTTCAAATTTTCTTCATACACTTAATTCAATCCATATCTGTAATACCCCAAATTTTTCCCTAAGATTAGTCGTTTCATCTTGCATCCCATTTCATTTTGCATTGCGTTTAAACTAACCACTAACGGGTTGTGCAGTTGTTTGATTGTTGCAAGAAAATATCATGTGGCACGCTCTTTTAGTTTACAGGGTTTCTAGTGCCACTTTATTTTGAATGAATAAAATAGCACAATTGGCAAGAGACCATGTGTAAGAAGTTGTGAGTGTGAGAGGTCGAGAGTTCAAATCCCACCTTCTTCACTTTTTGTTTTGTTTCTTTTATTTTTATTCTAACTTTTCTATTTTCATAAAAAAATAACAAAAATAGTTTTTTTTTATTATTTTATTATTATTTTCGTATTTTATTTAAATTATTTTTTAAAAAAATATTATTTTTTCACTTTTTTCCATATTATTCATAAAAACATCCAAAAATCATAAAATTAAAAATATTAGAAAAGATTTTATTCAAGAATAAATAGACGAAGGAACCATTGAAATGCAAGGAAAGATGAGGAGAAAAGACTCTGAACAATGGAAGACAGCCGCCGCCGGTTGGGAATAAGAAAGGAAAGGGTTTTTTCCCAAACTCTCAAAAAAAGGGAAAAGGTTTTTTCTCAAACCCTAAAAAAAAGGGAAAAGCCTTTTTTCCCAAACCCCAAAAAACAAGGAAAAAGTTTTTTCCCAACACCATCCACCTATCCTCACTCCTTTTATTTCTATTTCTATTTTTTTATTATTTCTTTCTTTTTTTTTTTTAAACTGTAATTAGTAATCACGTCATATTTTAATTTATTACTAAAATCTTCTTTTATTATTAAAACTTTTTTTTTAGTAAAACATTTTTTTAAAATTAAAACCTTCTTTTTGTTATTAAAACTTTTTTTTATAGTAAAACCTTTTTAAAATTAAAACCTTTTAAAATTAAAAAAAAAATTGTTTTAAAACTTTTTAAATAAATTAATACTAACATTTTTCAACACTAGACTTAAAATTATTTTCAGTTACTTACAAACCCTTTTCATTCTAATTTCTAACCTAAAAGTCTAAAATAAAAAAATTGTGAGCATTCCCGTTAATTATCATCTGACTTTTATTGGCTTTCATTTTGGCCGTTGCTACTAATCCTTTATTTTTTCACATTTATTTTTATGGTTGTAATTTTGCAAGGACATTGTCGCTTTTATTTCTTTATTATTTTTACATTCTTTGGGTTGTAATTTATGCGAGGCTATCGTTGCAGTTATTTAGTTTTGCATTTTGGGATTTGTAATTTACGCGAGTGATCGTCGCGATGCTTTCTTTTACCGCTTTCTTTATTTTTCTGCACTTTAATTCTGCCGTATGATAATATTTGTTGTTTGCATGTTTTTTTGCCGTTAATTCCATTCCGAAGGATTAGGTCTAGCCGTTTGACCGCCGAGTCAATAACCCTAATTCTTGACCGTTTCCAAAACCCTAATAGCCTAGGTGTCCCGCCGTGGACGAAAACACCATTTACCCTAGCTTTAGGTCAAAGAGTCGCCGTACTCTGTTTAGGGTTTCCCGTCGTGGAATCCCTAATTTAACCCTAATTTCAACTAACAATTTCAACGTAGAGATTGGATTCTCTGCACTCCACGTAAGCGTTTCCTTAAGAAATGCTTACTCCCCCTTGAAACCTTGACCACAATCAAGAAGTTTCTAACCTCCTTTTCGAGGGGAACTACGATTACTCTGATTCCATTCCCTATCCAGGATACGTAGGCACAAGATGCGAATCTTGCCGAGTAAACTTAGGAATAACCCTTAGGTCTCTTTAGGTCACTCTATCCCTTAGCTCAATATATACATCAAACAGATAATAAAATAAAAAAGCATACAATAAACAAAAGGTTCCTGTAGAGTACTACAGAAGTTTAGGGTGCTAGTACCTTCCCTAAATTTAACCAACCCCTTACCTAGGTCTCTCCCCGCATTGTGTTTACGATGCAAAAATAGGTTTTCCCTCTTTTGACCTTTTCCTTCGGATAAATCAAAGAGCGGTTGTGAATCAAGAATTGTGATTCAAACTAATTAATAGTTTGATATCCTATTTCCACCGCAACAGAAAATGGCGACTTCACTGGGGAGAACGATAAGTTTTAAGGGTTGTCCCTATTTTGTTTATTGTATGATATTTTTCATTATTTATTCTCTTGTATATGTTATTATTGTGCCTTGCTTGGGGGGGGGGGGGGGGGGTACCCCGTTATGTGAGATAAGTCCTAACCCGGACTTGAGTGACCTTATTATAGGAAGGTGAGATATTCGACGAGGCTTGTCGGGAGTGAGTCCCGACCAAGTTGACTCGAGAATCACCGCTCAGTTGAGACCCTTTCGAAAATGGTTCGGTTGATCGAGTTAGTCGTGAAAACTTTTACTGTTTTTGATTGGAGTCTATGATATTGAGGACCGTAGTACCTTAACACCACTTTGGCCTTATATAGGACGTAGTGCGGGAACTATGTGGGAGTAGTCCTACAATGGTTGCTACGCGATGCTACACTCAAAAGAGGTTCCCTCGAGAATATAATCGACCCCCGAGTCAATCGGAAAGTTGATAATATCCGAAGGATGGACCAATGACTTTGGGCACTTCTTAGAACCTTGTTCTGCAGGTACAACTAACCTTAGTACATACCTTATTGGGATGGGTAGACCCTAACTCCTTGCACATACCTTTAACCTAGGACTTTGTTTGTGTGTATTGCATCCATTAAAACATTACATTGCATTACATTTCATGGAATTCAAACATTATTTATAGATATTGCAGGATACTATGGATTACAATAGAAGGAAAACTTTGAAATATACTTTTAAAAGTCCGAAGCTAGATAACCTAAGGAAGCTAGGATCTTTAATCAAGGATCAAGACAGATTTCGAAATCGGTATGGAAGGTTGTTATCTCTTTTGGAATATAAAGTGAACGAAGGACTTCTGTCGGTTTTGCTACAGTTCTATGATCCCGACTATCATTGCTTCACATTTCCCGACTATCAGCTATTACCTACTTTGGAAGGATATTCTCAGCTTGTAGGGCCGTCTATTTTGGATAAGACTCCTTTCCCTTTCTTGGAGAAGGACCCTAAAGAACAAGACCATTGCTAAAGTCATATGCTCGAAGTTATCCGACATCAAGGACAATAATCACCAACAATTGTAAAGACTTTTCCAACGTACCCTTTCTTGGTTTTGATGAAGGATTTATTTTCCTCTAACTCTCGATTTACCTTTTGAAGATAGGCTCATCCTCAAAAAGGCCTAGCCCGAAGAGCAGAGCAAGGGGCAGAACAGGAAGCTTCCTTAGGGTCATTATTAGCTTTTATGTAGATATTATACCAAGACTTTTCTAAGAATGTTATTTGTAATCCGTTTTCAAATTAATAAATAAAGTTTTGGTATTCTGCGATATTCGTAAATATTTGAATTCTATGAAATCATTTTTCATATTAGCATCATATTTTGCATTTCATGTGTCTCCCAGTTTTCTCATACTCGGTTCTCTCACCTTCCAGTTTCATCACCCTGAGTCCTCCGCATCAGTACAATACTAGAGCCCAAGCTCGAAAAGGATGGAAGAACAAGCTCAAGAGATCGACCGTGTCAGCCATGAACTCGAAGATCTTCGAGGAAGTATGGGGAAAATTATGGAGATGCTGCAAGCCCTTAAGGTGAAGATGGATAGTCAACCTACTGTTGTTTCTGAGATTACCAACATTGTCGTGGGGCCTCACCCAGATGCTACTGTTGAGAACATACCTCCTCAGAATCGTCAATCCAGTTTGGTGCATCCCACCATTGCTCAACCAGTCCGACGAGCTACTCCTCCAAAGTGCAAAACTCCGAGCTTTGACCGTTATAAAGGATCTACACGTCCGAGGAATCGCTTGATGGCTGCTCTTCAACATCAGCAGAGTTATGTTCAAGGTCATCCGGTTCAGTATGCTCAACAACCCTATGTAGCTACTGTTGCACCTCCCTTCAGTCCTCAATTTCCTACCTATCAGCCTGTGCAACCGGCTCCGGTTTATCAGCATCCGGTTTATCAACAGCCTCCTGTTTATCAGCCCACATAAGCTCTTATCAGCTGTCAACGAGCGCCCAATGCTCCTGCTTATCAACAGCCTAAGAATCAGGCATCTAGTCAAAATGCTCAGAGTAAGAGACAATATAAGCCTTGTCCTCCGATTTCGATGACTTTCACCGAGTTGTATCCTTACTTAGTGCAACGAGGTTTGATTACCACTAGAGCTGTGGGTCCACCGCCTAATCCTTTGCCAGCCAACTACGACGCCGCGACTCATTGTTTATTTCATGAGGGTGCGCCCGGTCACGATTTGGAAGGTTGTTACGCACTCAAGAGCATTGTCAGAGATTTGTTGGAATAGAAGATATTGTCTTTTGATGATCCTCAGCCAAAGATCAAGACTCCTCTCAAGGTTTTCAACATATCTCAGCCAGTTACTTCTCCTGTGAATATGCCAAAACCGGTATTTATTCAGAAGCTTAGTCCATTTAATTTCACCAGTCCTCAAGATGATGTGATCCCGATCGACCAAGAATCTGGGAAAGTTAGTCTGAAGGAAGACTCGAAGACTGATAATGAAGTAGTGACATATATAGCTGGGGCAAGCAAGATGACTCGCAGTGATCATACTCCCCATTCCAGTGAGGCTCCGCCAGAGGAAACCACTACTATTGTGCCGGTTTCAGATGCAAAGACTTCATAAACACATTTTGAAGGACTTGTCATACAGTTCATTTGGCTTATTTATATGTTTTATATTCTTTGATTAAGCATAATTAGCATGTACGAACTTGTTTATTTTGGAATAATTAATGCAATGCATATTTGTCTTGAATAAATCCATTCGTTTCACTCCAAAAAATATTATTTTTCATAATCTATAATGCCAACTTTACCTGATCTCTTGCCTTTATAGAGAATTGGGAGAAGGATGATGAACCAAAAACATCTCATCTCTTGTCGTATGCTTTCGATTGAAACCCGCTGATGATGTAAGGCATTGTTTCAAATCCCAAACAATGGAGATATAAGGATGATAACCCCTCTTTAACCCCTTTGAGCCGTGAAGTAGGATTTTTCTTCTTTTCCAAATAAAAACCCTTATTTTAACCTGGGGCAGGGTAGTTTTTCAGTTGAATCGATTGAGCGCTCAGACTCTCACAAAAGAGGAGCGAACCTTCGAGAACCTATCCCTAACATCTTAGGAAGTTAGACGTCCATGAATATCCCTCTACTGCTAAAAGAGTGGGGTAGTTACAAGCCTTTCAAAAGAGTCACACGACTTAGTCAACAAAAATAAAAAAATATAGCCCGCTAAGTCAAAACCTATGAAGGAGACTTAGGCAAAATCGGGGCATCCCGCTGGACTCCAAAGGCAAATCCAAAAGACGTCGTCCAGGAAAAAGTTAGGGAATAAAAAAACAAATAAATAAGGGGTTACAATAAAGAATCCCCAATAAAGAACAAAGTCGTGTGATCAAACACAAAAGAATATAGGTGAGTGACTGCCATGTCCAAAGCCTTGATGAGTTCTCAACCATATCAAATCCATTTGAGATATGAGTGCTCATATCCGGTTAACTGAATTAGGAGTGGAGAACATCCCGAAGAATGGGTGGGTACGAATAACTTCGAACCTTTATCTTTTATTTCTTAACCGTGAACCAAGCCACGATACAACCATTAAAAGACCTAATTGAAGTAGGAATTATCTTGCAAGCATACTCGACGAGATAACGTTTCCTGACTCCTACGAGCTATACTCAATTTACCGTTGGCATTACAAGTTAAATTCATATCCTAGCTAGTGATTTCGGTCACGAGTTATAGCGATACCCTTTTTCAAAATAAGAACAAAAATTTTCAAGACAAATATTGTTGCATTGATAGTTTCAGGATAACATTTCGCGCATGTCGATTTTGCCTAACATCTTAGAAATTTACACATAAACATCGATAACGAAACTCGAAGATCCTGCTAAACAGGGGCAGGCGGTTTCCAAATCGTGTACTGATGCGAACCAGACATACTTAAGAGCTATTCTTGTAGACTCCTTCGTAACACGATTGATTCGTGCCAGTTACGTCGAGATCTGACAAATCTCTCCAAGAGTTTGAAAACAGTGGGGAATCTGGACTCCATGTTTTTCTGTAAAATCCTCTCGAGATGACTTTCCCACAAGGCAGGTACCCTGGGGCATGATATCTTTAAAATGGCGACTACTACAAAGTCCATGGAGATCAAAATTAGCTTCATGTCACAACGTTATTCATAAACCCGATGGATTTTACTCCCGGCGGTCTTCATTCCCCAGTAAATATCATTGTTGCAGAGTCTATGTCCAAACCATTGCCTTAACGCAATCCCCAGAGAGACTTTAAGCTGACACAGTCCCCAGAGAGACTTTAAGCTGACACAGTCCCCAGAGAGACTTTAAGCTGACACAGTCCCCAAAGAGACTTTAAGCTGACACAGTCCCTAGAGAGACTTTAAGCCGACACAGTCCCCATCGAGACTTTAAACCGACGACATTTTGCACCGAGCCGTTAATCTCCAAGACAACAGAGATCATACCAGCATCTTCCCAGTAATAGTCCCCAGCGAGACTTTAAGGTGACACCACTTTTGGGAACCATCCGATAAATCCCCAGTGACCCTTAAGATTAGAGAGATATCCTCGATATCCTCCAAGTGATATATGTTTTGGAAGACCCATTCTCAGTGGAATTATCTGTTCCTCGGTGAAATTGCCTTACCTTCCTCAGGAATATTCCCCAGGAGATTGCCATATCCACCAAGAAGTCCATATACTTTCCCCAGGAATGTCTGTTGATTTCTCCCCAGTAAGTTCGACGAACTCTCTCTAGGGAAGCTTCATATATCTTATCCCTAGTCGGATGTACCGGTCCCCAGGAAGCCGAGGTATTATTTCCAGGAAGTTGCTACACTATCTCCATGAGACTGCCTAGCTCCTCATCTTCCCCACGAAGCGGATGCTTATTTTATCCCCGGGAGTCTCTGATCCAAGAGTTCCGGGGCTGATTATGGTTCATGATAGCAGTCCATCCCGTAAAGTCATGACATTGTATCCCCAGGCGGAGATCATGGATCCCCAGTTGAAGTCATGATATTGTACTCTCTAGTGAGGTCGTATCCCCATATGGAATTCATGAGATTTTCTCCCCAGGGAAGTTAGAACTTTGAAGCAATTGAAGCAAGATTTGGTTCTACCATTAACTCTTCCTATCCCCTGATAGATGTACTGTTGCAGAGGTCCCCGGGTATTCCCGTCAAGATGTTTATTTCATCTCATGTTTCCTTCTCTCGTTTGTTTTGTCAGCATATGCATAAGCATACTCATTGCATGACAATTTCATATACATGAACATACATATTCACATACACATTGGCATACGCATTAGCATCTACATCGGTTTGCTATCCGTGTCATCATTTTTCATTACCAATGAGTAACTGGGTTTGTCCGCTCTCTCCAAGTAGATCGTCATCCCTAAGCACAAAATACTCATTTGTTTCCAGTTTCCCCACCAAGTTCATCCCTTGTGGACGATGGTTATTTCAGTTACCTTTCCACATTAGGTAAGATAGTCCTATTCGAGCTCGTTTCCTCAATGGAGACTTGTACTTCAGTTCTTTCTAGCTAAGTTCTGTTACCTTGCAACTTTCATTACAACCTTCATTACAATTTTCATTACAATTTTTCATTACACTCTACAATTGATCTTCTCGTACAAGGAGTTCAGTACAACCTTCATTACAATTTACCCTGCAGCTTTCATTACAACCTTCATTACAATTTACATTGCAACTTTCACAACAACCTTCATTACAATTTACATTACCTGTTACCACCTCTACAAGAAGTTCTCACTCGAGAAGCTTATCCGTGACATTCGTACAAATAAGCGGTAGTTCTCATCTGAGAAGTTTATCCTATCTTCATTATGACTCGCAGTAAATGGCCATCTCCATCGAGTAGCTGGGCTTCCATTTTCCTTTTTATTTTGAAGTGCGAGGAGGTTTTTGAACTGAATCATATTCAGGAGAGCACAGATCTTGAAGTATGAAGAAGTTCGTTTACCCTTTAGTAAAAGAAGGAGCGAAATCATATTCAGGAGAGCACAGATCTTGAAGTATGAAGAAGTTCGTTTACCCTTTAGTAAAAGAAGGAGCAAAATCATATTCAGGAGAGCGCAGATCTTGAAGTATGAAGAAGTTCGTTTTACCCTTTAGTAAAAGAAAGAGCCGAATCATATTCGGGAGAGCACCGATCTCGAATTATGAAGACGTTTATTTTATCCTTTAGCAAAAGAAGAAACCGAATCATGTCCAGGGAGCACAGACTTGAGACGTGAAGAAGTTTATATTATCAATCAATCTATTATCCACAGATAAGCAGCAGTCTCTTTATTTGAGAGCTTATCCAGTTTGGCATATAAGTCCCTTCCAACGATAAGTGGCAGTTCTCTCTCGAGAAAACTTATTAGGGTGTTTCCCATTTAAGACCATTTATTTTGGCATACAGCCAGTTTTACCCTGTATATTTTCTACGGATTCCTAAATTCCGTTTGATCCTGTCACGAGGGAAAGTTTACAGAAGCTCGGATGTTATTCTTTGCTCAATGCTCCAGCATCTTGTTAATCGATCCTACCGTCGTGCATATCCAGTTTTATTTCCTTGATCTAGAGTATCAGCCGGTCACGCCTGAACCTGTTGATAATTACTCTTAAATTCCCCCAGTGGAGTCCGTCTCACCGGTGCCATCTCCATCGAGGATCCTGCTCTTACCATTCCATTTTCGGAAAGTGACAATTGGTCGCACTCGCACCAGTTGACTATCACCTTAGAATTCCCAAGTGTCGTGCTGTCTCAGTGTTTCATACCCCCCAGTGTGGTTCGTTCATCGCGTCTGTCCCATGTGTCGTCGTGTCGTCTGCATCTTTGCATTTACCATTTCATCATACGCATTATATTAAATTCATGGCATTGCTAGCATTATAGCCAGTTCCGTTTTGTCCATAGCATTACATATCACTACACCTAAGGGCAAAATTTTCGGTTATCTATATTTAAATCCCTCCACCATGATTTCTCGAGCCTTCGTCGCTCAAATCATCCGGTGAAGCTCTTTAAATAGGGGCAACTGTAATACCCTAAATTTTTCCCTAAGATTAGTCGTTTCATCTTGCATCCCATTTCATTTTGCATTGCGTTTAAACTAACCACTAACGGGTTGTGCAGTTGTTTGATTGTTGCAAGAAAATATCATGTGGCGCGCTCTTTTAGTTTACAGGGTTTCTAGTGCCACTTTATTTTGAATGAATAAAATAGCACAATTGGCAAGAGACCGTGTGTAAGGAGTTGTGAGTGTGAGAGGTCGAGAGTTCGAATCCCACCTTCTTCACTTTTTGTTTTGTTTCTTTTATTTTTATTCTAACTTTTCTATTTTCATAAAAAAATAACAAAAATAGTTTTTTTTTATTATTTTATTATTATTTTCGTATTTTATTTAAATTATTTTTTAAAAAATATTATTTTTTCACTTTTTTCCATATTATTCATAAAAACATCCAAAAATCATAAAATTAAAAATATTAGAAAAGATTTTATTCTTTTTATAATATTTTTAATGTTTAGTATAAATAAATAGAGTTTTAAGTTTGTTTTAGTTTGTTTAAAATTTATTTAGTGTTAACTAATATTAATTTAAGTTGGGCTTTAAAGTGGGCATTAGGTTAAAGTTAACCCTAATTTGTTACCTATATAAACATAAGTGATGGGAGGAAACTTCATTAAGATCAGAAAATCAAGAGCAAGTCATCAGAGGAAGAGGAAATTTTTTCGGAAGAACCCTAAAAGGCTTGAGTTCATCATCGGCCAAGCGCTACCGGCGAACAAAAAGTTCCAACGGCAGAGGATTAGTTCATTCAACATCATCGCCGTTACCGTAACCTTTTTTTTCCTTTAATTTACATCATTTTACAATTTTTCTATGTTGTTTTGTTTGTTGATTGTAGATTAAGGGGAAGAATAAATAGACGAAGGAACCATTGACATGCAAGGAAAGATGAGGAGAAAAGACTCTGAACCATGGAAGACAGCCGCCGCCGGTTGGGAATAAGAAAGGAAAGGGTTTTTTCCCAAACCCTCAAAAAAAGGGAAAATGTTTTTTCCCAAACCCTAAAAAAAGAGAAAATGTTTTTTTCCCAACACCATCCACCTATCCTCACTCCTTTTATTTCTATTTCTATTTTTTTTATAATTTCTTTTTTTTTTTTTAAACTGCAATTAGTAATCACGTCATATTTTAATTTATTACTAAAATCTTATTTTATTATTAAAACTTTCTTTTTAGTAAAACCTTTTTTTAAAATTAAAACCTTCTTTTTGTTATTAAAACTTTTTTTATAGTAAAACCTTTTTAAAATGAAAACCTTTTAAAATTAAAACATTTTTTTTTATTTTAAAACTTTTTAAATAAATTAATACTAACATTTTTCAACACTAGACTTAAAATTATTTTCAGTTACTTACAAACCCTTTCATTCTAATTTCTAACCTAAAAATCTAAAATAAAAAAATTCCCAGCATTCCCGTTAATTATCATCTGACTTTTATTGGCTCTCATTTTGGTCGTTGCTACTAATCCTTTATTTTTCACATTTATTTTTATGGTTGTAATTTATGCGAGGACATTGTCGCTTTTATTTCTTTATTATTTTTAGATTCTTTGGGTTGTAATTTATGCGAGGCTATCATCGCAGTTATTTATTTTTGCATTTTGGGATTTATAATTTACGCGAGTGATCGTCGCGATGCTTTCTTTTACCGCTTTCTTTATTTTTCCGCACTTTAATTCTGCCGTATGATAATATTTGTTGTTTGCATGTTTTTTACCGTTAATTCCATCCCGAAGGATTAGGTCTAGCCGTTTGACCGCCGAGTCAATAACCCTAATTCTTGACTGTTTCCAAAACCCTAATAGCCTAGGTGTCCCGCCGTGGACGAAAACGCCCTTTACCCTAGCTTTAGGTCAAAGAGTCGCTGTACTCTGTTTAGGGTTTCCCGCTGTGGAATCCATAATTTAACCCTAATTTCGACTAACAATTTCAACGTAGAGATTGGAGTCTCTGCACTCCACGTAAGCGTTTCCTTAAGAAATGCTTACTCGCCATTGAAACCTTGACCACAGTCAAGAAGTTTCTAACCTCCTTTTCGAGGGGAACTACGATTACTCTGATTCCATTCCCTATCCAGGATACGTAGGCACAAGATGCGAATCTTGCCGAGTAAACTTAGGAATAACCCTTAGGTCTCTTTAGGTCACTCTATCCCTTAGCTCAATATATACATCAAACAGATAATAAAATAAAAAAGCATACAATAAACAAAAGGTTCCTGTAGAGTACTACAGAAGTTTAGGGTGCTAGTACCTTTCCTAAATTTAACCAACCCCTTACCTAGGTCTCTCCCCGCATTGTGTTTACGATGCAAAAATAGGTTTTCCCTCTTTTGACCTTTTCCTTCGGATAAATCAAAGAGCGGTTGTGAATCAAGAATTGTGATTCAAACTAATTAATAGTTTGATATCCTATTTCCATCGCAACAATATCAATGAATCTTTGGGTCATGGTTTGACAAATAACACCATTTTGAACAACTTTCAAGTTGATCAAAAGTACATTTGAGATGTCTAAGTTGATGAAATTGACCCATAACAAAAAATGACCTATAATTCCAAATTCCCAAAATACCCTTGTCTTGCAAAGCTTGTAACTTGAGTTCTACAAATCCAATCACGGACTTCTAATACTTTCTAGAAAGATAAGAAGATAAGGAACAACATTCATGTTGGCCAAAAGTTCATGAGAATCATCTTTCTAGGGAAAAAGTGTCATGCCAGTTGGTTGACTTACAAGCTCCAAATTCACATTCCTCTGATGACCTGTAACTTGTTTGGCTCATAACTTGAGTTCTATAAACCCTATCAAGGACTTCTAGTACTCAAATTAAAGCTATGATCATGCTCTACAACAATCATGTTAGGGTCAAGGTGAGATGAAAATCACATCTTGAGTTATGTGGTCTTAAAGTTAGGCACTAAACTAAGGGATTTTACACTGTCAAGCATAGCAACCCTAGCCTAGGAACTCCTCACACTCTCGATCCATGAT
This sequence comes from Lathyrus sativus, assembly GCA_963859935.3. Taxonomy (NCBI): domain Eukaryota; kingdom Viridiplantae; phylum Streptophyta; class Magnoliopsida; order Fabales; family Fabaceae; genus Lathyrus; species Lathyrus sativus. The sequence continues at coordinate 199,152,316 of OZ012737.1, forward strand.
GAATTGACCTTTGAATCATCCCTTGGGCATCTCAATACATCACTCCATGATCACATGGCCTTGAAATAGGGTCTCAACCTTCTTCAAATCATCAGTTAACCCAGGGTTGACCAGATGAAACCCTAGTTGCACCAATCTTGGTTGTAGCTTCTTAGTTTTCACATGATGACCTGTCTAGGCTTCAAAATGAACTTAAATACTTCTCATGAGCTCTCTCAAGGTCTCAAGTCCAACTTCATGGATTCAGAATCATCTGATGACTTTCCCATAACCCTCAAGTTAGGAGATATACACACTTGGCTTCAACCACTTCTGTGAGAATCTTCTTTACTGGTGAGGATCTCAACCCTTGAACACTTGAATAAACCTCTTAGCTAGCTTCATAGCCTTGTGTAGTCCTTGATTGGTAGTCATACCTCTTGATCTCCTACACACATGTCAATGCAATGCAGATGATAATGCTAAAATGAATGCAATGAAACACAAGCTAGGTAAAGAAAGGTTAGGCAAATTTTGGGGTGCAACAGCTGCCCCTATTCAAACGGCTTGGACCTGACTGGGTGAGAAGCGAACGACTCTCAGACAATCAAGGTAAAAGACGGTTGAATACCAATCAACCCGAAAATTTGCCAACCGCACAAGTAAATGATACTCTGATGTGGATAAATCTTCGGAAACTGAAATGATAGTTGCACGACAACTTGCTGGAGAATTACTAGTTTCAAATCTCCGTCGGGACGATTATCTGATTTCAATGTAGATCTTCGTCCTCAAGTCATTAAGGGATCACCAATTACACGGTAACTGGTGAAGGATAGCTGATATAGATAGTTGCACAGCAACTCATTGGTGAATGATTAATCTCAAGTCTCCGTCAGGATGATCATTTATGTCCTCGAGTCATCAAGGAATCACCGATTACACGGTAACTGGTGAAAGATGTTCGATTATGCCATCGGGCATTCTGTGCCACAGTATAAGAATTCCTTATCGTCACCTATGGACTCATCGGGTCGCTAGAAACGTCGACAATATCTTTGACGGACTTCTTTAGTAAGTCAATAAGGGGTCACTGGTTGCACGACAACTGGCTGGTGAGCGACTAATTTCCAATCTCCATATGGATGATTGTCAGATTTTGCTGCCGTTTCTTCCTCAAGTCATCAAGGGATCACTGGTTACATGGTAACTGGTGACACATAGCTGATATTGCCGTCAGGCATTCTGCGGCACGACAGCAGAAGAATTCCTCTAGACTCATCGGGTCATTAGGAACTTTTGACAATCGAGTTAACTGTGCCGTCGGGCATTCAAAGAAATTCTCGGGCGTCAGCCGGACTTCGTCAGTAAGTCGGAAATAGAGTCCTAAATTAATCAGGAACCAATAGGGATATCTAAGCTTCCGCCATCAGGCACTCCTCGTCAGCTAAGAGAACTGCTTCAACATGGAAGTTGGACTTCATCGATAAGTCAGGAGGAGTTTGGCACTGTTGCCAGACTTCAGTCATCAAGTCTTCAAGGGAAATTTCAACTTCTCTGTTCAAAACCTGATGGGGATGACACATCTCCGCTGGGGATTCTGGAGAACTATCAAGTAACTCTGCTTCGGGGATTTCAGAAATCATTCTGGACGAATAAACGTTGCTGAGGAAGTCAAGAATCATCCTGAACAAACAACTTCGCCGGGGACTTCAAGAATCATCTTGAGCAAACAACTCTTCTGAGGGACTCAAGAATCATCTTGAACAAACAACTCCGCTGGGGACTCTAAGAATCATCTTGAGCAAACAACTTTGGCGACTTCACTAGGGATTTTAAGAATCATCTTAAGCAAACAACTTTGCTGAGGAACGCCTGCAAAACAAGAACGGTAACGACCTAGCTCATGTTTCATATGCATATGTTTGACAATGGCGCAATGCTCCACACGGTGGAAATGCTACGCTTTTAGTGTAGATGCCATGCAATCATGCAAAATACTATGACTAAATCAGCAAAATAGATGCTAAAGAGAAATCCTCCTGTCAAGGAGAAAGAACCATTCTGATAAGAGTCATTCTGCTGTGGAGAAGAAGTCACACCAATCTCAATTGGACTTAACTTGGGGAAACGAACCTCAGACAACTTTTTGCAGGGGACAAAGTTCTACGAGAACCTGCACTCGCTCAACTAGGTATGCGAACCACAAACTGCTGAGGAAACGATGTCAACCGCAGAAATAAACTGCACAGTCTTCGCCACTAGAATCTTTATGGAGAATCGGACTCCGATGGGGAAATACAACATCAGCTATTCAAACACTCTCCTGGGGAAAACCAATAGTGGCTTGAACGACTTCCAAGGACTCGACTCTCTTGGGGATTTTAAACTCGGCTGAGGATAGGCAACTAGACGCTGGAATTAACCCTACCTGCCGGGGAGAATACAACTTTGTGGGAAATTTCGATTCTGCTAGAGACTTTATTCTGGATTATCGGAAGTTGAAAACTTGTGAATAGTCTTCTACGAGAACACTGCGTGTTGACCCCCTGCTGGGAACGAGTGTACACCTCTGCGCATGACTCAGCTGGGGAAACGATGATCCTGCCTAGGATACATCTGGTTGGGGAGAATCTATTTTCGTTCGGGGAGACACATCAATGCTCACACTATCATGTTCAGACTCCGTGGGGAAACACTACTGAACTTGCTGAGGAAGAAGGAATCATCCTGCTTGAAAAACATCTGGCATACTGCCTGGAAGGTGACGTCCCTGCAACAAAATGAACATACGGACAAGATACACTTCACAAAGGGACCTATCAAGGTTATCATCCGGTGACAATGTTCAGGTAATTCAATGTTTTAACAATTATCGGCCTAGGCCAACAAGTTTATGTATGCGCATTTTATCAAAAACATCGGGCGTTCTTTTTCGCAAACAAAACAGATAATAGCTAAACAAACAAACAAAAATACTGAATAGTATATGTTTATTGATGAATGAACCTCTGAATAGGAAAAATGTTTTACAAGAGATGCAAGCTCCTGAAATGAGGAAGCTGCGCAAGCATAAACATAAATATACATCAGTATACACAAATGTCGGCAATGTGGCGTAGACGAACACCATGAATTGATCCCTCTATGACCCACTCAACTTCGATACTTCTCTGAAGCTTCAGCTTCAAAAGAGATTGATTCGGATAAACGGCCCTCAGGTCTTCCCAAACCACCAAACAATGAGAGTTCATACGTGGAACGCAGTCATTTGCTTTTCTCAATCCCTAACTTTTGCCTGAATCGCCCTTTCGGGTTTTCGATTCACCAGGATACCCTTTTTTGTCAAAGCCGCCCTTTCAGGTTTTCGACTTTGCGGGTGTACATTCTTTATTTATATCCCTAATTTTTTCCCAAACCTTTTTCCTTTTTTTATGGTTCGCCGAGATGCCCCATTTTTGCCTGGATATTCTTTTTTCTTTCCAGCGGGTCATTTTAAGCAAAGTATTTTTTAACTGCGTCCGCGTTCATAGGGGATGCAAAATCTTTGCCATCCATCGTGGATAACAACGAGGCTCCTCCCGAGAAGACCTTGCTGGCGACATACGGACCTTCGTAGTTAGGAGTCCACTTGCCCCTGTGATCGGAATGTGGTGGAAGAATCTTCTTCAGGACGAGATCACCCGTCTGAAAGATTCTAGGACGCACCTTCTTATCGTAAGCTTTCTTCATTCGGCTCTGGTACAGACGACCATATGCAATCGATGCTAATCTCTTCTCATCCATCAGACTGAGTTGATTCAATTGGTTCTTAACCCATTCTGCCTCATCGAGTTTCACGTCAACCAAAACTCGCAAAGACGGAATCTCAACTTCCAACGGTAGGACAACCTCCATACCGTACACTAGTGAGAAAGGAGTTACCCCGGTTGATGTTCATACCGTCGTACGATAACTGTGCAATGAAAATGGCAACATCTCATGCCAATCTTTGTAGGTCACAACCATCTTTTGTACTAGCTTTTTAATGTTCTTGTTGGCCGCTTCAACCGCACCATTCATCTTCGGCCGGTAAGGTGATGAGTTATGATGTTCAATCTTGAAGCTCTGGCATAACCCCTCATCATCTTATTATTCAGATTCGAACCATTATCAGTAATGATCCGCTCGGGAACTCTGTATCGACAGATGATGTCCTTCTTTATGAATCTAGCCACCACTTGCTTGGTCACGTTGGCGTACGAGGCTGCCTCCACCCACTTGGTGAAGTAGTCGATGGCTACTAAAATGAAGCGATGACCGTTAGATGCAGTGGGCTCGATCTTGCATATCATATCAATGTCCCACATGGAGAACAACCACATGGATGACATGAAATTCAACGGGCATGGCGGCACATGAATTTTATCAGCATAAATCTGGCATTTATGACATCTCTTCACGAATTTGAAACAATCAGACTCCATCGTCAGCCAGTAATATCCTGCTCGTAATATTTTCCTCGTCATAGCATGTCCGCCAGCGTGCGTACCAAATGTTCCTTCATGTACCTCCTCCATAAGCAAACTAGCTTCTTTTTCATCCACACATCTGAGTAGCACGAGATCGTGATTTCTCTTATACAGAACTCCATCAGGATTGAGATAGAAATTTCCAGATAGCCTCCTCAGAGTCTTCTTATCCTGGGTTGACGCTCCCGCAGGATACTCCTTAGTCATAAGGAAAGTCTGGATGTCATGGAACCATGGCTTGCCATCGGAGGCTTCCTCAATTGCAAAAACAAATGCAGGTCTGTCAAGACGGGAAATGACAATTCTTGGGGCTTCATTCCAAAAATTAACTTTGTATATCAAAGCCAACGTGGCTAAGGCATCAGCCATCTGATATTCAGCTCTGGGTACATGATGGATTTCCACTCGATCAAAGAACGGAAGCAGCCTTCTGGCATAATTCATGTACGGGATTGTTGCACCCCAAAATTTGCCCAACATTTTCCTTCTTGCTTTTTGGTTCTTTGCATTACATTTAGCACTAGCATTAGCATTGCATTAGCATTTATGCAGGGGATCAAGTGTGATATATATCAAGAGGAACCTATCTAGAGGTTTTATTCAAGCTTGAGAAGTCACCAAAGTCATCAGAAAGTGGTTCATGCTCTTGAGAAGTTCAGTTGCATGTATAGGGTTCATCTCCTAACTTGGAAGCCAATTGAAGACCATCAGTAGGTTGTAAAGCCTTGATTATGGATAGAGTATGTGAATAGAGCTCATGGAGTGCCTTGAGGGTCATGATGGAGCTCAGTTAAGTCATTTTGCTAAGTGCAAGCAACTACAGTTGAAGGTGTTGCAATTAGGGTTTTCATCTGGTCAACCCTAAGTCAACTGTTGATTTCAAAGGAGACCCAGGCTCATTTCTAAGTTTTCATAGTCATGGAATGGTATTTTGAAGCATTTGAGATGTTGTTCCAAGGTCAAATCAAAAGAATCCAAAGGGTGAGGAGTTGCTAAACTAGGGTTCTCAGGGTAAAATCCCTTATTTAGTGCCTAACTTCAAGACCACACAATTCAAGATACAAGTCTCAAATGACTTTGGCATCCACATGAATGTTGTAGAGGATGTTCTTAGCTTTACTTTTGAGTACTAGAAGTCCTTTATTGGATTTATAGAACTCAAGTTATGATCCAGACAAGTTACAGGTCTTTAGATGAATGTGAAATTTGTCTACAAAAGTCAACCAACTTCCAAGGAACTTTTTACCTATAAGGATGTTTCTTCTAAACTTTTGGCTAACATGAAAGTTGTAGGTATTGATCTTAGCTTTCCAAATTGTACTAGAAGTCTTTCATCTGATTTGTAGAACTCAAGTTATGAGGTTTACAAGTCGGGGGTATTTTGGGAAACTTTGATTACAGGTCATAAAATTACAGGTCAAGTTCACCACTTTGCCTAACTCAAATGAACTTTTTTCCAACATGAAATTTGCTGAAAATGGGGTCATTTGGTCAACTAAACCTCAAGGTTTCAATGGGCTAGCTCATAGTTGAAGAATGGTGAAAGGAATTTTGGTAAAAGCATGTGAAAAGCCTACTTTGTGATCTTGCCAAAATTAAATCAAAGATAGTCATATTTGTACTCATTTTGAATGGAAAGCATGTTTTAAGAACATTGGTGATAAAATAAACTGCATTTGAGGCATGGTTCATGGGCTATTTCAAGCTTTCTTCATGGTTAAGCAACACTTTGGATTATGACCATTAAGATCCAAACAAGGAGGGGTTATGAGCCATTGATCTTTCTTACAATACAAGGAATGGAATGCAATCAAAAACAAGGAGATTTGGCTATGAATTCATGGTTGTTCATGGGCTTCCAACTTCACAAAAATCCAAAATTCAAATTGATCATTTTCTCATGGTTGGGCCCCCAACTGATTGCAAACATGTTCTATATAGTCTCAGGTGTACATTCATAGTTTTTTTGGATGAAATTGAGTGAGAAACAGAGTTATAGCAATTGAAAAAGTGAGCCTCCAAGTGATTTTTGAGTTCTTCATTTTCCATCAATTCAAGTGTTCTCACCTATCCAAACATCTTCAACAACTATCATTGAGTGATTCCACACCATTTTCCAAAAGAATTCGTGGTTGGTTGAAGCACTACAACTCCATTTTCAGAGGTATAAGGAATTCAAGATAACTCCTTATTTATCTATCTTTCTTGCACCATTTTCATACCATTACAATCCCCTTAAGGTGAATTGCGTTTCTGGTATCTATTTGAGCATTTTCTTGAAGATTTATGGTTCTTGGATTTTTCTTGGATGGCCACGGGTTTGTAGTTCCAGCGGGTTATAGCTTGATTTATTATGATATTCGTGATCCTCATGAAATTTGCAACAAGTTTTACTCAAGAAACATTCATTTTCATGAAGAAATGAGAGAGATAGAGATGAAGGAAGCTCGTCGGCGTCCCTCACGGCCACCCTCACTGTTGTACTGTTCACGGTTGTTTTTTCCCTCTCTCAAATGTTCAAATGGAGAAGAAAGGTAGCCACCGTCCGATCGTGTGTGAAACAATGACTTAGTACTCAAATCCAAGGATCACGAATGTGCCACATCACCGTTTCACTTAAAGTTCAGCATAGGCTTAAGTGACTTCTATTCGCACCCCACGCATAGGCCCAATCCAAAAACAAACTGAATGTTTTTGCTATCCACCACACGGTATTTATCATTTTCTTTGTTTTCCTTTTATTTCTTCATTTTTTACATGTTAGTTTTAATTACATAAAAAATATAAATAATGCCTTTTAATTCTTGACTTTTTTACCTGTTGATCTTGGATATGTTAGGGATTTTTAGAAATTGACAAATCATTTTTAGGATTAATTTTCATTTTATTATGATTTTTCCCATTTTAATTGCCATTAAAATCATGAATTTGTACCTCTATTCTTGTAGAATTTCATTGGGGTATCAAAACAAAATATTTTTGCCTAATATTTTGTAGGATCTTGGTAAACATCTTGAGGGATTTGAATATATTTTTCTCTGGATTTTATACTACAATTTGTATAGGTTTTGAACACCATCTTTGGGCAGGCCCTAGATTGCCTTGTTTTGGGATATCTTTGGATGTTTACCCTCTGTTTGAACTCTTCCTTTTGGATTCTTTTTCTACCCTTTTAATCTCTGACCACTAACACTTTTTAGGTTCTTGGAGAATTGATTTGGCATTCTTATATGCATTTTACTATTTTTACCTTATTTTTCAAGTTGGCTCATAATTTGGCACTTTCACTTGGACACTTGTATTGTTTTGGCTCCAAAAGCCTTGTATTGCTTGTGTGATGGACATCATAGTGATTGCTTCTTATTTTGGATTCATTATAGGTATTGTGGACCATTTGGTGGCTGTTTATATTGTACATAGCTTGCCCATTTGATGCTTTACTTTCATGCTTGTACATTGTGATTCCACGTGGTGGTTTATGTACTCTCATTGTAGGTTTCTCTTGATTCCTTACCATTTTATCCTTGATATTCATTTGTGGCTTAGGTTGTATGATTATAATATGCTATCCTCTATACCATGACCTTGGTGTGCCATTTAAGGAAGTTTTAGGTCCCTCCTTTGGAGGTCTCTAAGGCATGCCTAAAGTGGTGAATCCTTGAGGACTTCCCTTTGTATGTTTTGTGAATTTCTCTTGTTGCATTTCCTTCTCCTATTCTCTTTCATTATTTCATACTTGGCTTGAGTTTGAGATGGGTTTTTGGAGGCTTCATCCCCACACATATTTCCTCCCTCACTTGCATTGCATCCTTACTTTCCATGTTTGCATTTCATGTATGCACTTCTTACAATTGTTTTCTTCTTCTTCTTTCGTCTTCCTTCCCTTGGGATTTCCATTCTTTCTTGTTCAAGATAGAATGTGATAGACATTAGGCCTTTAACCATGCATGACAACTATAAGTAGGTCCCTCCTAATCTTGACCATAGGATGAACTTTGCATGATAACTTTAGGATTGAACTAGTTTCCCCTTAGTTGTGTTCTTTCTCTTCTCATCTTCAAACATCTTTAAAACACCTAATAAAGATTAACGCGTGTTGTACGTTACGAGCCTTAAGCTACTTGAGAAAGGGTTGTTGAAGAGTTTCTTTTCAACATCTTGGGTGTTTAGTATGGTACCCTTTGGGTGACATGCGACGCATTCACTCTTAAGTCCAAGTCTTTAGTGCGACACGAGTTACAAACAAAACTCAAAACACTTCTTCTGTAAAAGACTTCAAAAATAAACATCCAAATTCTTTTTGTCCTCTTGGACCTTTAATCATTAGAAACCATTTTCATAAGGAGAGTTTCGTTAACTCTCGGTTCTCCCGTAAATGGTAACGCCTAAGTCTCCAAAGGTCGAGCTGCATACACCAAACTGCGAGAACCGTTTGTTAACCCTACTCGGGTTAAAACATAATGAACCAACCTGTGGTCTTATTAGCCCGAACTACGTTTGCTCTGATCTTTCATGCCGTATGAAAGTATGTAGGCACGAGATGCGATATCACGGCGAGCAACCTTCCCCCCTTTTTCCCGTAGTTAGGCGAACTACGTTGACTCTGATTTCTCATTCCAGACGGGAATACGTAGGCATAGAACTGCTGTGTTCTGCCGAGTCATTTTTCTTTTCTTTTATCCTTAAGCCTTTAGCTAGATAGCATTAATCAACCCTTCGAGATAAAAAATTAAGCGTGGATCCCGTCGAGTATGACGGACGTGAGGGGTGCTAATACCTTTCCCTTGCGTAACCGACTCCCGAATCCAGGACTTGGTTGCGATGACCATTCCTTTCCTTTTTCGTTAGGTTTTCTCTGAGCGTTTCCTTTCCCTCCTTTGGGATAAATTACACACGGTGGCGACTCTTCTGTCATTGCCGGCCTCGTTTTTCGCAGTAGCGACTCTGCTGGGGACTCTTTATAGCTGCAGGGGAATTTTCCCATCCCCTACGCTGGGACCGCTTCCCATCCCCTAGGCGAGTCAGTCCTAGCGCTTGGTTGTTTATCTTTTGGGTTTTGTACATACTGTTGCATCCTAATTTTTGACCATGAGATCCTCACCTCTTTTGCGCTCCCATATTGTTTTTGTTTTGTTTTTTTTCTCTTATATTTTTAATATTTTATTACGACTGACAAGGGTGTGCAGGCGCATTTAATTTCAAATAGAGATGGCACTCACAATCCTTTCCTTCCCGACATGGTCATTCGTTTCTTACCTAGGTTACGCTTATGGTGATTGCATTGTTTAAGTAGCTGGTGGTAGGCTCAGGGAGATTTTCACATAGTTCATCAGATATTGAGCCAAACTTCTATCAAAGTTCACAACGAAAGTTCACAAGTTGGATTGAACTCAAAATGGTTTAATTTATACAATTTGGCTTCAGCCAAGCTCACGAGGTCTTTTAAAGAAGGTCTAGACCGTTATTTTAGAGGTTTATTCTTGTTTCACCACGAGGAGTTCATCATATTCAGGCTCACAAAAAAATCCATACAACTCAAGTTGTCACATATCCTGGAAAGTAAAAAAAAAAACTCATGCTACGCGAATAGGATCCCATAAAACTGAACTCATGATAAACAACCATTGGCATGGAAGGGGGAGTTGTGTTACTGATAGTCAAGAGGGTCCCAAGCCGTACTTTGGTTATTTTCTTTATAACTAAACTACCTGCATTGCGTTTATTATTGCCATTCAAACACTTTAAGATTACACTTGACTCTTTAACTTACAAAAACCAACAGTCAGATTGCACCGCTTAAAAAGGGGAGTTTACTCATATAGGTGAATACAAGCTTTAGAAAAACGACAAAAAAAACATAACAATCATGTTCTGTTATGCCACTTCTAACTTCTTCAAGGTTGACATCCACCATCCTATGGACCCCCATCAACGCACGAGGTAGCGAACAGCAAAAGTCAGCTCCAGCCAAATACCATCAGTGGGCATAAAGGGAAAGTTAGAAGAATTAAGGGAATAATTGAGATGGGCATAGCCAAATAGCCGCTGCGGCAAGTCGCCCCTGTTCTCTCTCGCATCTTTGTGTATTGGCGACACACACCATTATGGCACCAGTAATCGGACTTGCAATTCAAACCTTTGCTTTTAGCTTCTCCATGACTAACCATTCAAGAAATCCATCGGCCGCTCCAACCGGACATGGGAGCAGTTCCTGCAAACAACACAATTGACGTGTTAATACGATTTAAATATGCTACTATCCTCTCAGCTATGCTTGATTTTGATCCAAATGTGCAAACAATAAAAGGACGTCATCTTGTCAGTATTCAGTACTCTTTAAGAACAACTTTCTTGAGTTTTCTAAGATGCACCTATTCTCCAATAATAGAGTCGAGAGAAAGACTGATAAGGAGCCCGCGAGCCATGAGTGCAAGAGATGCTGCTGATCAGGTGATCCGGCAAGTAGACCAAATGATTAAAAGAGGCGATTGCCTTGCCCGTAATGCTCGATTTGGCAAGGATAACCAATCATCAGCTCAGACCAGTTCCTCATGACACTAAACAATTGGCCATTGGTCACGCGACCATTACCAAACGGATCCGTCATGGTCCTAACTATGACTTTACCTCGCCTGCACAAATTAAAAATCTAATATTAACTCTTAAAATCAGGATGGAGATCAAAATTGAAATGAACAATGCTCATCTCTTGATGGATTTGAAATGCGTAAGTAAACCAAAAGCTTGTGAGGAAGAGCTCACATACAAGGATTGCATCCTGCTTTATTCTCCTATGAAGCTGGGCACAAGGTCATAATATTGTCAGGAGCATACTTGATAATACAACATGTTAACTATAACAGATACCAATTCTTACTATAGAAGAGAAAGCCAAGAACACCTTACCGCTTTGCTCAGATATCCCCACTAAGATCAAGCCCTGTTACAGCTGGATTGGTTCTCAAAGAAATTCATTTGGATAAGAAATCAACAAGGAGATTACTTAGCAAAGAGGTTTTAAAATGCCGGAATCGTTGGGCGTAGCTTTTGGGTCTTTGTTTTGGCCGTGACATTCTCGTTTTAGCTCTTCAACTTCAGCAAGCTCAGATTGGCACCAAATACGAGATTGCTCTAGTATGCATCGGTTCCATAGCTACAAGCATACCAAATTTTCTTACACCGTGCATTGGCGTAGAGACTTTGGATCCAGGGTGAAACGCAAGCTGTACATGGAGCTACTGTTTGTTTCCTGCACAAATTCGATCAACAACAATGGATTAAATGACTTGGAAGTTGGACAGACAATAACTACCTTCTATACTATTCCGAATCACAACTTTACCAAACCTAGAGCACCCCTAAAGCGCTCACGACGTGGCTCGCTGAAGACGGTCTTGAGATGAATTGGCAGGTTGTGACCTCCCTGCATCAGTAGAACGTATACTCATTTTTACTAACAAGAATGTACACAAATCATTCTTAGGGAACCATAGTGGATGCCGTTAACTTACCTCCATAGAGACTTCTGAGCGTGTCAAGATCAGTTGCGCCACTAAACCAACTCGCCTCTTCAGCAACCAACTCCTGTTTCTTTCCCCCCAGACTGTGAACGCTTTACCGCCATTGTAACACATCGCCCTGTGTCAAAATGTTGGAGCTTGAAACACCGACCGCAACTACAATAGAAGATAACGCCTGCAAGATAATAAAAGAATCACGTAAATACTGCAACGGTGTTATTACCAACACCAATATTTGATCGGTTTCCACAGATTCTAAGATGAAAAGAGGGTAGATTACCTCTGATATTTCGTGCGTGTGATAAATCTCTTAAGAGCTGTGTTCATTGATAACAAGGTTATAGCATTGTTGTTGGGATGTGGGTGGCAACAATGTCCTGAAACTCTGATGGAAATTATGGTGTCAAAGTAAGATTTAATTTCAAGCAAACACTAAGCTGGAGATTGTTACAAGGGTCGGTGATGCACCTGCATTGTTGAAGACTCCCATAAACACATTGCTCCCTCTGCTTCCATGGTCCCCGGCCCCCTTCGCAGTCTGTTTCAATCAATCATCGCAGGCAAAAATGACTAGGACGAGAACAATGACGAGCACAGTGCGTTACTCTAACACCATCATCAAGCATGAAAAGGAAACAACGACTAGATATTTATCAGTCAGACAAAAGAAAGCGATAGGAGTAGAGATTGAAGTGGAAAATACAACATACCTTGCAAGAGAAACTTTTGAAGTTGTTACTCATCATCACCAACGTTTTCGTGGGAACCCTCACCAAAATGTGTCAGATGCAATTTTCTGGGCTGTTAATTTTTCCTTGGCCCAAAGTCATCACTATCTGCACCTGCCAGGTCACGAATTCAGAGTTAGCAAAATCATCAGAGAATATCCACTCAGGGAAAAGATTCGATTCAAGACCAAATCAAATCCAATACTGAATCAAGACATTAATCGATTGATACAATAATATCACAAATTGAAATCTCTCATTAAACAAACATCAATACAGATCACACGAAGAAAGAAAGTTTTCAGATCTCGACCAAACAAGAATGGAAAGTTTTAATACAAGCAATCAAATTCAATCAAGCCACTTTCATTCTGAGACCTATAAAAGGGGGCTAGAGAGAAAGAGAAGATCATCCGAAAATTATCGTAAGAAACCACAAATCACCACCAAAACCCGTATTCGTTTAAACCTAACAGATCGGAAAGGGAGAACACTTATCTCTCCGGTTGACGAAGCCACCGCACGCCGCCGCGAGTTCAACAAGACGAAATACCCGTCCTCATCATCTCAGACGCCGTCGCTACCCGCGACCTTCGGTAACGCCATAGTTTCTCATATGCTCTTAAACTATTGATACTTCTGTTTTTTCTTTTCAGGTTCGAAATTTGGAGAAAGGTAATAACAAAAAACAAATCGCGTTTGGAGAGATGGAGATGACGGGGGGAGACGGATCCGATTTGAGAGGGGGGAGGTTCGAAGGGGATTTAGGGTTTTTGTTGGTTCTTTTTTTCTTTCTTTTTATTTTATTTTGTTCTGAGTTCTTTGTAATGCACACACACCGTAACACCATGCACACACTAACTACTAATTAATGTTTCGTTTGCCACTTAATTAACTATTTAAATCCGCCTTAATCGACCTAATTATAACTTAAAAATACTAATTTTAACTAATTAAACCTAATCTTCCATTTAATTAATAATCATCAACCTCTTATTAATTAACTTTTAATTTTCCATCTTTTAATTATTATGAATTAGTGAAACTTTTTATTAACTTTTTGTTTTAATTAATAACCTTTTAACTAATTAATCTTCTATCTCTTTTTATCAATAATAATTTTAATCATCACTCTTTTCTCATAATTTATTTATTAATAATAGTAACCTTTGTTTAATTTAGATAATTGAAATTTTTAATAAAAAAAATTTGATCAACTTAATTTAAATCCATAATTTAAAATTAATATAACATTTTCTTACAAATTCACCCTTCTAAATTAGCATCATCTAAAATTAATTTCCTAAAACCAATCAAAATGATATAATTCCTCCCAAAATCAAACCACAACAAAACTCTCTTAAAATTATTATTAAAAAAAAACACCCTTTATTTAAAAAAAAAATCAAATCGAATCAATTAATATTCTCTTCAAAATAAAGTAATGACCTTTTATCTAAAATCAACTTCATCAATCCAAAACTAATATAATTAAGTAATCAATTTACCCTCCCATATAATTTTCTCAACCCACCTTTTAAATCAATCTGACTAAAATCGACTCACACCGTAAAATATGCTCAATTCACCCCACGACACATCCACTCACCTTAGCGTTTTCATGCGTACATGTATGGTTATCTGCCCCTTTATTACTTTCGCTTGTTATTTATCCACACTTCACACACTCACTTAGCGCTTTCATGCGTACGCGTATGTTTTACTTTCTCCGCAATTTATTTTACAGTAATTTACATTTTCGCAGCTTATATTATTGCATCGCATCCGTCCAAAGGAGAACCCTACGCATGATTCAACAATCGTGTGTAGTGCATATCATTTGCATCGTAATCCCTTCGATCCTTGATTCCATTCAAGTTGATCGCTTAAGTCTAGGACCTACCCCATAGGAAGGGCCTTGGCTTTATCTTTTACAACATAGAAACAAACAATCAACACAATACAATATTCAAACACAATTAGAGAAAGATGTCAATCATCTTAAGCGAGATAGAATCTCCACCCCACAACAATACAATCAAACCGTAGGGACTTTGCCTTAAGAGAGATAAAGGCATACTCGTCAAACAATCCGAGTACTTAAGCCCTTTTCTTAAGACGATGCAAAGACTATTTTCCTACACCTTATGGAGGTTAAATCTCTCTTAAAATGATAACACATCTCTTCTCCTAAAATCAATCAAAACAACTACCCTAAACCCGTAGGAACTTTGACCACAGTCAAAGAATTCCTCTAACCCTTTAGGGGAACTACAGATACTCTGACTCCACTCTCGTAAGGATATGTAGGCATAAGATGCGACATCTTATCGAGTATACTTAGAAATAAACCCCTAGGTTTTTTATCCCTTAAGCAGATAACATTAGCAATAAACAAACATAAAACAAGAGGTTCCTGTAGAGTACTACAGAAACTTAGGATGCTAGCACCTTCCCTAAGTTTAACCAACCCCCGAACCTATAACTCTCTAAACCTTGCATTTGCATTGCATTGTGGGAATTTCAATCTTTATCCCTTCCTTTGGACAAATCAAAGTTCGGTTGCAAATTGAATTAAAGATTCAAACTAATCAATAGTTTGGTATCCAAATTTCACCGCGACACATACTTGTTGTACCTTAGCTTTACTTTCCCGCATTTTATTTTCCCGCAGTTTATTTTCAGCATTATATTATATCCTTATTGTGCTGTTGCGGGAGGGGATTGATTCTGATGAGTGATAAGCCAAACCCAGGCTTGAGTGTACCTAACATTAGTTGTGGAAAGTAGTGGGCGCACGCTTGCTTTGCAGGTACTAGTGTCTCACAAAATCCACGCTCAGACGAGATTCTCCCGGTTGACTTCTTTTCCGGCCCTTTGGGCTTGAGGGGTTATTCGTTTGGAGGATTGTCGACTCTGGGGACCGATCATTTGTGACTCAGCTGAGTGAGGCCAATTCAAGAGATGATGATGCCACACCTTCTGGGTATTGTATCATCATTTCTTGAAAGTCTGTGATGCTGGGAAACGCATAGGATGCCATACCTTGTCTGTGATTAGGTCCATACCTGTGAGCGGGGCCGGGTTATTGCAGGAAACCTTAACCTTCAGACTACCTGGTTTTCTTGACAGTGAATCAATATTGTTGGTATCAGAGGGTTCTTATCATCAGAGATATGTTCGTTCTCGACAGTACATAATTATTGGTCCTCTTCAGGGTTGTATTATCAAAGCAGTGTTGTGATTGTGTTGAAACAGAGCCTTGGTCTCCTCAACAACGCACTCTTTATCCCTTGCTACATGTTTGCATTTGCATCTGCATATCATTTTGCATAACAGGTACCGCAGAACCATTGATCTTATTCCCAGTGCTAACCATTTTGTTGCAGGATATCCGATCAGGAAGATTACAGAAATCTCTACAAGGCTATGGAATAGGTACGAGCAGAGCTGAGTGAGATTATAGGCCAGATGAGGCAGGTTATGGGGAACATGAAAGAGTTACGTTCGAACCAGCAGAACCAGCAGTTGAAAACTCAGGTGGGTTTAATCATGGAGGTAGTAAGAAGAGTCCCCCGAGAATGAAGGTTCAGAAGCCTTTCAGACTGACCTCGACGAGTAAACTCCGAAGATGGCTGCCTCAGCGGAGCAAACAAGTTCGAAAGCCTAGTTCCTAGAAGCTGGCAATCTGCATTTTTCATGTCATTTCTTTACATTTGTAGTTTCTTTCCTGTAGAATTGCAAATTTCGTTTGTAAAGCTTGTTGTTTTCAATCGATATTGATAATGAAATAAATATGCATGTTTTGAATTAATCCATTCGTGTTCACTCTATTACTTTCTTTTATTTCAAACGCTTGTTTAAGTGGAATCCAGGGAGGATGACGAAATCCAATGAAGCGCAAGCTTCCGATTGTATGCTCTTGGATATAAAAACTTGTTGATGATATACATGCATTGTTTCAAATCCATAAACACCGGAGATATAAGGAAGATAATCCCTTGTCAGCCCCTTTGAGCCTTGTAGTAGGAGTTTCTTTCTGAAAATGAAAAACCCTCAATCTTAACCTGGGGCAGGGTAGGTGTCAGTTAATTTGACCAAGCGTTCAAATTGCAAAAGGAGTGTCCGTTCGGGGATAAATCACACATGTATAGGTCGTACCTAAAAAACCACAATGGTTAAACCTTGCCGATAAGGAGTGAAACAATCATAATCTCTTTTAACAAGTCAGACAAGCCGGTGTCACATGATTTGTTCAAAAAAAAAACAAAAAAAAAGAGAAAAGAAAAAGCCCGCTAAGTTGAATCTTGTGAACAAGCGACTTAGGCAAAAATTAGGGTATCCTGCTGGACTTCAAAATCAAAAACTCAAAAGAGTTAGTCCAGGCAAAAATTAGGGAACGAAAAAGCGAAAAAACGAAAAGGATTACAAGAGAAAAATCCTCAAACAAGAACGAAATCGTGTGACTCCAGGCACTATAAAGACGGAAAGTGAATGACTGTCACTCCAAAAAGCAGGTGGTTTCCTGAACCATCACTCCTATCATTCCACCGTTAAGAGGTGAGCGCTTGTGTCGAATTAGCTGGACGTAGGATTGGAGAACATCAAGGAGAATGGGTGGGTTAAAATGAATTTTGAGCCTTATATCCTTCCTTGTTAACCGTGAACCTGGCCACGTTACAACCTGAAAAAGTCCTAATTGAAACAGGTTTAGTTCGAGAGCATACTTCGGTAAAGATCGCATCGAAACTGACTCAAAAAAGGAGTCCTCTTACAGTGTTGTATTAATTTTGACACTTTGATAATTGATTCGTTCATTATATGTCATAAATTTTTCCAGTGAACAGGATTGGGTTTTGAAAAAACTGGCATATGCATTGCATTTAATGTATCTTTTATGCAGAACAACTTGTTTTACTTGCGAGTAAGCGCTCGACCGCAGGAAAGTTTCCACAGTGGAAAGTTTGATCAGGATAGAATGTAGAACGCCTGAATACTCTATAGAGCTATGGCCAGCTATATCAAATAACCCCCGGTAAGGTCAGTCATCCAAGGATCGGTTAACACGGGGCAATCAGGTCAAGATTCGACAAATTTCTCGCGGCTAGAGGTATTGCTCCACGAATCAGTCAATCAGGGACAAAGCCATCTCAAGGCTGGGGCATGCCGCCCTATGAGGAAAAGAATTGTTCCTCTCCATACCTCTAGAGCTTATCCGAACTTTTCAACAAAGGATCCTCTCACGGTCCAGATTCTGGGGCAAGCCATCTCGAGGTCGTCTCATGGCAAGCTATTTTCTTCTCAATGTAGACCTTCCTAAAAATCAGACTGGGGCAGGGGCATTACGCTTGGGGAAAATTCTCAGAAAGATTTGGATGAATCTCGTTTTTCCAACAATCGAAGATCATTCCCTAGCAGATGGAAGTTGCGTCTTTACCCCCAGCAGTTGGTCAGGCGTACCCCTAATCCTCACAGAGTACGAGTATAGGTTTGTTCCCTAGCGAGTCGAGATCAGATTTCTCTCCACCAGGCATATGTGGAATATCCTCCAGCAGGTCGCTCGTGACCCCAACAGTGTAAGATGTGTTCCAGGGAGGTCATGCAGAACCTTTACCCTGTCCCTCAGCAAGAGTTGTTCATCACCAGCAGAGACTTGTTCATCTCCAGTAAAATTTGTAACTCCAGATTTGTTAGTATGCCCCTCAACAGAGTTGGGATCGTATCTTCCAAAGTTGTTCAGAGTTCTTCTCCCCAGCACGGAGCTGTAGTACTCAGACACCAGTTTACGTCGAGCAGTCAGGCTCCGGTCAGTACGTTGAGTATTCAGGCTCCGGTATAGTGAAAAGGTTCTTTCTGCCCGGACGGTATCTAGGCCATGGCAGGTTGTGATTAACTCATTTCCCGTAGAAACTAATGGTATGTTTTCTTTGTAGTCCGAGAAGTATCCAGACCCTGGCTCTCGTTGTTCCCCGTCGGCATCGTCGAACTTCAGTTGTTTGTGTTAAGTTCAAATGGTATTCAGACCCCGACGAGTATATTTCTGATGTATTCCTTCATTCGTTGAGTGTTCAGACTCCGACGTTTTTCCGATTCGTGATGTGTTTACTTGAGTCGTTGAGTGTCCAGACTCCGGTAAAATCAAGTGAAAGTCCTAGACCCTTATTAGTGTTCGTGGCTATTCCGTCGAGTATCCAGGCTCCGGTAATCTATAGTTTGTATTAGTTCTTTCTCTCGTCGAGTATCCGGACTCCGGTAAAGACTTTCTACCGTGATCTTGATAAGTATTTGTGGAATTCTCTTTCCTCCGATTTTTTTGCTTCGTTGAGTGTTCAGGCTTCGGTGTATTTTCGTCGAGTATCCAGGCTCCGGTGTATCGCTTCGTTGAGTGTTCAGACTCCGGTGTGTTTTCGTTGAGTATCCAGGCTCCGGTTTATCGCTTCGTTGAATGTTCAGACTCCGGTGTGTTTTCGTCGAGCATCCAGGCTCTGGTTTATCGCTTCGTCGAGTGTTTAGACTCCGGTGTGTTTTCGTCGAGTATCCAGGCTCCGGTTTATTGCTTCGTTGAGTGTTCAGACTCCGGTGTATTTTTGTTGAGTATCCAGGCTCCGGTTTATCGCTTCGTTGAGTGTTCAGACTCCGGTGTGTTTTCGTCGAGCGTCCAGGCTCTGGTTTATCGCTTCGTCGA
The DNA here is from genome assembly GCA_963859935.3 of Lathyrus sativus. Lineage (NCBI taxonomy): Eukaryota > Viridiplantae > Streptophyta > Magnoliopsida > Fabales > Fabaceae > Lathyrus > Lathyrus sativus. Next base: position 199,171,739 of record OZ012737.1, read on the forward strand.
GTGTTCAGACTCTGGTGTGTTTTCATCGAGTATCCAGGCTCCGGTTTATCGCTTTGTTGAGTGTTCAGACTTCGGTGGGTTTTCGTTGAGTTTCCAGGCTCCGGTTTATCGCTTCGTTGAGTGTTCAGACTCCGGTGTGTTTTCATCGAGCATCCAGGCTCCGGTTTATCGCTTCGTCGAGTGTTCAGACTCCGGTGTGTTTTTTTCGAGTATCCAGGCTCCGGTTTATCGCTCCGTTGAGTGTTCAGACTCCAGTGTGTTTTCGTCGAGTATCCAGGCTCCAGTTTATCGCTTCGTCGAGTGTTCAGACTCCGGTGTGTTTTCATTGAGTATCCAGGCTCCGGTTTATCGCTTCATCAAGTGTTCAGACTTCGGTGTGTTTTCGTTGAATATCCAGGCTCTGGTTTATCGCTTCGTTGAGTGTTCAGACTCCGGTGTGTTTTCGTTGAGTATCCAGGCTCTGGTTTATCGCTTCGTTGAGTTTCCAGGCTCCGGTGTGTTTCCGTTGAATACCCAGATTCTGGTGAAAATTTCAATTTATAACGTTTTTCTTTGTCCGTTGAGTGTTTAGACTCCGATAAAGGCTGTTGGATATACGGGTCCTAGTAAGTGTTGGTACTCTCTCTCCGTTGAATGTCCAGATTCTAGTGAACGTTCGGTTTGTGATGTATTGCTTTGTCCGTCGAGTATCCAGACTCCGGTAAATCCCCAGTGAAGTCACCAGTCATGTCGAGCGTCCAGGCTCCGGTCATTACGTCGAGCACCCAGGCTCCGGTCAGTGCGTCGAGTATCCAGATTCTGATGATTCGAAAGATTGTTCTTTGGCCTATGTGGTGTTCAGACCATGGCCAATTACGTGTTTCCTGAAGCATAGTTACTTGATTAAGTTTCTCTTTCCCTTGGCGAGGTCTTCAAGATGTTCATTATGTTCGGTTTCTCCGGAGATTCTATCCCAATCAGAGTTTGCAGTTTATTTCTGCGGTTGGCAAATTTCCGGGTTCTTTTGGGTATTCAACCGCCTTTTACCTTGATTGATTGAAAGTCGTTCGCTTTTCACTCATTCAGGTCCAAGTCGCTTGAATAGGGGTAGCTGTTGCACCCCAAAATTTGCCCAACCTTTTCCTTCTTGCTTTTTGGTTCTTTGCATTACATTTAGCACTAGCATTAACATTGCATTAGCATTTATGCAGGGGATCAAGTGTGATATATATCAAGAGGAACCTATCTAAAGGTTTTATTCAAGCTTGAGAAGTCACCAAAGTCATCAGAAAGTGGTTCATGCTCTTGAGAAGTTCAGTTGCGTGTATAGGGTTCATCTCCTAACTTGGAAGCCAATTGAAGACCATCAATGGGTTGTAAAGCCTTGATTATGCATAGAGTATGTGAATAGAGCTCATGGAGTGCCTTGAGGGTCATGATGGAGCTCAGTTAAGTCATTTTGCTAAGTGCAAGCAACTACAGTTGAAGGTGTTGCAATTAGGGTTTTCATCTGGTCAACCCTAAGTCAACTGTTGATTTCAAAGGAGACCCAAGCTCATTTCTAAGTCTTCATAGTCATGTAATGGTATTTTGAAGCATTTGAGATGTTGTTCCAAGGTCAAATCAAAAGAATCCAAAGTGTGAGGAGTTGCTAAACTAGGGTTCTCAGGGTAAAATCCCCTATTTAGTGCCTAACTTCAAGACCACACAATTCAGGATACAAGTCTCACATGACTTTGGCATCCACATGAATGTTGTAAAGGATGTTCTTAGCTTTAATTTGAGTACTAGAAGTCCTTGATTGGATGTATAGAACTCAAGTTATGATCCAGACAAGTTACAGGTCTTTAGATGAATGTGAAATTTGACTGCAAAAGTCAACCAACTTCCGAGGAACGTTTGACCTAGAAGGATGTTTCTCCTCAACTTTTGGCTAACATGAAAGTTGTAGGTCTTGATCTTATCTTTCCAAATTGTACTAGATGTATTTCATCGGATTTGTAGAACTCAAGTTATGAGGTTTACAAATCAGGGGTATTTTGGGAAACTTTGATTACAGGTCATAAAATTACAGGTCAAGTTCACCACTTTGCCTAACTCAAATGAACTTTTTTCCAACATGAAATTTGCTGAAAATGGGGTCATTTGGTCAACTAAACCTCAAGGTTTCAATGGGCTAGCTCATAGTTGAAGATTGGTGAAAGGAATTTTGGTAAAAGCATGTGAAAAGCCTACTTTGTGATCTTGCCAAAATTAAATCAAAGATAGTAATATTTGTACTCATTTTGAATGGAAAGAATGTTTTAAGAACATTGGTGATAAAATCAATTGCATTTGAGGCATGGTTCATGGGCTATTTCAAGCTTTCTTCATGGTTAAGCAACACTTTGGATTATGACCATTAAGATCCAAACAAGGAGGGATTATGAGCCATCGATCTTTCTTACACTACAAGGAATGGAATGCAATCAAAAACAAGGAGAATTGACTATGAATTCATGGTTGTTCATGGGCTTCCAACTTCACCAAAATCCAAAATTCAACTTGATCATTTTCTCATAATTGGGCCCCCAATTGATTGCAAACATGTTCTATATAGTCTCAGGAGTACATTCATAGTTTTTTTAGATGAAATTGAGTGAGAAACAGAGTTATAGCAATTGAAAAAGTGAGCCTCCAAGTGATTTTTTAGTTCTTCATTTTCCATCAATTCAAGTGTTCTCACCTATCCAAACATCTTCAACAACTATCATTGAGTGATTCCACACCATTTTCCAGAAGAATTCATGGTTGGTTGAAGCACTACAACTCCATTTTCAGAGGTATAAGGAATTCAAGATAACTCTTTATTTATCTATCTTTCTTGCACCATTTTCATACCATTACAATCCCCTTAAGGTGAATTGCGTTTCTGGTACCTATTTGAGCATTTTCTTGAAGATTTATGGTTCTTGGAGTTTTCTTGGATGGCCACGGGTTTGTAGTTCCAGCGGGTTATAACTTGATTTATTATGATATTCGTGATCCTCATGAAATTTGCCACAAGTTTGACTCAAGAAACATTCATTTTCATGAAGAAATGAGAGAGATAAATATGAAGGAAGCTCGTCGGCATCCCTCACGGCCACCCTCACCATCGTACTGTTCACGGTTGTTTTTTCCCTCTCTCAAATGTTCAAATGGAGAAGAAAGGCAGCCACCGTCCGATCGTGTGTGAAACAATGACTTAGTACTCAAATCCAAGGATCACGAATGTGCCACATCACCGTTTCACTTAAAGTTCAGCATAGGCTTAAGTGACTTCTATTCGCACCCCACGCATAGGCCCAATCCAAAAACAAACTGAATATTTTTGCTATCCACCACACGGTTTTTATCATTTTCTTTGTTTTCCTTTTATTTCTTCATTTTTTACATGTTAGTTTTAATTACATAAAAAATATAAATAATGCCTTTTAATTCTTGACTTTTTACCTGTTGATCTTGGATGTGCTAGGGATTTTTAGAAATTGACAAATCATTTTTAGGATTAATTTTCATTTTATTATGATTTTTATCATTTTAATTGCCATTAAAATCATGAATTTGTACCTCTATTCTTGTAGAATTTCATTGGGGTATCAAAACAAAATATTTTTGCCTAACATTTTGTAGGATCTTGGTACACATCTTGAGGGATTTGAATATATTTTTCTCTGGATTTTATACTACCATTTGTATAGGTTTTGAACACCATCTTTGGGCAGGCCCTAGATTGCCTTGTTTTGGGATATCTTTGGATGTTTACCCTCTGTTTGAACTCTTCCTTTTGGATTATTTTTCTACCCTTTTAACCTTTGATTAATAACATTTTTTAGGTCCTTGGAGAATTGATTTGGTATTTTTAGATGCATTTTACTATTTTTACCTTATTTTTCAAGTTGACTCATAATTTGGCACTTTCACTTGGACACTTGTATTGTTTCGGCTCCAAAAGCCTTTTATTGCTTGTGTGATGGAAATCATAGTGATTGCTTCTTATTATGGATTCATTATAGGTCTTGTGGACCATTTGGTGGCTGTTTATATTGTACATAGCTTGCCCATTTGATGCTTTACTTTCATGCTTGTACATTGTGATTCCACGTGGTGGTTTATGTACTCTCATTGTAGGTTTCTCTTGATTCCTTACCATTTTATCCTTGATATTCATTTTTGGATTAGGTTGTATGATTAGAGTATGCTACCCTCTGTCCCATGACCTTGGTGTGCCATTTAAGGAAGTTTTAGGTCCCTCCTTTGGAGGTCTCTAAGGCATGCCTAAAGTGGTGAATCCTTGAGGACTTCCCTTTGTATGTTTTGTGAATTGCTCTTGTTGCATTTCCTTCTTCTATTCTCTTTCATTATTTCATACTTGGCTTGAGGTTGAGATGGGCTTGTGGAGGCTTCAGCCCCACACATATTTCCTCCCTCACTTGCATTGCATCCTTACTTTCCATGTTTGCATTTCATGTATGCACTTCTTACAATTGTTTTCTTCTTCTTCTTTCGTCTTCCTTCCCTTGGGATTTCCATTATTTCTTGTTCAAGATAGAATGTGATAGAAATTAGGCCTTTAACCATGCATGACAACTATAAGTAGGTCCCTCCTAATCTTGACCATAGGATGAACTTTGCATGATAACTTTAGGATTGAACTAGTTTCCCCTTAGTTGTGTTCTTTCTCTTCTCATCTTCAAACATCTTTAAAACACCTAATAAAGATTAACGCGTATTGTACGTTACGAGCCTTAAGCTACTTGAGAAAGGGTTGTTGAAGAGTTTCTTTTCAACAGCTCGAGTGTTTAGTATGGTACCCTTTGGGTGACATGCGACACATTCACTCTTAAGTCCAAGTCTTTAGTGCGACACGAGTTACAAACAAAACTCAAAACACTTCTTCTGTAAAAGACTTCAAAAATAAACATCCAAATTCTTTTTGTCCTCTTGGACCTTTAATCATTAGAAACCATTTTCATAAGGGGAGTTTCGTTAACTCTCGGTTCTCCCGCAAACGGTAACGCCTAAGTCTCCAAAGGTCGAGCTGCATACACCAAACTGCGAGAACCGTTTGTTAACCCTACTCGGGTTAAAACATAATGAACCAACCTGTGGTCTTGTTAGCCCGAACTACGTTTGCTCTGATCTTTCATGCCGTATGAAAGTATGTAGGCACGAGATGCGATATCTCGGCGAGCAACCTTCCCCCCTTTTTCCCGTAGTTAGGCGAACTACGTTGACTCTGATTTCTCGTTCCAGACGGGAATACGTAGGCATAGAACTGCTGTGTTCTGCCGAGTCATTTTTCTTTTCTTTTATCCTTAAGCCTTTAGCTAGATAGCATTAATCAACCCTTCGAGATAAACAATTAAGCATGGATCCCGTCGAGTACGACGGACGTGAGGGGTGCTAATACCTTCCCCTTGCATAACCGACTCCCGAATCCAGGACTTGGTTGCGATGACCATTCCTTTCCTTTTTCGTTAGGTTTTCTCTGAGCGTTTCCTTTCCCTCCTTTGGGATAAATAACGCACGGTGGCGACTCTTCTGTCATTGTCGGCCTCGTTTTTCGCAGTAGCGACAGGGATCAAATTCGACTGACGAGTCTCCCACTCCCCTTTAATCTGGTTAACAACGAGTGCCAAGTCACCGTATACATCCAGGTTTTTGATTCTCAAATCAATAGCTTCTTCTAAACCCATGATGCATGCCTCGTATTCCGCTTCATTATTGGTGATTGGAAAAGTCAATCTGGTAGTGAACGGGATTTAGGATCCCTGGGGAGTCGTAATGATTGCCCCAATACCATTTTCGTGCGAATTAACGGCACCGTCAAATATCAATTTCCACTGGGACTTCCTATTTGGCCCTTCGTTGGGCAACGGTTCATCTTAATCTTTCACTTTGAGAAACATGATATCCTCATTAGGAAATTCAAATTTCATCGGTTGATAATCTTCGATAGGTTGTTCGGCAAGGTACTCAGACAACACACTTCCCTTGATGGCCTTCTGGGAAACGTATTGAATATCATACTCCATCAACACCATTTTCCACCTGGCAATCCTGCATGAAAGCACTTGCTTCTCGAAGACGTACTTGATCGGATCCATCTTCGAAATCAACATGGTCGTGTGATTGAGCATATACTGTCGTAAATGTTTGGCAGCCCACGCGAGTGCGCAACACGTTTTTTCCAGCATTGAGTAACAGGACTCACAATCTGTGAACTTTTTACTCAAGTAATAAATGGCATGCTCCTTTATGCCAGTCTCGTCGTGCTGACTGAGAACGCAACCCATGCTATTCTCAAGAACTGTCAAGTACATGATTAAGGGTCTTCCGGCCACTAGGGGTATCAAAATTGGAGGTTCCTACAGATACTATTTTATCTTATCAAATGCCTTCTGGCAATCCTCGTTCCAGATAATCGCCTGATCTTTTTTCAATAGTTTGAACATCGGTTCACACGTGGCCGTGAGCTGAGATATAAACCTTGCAATGTAGTTTATTCTGCCCAAGAAACCACGAACTTCTTTTTCAGTCTTTGGCGCTGGCATATCTTGTATTGCTTTTATCTTAGCAGGATCAACCTCAATGCCTTTTCCACTCACAATAAACCCCAGTAGTTTTCCAGACCGTACTCCGAAAGTACACTTGTTGGGATTCAGCCTCAACCTAACATTCCTAAGCCTCTCAAAAAGCTTCAGCAAATTGACCAGATGTCCCTCTTCCGTTTGGGACTTCGCAATCATGTCATTAACATAGACTTCAATCTCATGGTGAATCATGTCATGAAACAAAGTGACCATCGCCCGCTGGTAAGTGGCCCCTGCGTTCTTCAGACCGAAAGGCATTACCTTGTAGCAGAACGTCCCCCAAGGCGTAATGAACGTGGTTTTCTCCATGTCTTCTATCACCATCTTGATTTGGTTATAGCCGGAGAAGCCATCCATGAACGAAAACACGGAAAATTGAGATGTATTATCGACCAACACATCAATATGAGGGAGCGGGAAATCATCCTTAGGGCTCGTCTTATTTAAATCCCGATAATCAACGCACATCCGCACCTTACCGTCCTTCTTCGGTACAGGCACTATGTTGGCGACCCACAAAGGGTACGTAGTGACCGCTAAAAAGCCAACATCCAGCTGCTTTTGCACTTCTTCTTTGATCTTAATGACCATATCTGGTCGTGTCCTTCTAAGCTTCTGCTTGACGGGAGGACACTCTTCTCGCAGTGGTAGATGATGGACCACTATGTTAGTGTCGAGCCCGGGAATATCTTCATACGACCAAGAAAAGATGTCACTATACTCTCGAAGCATCTCGACCAATCTTCGCTTAACATTGCTCTGTAATGCAGCCCCTATCCTGACATTTCTGACAAGTTCCTCAGAACCCAGATTAACAATCTCAATCTCTTCCTCGTGAGGCAGAATGATCTTATCTTCTTATTTCAACAAACGGGCCAACTCTTCGGGAAGGTCTTCATCTTCATCAATCTCTTCTTCAGCTTGATATATCGGGCAATCAAAGTCGAAGTGAGTCGTAGAAGGTTCAGAGTCGATGTCATTTGTAGTGTGAATCCTGCAATAACAAGGGTTAAGCTTAAAACGAGGATATGCAGGTTAGCACAAACCATAATTCCATTTTAATGTTTTTCAAAACAAAAATAAAAAAAGGAATAACAGAGATCACAAAATTTGAATGCCAAGAAATCAAGGCCCTGACAATAAAACTGTTATGCCCCGGGTAGAGCATAAGGTTGCACAATAATTGGAAAAGACAAAGCATTACTCTTTACGCGTCACTTGGATGACATCCTGGACGGACCAGTTGTTGAGGCTCTGGCCTGGTTTGCATGGCTGAATCCAGGAGTCCAGGCCGCAATCACTATCTTCGTCGTCTTAAGACATGGCATTGACATTCTCAAATATCACCCCACCTTTTGTGAATTGAATCGGCCCTTTGACGCACGACGCACTGCGAGAGGAGGGAGCATCAGCAGAAGGAGAATACCCTAACCCAAACTTATCCTGCTTGTTAGGGATATCCAGAACTTGCCCTCAGCCTGGGGCAGAGCCAACTTGAACAATAGTTTGAGCTTCCTTGAAGGAAGAGAGGGTCACCTCAGGTTTCTTGATCACTGTCGGAATCACATCCTTGACTTTAACGGCCTCGAACGCCTGGCACAAAGTTTCACGGATCTCTCCATCCACCTTAACATATTTAAAAGATGACAAATGGCTCACCATTATGTCCTCTTCGCCACAGACGGTCACGATGCTGCCCCCCACAGCATACTTCAGCTTCTGGTGCAATGTGGAAGTCACTGCGCCCACAGAATGGATCCAAAGTCGGCCCAACAGGCAGCTATAGGCTGGCATGATATCCATGATATAGAAGACCGCGTCAAAGGTCTCTGGCCCAACTTGAATGGGTAGAGTTACCTCTCCAAAGACGGTCCTCTTAGTCCCATCAAAAGCTTTTACTACCAGATCACTGGGTGTACATATCAGCCTCTCGTATCCAACCTCATTAGAGCTTTCTTGGGGAGAACATTCAAAGATGATCTCGTGTCCACCAACACATGGGACATAACCGTTCCTCGACATTCTATAGAGATATGCAAGGCGCTACTGTGGTTCCTTCCTTTCGGCGTCAGCTCTAGGTCAGTAAACCCTAATCCGTTCCCAGCATTCACATGAGCAACCACCCCCTCTAGCTGGTTGATGGAGATCTCTTACGGCACATATGCTGCATTCAGAACCTTCAGCAAAGCGTTGCGGTGTGCCTCGGAGCACAACAACAGATTCAGAATAGAGATCTTAGACGGCATCTGATGAAGATGATCAACGATCTTATAATCACTTTTCTTGATCAGTCTCATAAATTCTTCGGTGTCTTTCACAAGCAGGTCTTTTCCTACCTCACGGGAGGTTTCTTCGACGACCTTACTTTTACCTCTATCAGTCTTCTCTATCTTGTCGGCTTTGTCAGCTACAGTCTCAGGTGGCGCGAACACTCTTCCACTACGCGTTATTCCTCCAGTCCCGACTAGGTTGTCAACAGATTGCCCGGATGGCTCCAACTGTAATTTCTGTCCATTGCAATAGACGTCTGCCCCATAGTGCCATGGAACAACATTAGTACTCTCAAATGGTATAGGCCCCGCCTTCATTATGGTGATCGTAGGTGGCCTCGATGCGAAAATGGTTATTGTTTTACGAGGGATGGTGATAGTGGCAACCTCATCCTTCTGCTTCAGCATTACTTCCCCTGATCTGTTCTCAACCCTCCGACTAAACTGCAGAATTCCTTTGTTCATCAAACTCTGAATCCTTGCTATCAACTGATCATAGCCGTCTGAATGATTCGCACAATCCATACACAACTTCCCACAGCCCGGGAAAATACCTTTCTTCATCAACTTGGCTTTAACGAAACTAAGTGGTGTTTTCAGGTCTTTGACATCAGTCAATAAATCCGAATCTTCCTCTTCAATGATGGCGCTAACCCCATCTCCCCCATGGTTAGGCATAGGGTTCTTTGTAACATTCGGAGCATTATCAGAAAAGTTAATTATCTTGGCGTCAACCATATCTTGCACTTTGTGCTTGAATGCCTTACAGTTGTCAATCGAGTGGCCAGGCGCCCCCGAATGAAACTCACATCTCGCATTCGCATCGTATCCCGGTGGAGGTGTCCTTGTCAAGGGAGCCAAAGTTCTCTTCTGCACTAGTTGTAACTGAAGAAAAGTCTATAAAAGCTGAGCATATGACATAGGTGGGGTTTCAAGATGACGACTTGATAATGGCGCTTTGTTCTGGTACCTCCGGTACCCTTGCTGGTTCTGCTGCTGCTGCTGAGGTTGCTGGACAGCAAGAATAGTAATGCTAGCGACCTGCTGGTGCTGGCCTTTTCCTTTTCCCCGAGCACTAGACATTGAGCTCATCTCACCTTCACGTCTCTTACCACTGTAAGGCTTCTTTCCTCCTCCAGCTGAGGACACATCTACACCCTGAATCTTTCCGAGTTTGATGCCATTCTCTACATGTTCTCCAGTGATTATAAGGTCGGAGGAGCTTCCCGACATACCACTGACAAGCTTCTCATAATAAACCCCTGGAAGAGTAGCCACGAACATCTCAACAAGTTCCTGCTCAACCATCGGTGGCTGGACCCTCGCTGCCAGTTCACGCCACCTCTGGGCGTACTCTTTAAATCCTTCGTTGTTCTTTTGAGACAAATTTTGTAGCTAAACCCGGTTGGGAGCCAGATTGCTGTTATACTGATAATGGCGTACGAATGCTTCAGCAAGGTCTTTCCACGTACGTACACTTGTAGGCTCCAAACCCATATACCACTCTAGCGAGGGGCCTGACAGGCTGTCTTGGAAGAAGTGCATCAGCAACTTCTCATCTTCAGAATGTGCGGACATCTTTCGGTAGTACAACCTCAGATGGACACGGGGGCAAGTGGTGCCCTTATACTTCTCGAAGTCGGGTACCTTAAACTTGGGAGGCACCTTGAAGTCTGAGATCAGTCCCAACTTGGTCATGTCAACACCCATGGTATTCAAGTTCTCGAAACTCCTCATCTTGTGTTCGAGTGCTTTAAACCTTAAACGGGCCTCAGAATTCAGTTCGCCCTCAGCTCCTTTCATTGAGAATAAGTCCTCTTGACGATCCTCTTGTCATGGTTCATGGCTATTACCCTGAGCAAACCCAACAACATCAAGACCATACAAATTACCAGCACCAGCATTTCCAGCATTACCAGTTCCTCCAGTATTGCCATTGCCCATACCAGCATTACCATTAGCCTCAAAGTTGCCATTTCCGACTCCAGTCGTATTCCCATTAGCTCCAACATTAGTAACAACATTACCATTGCCACTTCCATTCCCTCCAGTCACAGGGATGTTAGCATGAGGGGTCTCAACAAGCGGAGGGTTCACCATATTCCCACCGTGTAGCACGCCGTTGCTGTCGACGTGTGCAATTAGAGGTTGCACCAGAGTTCTGAGCTGGTCCTGGCAGTTAGCAACCACATGCATGAGATCCATAAAACGATCCATCCTCTCCCTGAGCTCTTGAATGTCAGTCTGAACCTGTTCCATTACTCTAGCTTGATTTGCTCTGGTAGAATACTGGTGAATTTGCCTTTGTTCAATCCTGAAATAACCTGTACACACAAAGGGTTATAAAAACAACTCGAGGTGCCTGTTATGCAAATGATTCATGCAAATGCAAACATGTGTATGTGCCTTAGGGAGATTTCTCCCCCGGTTCTAGTGCCAGAGTGCCAGTGATGATAATAAGAAGTTTGGATCCAGTCATGGAAATAACGTCTTGTATATATATAAATCCCAACAAGGCAGCATACAATGTCACTCAATACATGGAGAATCAACAGCATGACCTCGACCAACAAGTCTGGTGATGGTCAGCATACAACAATGATCAGAAAATACAAAGGATTACAACGTAGTCAAGTGCGGCAACGGGCGTGAAACTCTTCTAGCAACCCCTTCGTTTTGGGATGATCAGGCCGAGTGAGTAACCCTTCGACAAGTGACTCCCTCTGTATGATAGTGTACTGAAGACCTTCAACGGAGTCCTTCCACTCTTCTTTGCCAAAATAGTCTTCTAATCTTCGCTTCTTAGACTCAAAAATCGACTTGCGATCCTTCAGGTTCGCGATAGCCTTGTTCAACATGTCTTGAGTGGCGTACCTACGAGCAGTTTCATCATCAAACTTCTTCTCACTGGCCTTCAACTGAGCCTTCAACTTGGAGATCTGTTGCTTCAGCTTGTCCTCCCGCTCTCTGTTGCTGGCCAGGGTGGCATTCCACTGCTTGTTGAATTTGGAGATTCTCAGGTAAGCACTATCCAGGTTCTGCTTTTTGGTGGCAAGCACATCGTTGACAGCCTTGAAATCCAAACCTAAACGTTCACGTTCAGCCCTCTGTTTGGTCAAGTCTGTGCCTAGCCGGTTCACCAGCTCTGTCTGTTTTTTGAAGGAATAGACAGCTTCGTTCCTCTCGCTTCTAAGTTGTACCAGTTCTTTTTCCAACTCCTCGTTGGCCTTCTTTAGCTCTTCCTTCTTAGCCAATATCTGGTTGTATCTCTGAATGGACAATGTAGTGGGTTCTTCAACCACCGGAGGGCAATCTTGCTTAGTAGGTGGAAAAGGCATCCCTACTGTTTCTGCCCTGCTTCGAATCCAAGTCACATAAGGAGCATAAGCCTGGTTGTTGCTCTTACCCAACAGTGCTTTCCCTCGCCTGCTGATGTCGTTCCAAGCATGCTTGAGCTTGGCTAACATATCTCCATCTAGGAGCCCCGTGAGGTACAGAGATTCCTGCACCTCCTCGTCTTTCGGCGGACCTCTCAAGGCGTACGCAAACTGCTTGACAAGTAATGAGGGATTGTAGTTAATACAACCTCTTCTTCCGATCAAGGGCACATTAGGAAAACCACTGCAGCTATAGATAACTTCAGTACCCAGCATATCCCGATCAAACCAAACGATGCTCTCTGCGGATAAACCCATCAGGCGTTCAGACCACTCAGCTGTGGCTGCAGAGGAAACGCTATCAAACCATCTGTAGAGTAAGGGCGCACAACACGACACATTTTTACCCCTTCTATTCTCATTCTTGTAATGGACAGAATGATATACATCACCAATCAAGGTGGGCACTGGATTTCCCGATGCGAAGATATGGAAGGCGTCCAAATCTATGAAGTCTGGCATGTTGGGAAACACGATGATGCCATAGATGCAGAGGGCGAGAATAGCGTTGAATACGATCCAACAACCGTCTTTAGCGCACTGTTGGGCTTTCCCAACCAGAAACTGCAGAGAAAAACCAGGAATTCCATTCCATGAGGTCAGAAGCAGCTCTGAAGCATCCAGATGAAGAGCAGCAGCTTCAGAGCTGCAGCTAGGTTAGCCAGATTAGGCTTAGCATCCATGTGAACAAACGACATCTGATTCTTAACAGGGACACCCAACAACTCAGCATACTCTTCTAAGGTAGGCGCAAGAATGAAATATGGAAAAGTGAAGCACCTCAATGGAGGGTCATAGAACTGTATCAATGCATACAACTCGTTCAACTCATAGACTGAAGGTTTACGAACCAGACCGAGCAACTTCCCATAAGATTTCTTGAATTCCCCTTTCACTGTATCATCTGCCAAGGCAGTCAAACTAAGCAGCAGAGTAACGTCTGGGGTAGGGAGCTTGTAAGCCACATTCTTCTTCAATAATCCCATGCTAACAAACAGAGGGCAAGATTACTGGAACTGGGGGATAGTAAATGCACCTGCAACACAGACACACGTTAATGGGATGCAAATGAGTATGCAAAAATGCAAGATGCAATCATGCAGCAGGAGATCAAGAGTGCTGTTGAGGAGACCAAGGCTCTATTTCAACATAATCACAACACTGCTCTGACAATAAGACCCTGAAGTGGACCATAATTCTGCTCTGTCAAGAACAAACACATCTCTGATGATAAGAACCCTCTGATACCAACAATACTGATTCACTGTCAAGAAAACCAGGTTGTCTGAAAGTTAAGGTTTCCTGCAATAACCCGACCCCGCTCATAGGTATGAATCCTATCCACTGATAAGGTATGGCATCCTATGCGTTTCCCAGCGTCACAGACTTTCACGAAATGATGATACATTCACCATTTCTGGTTTGGCATCATCACTCCCTGAAGAGGCCTCACTTAGCTGAGTCACAAATGATCGGTCCCCAGAGTCGACAACCCTCCAAACCAACAACCCCTCAAGCCCAAAGGGCTGGAAAAGAAGTCAACCGGGAGAATCTCGTCTGAGCGTGGATTTTGTGGGACACTAGTACATGCAAAGCATGCACGCGCCCACTACTTTCCACAACTAATGCTAGGTATACTCTCAAGCCTGGGTCTGGCTTATCACTCATCAGAGCCCCCCCTCCCACAACAGCATAGCAAATAATCATATTATATTGAAAATAAAATTCGGAAAGCAAAGTGCGATAAATAAATGAAAACCCAACAGATAAACACGTAAGCGCTAGGATTGACTCGCATAGGGGACGTTGGATCCCCAGCAGAGTCGCCAGCTGTCGCTACTGCAAAAATAAGGTGCCGGAAAAACAGAAGAGTCGTCACCTTTCATTATTTATCCCACAGAAGGGGAAAGGAAACGATCGGAAAAACCTGACGAAAAGGTATAAGACAAGATCATTGCAACCATGTCTGGGTTTGGGAGTCGGTTACACAAGGGGAAGGTATTAGCACCCCTCACGTCCGTTGTACTTAACGGGATCCATGCTTGTTGTATTTATTTGACGGGTTGGTTTTAACTATCTACCTATCAAGGCTGGTCTAAAAAGAAAAGAAAACTGACTCGGCAAAGCATCGCGCTTCGTGCCTACGTATTCTCGTCAGAGAACAAGAAATCAGAGTCAACGTAGTTCGGCTAACTATGGGTAACAGATGGAGGAAGGTGGCTTGCCAATACGTCAGTATTATGCCTACATACTCTCAACAGATATGAGAGATCAGAGCTTACGTAGTTCAGCATAATACGGATTACGAGGGTTCAGATTCATCTATTTTTCCGAGTAGGGTTAACAAACTGTTCCAGCAGTTTGGTGTATGTAGCTCGCTCGTCAGAGGCTCGTGCGTTACCGTTTGTAGTTGAACTGTGAGTTAACGACACTCTTTTCTTCAGAAAAGTTTCTCTTGAGTTAAGGGCCCACGGGGCAAAAAGAAGGTTTGAAGTTTGTTTTCTGTCTTTTACGGAAGAAGTGTTTTTTATGGATGTTTGCAACTAATATCGCACTAGAGACTATGACCTAGGAGTGAATGTGTCGCATGTCACCCAAAGGGTACCATACTAAACATCCTGATTATTAGAAGGAAACCCTCCAATAACCATTTCCTAAGTAACTTAAGGCTCGTAACGTACGATTTCAATTAACCTTTATTACTGTATTTTGATTTGTTTGAAGATGAGAAGGAGAGTGGACACAACTAACGGGAAACTATCAAGTCCTAACAGTTGTCATGCCAAGGATTCATCCTATGGTTGAGGTTAGGAGGGAACTAACTAATGTTATCATGCATGGTTAGAACCCTAATGTCTGTCATAACTTCTCTTGAACAAGAGAAGTTAGAGTCCCTAAGGGAACATGGCAAAGGAAAGCAACAGCAAAAGAAATAATCTGAAAGAATAAAATGGTAAGTAAAATGCATGCAATCCAGCAATACAAGCAGAAGGAGACAAACTCAACTTCTAGAGCAAACAAGCAAAAGCAACACAATACACAGGCAAGGGAGACAAACTCAACCTTCAGCCAACAAGCAAAGCCAAACAGTAACAGACAAGTAGAGGGAGACAGACTCAACCTCTCATGCAAACAAGCAAAGGGAGGCAAGCTCAACCTTTCAATGCACTTAGGCCTAGAATCAACTACATGAAAGCCTATTCTAATGCAACACACCAAAAAACAGTCACACAGATACAGTTAAATAGCAAACACAACAGAGCAGCACAACAACACTCCAGCAGTCTGACAAGCTGTCTTCTAGTCCAAGTTATCTGTCCAAGCTATCCAAGAGAGAAGGGAATAAGGACTTCATATTCAAGCTTCAACTTGCTCCATCAAGAGATGATATGAATTAACACAAAGATTATTGCATGATGAGGGGAAGCATGATGGAAACCAAGGGAATCCATCATGGCACTCAACCACTCATCTAACATTGGTATCCTCAAAGGTTTTACCTTTTGTGGTAGGCCTTTAGTCCTTCCAAAGGAGGGAGTAGGTTCCCACAAAGGAACCTTGCATCATTGGATAAGAAATGGAATGCAAACCAAAGCAAACCACAATTGTGAAAAAGGAAGAAACTCCTAAAGGCTCTAAAAACCCTAACTCCACAAGCTCCAAAAGAAACCCTCTAAAGGGAACTAATGCACCAAATTAAACCTTAAGATTCAATCTACAAAGGCATCAACATGTCTACTAAACCATCAGAAAAGGTTTGGAAACTTATCATGAACTAAAGGTCACTTTTGAAGTTCAGCTATGGGAGGTACTGTGCTAGAGGCATCCTACAAACAGCCTAGATGTAAAATCTAACTAAAAGAGTAAATCAACTCCTAAAAATCTATAAAAAATTATAAAAGGTCCTAAAGGTATTATGAACCTATGGTAAAAAGATCAGGTCCTAATTCAAAGTTTATGGTCCCTTTCTAAAGGCTAAACTAAAAGGTGTCAAAGGAAAGGCCAAATGGGGAAAGCCCTATAAACCTAATCCAAAACTAATCTTAGAATTATCTAAAAAACAGAAATAAAATCCTACAATCCTATCAAGGTATCTACTACCAGCCAGCAAAAGATCAACTCTTAATTCTAAAGCATGAACTAGTAATAAAATCAGCAAGTAAACTACTCAAAAATGCCAAATTAAAAGAACTAATGAAAATAGAAAAATGGAAATTAAATTGAAAACAACACAAAAATAAAATCCAAAAGCATAGAAAAATCATAAATTAATCAAGGATCACTCACATATTTTTTCCATAATTTTCTGATCAATAAAACTATTTTTTATGCATTTTATATGATAAAAATGAATTAAAAGAATAAAGAAAATCAATTAACTAAATTCAGAAAATAACAAAAAACCACAGCCACTAGATATCAATACTAGTCAACAGATCCAAAGGGAATTATGCGCGCCACGTAGCCCAGAGTCCAATTAAATGAAACAATTCGTTTTGATGATGTTCAGGTGCTTTCCATTGACTAACGCACACGGTAGTCCCTAATCCTGGTTGTTCACTCCAAAAGTATGCTCATCCAAGCCTCCTCATGATGACACCTCAGCAATCAAAGTCAGCAAACCCTCAGAACGATTCCCATGCGTTAGATCTTCAGACCTAGTTAATTATTTCAAACCAATCCAACGGTGCTTGGTTCATCTTCTCCAATTTAAAATTGAAAGGGAGGGGGGAAGTCCAGGGTGGCCGGAGAAGACTCTGGTCGTCTTCTCCGGCGGGTTCACGGTGGCTAGGTCATCAGACACCACCAAACCTTACCAAAAAATCCAGATCCACTCGTTTTCTCTCAAGGAATAACATGACAACCTTCATTTTTTCATCTTCTCAAAGAATCACCAGATACAGCCATGAACAGAAAATATGCATCTTGGAAAATCATCACCAACCGTCGAATTCTTTTCATCAATCTATTCTACTCTTCTCCCTGATCAATTATCTACATCCAATTCTTGAAATCCATCAAGATTCAAGCCTAACCAAATCTCTAAACTTTTCATCCATGATCAAGAATCATCTCAAAACCTCTCCAAATCATACCTAAATTCATCTAGGGTTCAAGACTAACCTAACCACATGCCATTTCTAACTTAATTCAATCTCAATCAAGCATAATAATGAAAAGACGAAAACCTGTTTTGAGCTTTGATAGAGAATGCCACAGCCTCCAATTCTTGATCAATCTTGCTCAGAATCGTTCAGAGATGCTTGTTGAAGAATCTTGAAACTTCAATTTCCTCTGCAATGGCCTCTAAGATGGAAAACGGTTTTCACTTTCTAACCAACTTTTTCAAGTGCTTCTTACCTCTTTCCAGCTTCTCCAATCACCAACCCTGCTATGGAATCCCTCTATGGAATATATAGAACAGTTATGGATCATTTCCTGGCCCAGTTATGGCCCAATTCACTCAATCCACAATTTTGATTTTCCTCACTTTCCTCTCATGGCATTCATGTATTTTGGCTATGTTTCAGCTAAATTCTTACTCAAATGGCTTGCATAACACCTCATGAATGTGAATGGATCAGATTGCTTCCTTGATTTCATCCAATGGTCAATCTTTGATGTGTAACTTCATCATGAAGCAACCAAATGAAAGTCCATTAATTATGTGTCAAAGTGGATTTCTAGCAAAGCCATTGTGTTCCAAATGTGATTTCTAGTCAAAATATGCACCCACTTGACATTTCTTGAACACTCATGATTTATTTTGAATTTTTCCTTTTTAATGCCTTTAAATTATCTTTTGTTTCAAATTTTCTTCATACACTTCTTAATTCAATCCATATCAATGAATCTTTGGGTCATGGTTAGACAAATAACACCATTTTGAACAACTTTCAAGTTGATCAAAAGTCCATTTGAGATGTCTAAGTTGATGAAATTGACCCATAACCAAAAATGACCTATAATTCCAAATTCCCAAAATACCCTTGTCTTGCAAAGCTTGTAACCTGAGTTCTACAAATCTAATCATGGACTTATAGTACCTTCTAGAAAGCTAAGAAGATAAGGAACAACATTCATGTTGGCCAAAAGTTCATGAGAATCATCTTTCTAGGGAAAAAGAGTCATGCAAGTTGGTTGACTTTCAAGCTACAAATTCGCATTCCTCTGATGACCTGTAACTTGTCTGGCACATAACATGAGTTATATAAACCCTATCAAGGACTTTTAGTACTCAAATTAAAGGTATGATCATTCTCTACAACAATCATGTTAGGGTCAAGGTGAGATGAAAATCACATCTTGAGTTATGTGGTCGTGAAGTTAGGCACTAAACTAGGGGATTTTACACTATCAAGCATATCAACCCTAGCCTAGGAACTCCTCACACTCTTGATTCATGATGAATTGACCTTGGAATCATCCCTTGGGCATCTCAATACATCAATCCATGATCACATGGCCTTGAAATAGGGTCTCAACCTTCTTCAAATCATCAGTTAACCCAGGGTTGACCAGATGAAACCCTAGTTGCACCAATCTTGGTTGTAGCTTCTTATTTTTCACATGATGACCTGTCTAGGCTTCAAAATGAACTTCAATACTTCTCATGAGCTCTCTCAAGGTCTCAAGTCCAACTTCATGGATTCAGAATCATCTGATGACTTTCCCATAACCCTCAAGTTAGGAGATATACACACTTGGCTTCAACCACTTCTCTGAGAATCTTTGTCTTTACTGGTGAGGATCTCAACCCTTGAACACCTGAATAAACCTCTTAGATAGCTTCATAGCCTTGTGTAGTCCTTGATTGGTAGTCATACCTCTTGATCTCCTGCACACATGTTAATGCAATGCAGATGATAATGCTAAAATGAA
Source organism: Lathyrus sativus (assembly GCA_963859935.3). Lineage (NCBI taxonomy): Eukaryota > Viridiplantae > Streptophyta > Magnoliopsida > Fabales > Fabaceae > Lathyrus > Lathyrus sativus. The sequence goes on from OZ012737.1 coordinate 199,190,924, forward strand.
TGCAATGAAACACAAGCTAGGTAAAGAAAGGTTAGGCAAATTTTGGGGTGCAACACTCAATGCTGGAGAAAACATGTTGTGCACTTGCTTGGGAAGCTAAGCGTTTGAGGCAGTATATGTTAAACCACACAACCCTGTTGATATCAAAGATGGATTCGATTAAGTATGTGTTTGAAAAGTAAGTGTCGCTACTGCGAAAATCGGCGCCGGCTGAACAGAAGAGTCGCCACCGTGCGTTATTTATCCCAAAGGAGGGAAAGGAAACGCTCAGAGTAAACCTACCGCAAAGACGGGAAAGGAATGGTCATCGCAACCAAATCCTGGATTCGGGAGTCGGTTACGTAAGGGAAAGGTATTAGCACCCCTCACGTTCGTCGTACTCGACGAGATCCATGCTTGTTTTCTGGTACGAATTGTTATTCTATCTATTCTACAGGTCTGGGGTTAAAAGAAAATAAAATGACTCGGCAAAGTATCGCACTTTATGCCTACGTATTCCCGTCTGGAACGAGAAATCAGAGTCAACGTAGTTCGCCTACCTACGGGAAAGGAGGGGAAGGTTGCTCGCTAGGATATCGCATCTTATGCCTACGTACTTTCATACATCATGAAAGATCAGAGCAAACGTAGTTTGGGCTACGAAAGACACAGATTTGTCTGACTGTTTTTTATCCTTCTGAAAAAGGTTTTCTCCTGATTACGGGTCCAAGCGGACAAAAATGACACTTTTTGATTGGTTTACAGTCTTTTACGCAAGAACTGTCTTTTATTGATGTTTAACCTTTTATTGTATTTTTTGATTGTTTTGAGATAGAAGAGAAAGAACTCTAAAACCTAGGGTTAAAATGGGGAATCAAAATCTACCCTAATGTTATCATGCATGGATTAACACCTAATGTCTATCATATTTCTCTCTTGCGCAGAGAGAAACAGAGATCCTAGGGGATAAACGGAAATGAAACAGCATATATACAGTAAAGCAGTAAAATGCATGAATGCAGCAGTACAAGCGAGGCAAGGGAGTCCCACTCGACCTCGAACCTGGAAAACAATGGGCAAAGTGAAACAGCTTCACTTCCAACCTAAGGGGGAAAAAATAACAAACAATACAGAAAAGAAAAATAAAACCCCAAAACCCAGCTCTAACAGCACACCAGCTCCTACAGCAGCAGCTCTAAAGACACCAAACTCTGACAGTGGATTAACTGCAAAACAGCAACCTTCAAATGAATCCCAAAATCAAGCTCCAATGATACCCAAGCTACAACAAGCTTCCATCTCCAAGAAATCACCAAGCTTAAGCAAGCACAGAATCTCAAACAGTTGACAGCATCAGACAACAAATAGCTCCAAACAGCAGTAAACCCTAGCTTTAACAGCTGCACAGTTTTGACATGAATAATCTTCATCTTTGTCAATCTTTGATCTTCATCTCTATCTTCAATGGCTTATTTCTTCAAGGCAAGCTCTCCTAGTTGATAGTCACTTAACAATATGAGTTGAATGTTAAACAGTTCATTGACTACCAAAGGAAGCCTACAAACAGTTTAACATTATAGAAGAGTGGTTCTCTCAAAGTTCTACCTCTAAGGTAAGGCCACTTATCCCTCCAAAGGAGGGAGGTGAGTACCATAGAGGGACTTTATGTCATAGAGAGGAATGGAAGCACATGAAGCTATCCATGTTTATGAAAGAATTTGTTCTATTCTAACGCTTTACCTATCTCCTATCTCCTATGTCTTCAATCAACACCTCCAATCTCCAAGCTCCAAGGATCTTCTTTTGTCTTCAATTAGCACCTTTGATTCTTCATGCTCCACAAGCTCAAACCAAGCCCCATACCCCAAATAAAAGCCCAAAAACCCAAGCAAACAAATATAAACCCCAAGTGGGAACACCAAACAAACACTCCATTTGCAAAATACTAAAAATAGTACTATAGCATCTAAAATTCTAAGATTAATTCTAAGGGAATTTCTACATCTACCCTACATACCCTATATGTCCCATAACCTAATTCATGCTAAAAACCCAAAAATAAAATGTTATAATGCACCTATGTTGAGTTTGAACCCTAATACTATCACCCTAATGTTATCTAATCAAAACTAATCAAGATTAATCCACAAAAATGTGGAATAAATCTCTAAGGGAACCTAGACTTCTAATCTAACTAGTACAAAAAGAATGGAATCAAAAAATGAATTTAAATGACTAAACAAAATTCACCAAATAATATGTACAAACAAAATGAAAATAAAAAGCAATTAAGTTTGAAAATTCACCATAAATGGAAAAGTGCCTAAAATAATATTTTTATTTTTCTACAAATTTCTTGAGACAATTATTAAAATGAGGGGAAAAATCCCATGTCAAAATGATTATTTTTGGATTTAATATGGATTATTTTGTAAACTATATGCGAAATATGAAAGAAAAAGAAATTCAAGTAAGGCAGGGGGTGGCAAAAGCAGTTATTCTACACTTCAGAATATATTGGGCCCAGGAGGGGGGGGGGTGCTGGTAGCAACGCGCTAGGCCCATGTTTGCTTCAGAAAAAAACCATACAAAACAATAAACCAGGGGGGGTGCTGATAGCAAGAAATTCGCTTTGATTCTCGCTTGGGCCCCAAAGAGGGGGTGCGAACAGCCACAGGGCCTAGGGCCCAAACCAAACGCCAAAGGGAGAGGGGGGGCTACTGGAAAACTTGGAGGATGGATCAGCAAACTCAACTGGGCCTAATGCCTGAGCCCAATCATCCTCAGCAATAACCCTAAACAAAACTCTCCTAACTATCATCCTCCAACATCACTGTTCACCGTCCCTCTTGAAACCCTAGCGCCGTTCTCTCTTAAACCCTCTCTCTCTGAAACCCTCTCTCTGAAACCAACAACCTCCCTAACTCCACTATGCAAACCTCAACCTGCCTTCAGATCATTGCCACCATCAATCCAGGTTCCAAAACTCATCTCAACGCAACAATCTTTAAACCCCTCTAATCAGCTATCCTCAAAAAACCTAAGTCTACACCTAACCACTTAACACTAACATGCAATGGATCGGAGGAGAAGAGAAAACAAACCTGGATGAAGATGCCAATGGAGATCTACAGATGATGAAGAGGTTTTGCCGATAGTCTTGAAGGAAATCTGGAGAGAGCTTCGGCGAAGATCTATAGGACGTGGACGAAGTCTGGAAAAACTACTTGTTGAAGGTTGTTCGTTGAGGATCTTCGAAAATTGTTGATATCTGGAGAAATCTGGAAAACATCATGAAGATCGGTGACGGATCTTGAACTTGATGACGATTGTTGGTGAAAATCTGTTGAGAAGCTTGAATAGGCGTCCGAATCTGGAAAACTCAACGACGGACCTCATGAAGATCGATGAAGATCTTGAGGATCTGGGAAAGTTGATGAACGAACAATGAATGTTCTTCGTGAGATCCAGATGATGACGAAAGTTCTTGATTGATTTTCAGGAAAGTTGATGGAGGATGAACACTTGTTGAAGATTTCTGGAAAAAAATGGTGAAGAACACAAGCTGGTGATGATTCTGGTGATCAAGAACGTGTGGATTTCTGGGAATATTGATGAAGATGGATGAAGGCGGATCGATGAGGAAGATGAAGTTTTCTGGAAAAATGGTGTTTCCGGTGAAGTTGCGGTGGTCTGGTGATGGTTAGGGCGGCCAGAGACGGTTAGAGTGAACGCCGGCGAGTGGTTAGGGTGGCCGCCGGCAGTTGCATGCCGGCCGGTGAGGATTCCGGCGAAGCGTGGTGGTGGGACAGGTGGCGAGAGGGAGAGGTTAGAGTGCCAAGTGGCACTCATGCAGAGTGCAGGAAGAGCGACGTGGCGGGTTCTGAACGCATGCAAAAATGAGGTGGCTGAAACTCAGATACACGCGTGGCATGGATCTTATAGTGACAAGTGGCACTTGCGAAAATGGACCTTAAACTGGGCTTGATTAATGTATACTGGCCCAATAAGACCTAAATTCTAATTAGTGGACTTAAAAATCTGATTAACTCTAAAAACAACACAAAATTAAAACTGAAAAAAACTAATTAATCTAAAACGAAAATCAAAATAAAACCTAATTAAAACCTCTAATAAACCCTAATAAAAACCTATTATTAATCCTAATTAATATATAAAACGAAAATTAAAAATAAAACCTAATTAATCAGAAAAATATCTAAAAACTATTTAAAAAGAAAACCTAATTAAATCTGAAAAAATCAAATAAACTCCAAAAAATCTAAAACAATTAATCCCTTTTTTTAAAAACTATTCCATTAAAAGAAAAATAATATCTATTCATATCTATTTTAAAAACTACTAAAAGGAAAATAATATCTAAAAATCTCTATTAAAACTCTAAAAAAAGAAAAAAGAAAATTTATTTAAAACTCTAAAAAACTATTAAAAAATCTATTAAATTCTATAAAAACAAATAACCCTATTAAAATCTATTAAATGCATTAAAAATCTAGAGAATACAAGAAAAATCCTAAAAAATGCTAGGAGGCCGATTAAATCGGTTGGAGAACAATTGCGCAACCATAACGAAACCCGGGCACCGAGATGGCCTGAAAACACAGGAAACGAGCACCAATTCTCAGAAGACTCTTATTCAAACCGGCCTGAACTGCCTGAAACGCCAGGGGCTGCAATCCCGATAAAAATCAATCTGACTGAGGAAAATGTCATGCATGCAATATGCGAATGCGAATGCAAAATGTGTTGAAGCATAAACCAGATATGGGGATCGGTTGGTCAAATTTTGGGGTGCAACAGCTGCCCCTATTCAAACGGCTTGGACCTGAAGGGTTGAAGAGCGAACAACCTTCAAACATTCAAAGGTAGAAGACGGTTGAATACAAAATAAACCCGAAAATTTGCCAACCGTGGAAATAAACTGCGCACTGCTCGAGGAATAGCTTCCAATGAACTGAAGTCTGGTTGTTACGGCAACAACTGGTCAATTATCTGATAAAATTTTTGATTTCAACATCAATCACCTGCATGACGCCACAGGTACTGAATCTTCGAAATAATGCTTCAGAAAGCAAACACCTTGACTCCCATCTGTTATAGGATCAAATCTTGTCACCTCACAGTTCACAGCGAACCTGAGGAAAACTCTCATGGGGAAATTCTGAATCGACTGCCAGGCACCTATTTCGACACAGGCGGCAGCTTCAGAAGTTTGATATAATGTCAATCTTTCTTTTTTTCAGTATCGACGTAACAACCAAATATGAAGAAATCACTCCGCTATGGGTGAAGAGAAGCTTAACCAAACAACTCTGCAGGGGAACATACTCGAAAGCCAAGAGGTAACCAACCTAGTCTATGTTTTGAAATGCGTATGTTTGAAAATGATGCAATGTCCCACACGACATGGAAATAATATGCACATGTTTTGATAAACGCTAGGCCCCATACGGCATGGATATGCTATGCGTTCTGGATAGGTGCAAATATGACGGTATATGCAAATGCAAATGTAAATGCAGGCTGCCAGAGATCACCGGGTCTGACACCACTTGGCAAAATAAGTGCCAGAGGCAAAGTCGACTCCACTGAGGGTAGCCGGTTATCACAGAATCACCTCAAAAATAAATGCTGAACAAAGGAAGGACGGCCCTGCACGGCGATATTCTTTCTAAACCACTGGTAACCTGGACTCTGTAGGGATTAACCAACTGGGGTCAATTGTATACAGCTCACTGTTGGGAATGCCCCTTCTGTCACAGACATCAATCTTTCTGCTGAGGATACTCCTGATCCTACTCGAATGCGGGATAAAAGACAATCTCAACTCTCCCGGGGGATAATACGTGACTTCCATCTGTTGAAGAAAAGTAATCCTGATTTAACAACATCCACAGGGAATAAAAAACATTAACCGAGAACTGGTACCCATCGAGCTTCGTATCGGGGAACATGACAACATGCGAGTCATTGGGAATTACCGTGTCAGATATTTTTTAGGCTTTTTCTATTTTAAGGATGAGAATGGGCTATTTACAAAATGGAAGATAGGGAAAATACTAGACGAGAACTAGCATTCAAGGGTAGACTACCAGATGAGAACTGATAGCAACATAGATTAGGTTATCAGACAAACATGGATTTACGGTTTGAATATCAGACGGGGCTGATCGAATCAATAGATTAAGGAAAGGACGACCAGACGAGAACTGGTTGAAAGCTGATATGCACCAGACGAGAACTGATACAACAAACAGGTTAAAGAAACGATGACCAGACGAGAACTGGTAACAATAACATACACCAGACAAGAACTAATGCTTACAGAAAGGTTGACCAGACGACCACTAGTTGAAAGACACCATGTACCAGGCGAGAACTGGTAATTACGGAAACGTGGACCAGACGAGAACTGGTTACCGGTTTGCCAGGCGAGAACTGGACTTTGGAAACGATCTGGTTACAAAGTTCTGACACGTAACAGGTTTAAATTGGAGGATAACGATCCAACGAAGGTAAGGCCTTTTTCGGAAGGTCAAGGTTTTTGATGAGGGTAATGACACGATTCCCCGATACTCGAATCTTGTTGGGGATAAATAGACTTGCTTGAATAGCTTGCCCCAGTACAATTAATCTTGCCCCAATCTAATTCTTGGGAATATCACCCTGAACAGCTTGCTATGAGACGACCTCGAGATTACTTGCCCCGGTATCTGTATGTCAAAAGGATTCAACCTCAATCAAACAATTATCAACCTAGTTGGTCTCACTATCTCTGAGGTGACTTGCCCCTGAATGAGCGTACAAGCGACTTAACCTGATCTGATCACACACTGGAAGAATCTGCCCTCAAATCACATCATTCTGGATGATTGCCCCTGATTAGCTCTCGAGAAAATTCTCTCTGATCAACTGCTTCTCAGACAAACTGCCCCTGATCAACTGATACTTCGGGATTTGTCCTCAGACTAACTGATTCTGAACTCACTGAAAGTCAATGCCCCGGATTCACATGGTTTCACGACATACACCATTCTGATCCAGACTGCTGAATTATTCAGTCTTGTTTGATTATTCCCTGTTGGAATTTCCTTCCTGCCAACTACTAACCTGCAAGTAAAATTGTTTATTCACGAATGGTAATTTTAATGCAGTGTTCATGCAAATTTTGAAAAAATTGTGCGGTCACTCATTTATGTGTCATGATTGTGAGTGACGAATGAACCAGAGTTCAAACGTAATGCTGATATGATCAGTGAAAAATACAACAAGGATATGATTAGCAAATCAAGAAGGAGTCAGGTTACTCAACCTTATCGTAATGCGCTTTCAGAATAAACCCTACCTCAATTAGGTCTTTTAAGGGTTGTATCGTGGCCGGGTTCACGGTTCGTGAAACAAAGGATATTTGGCTCAAATTTTGATTTGTACCCACCCCATCTACGTGATGATCTCCGATCCTAAAGTTCAGTTAACCTGGCACGAGCGCTCGCCTCTTCGAGAGGTATGTTGAATGGTAAGAACCATAGTTAGGGAACTCACAAGGTTTTTCTCGGAGTGACAGTTACTCCTTTTCGTTTTCGGTGTCTGTATCCACACGACTTTGGCGACTTCACTGGGGATTTTTTCTATTGATATCCTTTCTTTTTCATTCTTTTTGACTCCCTAATTTTTGCCTGGACTGACTCCTTTTGAGTTCTTTTCGATTTTTTTCTTTTTAGTCCAGCGGGATGCCCTAATTTTTGCCTAAGTATTAGCTTTCCAGCTTTTTCTTTTTCTTTTTACTTAGCGGGCTTTCTGTTTCTTTCTTTTTTTCGAACAAGTCGTGTGACACTGATTGTCTTGATTGCTCCGAAAGGATTGTAACTGTCTCACTCCTGATCGGTGAGGTTTAACCATTGTGGTTGGCTATATACGACCTCTTGAGAGGCGTAAACCGATTGGTCCTCGAAAGATAACACTCCTCTATAATACTTGAACGCTCGGTCAAGCTAACTGACAACTACCCTGCCCCAGGTTAAGATGTGAGAGTTAAAAAGTCCAAAAAAACTTCTACTTCCTGGCTCGAAGTGGTTAACAAGGGACCAACTTTTTATATCTCCAGTGTTTAGGGGATTTGAAACAATGCCTTGTACGTCATCGGCAAGGTTTTACCTGAAAGCATACGATCATCGGTTATGAGTATTCAGTTTCGTCATCCTCCCTCCAATCTTTGCTAATCATAGTGATAAAGTGGAGTAAATAAAATGCAAGTGTCAGTGCAATGCAATAAATGAGCGACAGCGACATGATTAATTCAGAAAAATGCATAGTCACTTTATCAATATAACCATTCGAAAACAAACAATGTTTAACAGCAAGTAGTAACTAACAGAAAAGAAATTGCAAATGCAAATGATATAAAAGTCTGAGGACGGCCAATGCTGAGGACGTCTGCCTGTCTGAACCACTGGATTCTTGAAAACAAACTCCGAATCTACGAGCTTAGACAGCTAAGAGGTTGGTATGAACAAACAAAAATCCTTCTCGAAAGGAAATGCAATCTTGGTCGATCAACTGTTGTACTTTTGCCTGAAAAGCTTTACAATCTTCAGTTGAATGCCCTGGGGATCCGCCATGGTAACCGCACTGAGCGTGGGGATCGTACCCAGGAGGGTAAGGCTCTGGAACAAGCTTAAGAGCTTTCGGTTCCACTAAAGAACTCTGGATCAAAGATGGCAGCAACTGGCTATACGACATAGGCACTGGGTGGGAAGGAGCATTCCTTCGTTCCAAGTTGTTACGAGGCCTGTTCTGATTCTGGCGTTGATTCTGATAACCTCGGCCATGAGTTCGCTGATCTGCATGAGGAGTGACATAACGTTCCTGATAGGGTGCCCCAGGCACAATTGTCTGTCCAGCATAACAAGACACAAGAGGTACTGATCTCTGAGAAGATGAAGAACCAACAGGTTTCAACAACTCATCTCGAGGATACTCAACATCTGGCATGATTGCATTGATCACAACTCCTTCTTCATTCTGATAGTCATAAAGAGATTCAGCTTCACTAGCCTGACCGTTTGAAATAATCTGAATTTTCCCGATTTTGATGGCATGCTCAAGGCGTTCTCCAAGTACTACCAAATCAGAGAAACTTAACGGAAGTCCAAGCATTCTTTCGCAGTACGGACCCTGCAGTGAGTTTACAAACATGTTTGTTAGCTCTCGGTCTAAAAGCGGTGGTTGTACCCTGGCGGCAAATTCTCTCCATCTCTGCGCATACTTCCTGATGGGTTCATTGTTCTCTTGAGACAACTCTTGCAACTGCATGCGATGAGGAGCCACGTCTAGGTTGTAATCATACTGCTTCAGAAAAGCTCCGGCTAAATCCACCCATGATCGAATCTGATTACTCTCTAACTGCATATACCAACGCAAAGATGCCCCAGTCAGACTATCCTGGAAGAAATGAATCATCAATTTGTCATTTTGCACAAACAAAGTCATTCTTCGGCAGAACATCACCAAATGTTGCTTCGGACAGCTATCTCCTCTGTACTTCTCAAATCTTGGCGCTTTGAACTTAGAAGGTAACACCAGGCCAGGAACCAAACACATGTCTGCAGCATTCAGGTTAACAGCATCTTTGACTTTCACGGCTTTAATTTGTTCTTCCAACACTTGGAGCCTTCTATCACATTCAAGAGCTCTTGGGTCTACAGTCCTGGCTACCGGGATCTCTCTTCGGATACTCGGCACAGGGAAAACAACACCCTGACTGTTGATAAGAGGAGGTCGTTCATTGCGGACAATAAACTGCTCATGTCGATCTATGTCCATAACAGGAGGCTGCGCACACTGGTCTGCAGTAAGGTTGTTCACTTGCGGAAATTCTGCCTCGGAAGTAGAACCATACAGAGGGTTGGTCGTCATAGTGAACCCTGCCAAGGTGTTAGGAGACTGGAAATTGCTCTCAGACACGCCTACTGTTAACCTTCAACTGACCGTACTGCTCGATTCGGCTCAAATCTGCTCAAATCTGTTTCAACCCCTTGGTCGTCTTCTAACAATCAACAGTAGCTCAGTCCAATCACCAGCTAATCACCTTCTGGATTCAAACAACGACTGGATAAGAGCTCTGGCTAGCTGGAGTATGACATGCAATATGATGCAACACGTTTATGCAAATGCAGTACAATATGCAGCAAACACGGGATCACAACCCCCACACAATCTCTGAATATTGTTGCGCTGCTGACGGAGTATGTTCGCTCTGAAGAGAATACCAAAATAACGGGTAGGCTGGACGTCAAGTTTCCTGCAAAACCCTCCCACTCACGGGTATGGACCTAAACTAACACAAGTTCGGCATCCTATACGATCGTCAGCGTCACAGACTTCCAAGACTGATGATACGATACCCAGAAGGTGTGGCATCATCATGTCCTGAAGAGGCCTCACTTAGCCAACTTCCAAATGATCGGTCCCCGGAGTCGACAATCCAACTAACCAACAACCCCCTCAACCTAAAGGGTTGAAAAAGAAGTCAACCAGAAGAACCTCGTCCGAGCGTGGATTTCATGAGACACTAGTACATGCAAAGCATGCACGCGCCCACTAATTTCCACTCTAATTCTAGGTGCACTCAAGCCCAGGTCCGACTTATCTCTCAATCATAGAACCCCCTCATACCCACAGCGATAATAACAATAATATAATGCTGAATGTAAAATACAGAAACGTAAATCCATACAAAATCCTCGACGGGAAAACAAGCGCTAGGATTGACTCGCGTAGGGAACCGTTGGAGTCCCCAGCAGAGTCGCCAGTTGTCGCTACTGCGAAAATCGGCGCCGGCTGAACAGAAGAGTCGCCACCGTGCGTTATTTATCCCAAAGGAGGGAAAGGAAACGCTCAGAGTAAACCTACCGCAAAGACGGGAAAGGAATGATCATCGCAACCAAATCCTGGATTCGGGAGTCGGTTACGTAAGGGGAAGGTATTAGCACCCCTCACGTCCGTCGTACTCGACGGGATCCATGCTTGTTTTTTGGTACGGATTGTTATTCTATCTATTCTACAGGTCTGGGGTTAAAAGAAAATAAAATGACTCGGCAAAGTATCGCACTTTATGCCTACGTATTCCCGTCTGGAACGAGAAATCAGAGTCAACGTAGTTCGCCTACCTACGGGAAAGGAGGGGAAGGTTGCTCGCTAGGATATCACATCCTATGCCTACGTACTTTCATACAGCATGAAAGATCAGAGCAAACGTAGTTCGGGCTACGGAAGACACAGATTTGTCTGACTGTTTTTTATCCTTCTGAAAAAGGTTTTCTCCTGATTACGGGTCCAAGCGGACAAAAATGACACTTTTTGATTGGTTTACAGTCTTTTACGCAAGAACTGTCTTTTATTGATGTTTAACCTTTTATTGTATTTTTTGATTGTTTTGAGATAGAAGAGAAAGAACTCTAAAACCTAGGGTTAAAATGGGGAATCAAAATCTACCCTAATGTTATCATGCATGGATTAACACCTAATGTCTGTCATATTTCTCTCTTGCGCAGAGAGAAACAGAGATCCTAGAGGATAAACGGAAAAGAAACAGCATATATACAGTAAAGCAGTAAAATTCATGAATGCAGCAGTACAAGCGAGGCAAGGGAGTCCCACTCGACCTCGAACCTGGAAAACAATGGGCAAAGTGAAACAGCTTCACTTCCAACCTAAGGGGAAAAAAATAACAAATAATACATCAAAGAAAAATAAAACCCCAAAACCCAGCTCTGACAGCACACCAGCTCCTACAGCAGCAGCTCTAAAGACACCAAATTCTGACAGTGGATTAACTGCAAAACAGCAACCTTCAAATGAATCCCAAAATCAAGCTCCAATGATACCCAAGCTACAACAAGCTTCCATCTCCAAGAAATCACCAAGCTTAAGCAAGCACAGAATCTCAATCAGTTGACAGCATCAGACAACAAATAGCTCCAAACAGCAGTAAACCCTAGCTTTAACAGCTGCACAGTTTTGACATGAATAATCTTCATCTTTGTCAATCTTTGATCTTCATCTCTATCTTCAATGGCTTCTTTCTTCAAGGCAAGCTCTCCTAGATGATAGTCACTTAACAATATGAGTTGAATGTTAAACAGTTCATTGACTACCAAAGGAAGCCTACAAACAGTTTAACATTATAGAAGAGTGGTTCTCTCAAAGTTCTACCTCTAAGGTAAGGCCACTTATCCCTCCAAAGGAGGGAGGTGAGTACCATAGAGGGACTTTATGTCATAGAGAGGAATGGAAGCACATGAAGCTATCCATGTTTATGAAAGAATTTGTTCTATTCTAAGGCTTTACCTATCTTCTATCTCCTATGTCTTCAATCAACACCTCCAATCTCCAAGCTCCAAGGATCTTCTTTTGTCTTCAATTAGCACTTTTGATTCTTCATGCTCCACAAGCTCAAACCAAGCCCCATACACCAAATAAAAGCCCAAAAACCCAAGCAAACAAATATAAACCCCAAGTGGGAACACCAAACAAACACTCCATTTGCAAAATACTAAAAATAGTACTATAGCATCTAAAATTCTAAGATTAATTCTAAGGGAATTTCTACATCTACCCTACATACCCTATATGTACCATAACCTAATTCATGCTAAAAACCCCAAAATAAAATGTTATAATGCACCTATGTTGAGTTTGAACCCTAATACTATCACCCTAATATTCTCTAATCAAAACTAATCAAGATTAATCCACAAAAATGTGGAATAAATGCCTAAGGGAACCTAGACTTCTAATCTTACTAGTACAAAAAGAATGGAATCAAAAAATGAATTTAAATGACTAAACAAAATTCACCAAATAATATGTACAAACAAAATGAAAATAAAAAGCAATTAAGTTTGAAAATTCACCATAAATGGAAAAGTGCCTAAAATAATATTTTTATTTTTATACAAATTTCTTGAGACAATTATTAAAATGAGGAAAAAAATACCATGTCAAAATGATTATTTTTGGATTTAATATGGATTATTTTGTAAACTATATGCGAAATATGAAAGAAAAAGAAATTCAATTAAGGCAGGGGGTGGCAAAAGCAGTTATTCTACACTTCAGAATATATTGGGCCCAGGAGGGGGTGGCCGCCGGCAGTTGCATGCCGGCCGGTGAGGATTCCGGCGAAGCGTGGTGGTGGGACAGGTGGCGAGAGGGAGAGGTTAGAGTGCCAAGTGGCACTCATGCAGAGTGCAGGAAGAGCGACGTGGCGGGTTCTGAACGCATGCAAAAATGAGGTGGCTGAAACTCAGATACACGCGTGGCATGGATCTTATAGTGACAAGTGGCACTTGCGAAAATGGACCTTAAACTGGGCTTGATTAATGGATACTGGCCCAATAAGACCTAAATTCTGATTAGTGGACTTAAAAATCTGATTAACTCTAAAAACAACACAAAATTAAAACTGAAAAAAACTAATTAATCTAAAACGAAAATTAAAATAAAACCTAATTAAAACCTCTAATAAACCCTAATTAAAACCTATTATTAATCCTAATTAATATATAAAACGAAAATGAAAAATAAAACCTAATTAATCAGAAAAATATCTAAAAACTATTTAAAAAGAAAACCTAATTAAATATGAAAAAATCAAATAAACTCCAAAAAATCTAAAACAATTAATCCCTTTTTTTTAAAACTATTCCATTAAAATAAAAATAATATCTATTCATATCTATTTTAAAAACTACTAAAAGGAAAATGATATCTAAAAATCTCTATTAAAACTCTAAAAAAAGAAAAAAGAAAATTTATTTAAAACTCTAAAAAACTATTAAAAAATCTATTAAATTCTATAAAAACAAATAACCCTATTAAAATCTATTAAATGTATTAAAAATCAGAATACAAGAAAAATCCTAAAAAATGCCAGGAGGCCGATTAAATCGGTTGGAGAACAATTGCGCAACCATAACGAAACCCGGGCACCGAGATGGCCTGAAAACACAGGAAACGAGCACCAATTCTCAGAAGACTCTTATTCAAACCGGCATGAACTGCCTAAAATGCCAGGGGCTGCAATCCCGATAAAAATCAATCTAACTGAGGAAAATGCCATGCATGCAATATGCGAATGCGAATGCAAAATGTGTTGAAGCATAAACCAGATATGGGGACCGGTTGGTCAAATTTTGGGGTGCAACAGTAAGCACTCACCGGAAAGATTGCCCATTGGCAGATGGTTTTAACAGAATATGATATTTAGTACGTCTCCCAGAAAGCCATCAAGGGAAGTGTTCTGTCAGAATATCTCACTCAACAATCGGTTGAGGATTATCAACCTATGTAGTTTGATTTTTCGGATGAAGATATCATGTTTCTAAAAATGAAAGATTGTGATGAGCCTTTGCCTGATGAGAGACCTGAAATCGGGTCTCAGTGGATTTTGGGTTTCAACGGTGTTGTCAACTCATATGGTAACGGGATCGGGCCAATCATTACTACTCCTCACGGTTCTCACATACCGTTCACTGCCCGATTGACATTCACTTGCACCAATAACAAAGCAAAATATGAAGCGTGCATTATGGGTTTAGAATAGGCCATTGATCTAAGGATCTAGAATCTTGATGTACATGGTGATTCAGCATTGGCAGCTAATCAGATTAAGGGCGAATGGGAGACTCATTAGGCAAACCTGGTGTCGTACAAGAATTATGCCAGAAGGTTGTTACCTTTCTTTAATAGGGTTGACTTCCATCATGTGCCTAGGGCTGAAAATCAGATGGCTGACGCGTTGGCAATGTTAGCATCGATGTACAAGGTGAATTACTGGAATGAGGCTCTGGCAACCAGCATTATGCATCTTGATAAACCTGCTTTCGTATTTACTGTTGAAGATGTGTCAGATGGTAAACCTTGGTATTATGACATCAAATGTTTTCTCAAGAATCAAGAATACCCGTCTGGGGCATCCAGCAAAGATAAAAAGACTTTGAGAAGGCTTTCTGGTAATTTCTATCTGAACAAAGACGATGTGTTGTACAAGAGAAACTTTGATATGGTCTTGCTCGTTGTGTTGATAAATATGAAGCAGACATGTTGATGGAAGAAGTTCACGGGGGTTCTTTCGGTACTCATGCCGGTGAGCTTGCTATGGCCAAAAAACTATTGGATGACAATGGAGTCTGATTGTTATAAATATGCCAGAAAAAGCCATAAATGCCAAATTTTTGCTGATAAGGTGCATGTGCCACATACCCCTCTGAATGTGTTGACATCTCCTTGGCCATTTGCCACGTGGGGCATTGATATGATCAGAAAGATTGAAATGACTACTTCCAATGGGCATTACTTCATCCTGGTTGCCATTGATTATTCCACAAAATGGGTAGAAACAACTTCATTTGCCACGTTACAAAGCAGGTAGTTGCCTGATTTATAAAGAAAGACATCATCTGCCGTTATGGTATCCCTGAGAGGATCATCACTAATAATGGTTCGAATTTGAATAACAAGATGATGAAGGAGTTATGCTAGAGCTTCAAAATTGAACATCACAATTCTTCTCCATATCATCCAAAGATGAATGGTGATGTTGAGGCAGCAAACAAAAATATCAAGAAGATTTTGCAGAAGATGGTGATAACATACAAATATTGGCATGAAATGTTGCTCTTTTCTTCACACTATTATCATACTTAGGTGCGTACATCGACAAGGGCAACCCCTTTTTCACAGGTGTATGGTATGGAGGCAGTCTTACCATTAGAAGTCAAGATTTCTTCTTTAAGGATCTTAGCGGATGTGAAACTTGATAAAGCCAAGTGGATGCGATCTAGATTGGATCAGTTGAACCTTATTGAAGAGAAAAGATTGGAAGCCATTGCACATGACCGGTCGTATCAGAGCAGGATGGAGAAAGCCTTTGATCAGAAAGTGCGTCCTCGGTGCTTCCATATAGGCGACCTGGTTTTGAAAAGGATCCTTCCTCCTCAGACAAATCACAGGGGCAAATGGACTCCAAATTATGAAGGGCCATATGTTGTAAGAAAGGTTTTCTTTGGCGGAGCCTTATTACTGTCAACTATGGATGGCAAAGATTTTACGCCCCTTGTGAATGCAAGCGCAGTTAAAAAATACTACGAATAAAAGAGACCTGCTGAACAACAAAAAGAAAAGTCCAGGAAAAAAAGGGCGTCCTGGCAAACCACAAAAAGGAAAGGTTCGAGAAAAAATTAGGGATAAAAGAAAAATAAAAGAATAAACCTGCAAAGTTGAAAACCTAAAAGGGAAACTTTAGAAAAAATGGGTATCCTAGTGGATTGAAAACCCGAAAGGGAGATCCTGGCAAAAGTTAGAGATTTGGAAGCGAGAGGCTGTGGTCTGCGTTCTGTTTGTGAACTCACCTTGATACATAGAAATTTCAAAGGAAAGGAATCAGTTCAATTAGTCTTTTTAGAAGGCAAAAAATATCTATGAACGTCGAAGACATACGGGTCATAGCTAAATCAACGCATGGTGGATATTTGTTCCCACATTACCGACATGTGTATTTTATTTTCACTTTTGAACAATTACCTCTTTTCAGGAATTGATTCCAAATTGTAACTGCCTATTTACAGACCAATTTAATCAATAAAATATCATTTCACTCAAATATCTTTTCATTTATGTTTTTACCTTTTACTGTTTTGTTTGCAAAAACGTCTGATATTTTTGATAAACATTGCATGTAAAAACATTAAGCTTTACAGAGCATATTGAAAACAATGAAAATTGCTTGAGTGGTGGGTATCATGGATGGTAACTGAGGTGTTTATTCCGCATTTAGAACATTTCGTTGTTTGATATTTGTTAGTAGAACTGTAGAAGATTTCTCTCCCCAGTGAGATTTGTGTATTACTCCCCAACGAGTATTCAAAAGTTGGCTACCCCCAGACCGATTAGTGTTGGTTCGTTGACCGGTGAATATCTGACAGGAGACTTGTTTAATGTCTCTCCCTGGCGGAGATTTTTATATTCCCCACAGAATCTTGGAATATGCTTTCCTCATCAGAGCATGAGGTATAATTTCGCCACCAATGGTGTACTCTTATCCCCAACAGGGTAGGGTTAAGGGATGATCCCCAATTATAGGTTAAGTTCATTGTTGTTCCCCAAGAGGGTTGGTGCTTTTGATCTCTCTTCCCCAAGCGGAGTTTGGTATTGATCCCATAGTAGGGCTGGCATCATTGTCCCTTGTCCCCAAGCGGAGTTGATTTCCGATCAGTAGCGGTTGACGTATTTCCCAACAGGTTCAAAGCCCAATTGTTATTGGTACCTTTTCTTCAGCAGATTCTAGGGGAGATTTCCCAGAAGGCATTATTCATAGTTCTCGGCAGAGGGGAACTTCTTTTCGGGTTCTCTCTTCAGCAGAGGTCTTGATCTGGAAGCAATTTAGCTTGTTTCCCCCAATAGAGTTTATCTCTGGTTTTCTCGACACTTCTCTCAATGAAGTGTCTCTTGCATAAGCATTTTTTAATTGCATCCTCCAAACTGCATAGAATTTCTATCTCGTATGGAGCATTACGTCATTCTCAAACATATGCATTCGAAGCATAAGCCAGGTTTTATTACCATCTTTGCCAGACACTTCCTCAGTGGAGGACGGTGTGCATTAGGAGTTTCTGTCTTGCTTTTATCCCTAGTAAGAGCAATGGTGAACGTGCTTGTATTACTGGTGCTCCTCTGTAGAGTTGTCTGTTTAGACTTCTTCTTTTCCCCAATAGAGTCATCTTCTCTTTAAGTCGTAAGTCCGTTGATTCTACTTCCTGGATATCCCCTTTCATTCCAACTTTTAATTGGTAATATTTGTTGTATTCCAACTTTTGGTGGGTAATCTTGAAGTTTTATCCTAACTTTTGGTTGGTATCCTTTGTGGAGTTTTATCCCAACTTTTGATTGGTAACCTTGGTTTGATCCCAACTTTTGGTTGGTAACCCTTTGTGTTTCATTCCAACTTTTGGTTGGTAATCTTGGTTTCATCCAAACTTTTAGTTGGTACTCCTCGTTGTCTCATCCCAACTTTTGGTTGGTAATCTTGACTTTATCCCAACTTTTGGTTGGTAATTTTTTGACTGTATCCCAACTCTTGGTTGGTAGCCTTTGTTTTATTCCAACTTTTAGTTGGCATTCTCGTGGAGTTTCGTCCCAACTCTTGGTTGGTATTCATTGTTTCATCCCAACTCTTGGTTGGTATTCTTTGTTGTATCCTATCTTTTGGTTGGTATCCTTTGGTTTTATTCCAACTTTTGGTTGGTACCCTGATAACACCGAAACACATTGCATATTTGGCTTGGATTGCACATGTTTATTGTTGTTTAATTGTTATTTTCTTGCATTATGCTTGTATTTTGTCTTGTTTTCAGGTACATTGCCTAATAAGAGCCTTCCATGAAGAAATGGAGCGAAAAGAGCAGAAAATAGAGTTTTCAGTGAAAATTACACACATGGCGTTCCATATGGCGTTGGCCATGAGGGTAGCGATGATGTTTAGGGTTTCTCCCACGTTCTAATGGTTACAAGACCAGGTCTCCCACCTTTTGTACACATGGAGAACGCCATGTCTAGATGGCGGGTGCCATCTTTAATTTTGGTGGTCCAGTTAAGGACGGTTGGAGAATGAGGCCATGACTAGAGATTTTCTCTCGCACAATTCTTGAAGGTCCAGCTTGACGTTCAAAGCATTGTTTCACTATAAATAGGACTTAGTTTTTCATTTTCAACATCCAATCTAAGTTCTCAGCATAGGCATAAATCTAGTTGTTAAAAGCGGTAATCCGTCACATCGATGGGTTATGACACTATTGTTGTAATCGAGGTTGGAGCATCGCAGCATAAGAGTTTAATCTTGTCGTCATTTTACTTTCCAAGCCAGCTTTAATTACTAGCACTGTACCAGATTCAAGTCTCCGATTTGGAGCAGGTTTTTTTAATTCTATTTGCACATTTATTATTATTCGCATTGCCTTCCGCCTTGCTTTAAATTGTTTAAATTTCCACATAATTTACATATCGTTTTATTTCAAAAGATTCGTTTTCTAAACTGAACTTAAGTGTGACACTTTCGTTCTTACTTTTGAAAACAATCACGCATGTATTTATTTCCCTAAATGATTTATTCTACAAACAAATTCTTTACTATGTTTACCACCGCCATGTCTAGCTAATTCTGCTGTGTTGGGATATGAGGACCGTTGTTTCAACGGTACTCCATATGTTATATTTGTATAAATACTTTAGGGGTTGTTTTGGATTTTAATGCAACTTTTTTGAACTTAGATTGATCGGCCATTACGTGAACGGGACCGTGTTTCTGTTTATGTAATAACTGTGACTATGTCGGGTAAGATCGAAAGTCGCCAGACACATTAGATAAGAGTTGGTTATTTTTTACTTGGTAAAAACAGTGAAAGCACTTTATTAATTAATTAGGAAAGTTTGGTATTATTAGAAAGTAACTTTAAAACTATTTTCGGACGTGTTTATAGATTTAGGATCCGGTTAGCCGAGCATATGCCGAAAACCCTTTGATATTGAAAGTTTCTAATCGAAAACACTTTTTTAACTGAGTCTTAGAGGTAGTTATATAAAAAAGTATTTTTCACTTTAACGTAAAATGCGACCGGTGCAACGTGGGCGGCTAGTATATATTAAAGGTCAGGTCCAGTTCCAATTACGCTAACGCTACGGTTTCTTTTTAATTAACTCTTTTTCGAGGAAGAAAATATTTCCCCACAAGTATTACTACTTAGACAATAGGAGTACTATTTGATCGATGAGAATTATATTCCAGTATGCTTTATTCTGAATTTGAATTCATTCCTTAATTATTTTTTCTGTGCGTAGTACGCTCTGTTTTCACTAGCTTTAGATAAACACGGTAACAATAGTAATCGATAGATTAACATTAGTCTCTGTGGGATTGATAATCTTTTATATTACTATGACGTACTCCGTATACTTACGGATAACACGCATCACGTTTTTGGTGTCGTTGCCAGGGACCAATTATGTCAAATTTCGTACCTTGTTGTTACACCGTCTAGACTAAAGCATCCCTTTAGCCGGTCAATGCGAAGAACTCGCAGCACCGCAAACCTAGTTGGTCAAATGGAAGAACCCGAAAGATACGCTCGAGCTCATCTTTTGCTCCGAAGACTTAAAAGAGCAATGGCAGAAGATCAGAACGAGAAACCACTTAAGGATTTCGCCCTACCATCTAACGAAGAACCCCACTCTAGTATAGTAAACCCAACTATACCAGCTAATAACATTGAATTAAAACCCTCTCTGTTACAATTAGTGTAATGGAACCAGTTTGCAGGTCTTCCTACGGAGAACCCGAACCAACACCTGAAAGTTTTTATCCAATTGGTCGATACCTTGAAAGCCAACAGTGTTCCTCCTGAGGCGATACGTCTAAGACTATTTCCTTTTTCCCTCAAAGATAGAGCCCAATCATGGTTAGATTCCCTTCCAGCAAACTCCATAACCACTTGGAATGACCTAAAGAAAGTATTCCTATCTAGATACTTTCCACCGTGTAAAATCGCATTCCTATGAAACCAAATAACCTGATTCACTCAAAACGAGAGAAAATCACTTTTCGACGCTTGGGAAAGATACAAGTAATTTTTAAGAGTTTGTCCATACTATAGGTTAGAACAATGACTCATAATTCACTCCTTTTATAATTGACTCATGTATAACACCAAGATGACCATCGACGCTGCCGCCAATGGCGCCTTAATGAACAAACCCTACCCTAAAGCTTGCACTCTCATTGAAGATATGACACAAAACCATTACCAATGGGGAACAGAACGAGCCCTAGTAGAAAATAAAGAAACCAAAAGAGGTGTTTATGAAGTCAGTTGCCTCGACCATATGAATGCCAAAATGGACGCCATAGCCCATCAAGTAGAAATCCTAACTATCAACCATACATCTACCATAGCTTCAGTTCAACCCGGATGTGGGGTCTATGGAACCCAAGGACATACTCTAGCTGAATGTAATCTTTTAGCTGAGACAACCACAGACCAGGTCAATTACGCCCAAGGCAACCCCTATTCTAACACGTATAACCCTGGATGGATGAATCATCGAAATTTTTCCTATAAGAATAATAACCCTACTCAAAATTCTACACCCCAAAGACCACCCGGTTTTCAAGCTCAAAAACCAAACCCACCTATGCAATCTGCTCCTGAAAAGCCAAATTTTGGGAAAATAGTGGAAGGTTTCATCGCAGCTCAACTTCAGCAAAATAAGGATTTCATGAACCAAAACATTCATATAAATGGACTAATTACACAATTGGGCACCAAACTCGATTCTGTAATTACTCATAACAAAATGCTTGAAACCAGATCTCTCACGTGGCACAACAATAATCTACTCAAGTTTCACCAGGAGGATAATTTCCTGGACAACCTTAACCTAACCCCAAAGGGCATGCTAACGCTATTGCCCGATGGAGTGGAACTACTTACAATGGGCCAGTAGACCCTAGGTTGAATAAGCCAGAATCCCCTAAGAAAAATGTAGTGACCACATCCGAGAAATAAGTAGAGAAACTAGTAGAATCTGAGTAACCAAAGGATGAAGGAATTAAAGATAAGGAATGAGTGAAAGACGATAAAGTTTATGTACCACCCCCTCCTTATAAATCTCTAATTGCATACCCACAAAGACTGAAACAAACCAAATTAGATAACCAATGTAAAAAGTTTATAAAAGTAATCGAGAAGCTCCATATAGAGATTCCATTCACCGAAGCCATTATCTAGATACCGTCTTATGCCAAATTCCTTAAAGACATATTAACCAACAAACAGAGGCTTGATGATCCAAAGCCCTTAGTATGCAATTCTATTGTCGAAAATAAGCTTGCTAAAAAGGAGAAAGACCCAGGAAGTTTTTCTATACCTTGTGTCTTAGGAAATCACGTTATCGATAAAGCACTTCTGGACTTAGGAGCTTAATGCCTTTAGCTATTTGTAAGAGGTTAGACCTAGGAAAATTGCAACCAACTAGGATGTCCCTTCAATTAGCCAAAAGATCTGTTAAATATCCTATAAGGAATTTTAGAAGACGTCCCGGTTAGGATTGGACAACTCTACATTCCAACATATTTTGTTGTCATGGATATTAAAGAAGATGGCGAAATCCCAATTATAACACCCTTTTCTACCCCACGAATATTATGGCAAAATAATCGAACTTATTAGAGTAAAATATTGAATGCAATAAAATCATCTCAAAAGGGCGTACATTTCTCAATAAATTCAAATATAGGTAAATGCCCCGTAAGCAACGGGTTTTCTCAAAATTACTCAAAAGTGCTCAAATGGCAGTGGAACTCAAAAAGGCAAAAATCTAAAGTTTTCCTTTTACCGTAAGGAAATCAACATAACAAAAACTCAATAAAATATAGTTTGACTCAAAGACCCCAACCCGATGTTACACTATAAAATCAAGACCCTCTAAGTCAACCACAATGGCCAACGACCCAAAAACTTCAAAAGTCCTCGACGACATCCATGGCGAAACCTGGTCATCTGCGCGTTACCCACATGGAGGCAACATTCAAACAGGCAGGGTGAGTAAAACGATTCATAATAATCAATACAGGAATTAATATATAAAATGGCGTCATTTTCATATTCAACATCATCAAAATCATCAAGGAACATCAAAGGCCTTAACATTATAAATTACACCAAAATTTCACATAAATGCAAATGCAACAAGACTCATGCATGTGGTACCAATCAACAAAATTTGATGGACACTGGACCATCATCCCTCCATATATCCACAACAGTAGGATCGATTCTACACAAAACCGGAGCACAACAAAATACCTCACGTCCGCACAATAGGACTGAAGCCACAAGAATCAAGGTCCTGAACTGAAGTCCGAATGCATATGAATGCATGATGCACATGTCAATATCATCCTCATAATAAACTCATTAGGTGCATCATCATTCATCAAAATCATCATAATAATCATGTCATCATATAATCATCAAAGCATCATGAAATCAACATCATAAATCATCACAATTACTCATGGGAATCATCATACAATCATGTATTAATCTCATAAAATCACAATTATACTCATGGTAATTCATCGGAGAAATCACAACATCAAAACATCAAGACAACACTGCACAAGATCAGAATTCACGACACTCTGCTACATTCGCTAGCAAGTTCGCTGCGAATCTGGGGCAAATGTTTGCCATGTGAACTCGCGATTACAGCAAATCGCTGTTATGCACCAACACCAACACTAGACCAAAAACCTCTATGATTTCCTTCCCTAATGCCCTCAAAATATCCCTAAATCATTCCTAAGGTATTACGGTGATATAGACACAAAATCTACAACTTATTAGGCCAATATTGTATCATATTTATGCCTCCAATTCCCATAATTTCCTTACAACTACCCCAGAGTCATTAGAGTTATCACTGTCGAATTACCCTGTATAGTTACAACCTCAACAACAGATTTTGGCCACGAAGGCCTAATTTCCCTTATCTCAAATCAACCTCAAACCTATTAGGCCATTAGTTCAAATCTCTCAAACTCATTAAACTCTCCATCAGAAAGGCAACAATAATTTAATCAGAAATCCCTAAACCCTTAAATCAACTTTAAACACATTGAATCACGTATTGAAAACAATGAAGGCAATACTCCCCATACCATAATTGCCGACTCTAAGTCTTTCTCCTTGATTCTTGGAAACCTTTAGAAGCTTTTGCCTCAATCCTCTTCCTCAGAGCTCCGGCCTCTATTTCTTCCCTTTTCATGGTCTAACAAGAATGAATCCTAATTTTCTCAAAATTCCTTTTTGTTAAACCTAACTTTGGGCCTTAAAATTGGGCTTTCCAACTTCACCCTCACTAACTCCTCCTCAAATGTCCATTTCCCCTTAATTCATTTATATTTATTTAAATTAATAATAATACCAATATATTCATATTATATACTATTATTTAAATAAATAACTCAAAATCCATAATTCTCAATATTTCATACCAACCACCGAAAATCACCAAAAATGCGAATATTCATATTTAAATAAATTAAATAAATATTCCAATAATTTAGGGTGTTACACTAATCCTTCTAGGTAAACCCTTTTTATCAACAGTTGGAGCTATAATAGATGTCGAGAGAGGAAAAATGACGTTTGAAGTAGGTGATGAAAAAGTAGAATTCATATTATCCAAATTCCTGATGGCACCAACCATAGATGACTCATGTTACGCTATCGATATCATTGATGAATGCATAAGAGAATTAGACCAAATAGATCCAGTCAAAACGATTAAATTACCTTCAACTCCTATAATGGAGGACGACAGATTTGAAACTGAGCCTTATATAGATGACAACCTTTATGAATGCTTGGCACTCACCCCAGATCATATGCCATGTCCTAAGAAACCATCAATAGAATTTAAGAAACTACCTAAGAATCTGATATACGAGTTTTTGGACGAAGAACTAAATCTTCCAGTCAAAGTCAGTGCCACCTTAGATAGTGAAGAAACCAACCAACTCTTAGATGTTTTGAGAAAATATCCCTCAGCCCTAGGTTATAACATTTATGATCTCCAAGGGAGAAGTCCTTTTGTGTGTATGCACCGGATTATGTTGGAGGAAGACTTTAAACCTTCCATAGAACATCAACGAAGGATAAACCCTATAATGAGTGATGTTGTGAAAAGGGAAGTGTTAAAGTTATTAGAGGCTTGAATAATATACCAAATTTTTGATAGTAAGTGGGTGAGCCTTGTACATGTGGTGCCTAAAAAGGGAGGTGTCACAACCGTACAAAACGAAAGAGGAGAACAAATAGCTAAGCGTATAAAAAGCGGTTGGCGTATGTGTATCGATTATAGAAAACTAAACAAAGTAACTAGAAAAGATAATTTGCCGCTTCAATTCATAGACCAAATGCTTGAACGTCTAGCAAGACATTCTTACTTTTGCTATCTAGATGGATATTCAGGACTTTTTCAAATTCCTATTCACCCCGATGATTAAGAGAAAACAACCTTTACTTGTCCAAATGGAACATTTGTCTACCGACGAATGCCATTCGGACTATGCAATGCCCCAACTACTTTCCAATGCTGTATGATGTCAATCTTTGTAGATTTCCTCGATGAGATCATGGAAGTTCTCATGGATGATTTCTCGGTATGTGGTTCCAGTTTTAGAAAATTCCTAACCAACCTTGAGAGAATCCTAGAAAGATGCGTAGAAGTCAATCTTATTCTAAACTGGGAGAAATGTCATTTTATGGTTACTGAAGGAATGATATTAGGACACATAGTTTCCGAAAGAGGCATTGAGGTTGACAAAGCCAAAATAGAAGTTGTAGAAAACCTCCAATCCCCAAAACCAATTAGAGAGATCCAAAGTTTCCTTTGACACACCGATTTCTACCGATGCTTCATTAAGGACTTCTCCAAAATAACCAAACCCTTAACTAACCTTCTTATGAAAGAAGTTGAATTTAATTTTGACGATAAATTTCTTGAAGCTTTCAAACACCTTAAACAAGCACTAATCTCTGTACCTATTATACAACCTCCCGATTGGAATCAACCTTTCAAAATTATGTGCGATGCAAGCGACTATGCAGTTGGTGCTGTTTTAGGGCAAATGAAAGATAAGAAACTTCATGTAATTTATTATGCTAGTAGAATACTAGACGCCACCCAACTTAATTATGCCACAACTGAAAAGGAACTCCTCACCGTATTTTCGCTATTGGTAAGTTATGATCTTATCTAGTCGGAGCAAAGATTATTTACACAGATCATGCTGCTATCAGATATCTATTAAGCAAAAAGGACTCTAAGACTAGATTACTTTGTTGGATCCTTTTGCTACAAGAATTCGACTTGGAGATTCGTGATAAGAAAGGCATCGAGAACATGGTTGCAAATAACCTTTCGAGGCTAGAATACTTAAAACCGACCACATCCCGATAAACGATGACTTTATTTATGATAGACTCATAGCAGCATTTAAAACCAATCATAGTGATGACCCCGACCTCTACTTGGAATCAAACATTGAAAATGCCCTAGCAGTTACAAATGTACCTTGGTATGCCAATTTTGTAAACTACCTAGCTTCTGATATCATACCCCCTGATCTTAACTACAAACAGAAGAAGAAATTCTTTCAAGATGTGAAACACTTTTATTGGGACGAATCACTCATGTTTAAGAGAGGCGCATGCAACATATTTCTTCGCTGTGTCCTAGAAGAGGAAGTAGAAACATAATCAAACATTGTCATTCTGCACCTTATGGGGGACATGCAAGCACATCTAAGACTTGTGCCAAAATTCTTCAAGCAGGCCTTTTCTGGTCAACGTTATGGCGCGACGTCCATGCTTACATTGTCAGATGTGACTGGTGTCAACACAGTAGGAATGTCTCAAGACGTGATGAAATGCCCTTGAAAAATATCCAAGAAGTAGAACTCTTTTCGATGTCTGGGGAGTAAATTTTATGGGACCCTTTCCATCGTCTATGGGAAATAAGTATATTTTAGTAGTTGTTGACTACGTGTCTAAATGGATCGAGGTTGTGGCTTCACCTACCAACGATACTCGTGTAGTCATAAAATTATTCAAAAAATACATATTTCATAGATTTGGAGTACCTCACCTCGTTATAAGTGATAATGTATCACACTTCATATCAAGAATATTTGATAACCTTTTAAATAAATATGGAGTTACGTCACAATGCTTATGAAAATGCCATTATCTATAAATTAGAAGAGCTACGTCGCAATGCTTATGAAAATGCCATTATCTATAAAGAAAGAACTAAAGCATGGCATGACAAAAGGATTGTTATGAAAGATGAAATTCTGGTATGCAGATTTCATATGTTCTAAGAGATTCAAAGAACATTGATCTCTGTTAAAACAAGGACGAGGACAGACCATGACCATTTTAAATTCCTTTAACAAGATAACGAGCTTAATGTGATCGCGCTTGAATGAAAAAGGATAATAAAGGGGTGAGTAAGTTAGGCCTATGTATAATTACATGATGCAGATCAGTTTGTATAAGGACACTTATGACCGCAACCCGCGGGAAGTGTTACTACGATATCCTTGGTTCACGGGTTAGTACCTATCAACGTAACTTTGATCGAACTAAAAGTATTTATCCTAGATTGAACACCTGTGTGCTACTGTTTTTCTTTTGTGCTCATAAGAGATTGTTTGAGGACAAGCAAAGGTTTAAGTGTGAGAGAATTTGATAACACCAAAACACACTACGTATTTGGCTCGAATTGCACATGTTTATTGTCGTTTAATTGTTATTTTCTTGCATTATGCTTGTGTTTTGTCTTGTTTTCAAATACATTGCCTAATAAGAGCCTTCCACAAAGAAATGGAGCGAAAAGAGCAGAAAATAGAGTTTTTGGTGAAAATTACACGCATGGCGTTGGTCATGGGGGTAGCCATGATGTTTAGGGTGTTTCCCATGTTCTAATGGTCACAAGACCAGGTCTTCCACCTTTTGTACACATGGCAGACGCCATGTCTAGATGGCAGGCGCCCTCTTTGATTTTGGTGGCCAGTCAAGAATGGTTGGAGAATGAGGCCATGACTAGAGATATTCTCTCCCATGATTCTTGAAGGTTCAGCTTGACGTTCAAGGCATTGCTACACTATAAATAGGACTTAGTTTTTCATTTTCTATCATCCAATCTTAGTTCTCAGCATAGGCACAAATCTAGTTGTTAAAAGCGGTAATTCGTCACATCGATGGGTTATGACACTATTGTTTTAATTAAGTTTGGAGCATCGTAGCTTAAGAGTTTAATCTTGCCGTTATTTTACTTTCCAAGTCAGTTTACTTTCCAGCACTGTACCAGATTCAATTCTCTGATTTGGAGCAGGTTCTTTTAGTCTATTCACACTTTTATTATTATTCGCATTACCTTCCGCCTTGCATTAAATTGTTTAAATTTTCGCACAATTTACATATCGCTTTATTTCAAAAGATTCATTTTCTTAGCTGAACTTAAGCGTTAAACTCTCGTTCTTACTTTTGAAAACCAATCATGCACGTATTTATTTCCCTAAATGATTTATTCTACAAACAAATTCTTTACTATGTTTACCACCATCATGTCTAGCTAATTCTGTTGTGCTGGGATGTGGGGACTGTTGTTTCGAAGGTACTCCATTTGTTGTATTTGTATAAATACTTTATGGGTCGTTTCAGATTTTAATGCAACTTTTCTAAACTTAAATTGATCAACCATTAGATGAACGAGACCGTGTTTCTTTGTACGTAATAACTATGACTATGTCGGATAAGATTGAAAGCCGTCTGACACTTTAGATAAGAGTTGGTTAGTTTTTAATTGGTAAAAATAGTGAAAGCACTTTATTAATTAATTAGGAAAGTTTGGTACTATTAAAAAGTGATTTCAAGACTATTTTCAAGCGCGTTTATAGATTTAGGATCCGGTTGGCCGAGCATATGCCGGAAACCCTTTGATATTGAAAGTTTCCAATAAAAAACACTTTTTAACTGAATCTTAGAGGTAGTCATATAAAAAAGGATTTTTCACTTTAACACAAGATGCGACCGGTGTAGCGTGAGCGACTGGTATAGATTAAAGGTCAGGTCCGGTTCCAATTATGCTAACGCGATAACTCCTTTTTAATTAACTCTTTTTAGAGGAAGAAAATATTTCCCCACAAGTTTTACTACTTAGACAATAGGAGTACTGTTTTTTATCGATGAGATTTACATCCCAGTATGCTTTGTTATGAATTTGAATTCATTCCTTAATTGTTTTTCTATGCATATTACATTCTATTTTCCCTAGCTTTAGATAAACACCGTAAAAATAGTAATCGATAGATTGACATTGGTCTTTGTGGGATCGATAATCTTTTATATTACTCTGACGTACTCCTTATACTTGCGGATAACACACATCATACCCGTTGTTTCATTCCAACTTTTGTGTGGTAATCTTTGACACATTTTAGCTTTTGGTCGGTAATCTTTATCGCATTCTAATTTTTGGTGTACCCTATGCTCCATCCCAACTTTTGGTTGATATTCTCTGTTTTATTCAACCTAAAGCATAAATAAGCATATAGATAAGCAAATATATAAAATTAAACAAGCAAAACAAAACAAGTTAGGGGAAACCCTCATACAAGTCCCTAGTGAAGTCGCCATTTCTGTCGCGGTGAGAATTTGATATCGAGCTATTGATTAACTTGAATCTTAATGCATTATTCACCACTGGTCTTTAATTTGTCCAAAAGAAGGGAAAAGATCGGAATAAACCGTGAGATGCAATGCAATGCAAAGCTAGAGAATATAAGGTTCAGGGGTTAGTTAAACTTAGGGAAGGTATTGTCGCTACTGCGAAAAGGGCTCGGCAAAGACAGAAGAGTCGCCACCGTTTGTTATTTATCGCAAAGAAAGGGAAAGGAAACAATCAAAGAAAACCTGATGAAAAGGGAAAAGACAAGGTCATCGCAACCAAATCTTGGGTTTGGGAGTCGGTTACGCGAGGGGAAGGTATGGGCACCCCTCACGTCCGTTGTACTCAACGGGATAAACGCTTCTTGTCTATCTAAAAGGGTGTTAATCTATAAGGCTGGCCACAGGGACAAAAGAAAAAGAAAAGAGACTCGATAGAGCATCGTCGCTCTATGCCCACATACTCCCTCGTGCAATGGGAAAGTTAGAGTCAACATAGTTTGGAAAACTACGGGTGAAGGTGGGGAAGGTTGCTCGCCAAGACATCTCCGTCTTGTGCCTACGTATCCTCGTCTGGTATGAGAAATCAGAGCAAACGTAGTTCGGGATGACACGACCACAAGTTGGTTCAAGTGTTTTAATTGAGTAGGGTTAAACCTTCGTTCTAGCAGTTAGGTGTATTGCTGCTCGACCATTGGAGACTTAGGCATTACCTGTTTGCGGTAGAACCAAGAGTTAACACATTCTTTCTGAAAATGATTTTCAATTAATCCCGAAGGATAAAAAGGTTTGATGTTTTGTTTTGTGTTTTTTATGAAGAAGTGAATTGAGTTAAGTTTGCAACTCATGTTGCACTAAAGACTATGACTTGAGAGCGAATGTGTCGCATATCTCCCAAAGGGCATACGCTAAACACTCTAGACAGTTGAGAGGAAGCCCCCCAACTATCATTCCCCAAGTACTTAAGGCTCATAGCGTATAACACTTATTATCCTTTATTAGATTTTTTGAAGAAGTTTTGAGATGAGAAGGGAAGATACAAACTCTAAGGGGAAACTAAACAACCCTAATGTTATCATGCAATGTTCTCCTAAGATTGAGATTAAGAGGGGAAAAGACTATCCTAATGTTATCATGCTTGGATTGAACACTTAATGTCTCTCCTACTCCCACCTTAAACAAATGGGACTAGGAATCCTAAGGGATCATGGCAAAGAAACCAAGTAAACACAAGATAAATCAATCATAAATGAGATGAAAGAAAGAGATGGAATTGACTTAAAAAAGTCAAGAAGAAATTCAAATATGATATGTGTTGCACCCCAAAATTTGCTCAACCTTTTCTTGCCTGATTTATGTTTCATTGCATTTCATTTGCATAGTTACATCATGTACATAGTTCAATCATTGGCATATCATAGCATAGCATGCATCCAACAAGGGATCAAGGGTGTCTATCAAGAGAAGAGCCTAGCAAGGTGTGTTATCCAAGATGAGAAGCCATCCAGGCCATCAAGAAGAGATTTGAAGTCTGGAGAAGCTTGAGTGCCTACATGTGGGTTTTGCTCCTATCTTGAGGAATGTTGAGAATCATCAGTGGGATGAGAAGCATGGAATGTGAATTTGAGGTTTGTATGGATCTCATGGGATATCTAGAGGGCCTTATTGAAGCTGAGGCAAGTCATTAATTCAAGTATGAGAGCCACAGTTGAGGTGCAGTCAACTAGGGTTTCATCTGGGTCAACCCTAATTCAATTGAGTAATTGGAGAGCATCAAAGCCTACCTTGAGGTCATGGGATTCATGAATTGGTATGTTGATACATATGTGGTGTTGTGCCAAGGTTAAGCAAAGAAAGATCAAGAAAGTGGGAAGTTGCTAAATTAGGGTTTCAGTGTAAAATCCCCTGTTTAGTGTCTAACTTCAAAGCCACATAAGTCAAAATACAAGTTTCAAATGGATCTTTGGCCAATATTAAACTTTTAGAGCTTCTCAATACCTTTAATTTGAGTGCTATAAGTCTTCAATAAGATTTATAGAACTCAAGTTATGGTCTTTGCAAATTACAGGTCACCAGAGGACACTGAAATTTATCTATGAAAGTCACTTGACTTCCAAGCAACGTTTTCCCCTCAAGGAGTTTTCAAACGTATTCTTGGCCAACATTAAAGTTGTAGATATTGACCTTAGCTTTCCATAGAGTACTAGAATTCCTCAAGGGGATTTGTGGAACTCAAGTTATGATCTTGGCAACCCAGGGGTATTTTGGGCATTTGTGATTATAGGTCATTTTCAAGCATGTGTCAAAACCTCCATCTTCCACTCCTCAAATGGAAAATTGTTCAACTAGAAAGTTGCTCAAAATAGGGTTTTAACCTTGACCATGCATCAAGGAAGGTTTGAATTTGCTTGTATGAGAAGTTGGTTTGAAATGGTTTTTTAATGAAGAATTTAAAGTCATTTAAAAAGGCAAAAATGAGATTTCTTGATTTCATGGCCAAACAAGTCCATGTTACATACCAATTTGATCAGAAAATATGTTTTGAAGATGATGACATTATTACTTTTTGGAGTTGAGGTCATTTGCACATGGTTTCACTTTGTTACTTAAGGTTGAAGAAACATAACCATCCATTGCCTTAAGATCAAATACAAGGGAATTACACATCCAATTCAATTCCAAATATCATGAGGAGAGAAATTCAAAGGAGGTGGTGAGCTGAAACAGAGCAAAGCATGGTTTTGGCATGTGAGATTTTCAAAGGAGGTGAGAAATTGAATTTCTCCTTCAGGTGGTTACAGAAGGTTCTAGAGTGTTGTAACACACTCTATATATGGTATGCAACTGATCCAAATCAATTTTTGGGCTTGCATTGGAGAGAATCAAGACATAGCATTTGGATTTTCTCAACTTCATCTCAGAATCGGGTTTGGAGATAGAGGGAGTTCCAAGGCAAATTAACCATTGGAGGAGCTTTAGAAGTGATCCTTGAGTGATTCTGCAAGAGATTGGAGGCTGAATCGTGCCCTAACCTCATTTGTTCATCCACTTTCAACAGGTTTGCATTCTTTAAATTTCAGCTTAATTTGTAGGGAATTGATCAACATTTGATGCATGATTAGGTTAGTGGTGATGTGAGGATGGATTTTAGTGCAAAAGATTAAGAATTAGAGACCAAATTAGGGTAATACCATTTTCTGTTGAAGCTTGTATCTCCTTGTTCTTGAAGCTTTAATGGTGTTTAAATGTTGAGAATTGATCAAGGAAGAATGTAGTTCATGTTAGGGTCTTTAATTTCAAGAATTGAGTTGATCAAGATTGGATGAATTTTCTGCAACTTCTATCGGGTTTTGAGTTAGGGCTAAAATCAATGGAAATGGAGTTGATATTCGTGATCAGGAGGAAATTTCAGGTGGAATAGGGTATCTGGTTGCAAGGATTGATGAGGTTTAGGGTTTTCTTCGCCGGAGAAGACGGTGGCGCCAAGCTCAGGCCACCGTTTGTGTTTTCCCCCCTCAGTTTGAATATTTTGAGGACGATGAACCACCACCCTCAGATCATGCTTGGACTTTGACTGGAGACTCGTTTCAATGTCCACGATTGTGTTTCACAAGCTGAAGAGAATTTGAACCTCAAAACGTCCCGTTTCATTTAATCAGATTGAGTGGGCTTAGATGATCCGTTGCTAATCACACCCCATGTCTGGGCCCAGTGAGAAAGTACACATGAATTTATTGCTATTCAGCACACACATTTTCCATTTTTCTTTCATTTTCCATTTTTTATGGTAATTGGTTTGGGCTTGGTCATAGGCGCTATTGGCACCCCCTCTTGGGCCCAGGTTTGGATTTCAACATGAAATATTTGCTAAACAACACGCCACTTTATTCATTTTCTTTCTTTTTCTTTTATTTTCATATTTTTCACATAGTTAGAAATTATTTCACTATAAATAGAAAACTTAATCTTTTTAGGCTAGATTTTTTTTCTCTAACTCCTTAAAAAATGTAGAATTTAATAGGATTGAAAAATAGTTAATTCATGCATTTTATATTTTATTTTCATTTTTTTCATTTTAATTGGTTTTATTTTTAATTTGTTTGGTCTGCCATTTTGCTGATTTTATTGTGAATAATTGGTGATGAATTTTGAGTTGATTCTTTTTGGGCTAGTTAGCTTAGAGATGCATGTACCCATAGTAATTTTCGCATATTTTTGTGAGATAAATTTAGGCTATTTTGAACATTGGACATTAGGTGGTTTAGAATTAGGGTTTTAAGTTGATACCTTTAGGTTTAGGGCATAGTTTTAGGTCCAAATGAATGGTTAACCCCCTGGTTTTTGTATGAGAGATTAATAATAGGTTTAAGAACCCTTAGTAATTTTTGTAGGATTTTACAATCACTTTTGGTAGTTTAAGTAGAACTAGTTTTAAGACTAACTTCTAGGTGTTTTTAGTGAACTAATTTGGCTAGTTTGATTCAATAGTTCCCCTTAGACTAGGGTGGTGTTGCTTTTGAGCTTGGGTGATCATGAAGACTAATTGAATATGATTTGGAGAGCTTGAAGGAGCTTGGATGTAAAGATTCTCTCATCTGTTGGAGTGCTTGTCAGGAGCTTAGGAGAACTAAGGTTTTAGGAAGAGCATTAGACTAGTTTTGATTCTTTCTTCAAACATGGAGTATCTTGTCCATCTCCATTCAATCCAATGACATAAAGTCCTTTTAAAGAAATCACATCTCTCCTTAGGAGGGATGAATGGCATGCTTTGAGAGTAGAACTTTGAGGATGCCAGTCTCTCATAATGTTAAGTTCTCAGTGACTTCCCTTGGTTGTCATTGAGCTTCTTAACATTCCAACTTGATCTTGTTGAATGATTCTCCCTTGGAGGTGCTTGTTGAAGCTTGGAAAATGAAAAGATGAGGTAGCTTGTTGAAGCTAGAGTTTTACTGCTTGTTGAAGTTGAAGTCAGGAGCTTGCTGAAGCTGGTTACTGGTTGGGGTTTGAGCTTGCTTAAGCTGGGAGCTTGTTGAAGCCTGGTGCTTGTTGAACATTGAAGGTTTAGTTGAAGCTTGGAGATGGGAGTTATTCATGAAGATAAAGGTTATTGCTGTCAACCTTCTGCTGTTTAATCAGCTGTTGCTGTCAGTGCTGCTGTTTGCTGTAGGAGATTTATGTTGCTGCCTGGGCTGCCTTCTCTGCTGTGGCTTTTGTTTTCTGTATTGTTTGTTGGCTTGTGTAGCTTGCCCCCTAGGTTTGAGGTGAATGTTGATTCACTTTTGTCGCTACTTGCGAAAATCGGCGCCGGCTTGACAGGAGAGTCGCCACCGTGCGTTATTTATCCCTCAGAGCGGGAAAGGAAACGCTCGAAGTAAACCTTGCAAAAGACGGGAAAAGGTATGGTCATCGCAACCAAAACCTGGATTCGGGAGTCGGTTACGCAAGGGGAAGGTATTAGCACCCCTCACGTCCATCGTACTCGATGGGATCCATGCTTGGTGTTTATAAGGAACAGGGTGTATTCATCTATCTACGCTAATGGTCAGTCTGAAAAGAAAAGAAAAGGACAGGACTCGACAGAACATACGGTGTTCTGGGCCTACGTATTCCCTCGTGCAATGGGAAAGTCAGAGTCAACGTAGTTCGACTACCTACGTCTAAACGGGGAAAAGGTTGCTCGCCAGGACATCGCGTCCGGTGCCTACGTACTTCCACACAGCATGGAAGATCAGAGCAAACGTAGTTCGACTAACTACGGGTAAACTGGGCGCTCTCACACAGCAGTGAGAAAACAAACTGGTTTCAAAGGTTCGGGAACCTACAACTACGATCTGGTCTCAAATGCGCTCGGGCAACAGAAAAGGGAAAACAATTAGTCGTCAGCGGGAAAGTCTCGATCGCACAGCCGCGAGAGAACAAAGGTTAGTTGTTAGTGTGCTCGCTAGGATATCACATCCTATGCCTACATATCCTCGTCTGGCACAAGGAATCAGAGCAGCTGTAGTTCAGCTAACTACGACTCAAGCTACTCAAAAGCTCCTACTGAAAGGAAAAAGACACCCTAAAACTATAGCTGAGAAAGGGGAATCTACCTACTGATATCATGCCTGGTTGACCATCCTAATGTCTATCATAACGACTCCGCAGCGGAGAAGTCAGAGCTCCTAAGGGATCATGGCAACAGGACTAAATGGCAAACAGGAAATACTACAAAGTAAAGAAAAACTGGAAATATGCATGAATGCAACAACTAAACAAACAAGGCGCAAAGGCCGCAAACCACAGAGGCAAGGGAGCTCAGCTCTACCAAATACCAACAAGCAAAGCCACTCAATAACAAACAAGCAGAAGGAGGACCACCTCAACTTCTTATGCACACAAAGCCTATTTCTAAGATGCACCTACCTCAGAACTATCTAGATGAATACCTAAGTCTAATGCAACACAACACCATACAAATCAAACAATATAAAGAGAAGGCTAGCTAATCTGGCAAACCTCTATCCAAGGCTTAAACAAAAACCCTGAGCAGGGCCCCTAACAAACAAACTTCTAATCTATCTCTGAACAAAACTCTATACAACATCTCAAGCAAATATCTAAGCAAAACTCTAATCAAAACCCTAAGCAAGAGGAATCAATCCCAGTCTCCAAGCTTCAGAACAAGCTTACCAAAGAAAGGGAGCTAAGCAGACAAACTCATAGTGCCTTCCTCAGGAAAGTACCAGGAGGTTACTACTCAGGAGTCATATCCTATGCGGCTCGACAACTGTGATAAGTTTACATTCCTCCTCAGGAGAAACTAAACTCACATGAAGGCTCCGACATCATTGGATACTTGAGAAAGCCTATAAGAACTAGGGGAACTAAGTGAGCAGACACATAGGACCTTCCTCAGGAAAGTACTAGGAGGCTGACACTTAGGAATCGTATCCTATGTGGCTCAACAACTGTGATCAGTTTACATTCCTCCTCAGGAGAAATTAAACTCACAAGTTGGCTCCAACATCATTGGATACTTAAGAAATCCTAGATGAACTAGAGGAACTAAGTGAGAAGACCCATAGGACCTTCCTCAGGAAAGTATTAGGAGGCTTCCACTTAGGAATTGTATCCCATGTGGCTCAACAACCGTGATCAGTTTACATTCCTCCTCAGGAGAAATTAAACTCACAAGTTGGCTCCAACATCATTGGATACTTAAGAAAGAGGTGAGAAGAAAGAATGAAAGTCATTCATAGTGCCTTCCTCAGGAAAGTACCATAAACTCCCTTCAAACTTCAGGATCTCGAACCTCACAAACAGGGAACAAGCTTCTAGACTAGGTCTTCAATCCAATGCATCCTTGCAAGCTCCAACAGGACTTCAACCAGCTCCCATCTTTGAGAAGAACCCACAGGCCATCAAACCACAAGAGACTATCTCTGAAGTTCAACCACAATTGAACTTCAAAGTTAGAAGTCGTCAAGACTTCTCCTATCCTCAAGCTCAGACTAAAACAATATTATAACATCCTACAAAAATCTATCAAAAATCTATGGGAAACCTACATGGCTCTATGACAACATACTACAAAATCAGAGCAAAATTCATTACCAGATGAAAGAACCAAAATCAACAAAGCAGACATGCCACAAACCAATTATTCAATATCAAAACAATACAAAAAAATGCAATTAAAATGAAAATGCATGATTAAGCTAATTTTTTTGTACTATAAAATTCTACATTGAATTATGAGTCTACAGAAAAAAGAACGGAATTATTTGATCGAATCTACTATTTTTTATGAATTTTCTAATAATATGCATGCACTAAAAAATATTAAAAAGGTCATTTAAATGGAAAATATGCTAAAAATAGCAAACAAAAATAAAATGGCATTTTTATTTTTATTTAATTTTCTAGACATTTTCATGAAGTGGTGGAAAAAACAAGAAATTAAAAATCAATCATTTTCATTTTATTATGAATTTTTCAATATGCCAAGAAATATTAAAAGAAATTAAAAAAACTAACATTGGAATAAAAGGGGGGGTTCAAACAGCACGTTTTTCAGTTATTATTGCATTGGGCCCACGCCAGGGGGGGGGGGGCGTGAATATCAATAAGGGCCTAAGGCCCAAGCTATCAGGATCAAATGAAAAATAAACAGGAAAAAACAACGCATGGGGGTGCAACGCTAGCAACTATCCAGTTGCTTTCTGCCCAGGGCCCAAACACGGGGGGCGCGAATAGTACTCAGGGCTTAAGCCCAATCCAAGAATTCTGTCTCCTCTCTCGCAGGGGGGGGGGGATACGAGTGAATGGGGATTGCACATCAGCAAACACACTTGGGCCTGGCCCAAACCCTAACCCTAACCAACGAACAAAACCCTATCTCCCTTCTCCATTCTCTGGCTACTGTTCATCCCCCCAAACTAAACCCTAGCCGTCTCCTTCGTCTTCCTCACCCACTCTCCTCTTTGAACTCTCTCAAACCTTATTCAATCTCTTCACAAAGTCTGACACTAAACCTAACAAAACCCTAACTCAAACCTAAACTCAATCTAGACTCCAAATCAAGACAAAATGAATCCCTACATTCAACAATCCCAAAACGAGATGCGAGTAAGAATCGAAGGGCAACATACCTGGAGGTGGAACACGAGCAAATTTGCGGTGTTCTTTTGATGCTCACTGAAGCCGACTCGATGACTTCAACAACTCGCGCGAAGATCTTGATGAGAGTTCTTAAGAACTTCTTTGGAGGTTGTTGTCGTCTTCTGAACAAGCACCGAGGAACTCAACGAGTTCTTGGAGATCTGGAAAAACGCACGAACATATGAAGATTGCTGAAGGTCTTCTGGAAACGATACGAAGATCAACGAACAACAATCTGGCGATCGATGACGGTTTTGCTGGAAACAAGACGAGGAAGATCTTGGAAGCCCTTTCTGGGAATCTTGATGAACGCTCTGAAGGTTTTCTGGGGTTTCTTTGAAGAGCGATGAAGGTGTGATGATTTTCTGGAAAATAGTCCTTGAAGAACGAAGGAGATTTGATGTTCTGGAAATTTGGTTGAGGTTTCCGGTGGTGGTTAGCTTTTCCGGTGAGGTGATGATGAATGTTGACGGAGGAGGAAGATGAAGAAGGGAATGCTTCTGGGAATTTCTGGGTGGAAAACTAGCTCCGGCGAGCTGTTGCGGTGGCCGGAAGACGTTGGGGTGACCGGCGGTGGGAGGATCAGGGCGGATGCATGGCCGGCGGCAGGGTTCTGGTGAGGCTCCGGTGAAGTCTGTGGTGACGACAGGTGGCAGGGGTGAGAGTTGTAGGTGAGACGTGTGGCAGAGTGAAAGTGAGTGGAAAACGCGTGGCAGTGAGAGAGGGGATTCTGAGTGGTTGAGGTGGCGTCTCCAGGGTGCGTAACATGGGTCCCCTTTATAGTGACAAGTGTCACTTTCTGACTCTGGACAAAAAACTGCCAAAAAACTGGGCTGAAGAGCAAATTGGGCTTCCAAAAAGATGCCTCCTGGGCCCATACGAAAATGCACAAAAAACCTAAAAAGACTGAAAAATTGATTAATATAAAAATGGATTAAAAACTTGATTAAGCCTATTAAAACTAATTAAACTAATGATGACCTAATTAAACTAACTAAGTCCTAATTAACTCTAAAAATGATTACAATCTAATAAAACTCTAATAACTCCTATTATCTAAAAAAAATCATTAAAACTCTAATGACTCCTATTAAAAGATTAAATCCTAATTAAATCTAAAAAGTGATTAAAAATCTAATTAACTCTATATTAATAAACTTCTACTAATTTCTATTAAAATTCTACAAAAGTTCTGTTTAATTTCTATTTAAAACTCTATAAAATTCCTATTAACAATCTATACTATTATTTATAATATCTATTAAAAAGAAAAACTATATTAAAACAAATTCTCTCTATTTCTATTTAACTATTAAAATTCCTATTAACATAAAAGAAAAACTATATTCCCCTTTTCTCTTTATTATTCTAAAAATAATTAAAACTATTTAAAATCTTTTATATTCTAAAAATGATAAAAAAAACTATTAAATCTATTTAAAAAATCTATATAAAATTCTAAAAAGAGATTTAAACTATTTAAAATTCTAAAATATCTATTTAAATCCTAAAAAAAATCCTAAAGCCTATTAAAAATCCGCAAAAGGCTATTAAACCCTAAAAATGCAGACACATGCAAATGACCACCATAAAAGAGCGCACGAGACCAGATCGAATCAAACAGAGAACCCCGGGCATCAGAATGTCCCAAAATCACTATGCAAGTTGAAAATCACCGAGGAGCGCACAATTTCCCGAAAATAAAACCGTGATGATCTGGACTGGATCTACCGTATCTGATAGATGAAAACCAAGCTGTAACCCTGATATCCTCTGTCTGTGCACAAATATCATGCGTCTGATTTGCGAATATGAATTTAAACCACGAGTCAGATAGGAGAACCGGTTGGTCAAATTTTAGGGTGCAACAGCTGCCCCTATTCAAGCGACTTGGACCTGAAGGGTTTGAAGAGCGCTCAGCCTTCAAACGTTCAGGGGTACGAGACGGTTGAATACAAATAAAACCCGAAAATTTGCCAACCGCGAGCATATACTGTAAACTGCTTGGGGAATAAAGTCCTGAAAACCGAGTCCAGTCATTACGACACCAAACTGATCAATCATCTGATGGAGAACCCCTGATTTGAATGCCAATTACCTGTGATGCCCTATATAACAAACCCGAGGGTTGCCACAAAACACCTGATTCTTTCACATTGCCTACTGATAGGCGGGAAGAGAAATATACTCACATCGTCCAAAGATGGATGGGAAGACACCCTGATTGAATACTCACCTTGTCTAATGATAGACGGGAAGACACCATTAATCTCCATACTCACATCGTCTAAGGATAGACGGCAAGGCATCATCGTCTAAAGGTAGATGGAATCATCCTGATTGATGAAACAAATCGATATTCACATCGTCTAAGGATAGACGGGAAAAAATAATCTCCATACTCACATCGTCTACTGATAGACGGGATCATCCTGATTGATGAAACAAATCAATTCACATCGTCTAAGGATAGACGGGAAGAAATAATCTCCATACTCACATCGTCTAATGGTAGACGGCAAGACACCATTAATCTCCATATTCACATCGTCTAAAGATAGACGGGATCATCCTGATTGATGAAACAAATCAATTCACATCGTCTAAGGATAGACGGGAAGAAATAATCTCCATACTCACATCGTCTAAGGGTAGACGGGAAGACATTCATAATCTCCATGCTTACATCGTCTAAGGGTAGACGGGATCATCCTGATTGATGAAACAAATCAATATTCACATTGTCTAAGGATAGACGGGAAGACACCATTAATCTGCATACTCACATCGTCTAAAGATAGACGGGATCATCCTGATTGATGAAACAAATCAATTCACATCGTCTAAGGATAGGCAGGAAGAAATAATCTCCATACTCACATCGTCTAAGGGTAGACGGAAAGACACCATAATCTCCAAACTCACATCGTCTAAGGATAGACGGAAAAACATCCTGATTGATGAAACAAATCAATATTCACATCGTCTAAGGATAGACGGAAAGGAATAATCTCCATACTCACATCGTCTAAGGGTAGACGGGATCATCCTGATTGATGAACAAATCAATTCACATCGTCTAAGGATAGACGGGAAGAAATAATCTCCATACTCACATCGTCTAAGGGTAGATAGAAAGACACCATAATCTCCAAACTCACATCGTCTAAGGATAGACGGAAAGACATCCTGATTGATGAAACAAATCAATATTCACATCGTCTAAGGATAGACGGAAAGGAATAATCTCCATACTCACATCGTCTAAGGGTAGACGGGATCATCCTGATTGATGAAACAAATCAATATTCACATCGTCTAAGGATAGACGGGAAGAAATAATCTCCATACTCACATCGTCTAATGGTAGACGGCAAGACACCATTAATCTCCATACTCACATCGTCTAAGGATAGACGGGAAGAAACCTAAACGCGATTCAACACCATCCCTCAAATTTCAGAATCCTTCTGTCTACGGGAATTGATGGAAAGAACCAATATCCTTAAAGGGGACACATCGTCGGTATGGACCGACGGGAAGAAAACCACCTTTAAAGAACCATGTCGTCAATAAGAACCGACAATCACGAAAACTGAACATTCTTCGAAGAGCCTCGACATCAATAAGGATTGACAGTCAGAAAAGTCCCTCTTGAAACGTCATCTCATCCAATAAACAGAAAAAAAACCACTATCCGAAATATCGTTTTGAAACCCCTCAATAATC
This sequence comes from Lathyrus sativus, assembly GCA_963859935.3. NCBI lineage: Eukaryota > Viridiplantae > Streptophyta > Magnoliopsida > Fabales > Fabaceae > Lathyrus > Lathyrus sativus. Next base: position 199,232,647 of record OZ012737.1, read on the forward strand.
AAAGATAGCCGTAGAAGACTTGTTGGGGAAACACCCCATCTGCATGATCTGACAATAAGAAACCCGCTGAACAATAACCTGAAACTTCACATCGTCTACTGATAGACGGAAAGAAAAGCCACTTACTAGAGAAACCCCGTCTTGAACCCCACTGAAAATCGCCCGAAACTTCACATCGTCTACTGATAGACGGAAAGAACACCACATTCCAACTCAAGACGTCTAATGATAGACGGAGAAATCCACTTGTTGGAGGAACACATCGTCAATATGAATTGACGGGAAGAAAAGTCTGCCGATATCAGATGACTGCTTGACCAAAGCATAACTATTGTATGATCTGAAATACAAATAATCCGCTGAATCGTCTGAACACTTGTTGCTGAATAAACGCCCCTGAACTGATCACAGAGTAATTCACGCGCCATATGAGGCTGATAGAAAACCTGACTTATGCTTCGTATGCATATGCGTATGCTTTAATCTTTCTATGGCGTAATGCTCCATTCAGGATGGGAATGCTACGCATTTTGAAAGTGACATGCAAGTACGATGCAAATATGATGATGCATGCAATATGCTAATGCAGGCTCGAGCTGCCGGAGAGAGCTGGGTACAGAACACCACTTCAGCAACATAAATGCGGAAGACGAAGCCAACTCCGCTAGGGATAAACCGGATATCACAGGATCATCCCAGCAAAATAAATGCTGGGAGGGTGAAATCAACTCCGCTGGGAATATTGGGAACTTAACCGAACACCTTGACGAAGTAATACCCTGCTGGGGAATATAACTCTGCTGTAAGATAGCGGATGCGCCAAGTATGATTGGACTTCTCTGGGGATAGCTCACCCGTACCAATGAAAAATTGGACTTTGCTGGAGAAAATAGACGGAGTCTTCCCGCGTATTGCCGAAAATTGGATTTGGAAACTGATGCGCCGACACGGATGGGCCTCACAGTGATTGCCAACATGGATTTGAACTCTTAGGCTGTCTATGATGGGTCATGTACAACTGACGCTGGAAAACACTCCGTCTGAATACGCAGCCTTTTAGTCGAAGAGTCAATGGATAGTGACATGACTTCCTGCATTCGTCTCGCTCTCGAAAATCGACTGAATCTGCTTGAATAACTCTGAATGACCCTGCTGATACGGAGAAGAACAAACCTTTCGCTTATGATATGCCCCAGCCTGCGGGATCTCTGTGGGGATAGTCCTCGAAAGGAAATCTGCAAATCTGTTCCCTGATAGTCTAATATGAAATGCCCCAGCATTCTGAACTTCGGAGAGATACTTCCCCTCAAATGCTTCTCGAATAACCTTTGCGCGCTTAAGATGGCTTGCCCCTGACTACAATGACCTTGCCCCTAATTATTTGATTCAGAGTAGTGCCCCTGACTACGCCGTATTTGCCTGAATCTCAACCTGATTGCCCCAGGATAACTGACTTCGAAAGGCTGCCCTGACTGGGGATTACGATAAAAGCTTGCCCCTGCTCTCGGAAAATTCGGGCGTTCTGCATTCTGTCTTGACCATACTTTCCACCGTAGGAAGCTTTTCTGCTATCAAGCGCTTACTCGCAAGTAAAACAAGTTGTTCTGCGTAACAGATGTATTAATGCAACACATATGACAGCTTTGACATCCAATCTGTTCACTGGGAAAAGGAAAAACAGTTCAAGGCATATAATGCACAAAACATTTATCAACATTAGTATCGACATGGTAAGAGGAACCCTTTTAAGAGTCAGAATCGACGCGACCTTTACCGGAGTATGCTTTCGAAACAACCTGCTTCAATTAGGACTTTTGAAGGTTGTAACGTGGTCAGGTTCATGGTTTTGAAGGAAAGGATAAAGGCTCAAAGTTTCTTTTAACCCACCCGTTCTCCTTGATGTTCTCCCATCCTACGTTCAGCTAATTCAACCTTAGCGCTCACCTCTCAGAGGTTGAAAGATAGGAGTGATAGTTCGAGAAACTATGAGTTTTCGGAGTGACAGCCACTCACTTTTCGCCTTTGACACTTGAGGTCACACAACACGTATTTCATTTGAGGATTTTTCTTTTGATCCTTTTCTTCTTTTTCTTTTCATATCCCTAACTTTTGCCTGGACTGACTCCTTTTGAGTTTCTTTTGATTTTTTAAGTCCAGCGGGATGCCCTCATTTTTGCCTAAGTCATTTGTTTTGAAGTTTTCTTGACTTAGCGGGCTTTTGATTCTCTTTTTTCTTCGTTTTTTCTTTCGAACAAGTCGTGTGACACTGGTTGTCTGACTCTTTGGGGAATGATGTGACTGCCCCACTCTTGATTGAACCATTGTGGTCTTTTAGGCACGACCTCTAGGGGTGTGATTGATCCTCGAACGGACACTCCTTTTGAAATTTGGACGCTCGGTCAAATTAGCTAACACCTACCCTGCCCCAGGTTAAGATTGAGGTTTTTTCATTCACAGAAAGAAACTCCTACTACAAGGCTCAAAGGGGTTAACAAGGGATTATCTTCCTTATAACTCCGGTGTTTAAGGATTCGAAACAATGCCTGTACATCATCAGCAGGTTTTATTTCAAAAGCATACAATGTCGGAAGTTGCATGTCGTTCATTTTCGTCATCCCCCCCAGATTCTTCTTAACCAAGCGTTGGACATTTGTAAAAACAATTAGTGAACACGAATGGATTCAATCAAAACATGCACATTTATTTCATTATCATCAATTGAATGAAAACAACAAGTTTTACAAACAAGCTTGCAATTTAGACAGGAAAGAAACTACAAATGTAAAGACATGACAAGATAAAACAAGAAAAAATGCTAGCTTCCGAGAACCGGGCTTTCACATCTGTCCTGCTGCTGAACCAGCTATCTTTGCAATCAGTTATTAGAGACAATTCGATGCTGTCCTGATCTGCTTTCAACGACTCAACCAAATTATAGAGCCCTTCCTCCTTCATTCAAACGATTCTGGACCCTTCCTGCCCAAAGCTGATTGTTGCACTATCAAGTAGATCCTGCACTTTGTGCTTGAAGGCCAGACAATCTTCAATGTTGTGCCCCTGTGCTCCCGAATGGAAATCACAGCGCTCCTTGATATCATACCCTGCCGGAGGCGTACCTGTCAGTGGAGCTAACTTCCTCTTCTCAACCAACTGCAATCGTAGCAACATCTGAAGAAGTTCGGCATACGGCATCGGAGGCACCTTAAATACCCTCAATGGCTTCTGATTTTGAGCTTTTCGCTGATTGGGATACTGCTGCCTTTTCCCCTGTTGAGATCGTTGTTGTTGTTGCTGGCATCGGGTTGACTCTTGAACACTCTTCGTAGCAAATACAACATCGGTTTCTGGACTTTCACTGTACTGATTAAAGCCATTCTTGTGCTTAGCCATTTTCACTCTCAGATCTGCCCCAGGAATAGGCAACAGTTGTGGGCAGGAAGATTCTGACACCATGGAGTCCAGGATACGCTTCTGGCCCACTGCAGCTTCAGAAACATCTGTCATCTTAGCATCGACTGAGACAGGAGTAATACGTACAGCTACGCCGCTCGGCGTGAATTCAATATCGTGCGAGTCAATCAGGTCTTGAATATTGTGCTTAAAAGCATGACAACCCTCGATGTCGTGTCCGAATGCCCCAGAATGAAATTCACATTGCTTGCTGGCATCGTACCAATGAGGAAGCGCTCTCGTGGGTGGTTCCAACGTTCTCTTCTCAACCAGATTATATCTCAATAAAGTCTGCAAGAGCTCAGCATATGTTGTAGGCGGCGCCTCAAATATTCTCTTCGTCTTCCCTTCCTGGATCCTCCGTTGAGCCAGATGCATCTTCTGTTGCTGCTGCTCAGGTTCCACAGGCACGGGTGGCGCGAGCTTCTTCATTGCGGCTTCAAATAGCTGATCATCCTCTTTCCTAAGCACATTCTTGACTACTTCCATGATCAAGCTCACTTGGGTCTTCAGCTGACTGTTTTCCTCTTTGAGAATCTTCTGCTCCAGACGCATCTCTTGCATGTCTCTCATCATCTGCCCCAGCTGGCTTCGGACTTCAATCAATTCAAACTGATTCTGTTCCATCTCTGAAGGAATTCCTGCAACAAACTGGACGATGAGGAAATAAGACCCACGGTTCTGATGTACCTGTTAAATGATAACGCAATGCAGAAAGCAAACACATATTCATAACGAGACAAAAAGAAACTCAAGATATAAGCACACAGACGAACATCTCCCACTCATGTATAACCAACAAAAGCATCATGTTAGCACAGATGAGTACGAATATAATGACCCCAGCCAACAATCCTGGTGGTGGTCCGCAAACACTAGTGCACAAAAGCTAAACGGGTTGGGCAGGGAAAACAGATGCGACATCCGGCACAGAAACCTCTAGAAACTTCCCCCATATTCAACTGAACTCTCTGATTGACAATCTTCAGAGCACACACTTCCCGTGGAGTCTTCCATGACATTAACTGACGAACCCACACAACTGGAGGATGGAAAATCATTAATCTGAACAAAACCCTGAGGAGTGATGCAAATACGGCTAGAGTCTAACAGATCTTGAACCTGGCTTCTAAGCACCTTACAATCATTCGTTGAATGCCCCTGTGTCCCAACATGGTACTCACAGCGGGCGCTGGCATCAAAACCTGGAGGATACGGTGGAATTACCGGCTTAGTCTCTTTCGGCACTATCAATCCGCTTCTGACCAGTTCTGGCAACAACTGACTGTACGACACCGGTAGCTGAGTAAACTGCCTTTCAGGTTTCCTTGGCCTTCGTGGGGCATGCTGACGCGATCGACGATAGGATGATCGCTGACTTGAAGTGTCTGAAAACCGATCCTGAGATGCCAGAGATTCTGAGATGGCGTCATCTCCGTCTTCCCATTCTTTTTGAGAACTGACAACTGACTCAATCTTATCAACTGGGACATAAGGGACATCTCGAAACTTTCCACTCTTGAGTCCTCTCTCAACAAGCTCTCCCATTCTCATCAAGCCCACAAAGCTTGTGCAACCGAACAATTTGTCGAAATACTGGCCTTTCAGAGTACCCAAAAAGATGTCAACCATTTCTCTTTCCGGAAGCGGCGGTTGAACACTAGCAGCCAATTCTTTCCATCTTCGCAAATACCCTCTGAATGATTCATTCTCCGCCTGAGATAATTCTTGCAGATGTACGAGACTAGGAGTCAAATCCAGGTTGTAATCGTACTGCTTCATGAAAGCTCTGGCTAAATCCGCCCATGATCGAATCTGATTACTCCCTAATTGCACATACCACCTCAAAGATGCCCCAGTCAGGCTATACTGAAAGCAATGGATCATCAATTTGTCGTTTCGCACAAACGAAGTCATCCTTCGACAGAACATCATCAAATGCAGCTTCGGACAGCTATCTCCCGTGTATTTTTCAAATTCCGGCACTTTGAACTTGTAAGGCAACACCAGGTCAGGAACCAAACACATGTCTACAGCATCCAGGTTAACGACATCTTTCAATTCCAAGGCTTTCATTCCTTCTTCCAACGCTCGGAGTCTTCTACCATTTTCAAGAGCTCTTGGATCTACCATCCCGGCCATTGGAATATCTCTCCGGTAATTCATCACGGGGAAAGCAACGCCTTGGTTGTTAGCAGGAGGATGACGTTCATTTCGGGCAACGAACTGCTCATGTCGATCTCTGTTCTCAATAGTAGGTTGTACAACTTGGTCTGCAGTAAGGTTGTTCGCCTGCGGGAAGCCTTCCATAGAATCATACCGAGGGTGGGACGTCATAGTAAACCCTGTCAACGTGTTAGGAGCCTGGAAATTGCCTTCAGACATAGCTACCAATTACCTGTAACTGACTACACTGCTTGATTCTGCTCACATCTGCTTCAGCCCCTGGGTCGTCTCCAACACTCCACTTTTGCCTCAAACAATCCCTCGAGAATCACCCTCTGGTGAAAACAAAGGCTGGATAAGTGCTCTGGCCTGCTAAAGGCTATGCAATATGATTTATGCAGACAGAAATAAAAAAAATGCTAACGTGCATGTGTGTATTGGAGATATTTCCCCTCCAATTCCAGTGTCAGTGGTAGCAAGACGAGATAAACCATAAAGACAATATTTAGAAAAAACCCTCATATATTTATTAGAATAACAGTCTTGTCAAGATGTTACATAATTATGCTCCATACAGCTGATATGATAAAGGAGGATCCCAACCAACATGCCTGGTGGTGATCTCAACACAACAGAATACAAGAGAGAAATCAAGTACGGGTACGGTTACGGAAGTCCTCAACCAGCTTCTTTGTCTCTGCATGATCCGGTTGATAAATCAAACCTTCTATCAACTGATCCCTCTTCCTGACCGTCCCCTGGATGTCTCTGACAAAGTCTTCCCAAGCCTTATCATTGGCACCGTCCCCAGGTTTGGGTCTCTTGGCGTCTGCTCTATGCTGAAAATCTTCCAAATTCTTCATGGCATCAGCCAGCTTGCGCTCGGCCTCGTATCGGCGGCAGGCTTCTTCTTCAAGCTCTTCAGTCTTCACTTTGACCTGTTCTTCTAACTGAGCTACCTGTGTCTTTAGCTCTTCTTCCCGCCCTTTGCGCTTGGTCATAGTGAGATCCCAGTGTTCTCTGAACTTGGCTAGCTTCGTGTAGGCCCTTTCCAGCTCTTGCTTCTTAGTAGCCAGTACACTGCTAACTGAATCTACATCTAACTCCAGACGCTTCTTGGTTTCAGTCAATTCCAATAGCGTGGTCTTCAGATGTTTCAGAGTTTCGGCCTGTTGCTTAGAAAAATATCCTGTTTCAATCTTTTCATGACGAAGCTGGGCATTCTCCTGCTCTAAAGCCTCTTTAGCCTTTGCTAGCTCTTCTTTCTCCGCCATCAGCTGCTTGTATACCTGTATGTCCACCGTGGTAGGCTCCTCCACCGGAGAAGGATGCAATGGCTGAACCGCTGGATACGGCATAAGGAATTTCGCAGCTCGCTCACGAATCCATTCCACATATGGGCCAGGAACTCGAGTATCCCCTCTGCTACCTGAAGGCTTCCCTCTCTTGTGCAAGTTCTTCCATGCCTTCTCGAGCTTGGTCAGCATCTCTTTCCCTATTGCCCCGGTGAGATACAGAGATTCCTGTATCTCCTCGGGTTTCGGCGCTCCCTGAGGTACGTACCCAAATTGCCTGATCAATAAGGAAGGGTTGTAATTGACACACCCTTTCCTTCCTATTAACGGAATATTCGGGAATCCTTCGCATTTGAGTATGACTTCAACTCCGAATACCTCTTTGTTGACCCATACCACATCCTTAGAAGTCAACCCCATCAAGCGCTCGGGCCATCCTAGAGAATCAAGAGAGGTGACAAAAGGGCCTGACTTAGGCATATGACTGGTGAACCACCTGCACAGGAGAGGCACACAGCAGGACACATTCCTTCCTCGCCGCTTTTCATTCTGGTAGTGAGTTGAATGGTGGATATCTCCCAGCAAAGTAGGAACTGGGTTCTTCGCAGCCAAAATATAGAAGGCATCTGAATCAACAAAATCAGGAATGTTCGGGAACAACACGATGCCATAAACACATACAACAAGGATGACGTCAAAAACACCCCAGCCACCCTTCTGGGCATACTCCTGAGCCTTCTCCACCAAGACATCCAATGGAAATCCCCACACATCTCCTCTTCTGATCATCTTCCCAGTCAGCTCAGACTCTCTCAAGCACAGGATGGCAGAAAGCTCAGCCAGATTAGGCTCAGCGTCCGTACGATAGAAGGGCATCTGCTCGCGGATCGGTATATCCAGAAGCGCAGAATACTCCTCCAGGGTAGGAGCCAAAACAAAGTCGGGAAATACAAAACACCTGAGCTCCACATCATAAAATTGTAACAGGGTATAAATGCCGCTGATCTCGTAGGCCGATGGCTGATACACATAGGTCAGAATCCTCCCATACCTCTTTCTGAAGTCACCCATTACCCTCTTCTTAGCAATAGTAATCAACTCTAACAATAGACTGATATCCGGAGATGGAAACTTGTAGGGCAACACTCTCTTCGTGGCCTCCATGTCTTGCTAGGAACAAACACCAGAACTGGGAGGGAAAATATGTACCTGCAATACACACACGTTAGTTGTATGCAAAATGGTAATGCGATGATGCAATATGATAAATAATGCAATCTGCGAACACAGGGGCCATGCTGTAGCCTGAAGAGGAACATCTATGTGATCAAGAACAGAAAACCAATACGGGCACCAGAACCTCATGACACTAACTATCATCTGATACTCAAAATATCAATCCCCTGGTAAGAAATCCATCTGAACCTCTGTATCTGACGAGAAAACCATCTGATAATAGTATCAACCTCAGATAAGAAACCCATCTGACTTAGACAACACACCTGGAGATGAATCACGAACACCATCTGATAACTACTGAATCATGGTTTCTGAAGGCCAGTTTTCCTGCAATAACCCAGTCCCCCTCACAGGTATGATAGACCTAATCCACGGACAAAGGTACGACATCCTATGCGGTCATCAGCGTCACAGACTTTCATGAGTGACGATACGATTCCCAGAAGGAGTGGCATCATCAAATCATGAAGAGGCCTCACTTAGCTGACTTCCAAATGATCGGTCCCCAGAGTCGACAATCCCCACGTCTGGACTCCCCTCAGATCCTCAGGACCGGAAAGGAGCACCTCTGCGAGAACCTCGTCTGAGCGCAGATTTCGTAGGGAACTGTGCCTGCTCAGCAGACAGGTTCGTCTACTACTCTCCACAACTATATCTAGGTGCATACTCAAGCCCGGGTCCGGCTTCTCACTCACAGTAACCTCCCTTGCCCACAGCAATAATCACAATAATATAATGCTGGAAAATAAATGCGGAAAGGTAAAGGTACGGAAAAGTAAAGTGCGGAAAGGTAAAACACATATGCACAACACCCAACAAATAAAATCCCAAGCGCTAGGATTGACTCGCGTAGGGGATGGGAAACGGTCCCAGCATAAGGGATGGGAAAAGTCCCTAGATGCTATAAATCCCCAGCAGAGTCGCCAGCTGTCGCTACTTGCGAAAATCGGCGCCGGCTTGACAGGAGAGTCGCCACCGTGCGTTATTTATCCCTCAGAGCGGGAAAGGAAACGCTCGAAGTAAACCTCGCAAAAGACGGGAAAAGGTATGGTCATCGCAACCAAAACCTGGATTCGGGAGTCGGTTACGCAAGGGGAAGGTATTAGCACCCCTCACGTCCATCGTACTCGATGGGATCCACGCTTGGTGTTTATAAGGAACAGGGTGTATTCATCTATCTACGCTAATGGTCAGTCTGAAAAGAAAAGAAAAGGACAAGGCTCGACAGAACATACGGTGTTCTGGGCCTACGTATTCCCTCGTGCAATGGGAAAGTCAGAGTCAACGTAGTTCGACTACCTACGTCTAAACGGGGAAAAGGTTGCTCGCCAGGACATCGCGTCCGGTGCCTACGTACTTCCACACAACATGGAAGATCAGAGCAAACGTAGTTCGACTAACTACGGGTAAACTGGGCGCTCTCACACAGCAGTGAGAAAACAAACTGGTTTCAAAGGTTCGGGAACCTACAACTACGATCTGGTCTCAAATGCGCTCGGGCAACAGAAAAGGGAAAACAATTAGTCGTCAGCGGGAAAGTCTCGATCGCACAGCCGCGAGAGAACAAAGGTTAGTTGTTAGTGTGCTCGCTAGGATATCGCATCCTATGCCTACATATCCTCGTCTGGCACAAGGAATCAGAGCAGCTGTAGTTCAGCTAACTACGACTCAAGCTACTCAAAAGCTCCTACTGAAAGGAAAAAGACACCCTAAAACTATAGCTGAGAAAGGGGAATCTACCTACTGATATCATGCCTGGTTGACCATCCTAATGTCTATCATAACGACTCCGCAGCGGAGAAGTCAGAGCTCCTAAGGGATCATGGTAACAGGACTAAATGGCAAACAGGAAATACTACAAAGTAAAGAAAAACTGGAAATATGCATGAATGCAACAACTAAACAAACAAGGCGCAAAGGCCGCAAACCACAGAGGCAAGGGAGCTCAGCTCTACCAAATACCAACAAGCAAAGCCACTCAATAACAAACAAGCAGAAGGAGGACCACCTCAACTTCTTATGCACACAAAGCCTATTTCTAAGATGCACCTACCTCAGAACTATCTAGATGAATACCTAAGTCTAATGCAACACAACACCATACAAATCAAACAATATAAAGAGAAGGCTAGCTAATCTGGCAAACCTCTATCCAAGGCTTAAACAAAAACCCTGAGCAGGGCCCCTAACAAACAAACTTCTAATCTATCTCTGAACAAAACTCTATACAACATCTCAAGCAAATATCTAAGCAAAACTCTAATCAAAACCCTAAGCAAGAGGAATCAATCCCAGTCTCCAAGCTTCAGAACAAGCTTACCAAAGAAAGGGAGCTAAGCAGACAAACTCATAGTGCCTTCCTCAGGAAAGTACCAGGAGGTTACTACTCAGGAGTCATATCCTATGCGGCTCGACAACTGTGATAAGTTTACATTCCTCCTCAGGAGAAACTAAACTCACATGAAGGCTCCGGCATCATTGGATACTTGAGAAAGCCTATAAGAACTAGGGGAACTAAGTGAGCAGACACATAGGACCTTCCTCAGGAAAGTACTAGGAGGCTGACACTTAGGAATCGTATCCTATGTGGCTCAACAACTGTGATCAGTTTACATTCCTCCTCAGGAGAAATTAAACTCACAAGTTGGCTCCAACATCATTGGATACTTAAGAAATCCTAGATGAACTAGAGGAACTAAGTGAGAAGACCCATAGGACCTTCCTCAGGAAAGTATTAGGAGGCTTCCACTTAGGAATTGTATCCCATGTGGCTCAACAACCGTGATCAGTTTACATTCCTCCTCAGGAGAAATTAAACTCACAAGTTGGCTCCAACATCATTGGATACTTAAGAAAGAGGTGAGAAGAAAGAATGAAAGTCACTCATAGTGCCTTCCTCAGGAAAGTACCATAAACTCCCTTCAAACTTCAGGATCTCGAACCTCACAAACAGGGAACAAGCTTCTAGACTAGGTCTTCAATCCAATGCATCCTTGCAAGCTCCAACAGGACTTCAACCATCTCCCATCTTTGAGAAGAACCCACAGGCCATCAAACCACAAGAGACTATCTCTGAAGTTCAACCACAGTTGAACTTCAAAGTCAGAAGTCGTCAAGACTTCTCCTATCCTCAAGCTCAGACTAAAACAATATTATAACATCCTACAAAAATCTATCAAAAATCTATGGGAAACCTACATGGCTCTATGACAACATACTACAAAATCAGAGCAAAATTCATTACCATATGAAAGAACCAAAATCAACAAAGCAGACATGCCACAAACCAATTATTCAATATCAAAACAATACAAAAAATTGCAATTAAAATGAAAATGCATGATTAAGCTAATGTTTTTGTACTATAAAATTCTACATTGAATTACGAGTCTACAGAAAAAAGAACGGAATTATTTGATCGAATCTACTATTTTTTATGAATTTTCTAATAATATGCATGCACTAAAAAATATTAAAAAGGTCATTTAAATGGAAAATATGCTAAAAATAGCAAACAAAAATAAAATGGCATTTTTATTTTTATTTAATTTTCTAGACATTTTCATGAAGTGGTGGAAAAAACAAGAAATTAAAAATCAATCATTTTCATTTTATTATGAATTTTTCAATATGCCAAGAAATATTAAAAGAAATTAAAAAAACTAACATTGGAATAAAAGGGGGGGTTCAAACAGCACGTTTTTCAGTTATTATTGCATTGGGCCCACGCCAGGGGGGGCGTGAATATCAATAAGGGCCTAAGGCCCAAGCTATCAGGATCAAATGAAAAATAAATAGGAAAAAACAACGCATGGGGGTGCAACGCTAGCAACTATCCAGTTGCTTTCTGCCCAGGGCCCAAACACGGGGGGCGCGAATAGTACTCAGGGCCTAAGCCCAATCCAAGAATTCTGTCTCCTCTCTCGCAGGGGGGGGGGGATACGAGTGAATGGGGATTGCACATCAGCAAACACACTTGGGCCTGGCCCAAACCCTAACCCTAACCAACGAACAAAACCCTATCTCCCTTCTCCATTCTCTGGCTACTGTTCATCCCCCCCAAACTAAACCCTAGCCGTCTCCTTCGTCTTCCTCACCCACTCTCCTCTTTGAACTCTCTCAAACCTCATTCAATCTCTTCACAAAGTCTGACACTAAACCTAACCAAACCCTAACTCAAACCTAAACTCAATCTAGACTCCAAATCAAGACAAAATGAATCCCTACATTCAACAATCCCAAAACGAGATGCGAGTAAGAATCGAAGGGCAACATACCTGGAGGTGGAACACGAGCAAATTTGCGGTGTTCTTTTGATGCTCACTGAAGCCGACTCGATGACTTCAACAACTCGCGCGAAGATCTTGATGAGAGTTCTTAAGAACTTCTTTGGAGGTTGTTGCCGTCTTCTGAACAAGCACCGAGGAACTCAACGAGTTCTTGGAGATCTGGAAAAACGCACGAACATATGAAGATTGCTGAAGGTCTTCTGGAAACGATACGAAGATCAACGAACAACAATCTGGCGATCGATGACGGTTTTGCTGGAAACAAGACGAGGAAGATCTTGGAAGCCCTTTCTGGGAATCTTGATGAACGCTCTGAAGGTTTTCTGGGGTTTCTTTGAAGAGCGATGAAGGTGTGATGATTTTCTGGAAAATAGTCCTTGAAGAACGAAGGAGATTTGATGTTCTGGAAATTTGGTTGAGGTTTCCGGCGGTGGTTAGCTTTTCCGGTGAGGTGATGATGAATGTTGACGGAGGAGGAAGATGAAGAAGGGAATGCTTCTGGGAATTTCTGGGTGGAAAACTAGCTCCGGCGAGCTGTTGCGGTGGCCGGAAGACGTTGGGGTGACCGGCGGTGGGAGGATCAGGGCGGATGCATGGCCGGCGGCAGGGTTCTGGTGAGGCTCCGGTGAAGTCTGTGGTGACGACAGGTGGCAGGGGTGAGAGTTGTAGGTGAGACGTGTGGCAGAGTGAAAGTGAGTGGAAAACGCGTGGCAGTGAGAGAGGGGATTCTGAGTGGTTGAGGTGGCGTCTCCAGGGTGCGTAACGTGGGTCCCCTTTATAGTGACAAGTGTCACTTTCTGACTCTGGACAAAAAACTGCCAAAAAACTGGGCTGAAGAGCAAATTGGGCTTCCAAAAAGATGCCTCCTGGGCCCATACGAAAATGCACAAAAAACCTAAAAAGACTGAAAAATTGATTAATATGAAAATGGATTAAAAACTTGATTAAGCCTATTAAAACTAATTAAACTAATGATGACCTAATTAAACTAACTAAGTCCTAATTAACTCTAAAAATGATTACAATCTAATAAAACTCTAATAACTCCTATTATCTAAAAAAAATCATTAAAACTCTAATGACTCCTATTAAAAGATTAAATCCTAATTAAATCTAAAAAGTGATTAAAAATCTAATTAACTCTATATTAATAAACTTCTACTAATTTCTATTAAAATTCTACAAAAGTTCTGTTTAATTTCTATTTAAAACTCTATAAAATTTCTATTAACAATCTATACTATTATTTATAATATCTATTAAAAAGAAAAACTATATTAAAACAAATTCTCTCTATTTCTATTTAACTATTAAAATTCCTATTAACATAAAAGAAAAACTATATTCCCCTTTTCTCTTTATTATTCTAAAAATAATTAAAACTATTTAAAATCTTTTATATTCTAAAAATGATAAAAAACTATTAAATCTATTTAAAAAATCTATATAAAATTCTAAAAAGAGATTTAAACTATTTAAAATTCTAAAATATCTATTTAAATCCTAAAAAAAATCCTAAAGCCTATTAAAAATCCGCAAAAGGCTATTAAACCCTAAAAATGCAGACACATGCAAATGACCACCATAAAAGAGCGCACGAGACCAGATCGAATCGAACAGAGAACCCCGGGCATCAGAATGTCCCAAAATCACTATGCAAGTTGAAAATCACCGAGGAGCGCACAATTTCCCGAAAATAAAACCGTGATGATCTGGACTGAATCTACCGTATCTGATAGATGAAAACCAAGCTGTAACCCTGATATCCTCTGTCTGTGCACAAATATCATGCGTCTGATTTGCGTATATGAATTTAAACCACGAGTCAGATAGGAGAACCGGTTGGTCAAATTTTAGGGTGCAACAACTTTGCCTGTTGTTTTCCCAGGTTCGAGGTTGAGCAGGACTCCCTTGCCTCGCTTGTATTGCTGCATTGCATGCATTTTATTGTACTTGCTTGCTTTCTTTTCTGTTTATCCCCTAGGATCTCTGATTTCCTCTGTGCAGGAGGGAATTATGACAGACATTAAGATTCTTATCCATGCATGACAACATTAGGTTAGTTTTATTCCCTTTCAACCCTAGGCTTTTTAGAGCTTCTTTCTCTTCTCATCTCAAAACAAGTCAAAAATACAGTAATAAGGTTAATCGATGTTGTACGTTACGAGCCTTAAGCTATTTGAGAAAAGGTTGCTGGAGGGTCACTCTTCAGTAATCTGACTGCTTAGTATGGTACCCTTTGGGTGACATGCGACTTAGTCACTCTCAAATCATAGTCTCTAGTACGTCAGAGATTGCACACAAACTAAAAAACACTTATTTCGTAAAAGATTCAAAACAAACATCAAAGTGTAATTTTTGTCCGCTTGGACTCTTAATCAAGAAAAACCCTTTCATAAGGTAATAAAAAACCAGTCAGACAAGCTTGTGTCTTCCGTAGCCCGAACTACGTTTGCTCTGATCTTTCATGATGTATGAAAGTACGTAGGCATAGGATGCCGTATCCTAGCGATCAACCTTCCCCTCCTTTCCCGTAGTTAGGCGAACTACGTTGACTCTGGTTTCTCGTTCCAGACGGGAATACGTAGGCATAAAGTACGATACTTTGCCGAGTCATTTTCTTTTCTTTTTAACCCAGACCTATAGAGTAGATAGAATAACACACCCTTAGATAGAAAACAAGTGTGGATCCCGTCGAGTACGACGGACGTGAGGGGTGCTAATACCTTCCCCTTGCGTAACCGACTCTCGAATCCAGGATTTGGTTGCGATGACCATTCCTTTCCCTCTTTGCGTTAGGTTTACTCTGAGCGTTTCCTTTCCCTTTTGTGGGATAAATAATGCACGGTGGCGACTCTTCTGTCATAGCCGGCGTCGATTTTCACAGTAGCGACAGCTGGCGACTCTGCTGGGGACTGCAACGGTTCCCTACGCGAGTCAATCCTTGCGCTTGTTTTCCCGTCGTGGGTTTTGTATGGATTTACTTTTCTGTATTTACTTTCAGCATTATATTGAGTGCACCTAGAATTAGTTGTGGAAAGTAGTGGGCGCGTGCATGCTTTGCATGTACTAGTGTCCCGCAAAATTCACGCTCAGACGAGGTTCTTCTGGTTGACTTCTTTTTCAACCCTTTGGGTTGAAGGGGTTGTTGGTTAGTTGGATTGTCGACTCTGGGGACCGATCAATTGGAAGTTGGCTAAGTGAGGCCTCTTTAGGACATGATGATGCCACACCTTCTGGGTATCGTATCATCAGTCTTGAAAGTCTGTGACGCCGACGACCGCATAGGATGCCGTACCTTGTGTCAGTTGATAGGACACCTACCTGTGAGAGGGATTGGGACATGCAGAAAACTTGACCTCCAGACTACCTGGTTTTCTTAATATTGGATCAGTATGTGTGGTTACTTGGGGTTCTTCATCAGGATAGTGTTATAGGTCTGTTGAGACCAGGTTGGAGCTTTGTTATAGGTCTGTTGAGATCAAAGTGGAGCATTGTTATGGGTCTGTTGAGACCAGGGTTGAGCAGTAATGTGGGTCTGTTGAGACAGATATTGTGGATGGATCTCTTCAGCAATATATCACTTGATCCCTGTTGCATGTTTGCATATTGCATTGTTGCATACTCATTTTGCATATCATTAATGTGTGTCTGTGCTGCAGGTGCATTTCATACCCTCTAATTCTAGTTGCCCGGGTTTCTGTCTGCTGCTATTATGAATACTTTGAAGAAGACTGTGGCATACAAGTTGCCTACTCTAGATGTCACTTCTTTGCTTGGGTTGATGTCTTTAGCTGATGATGATGTGAAGAGAAGCTTCAGGAAGAGTTATGGGAAACTGCTTAGGTTGGTTTGCAAACCATCCACATATGAGCTGAGCGGAGTGTACACGCTTATGCAGTTTTATGATCCCCCGCTAAGGTGTTTTACTTTCCCTGACTTCATTCTGGCTCCGACCATGGAGGAATATGCTGAGATCTTGGAGTTAACCATTTAGAATAGGGTACCCTTCATTCATATGGGTGTTGAGCCCAAGCTGAAGGATTTGGTTGTTGCTTTGCATCTAGACTCCTCAGAGTTGCTGTTAACCTCATGGAATGGAGTTTCTGGTTTTTCTCTCAAGTTCTTGGTTGGGAAAGCACAAGAGTACGCCAAGAGTGGCTGTTGGAGTGTGTTTAATGCTATCCTTGCTTTGTGTATCTATGGCATTATACTGTTCCCTAGCATACCTGACTTCGTGGATCTGGATGCATTCCATATATTTGCTTTAGGCAATCCTGTGCCTACATTGATTGGAGACTTCTATCACTCTCTGCATTATAAGAACGAGAATAGGAGGGGAAAGAACGTCTCTTGTTGTGTGCCTTTGTTGTATATATGGTTTGATAGTCACTTGCCCAAGAAGGGTATCTTTCCTGAGTCCGCAGCTACGGTGGAATGGTCTGAGCGGCTGATGGGGCTTTCTTCAGAAGATGTTGTCTGGTTTGATAGGGATTTACTGGGATCTGAGATTATCTACAGCTGCACAGGATATCCTAACGTTCCTCTGATCGGGAGGAAATGGTGCATTAACTACAATCCGTCGTTGTTGATCAGGCAATTCGGTTATGCTTTAAGAAGCCCGCCAAAAGAGGAGGAAGTGCAGGAATCTCTGTACTTCACGGGTGTATTGAGTGGAGAATTGTTGTCCAAGATTCGGCATGCTTGGGATAATGTCAACAAAAGGGGTAAGCCATTGTTGGGTAAGAATGATTGTCAAGCCTACGCTCCATACAAGGTCTGGATCCAAGATAGGGCAAAGCAGGCACTGATGCCATTTCCTGCAGTATTACCTCCTGATCCCCTCGTGGTTGAGGAGCCAAATACTGTGCCTATTGAGAGATATGAGCAGGTTGTGAAGGAGAAAGAAGAGCTGATCAAAGCCAATGAGAAGTTGGAAGAAGAGCTAGTGCAACTCAGGAACGAAAGGAATGAAGTCGTATATTCCTTCAAGCAGCAAACAAAGCTGGTGAACCAGTTAGGTGCAGAACTGACTAAACAACGAAAGAAGCGTGAATGTTTGGGGATAGATTTCAAGAGCTCTCACGACATGCTGGAGTCCAAGAAGAAAGCACTTGATGTAGCCTACCGGGAGATCTCCACATTCAACAAAACCTGGAATGCCACACTGACCGGTAATAAAGAAAGAGAAGACAAACTGAAGCTGCAGATCTCTGAACTGGAAGATCAGTTGAAAGCTAGCCAGAAAAAGTTTGAAGAAGAGGTTATGTGGAGATACGACGTTCAGAATTCGTTGAACAAAGTTATCAAGCGCAAGAAAGAGTCTGCATCCCAGAAGCGAAAGCTGGAGGAGTGCTTTGGAGAAGGCGTTTGGGAGGAATCCATTGGGGATCTCCAGCGTGTTATCAGGCAGAGAGACTCACTCGTTGAAGGGATGTTTTCCCAGCCGGATCATCCCAAGACTAGGAGATTGTTAGAGGATTATCGGGCATATGGTCGCGTTTGATCAACTTATGCACTGTTGTATATGCTTTATTTGCGTTGTGTTGGCCATCACCAGGATTGTTGGTTGAGGTCATGCCTTCTTGTTATTGTACACTCAGTGATATTGTATTTCTGCCTTGTGGGGCTCTTTTCAGCAATATATGAGGAACTTTATCCCCATGAATGGAGTCCAGCTTCTTATCACTATCACTGCACTAGCACTTTGGCACTAGAATCAGGGGTTGATCTTCCTAACGCACAGACACATATTGCATTTTCATATTCATTTTCTGCATTTCCAGTTACTTGTTGAATCTGTATCTTATTTCCTGCATCTCACAGGTTTTTCAGGATTGACGAACGAAGAATCCACTGATACTCAACCAGAAACAACTGCAAGAAGATAATGGATCAAGTTCAGGTCGAGATGCAGGAAATCCGTGAGAAGCTGACTCTGTTCATGCAAGCTATGGAGAGCATGGCCAAAGGCCAGGAGAATCTTCAGACCTTGGTGCAGCCGCTGCTGACGCGGGCAAACAGAAATGGCAACACTGACCACATTTCTGTTGAAACTCCTCGCCGGGAGGATGAGATACCGGCAGTTGTTACTCCACCTGTTGTGACTGTCAACGGAAACACTGGTACTGGTGCAGGTGCTGGCGCTAGTAATGGTAATACTAGAAATGGTGGTGATGGGCATGTTGTTAACAACAAAGGCAACACTGTGGATGTCGATCAAGGATTCGTTGACAATGTTGGATTTGGAAACAATGGGTATGGCAATGTCAATTAGGACGGGAACTTTGGGTTCAACAATCAAGGCTTTGGTAATGACGGTTACGGCAACAATCAGGGGTATGGCTACGGCAATGGTGGATTCGGTAATGTGAACGGCGCTGGAGCATTTCCTTTCAACAATGGTTTTGGACCTGCTGGGATCAATCAAGGGTTCGACAACCGAGGACAGGGTCCTGTGTTCAATCAGCAAGGATTTGGCCGTAACATGGGTTACGATGGGTATGACAATGACTGGAATGTGGATCAACAGGAGGACGCTTTTTCAGGAAGAAGTATGGGACCTGAAGGCCCTATTGACCCTGTTCAGAGGATCAGAATGCTAGAAGAGCAGATGAAAGGGGTGGTTGATCATAACTCCGCTGGGTTAGACATGACTACTATGGGGTTGGTACCAGGGTTGAGGGTGCCATTGAAATTCAAGGCTCCAACATTCGACAAATACAAAGGAGATACCTTCCCAAAGGTCCATGTACGTTCTTATTATAGAAGGATGTCTGCATATTCCAATGATGAAAGGATGCTCATGCATTTCTTTCAGGATAGCTTATCTGGACCATCATTGGAATGGTACATGGGACTGGAGCCCACCCAGATTAGGAGCTGGAAGCAGTTGGCTGATGCTTTTGTTATGCATTACAAATATAATAGCGATTTGGCGCCAAACAGAGTTCAGTTGCAGAGTCTGTCGCAGAAAAGCGGTGAAAGTTTCAAAGAGTACACGCAGCGGTGGCGCGATATGGCAGCTCGGGTGCACCCTCCTTTGGTTGAAAGGGAGATGAATGACATGCTTGTGGGGACATTTACAGGAATGTACTATGACAAGTTACTCAATGTTTCGATGGGTAGCTTCTCCGATATGATCCTTATGGGGGAAAGGATCAAGAATGGAATTAAAATTAGGAAGATTCAGGCAGGCAAATCTACTTCAGCCGGGGGTGCGAGAAAAGCGTTCGGCGGAAGACGACAAGGTGATACAAGCGCTGTATTTGGTGGCAGAGGCCGGGGCAGAGGTAGAAATCAGTACAGTCAACCTCAACAAATAGCCAATGTTACTATTCCGATTCCTCAACAACAACAGCAGCAGCAACAACCGCCGCAGCAGCAGCAAAGGCAGAATCAGGGTCAGAGAAGGTTTCAGAATGCAAAGCCGAAGAGGGTATTTGATAAGCCTCTGTCGACATATGCAGAGCTTCTTCAGACGTTGCTAAGGTTGAATTTGGTTGAGAAAAGAACTTTGGAACCGCCTCCAGGACCGGCATTTCCTTATGTATATGATGCTAATAAGCACTGCGAATTCCATTCCGGGGCGCCCGGACATGATGTAGAATCTTGTCATGCTTTCAAGCATAAAGTTCAGGATTTGTTGGACAGTAAAGCCATCAATTTTGGTCAAACTGGGCCTAATATTGTACAACAGCCTATGCCTAATCATGGGGCAAATGCTATCCTGACAGAAGAAAATTTGAACTTGGTGATGGATGTTCACGAACTGAAGACACCATTGAGTGAGGTGAAAAGCAGGTTGCTCAGAGGGGGAGTATTCCCTGGCTGTGATGAATACTGTTTAGAGTGTTGGACCCAGCCCGAGGGTTGTACTGATTTGAAGCAGGGCATTCAGGCTATGATTGACGAAGGGACCTTGCAATTTGATAGAACTACGATTGAGAAGCCTGTGGAGGCATTATGTGATAAGCAGAATGATATCGCAACGGTGACGATCCCGAGAAAGACTATAATGATAACTGCGCCCGCCCAACGGCCAACTATTACAATCACCAAAGTGGGGCATATTCCCTTTGAGAGTACGAAAGCTGTCCCGTGGACCTACAGATTAGAAGCGTATTGCAACGGTGAAAAGATTGTGGTGAATAACCAGCCAGCTGGGGCTGTTGATAATGTTGTTGGTACGGGGGGCATGACCCGTAGCGGAAGGATCTTTACCTCACCTGAAATAGAAGCAGAGAGGTTGGCCAAAGGCAAAGCCAAAATAAATGAAAGCGGGCCTTCTCAGTCGAAAGAAAAGGATACGTCGCTCAAGGACGTAGAGGAATTCATGAGACTGATTCGCAAAAGCGACTACAAAATTGTCGAACATCTACAGCAGACGCCATCGAAGATTTCTATCTTGTCGTTGTTATTATGTTCTGAGGCCCACCGGAACGCCTTGCTGAAAGTACTGGATACATCATTCGTGCCCCAAGAAGTTTCTGTAAATCAGTTAGAGGGGGTAATGGCACATGTCAATGCTGGACATAGCCTGGGGTTCACAGATTTTGACCTAACACCCAGGGGTCGAGAGCACAACATGGCTTTGCATATATCGATGGAATGCCGGGGCACCGTACTGTCGCGTGTATTGGTGGATACTGGATCGTCGTTGAACGTATTGCCAAAGAAAGCCATGATGAAATTAGACATACGAGGAATTATTTGCACGCCCAGCGATTTGGTTGTGAGGGCGTTTGACGGGACGAAAAGATCAGTGTTCGGGTCAATAACATTACCGCTTCAGGTGGGGCCAGAGATTTTTGATACCGAATTCTACATCATGGATATCCATCCAGCTTATAGCTGTCTTCTTGGGCGCCCATGGATCCATGCTGCAGGGGCCGTAACGTCCACATTGCATCAGAAGTTGAAGTATATGGTAGGTGATAGTGTTGTTACCGTTTGCGGAGAGGAGGACATTTTGGTCAGTCACCTGTCATCATTCAGATATGTTGAGGTCGACGGAGAAATACACGAGACACCTTGTAAAGCCTTCGAAGGGTTGCGGATTAAAGACAAAGCTCAGGGTTCCAGCAAAATATCATATATGGCAGTGTCATCCTACAAGGAAGCTCAGGCTTTAGTGCAGACTGGTGAGACTAAAGGCTGGGGCCAGGTACTGGAGATTCCCGTGAAGAATGACAAGTTTAGGCTAGGGTATCGACCGACGTCGTCAGCGTCATCTTCAGGAGCGCCCAGGTTCAAGGGACCGGTCACGATTACGCCAAGTGGAGTGTGCTTTGAGACTATCAACTCTATTTCCGATGCCGAAGACGGAGATAGCGACTGCGATATGGACGCGTGGATCAAGCCAAGCGTGCCAGGACAAAGCCTCTGCAAATGGTCCATCCGGGAAACTGTCCCAGTGACTTTTAAATAGTAGTGATTTGTTTTATCAATTGTTGAATAATCCTATGTCCTACCCGGGGCATAGTGATGTTACGTTAGGGCTACTTGATTATGTGTATTGCACTGTTTTAATCATGAAATAAAGGCGTTTTTCATATTCAAATGTTGTGATCCTTGTTTTTCTTGTTTTTTACTTTAACAATAAATGGCAACGTGGTTATTTGTTTTGTTGGCGTGTTGAAGCGTTTAACCATTTCCTTTGCAGGACTAATATTTCAGATGACATCTCCTACGAACCGCCTATGACTCGTCTCGACTTCGAGCACCCGGTATTCCAAGCAGAGGAAGAGATTGTTGAGGATAGCGACCTGCCAGAGGAGCTGACTCGTTTGTTGAAACAGGAAGAGAGGATCATTCTGCCTCACCAGGAGGAAATTGAGATTATCAACTTGGGGTCGGAAGAAGTTGTGAGAAATATCCGTATAGGGGTTGCACTGCAGAGCGACATCAAGAAAAGGCTGATTGAGATACTGCGAGAGTATAGTGATATATTTGCTTGGTCGTACGAGGATATGCCTGGGTTAGATACGGACATGGTTGTGCACCGTCTGCCGTTGCGAGAGGAATGTCCGCCTGTTAAGCAGAAACTCAGAAGAACCAGACCAGACATGGCTGTGAAAATCAAGGAGGAAGTTCAAAAACAGTGGGATGCTGGTTTCCTAGCTGTTACAACTTATCCGTCGTGGGTTGCTAATATAGTACCAGTGCCGAAGAAAGATGGTAAAGTGCGAATATGTGTAGACTACCGTGATCTGAATAGGGCGAGCTTGAAAGACGACTTTCCACTTCCTCACATTGATGTGCTGGTCGATAATACTGCTCAGTTCTTCGTATTCTCCTTCATGGACGGCTTCTCAGGCTATAATCAGATCAAAATGGCACCAGAAGACATGGAGAAGACAACCTTCATTACTCCCTGGGGAACATTTTGCTACAAAGTGATGCCCTTCGGACTGAAGAACGCTGGGGCAACATATCAACGTGCTATGACAACTCTCTTTCATGACATGATGCACAAAGAGATCGAGGTTTATGTTGATGATATGATTGCCAAATCCCAGACGGAGGACGAGCATTTGGTTAATCTGCTGAAACTGTTCAAAAGACTTAGGAAGTTCAGGTTGAGACTGAACCCTAACAAGTGCACCTTTGGGGTGAGATCGGGTAAACTGCTGGGGTTTATTGTGAGCGAAAAGGGAATAGAGGTTGATCCTACGAAGATAAAAGCAATACAAGAAATGCTGACGCCTAAAACAGAAAAAGAAGTGTGTGGGTTTTTAGGGAGGTTGAACTACATCGCTCGGTTCATATCTCACCTAACTGTGACATGCGAGCCGTTATTCAAGTTGTTGAAAAAGGATCAGGTGTTGACCTGGAATGAAAATTGTCAAAAGGCGTTCGACAAGATAAAAGAATACTTGTAGGAACCTCTTGTTTTGATACCTCCAGTGGCCGGGAGACCTTTGATTATGTATTTGACGGTTCTTGAGGAAAGTATGGGTTGTGTTCTCGGTCAACACGACGAGACCGGACGTAAAGAGCATGCGATCTACTATTTGAGTAAGAAGTTTACCGACTGTGAGTCCAGATACTCAATGCTCGAGAAGACGTGTTACGCGCTAGCCTGGGCCGCCAAACGTTTGAGGCAATACATGCTGAATCATACAACCCTGCTAATTTCAAAGATGGATCCAATCAAATACGTGTTTGAGAAGCAAGCACTCTCTGGAAGAATTTCCCGATGGCAGATGGTGTTAACAGAATATGATATCCAATATGTCTCGCAAAAGGCTATTAAAGGTAGCGTTCTGTCAGAGTACCTTGCGGAGCAACCTGTTGAGGACTACCAATCGATGTGGTTTGATTTTCCTGACGAGGATATCATGTACCTGAAAATGAAGGATTGTGAAGAGCCATTGTCGGACGAAGGACCAGAGTTGGGTTCCAAATGGTAGTTGATATTTGACGGAGCTGTGAATTCCTATGGTAGCGGAATAGGTGCAATTATCACCACCCCTCAGGGGTCGCACATCCCCTTTACTGCCCGATTGACCTTTCCTGTTACCAACAATGAGGCTGAATATGAGGCTTGCATCATGGGTCTGGAAGAAGCCATTGATTTGCGAATCAAGAACCTGGACGTATACGAAGACTCAGCTCTAGTGGTGAACCAGATTAAAGGAGAATGGGAGACATGTCAGCCCAATTTAATACCCTATATGAATTATGCAAGAAGATTGTTGCCTTTCGTTGACAAGGTGGAATTGCATCACGTGCCACGAGCAGAAAATCAAATGGCTGACGCCCTGGCGACATTGTCTTCAATGTATAAAGTTAACTTCTGGAACGAGGCTCCCCGGATTGTTATCTCTCGGCTCGATAGGCCTGCATTCATATTTGCCATTGACGAGGCTCCCGATGGTAAACCCTGGTACTTTGACATCCAGAACTTCCTGAAGAACAAGGAGTATCCGGCTGGGGCATCCAGTCGACATCAGAAGACTCTCAGGAGATTGGCTGGCAATTTCTATCTGAATCCTGACGGTGTCCTATACAAAAGAAACCACGACTTGGTGTTGCTACGCTGTGTAGATGAGAAAGAGGCGAAGTTGCTCATGGAAGAGATACATGAGGGTACATTTGGTACACATGCTGGCGGGCATGCTATGACAAGAAAACTGCTGCGAGCAGGTTATTATTGGCTGACTATGGAAATAGACTGTTTCAAGTTTGCAAAGAGGTGTCATAAATGCCAGATTTATGCGGACAAGATCCATGTACCTCTAAGTCCTATGAATGTGATGTCATCACCGTGACCTTTCTCGATGTGGGGGATTGATATGATTGGCAAGATTGAGCCTACAACATCAAACGGACACCGGTTCATTTTGGTGGCAATCGATTACTTCACCAAATGGGTGGAAGCAGCATCATATGCCAATGTGACCAAACAAGTGGTAGCCAGATTTATCAAACGAGATATTATCTGCAAATATGGAATCCCTGAGCGGATTATCACCGACAACGGTTCAAATTTGAATAACAAAATGATGAAAGAGCTGTGTCAGAATTTTAAGATTGAGCATCACAACTCTTCTCCTTACCGGCCCAAGATGAATGGCGCTGTCGAAGCGGCCAATAAGAACATAAATAAAATTGTTTAGAAGATGGTTGTGACGTATAAGGACTGGCACAAGATGCTACCTTTCGCTTTGCACGGTTATCGTACGACGGTACGCACATCAACCGGGGCAACCCTTTTTTCATTGGTATACGGGATGGAGGCGGTGTTACCATTGGAGGTCGAGATTCCTTCTCTGAGGGTTTTACGTGATGTCCAACTTGACGAGGCAGAATGGGTTAAAGATAGACTGAATCAGCTCAGCTTAATGGATGAGAAGAGACTGGCTTCTCTAGCATACGATCGGTTATATCAGAGCCGGATGAAGAAAGCTTACGACAAGAAGGTATGCCCTCGAAGCTTTCAGACGGGCGATCTTGTTTTGAAAAAGATTCTCCCACCACAAACAGATCACAGGGGCAAGTGGACTCCTAATTACGAAGGTCCCTACGTTGTCAGAAAAGTCTTCTCTGGAGAAGCCTTGTTACTATCCACCATGGATGGTGAGGACTTTACGTCTCCTGTGAATTCGGACGCAGTTAAAAAATACTTTGCTTGAAAGTAACCCGCTGGACAGTAAAAAGAGAGTCCAGGAAAAAAGGGTATCCCGGTGAATTGAAAACCCGCAAAGGGCGGTTCACGCAAAAGTTAGGGATTGAAAAAGCAAATGACTGCGGTCCGGATTTGATACGGCATTGCTTAGTGGTTTGGGAGTACCTGGGGGCCGTCTATCCAAAAACAATCTCTTCCGAAGATCGAGTACCGGGAGAGCGCAGAGTCGGGCGAGTCATAGGAGGATCAGCTCATGGTGTTTGTCTGTACCACGTTGTCCACATGTGTAAAAATATTGTTTTGTATTTTATTTATGCTTCTTGTGCATATATGTATGTATGTATGTGCGTAACTTCCTCTTTTCAGGAGTTGCATCCAGTGTACAAAACTTCGCCTATTCAGAGGCCCATTATCAATAAAACATGTTATTCAGTACTTGATGCTTGTTCTTTACTGTTTTGTTTGTGAAAGACGCCGATGTTTTTGATAAACTTGCACTTACATAATCTTGCTGGCCCTCGCCAATAATTGCTAAAACTTCGAATTGACTGAAGTAATGTCACGGATGATAACCCGGATAGATTCTGTTGTATAGGCCTGTTTTGTCTCGTTTGTGTTTTGCAGGGTTCTTGCCTTTGGAGCAAACGGTCAGGAATTGTATTCCCCAGCCAAGGTCGCTTGACATAAGAGCTGACTCCAGTTGATGCTATTCCTCAGCTAGTTGCAGCTTATCCCCCGAGATTTGAAATGACATCTATCCCTTCCCGAGGGAGGGAGTTATCTTCCCCAAGAGAGTGTCCTCATGGAAAGCCGTCCATAGGATTAATCCCAGCAAGTCAAAATCAACGTCCCCTGCAGAGGTTGCGCTCCTCAGCGAATCGAAGATGTGCACGTTCAATCTCCAGCATGGGAGATTCCCGCAATAGTTAACCGAGTTGTTGGTTCGAAAGGTCTGTATCCGCAAAGGAGGGTGTTCTTTCTCCCCGCAGGTCATCATGCCATTGACAGGATGTTGATCCTCAGCAATGTCTGAGGCTCCGGGTTTGTAAACTGTGCCTAGACAATGTGTTTTTCCTAGAAGTGTCGCTTCTCTCCCCAGATGAGTTGGTTCACCAGCAGGGTGGTCTGTTCTTTCCTCCCAGTGGAAATTGATGTTTAATCTCTCCCCGGCAGAGTTGGTTGTATTTCTGGCGTTTATCTCGCCAGATATTTTGTGATACTTGTTCTCCCCAGCGGAGTTGGCTTTATTCTCAGCATTCGTGTTGTTGAGACATCACTATCATAGTGGCCCCGGCAGCTTAAGCCTGCATTTGCATTTGCATGTATCGTCATATTTGCATCTACTCAAACGCGTAGCATTTCCGTGTCGTACGGAGCATTACGCCATTTTCAAACATACGCATTTTGAAACATAAATCAGGTTGGTTAACCTTTGTGCTTGCAGGTGTGTTTTCTCAGCAGGAGAATGGAGTTCTAGCTCAGATCTATTACCGGGTATTCGAGGTCTCGCCGTGAGACGTGTGATGATACGGTTCATCTTACTATTTTCCCCACAGAGTTAATTGGTTAAGTTTCTCTTTGTCCCCGATCAGAGTTATTTGTTTAAATGTCTCTTGTTTCCTCCGCCAGAGTGGCTTGTTGAAGCTTCTCTTATCCGGCCAGCGGATTATTTTTTTCAAATTTGTTGTTACGTCAACGTCAAAGGGTTTCATGAATTAAAACCTCAGAAGCTGTCACTGGTTATCAGAACAGGCGTCCGGCAGTTTGATGTCCAAATATCCCCCGTGGGGTCCTCCTCAAAGTCGCTGTCACGTCAACACCAAAAGATTTATGGGTTGGGACCAACAGAGTTAGCTACTGCAGGGATAGGCAGAGAAACTGTATTTCAGAGTATCTTCCTGTATGAACAGACGGATGTATTTTCTTACTGGTTGACAGGAGTATTTCCCCGGAGATCGTCAAAACTTTATTGCATATGTTGATAGTAGTTCCTCGTGTTGACGAGATATGAGTCCTGACGTGGACAATTTATTGACGGGATTTCTTCGTGCTAGTGAAGTGGGTGTCCTAACGGGGACAGATTTATTTCCTCGGGTTGACGAGATGTGCTAGTCCTAACGTGGACAGATTCGATTTCTCTGTGTTGACGGAATGTGGAGTCCTGACGTGGATAAAATTGATTATTCTTCGTGGACCATTTATTCCCAGCAGATATCTTTCTTCGTAATGGTGAAATGTGTGTCCTGACGTGGACAAGGTTATAGTTCTTCGTGTTGACAAGATGCACAAGTCCTAACGTGGACAAATTTATCTTTCTTCGTGTCAACGAAATGGTGTCCTGACGTGGACAATTTACTCCCATGCTGATAGGATTTTCTCGTGCAGACGAGATACGAGTCCTGACGTGGACAAATCAAGACGAGGTTATTCCTAACGTGGAAAGTTTATTCCTAATGGGGAAAGGTTTATTCCTAACGAGGAAAGGTTTATTCCTAACGGGGAAAAGTTTATTCCTAACGGGAAAAGGTTTATTCCTAACGGGGAAAAGTTTATTCCTAACGGGGAAAGGTTTATTCCTAACGGGGAAAAGTTTATTCCTAACAGGGAAAGGTTTATTCCTAACGGGGAAAGGTTTATTCCTAACGGGGAAAAGTTTATTCCTAACGGGGAAAGGTTTATTCCTAACGGGGAAAGGTTTATTTCTAACGGGGAAAAGTTTATTCCTAACGTGGACAGTTTATGCCTAACGTGGACAGTTTATTCCTGACGTGGACGGTTTATGCCTAACGTGGACAGTTTATTCCTGACGTGGACAATTCATTTCTATGTTGATAGGATTCCCTCGTGCTGACGAAATGCAGACGATTCATCCCCAGCGAAGTCGCCGGGATCTCTCCGTGTTGACGGAATTTGAGTCCTAACGTGGACAAGTTTATGATGGGATTTTATCGTGTTGACGAAGTGTGCGTCCTAACATGGACAAAGTTCTATTCCTGTGTTGTTGAGATTTCTTCGGGTTGACTAAATGTGAGTCCTGACATGGACATATTTGTATGTTTTCGTGATTTGACGAAATTTGGGTCCAGATGTGGACAAGGTTACTCTTGGGACAACAGAATCTCTATTCGTGTTGACGAATTTGTTTCTCTTGTTGTGTTGACAAGGTCAGTCCAGTTGTGGACGGAGGTGTTTTTGCAAAAAATTGTTCAGCACCTGTGGCGTTACATAGGTGGTTGAAGTTGAAATCAGAATTATTATCAGACGTTGGATCAGTTGTTGCTGTAACAACCAGATTCAGTTGGTGGATGTCGTTCCCCAAGCAGTGCAGTTTATTTATGCGGTTGGCAAATTTCTGGGTTTCTTGGAATTCAACCGTCTCGTACCTCGATTGTTTGAAGGCCGTTCGCTCTTCACCCAGTCGGGTCCAAGCCGTTTGAATAAGGGCAGTTGTTGCACCCTAAAATTTGCTCAACCTTTTCTTGCCTGATTTATGTTTCATTGCATTTCATTTGCATAGTTACATCATGTACATAGTTCAATCATTGGCATATCATAGCATAGCATGCATCCAACAAGGGATCAAGGGTGTCTATCAAGAGAAGAGCCTAGCAAGGTGTGTTATCCAAGATGAGAAGCCATCCAGGCCATCAAGAAGAGATTTGAAGTCTGGAGAAGCTTGAGTGCCTACATGTGGGTTTTGCTCCTATCTTGAGGAATGTTGAGAATCATCAGTGGGATGAGAAGCATGGAATGTGAATTTGAGGTGTGTATGGATCTCATGGGATATCTAGAGGGCCTTATTGAAGCTGAGGCAAGTCATTGATTCAAGTATGAGAGCCACAGTTGAGGTGCAGTCAACTAGGGTTTCATCTGGGTCAACTCTAATTCAATTGAGTAATTGGAGAGCATCAAAGCCTACCTTGAGGTCATGGGATTCATGAATTGGTATGTTGATACATATGTGGTGTTGTTCCAAGGTTAAGCAAAGAAAGATCAAGAAAGTGGGAAGTTGCTAAATTAGGGTTTCAGTGTAAAATCCCCTGTTTAGTGTCTAACTTCAAAGCCACATAAGTCAAAATACAAGTTTCAAATGGATCTTTGGCCAACATGAAACTTGTAGAGCTTCTCAATAGATTTAATTTGAGTGCTAGAAGTCTTCAAGAAGATTTATAGAACTCAAGTTATGGTCTTTGCAAATTACAGGTCACCAGAGGACACTGAAATTTATCTGTGAAAGTCACTTGACTTCCAAGCAACGTTTTCCCCTCAAGGAGTTTTCAAACGTATTCTTGGCCAACATGAAAGTTGTAGATCTTGATCTTAGCTTTCCATAGAGTACTAGAATTCCTCAAGGGGATTTGTGGAACTCAAGTTATGATCTTGGCAACCCAGGGGTATTTTGGGCATTTGTGATTATAGGTCATTTTCAAGCATGTGTCAAAACCTCCATCTTCCACTCCTCAAATGGAAAATTGTTCAACTAGAAAGTTGCTCAAAATAGGGTTTTAACCTTGACCATGCATCAAGGAAGGTTTGAATTTGCTTATATGAGAAGTTGGTTTGAAATGGTTTTTTAATGAAGAATTTAAAGTCATTTAAAAGGGCAAAAATGAGATTTCTTGATTTCATGGCCAAACAAGTCCATGTTACATACCAATTTGATCAGAAAATATGTTTTGAAGATGATGACATTATTACTTTTTGGAGTTGAGGTCATTTGCACATGGTTTCACTTTGTTACTTAAGGTTGAAGAAACATAACCATCCATTGCCTTAAGATCAAATACAAGGGAATTACACATCCAATTCAATTCCAAATATCATGAGGAGAGAAATTCAAAGGAGGTGGTGAGCTGAAATAGAGCAAAGCATGGTTTTGGCAAGTGAGATTTTCAAAGGAGATGAGAAATTGAATTTCTCCTTCAGGTGGTTACAGAAGGTTCTAGAGTGTTGTAACACACTCTATATATGGTATGCAACTGATCCATATCAATTTTTGGGCTTGCATTGGAGAGAATCAAGAGATAGCATTTGAATTTTCTCAACTTCATCTCAGAATCGGGTTTGGAGATAGAGGGAGTTCCAAGGCAAATTAACCATTGGAGGAGCTTTAGAAGTGATCCTTGAGTGATTCAGCAAGAGATTGGAGGCTGAATCATGCCCTAACCTCATTTGTTCATCCACTTTCAACAGGTTTGCATTCTTTAAATTTCAGCTTAATTTGTAGGGAATTGATCAGCATTTGATGCATGATTAGGTTAGTGGTGATGTGAGGATGGATTTCAGTGCAAAAGATTAAGAATTAGAGACCAAATTAGGGTAATACCATTTTCTGTTGAAGCTTGTATCTCCTTGTTCTTGAAGCTTTAATGGTGTTTAAATGTTGAGAATTGATCAGGGAAGAATGTAGTTCATGTTAGGGTCTTTAATTTCAAGAATTGAGTTGATCAAGATTGGATGAATTTTCTGCAACTTCTATCGGGTTTTGAGTTAGGGCTAAAATCAATGGAAATGGAGTTGATATTCGTGATCAGGAGGAAATTTCAGGTGGAATAGGGTATCTGGTTGCAAGGATTGATGAGGTTTAGGGTTTGCTTCGCCGGAGAAGACGGTGGCGCCAAGCTCAGGCCACGGTCTGTGTTTTCCCCCCTCAGTTTGAATATTTTGGGAACGATGAACCACCACCCTCAGATCATGCTTGGACTTTGACCGGAGACTCGTTTCAATGGCCACGATTGTGTTTCACAAGCTGAAGAGAATTTGAACCTCAAAACGCCCGTTTCATTTAATCAGAATGAGTGGGCTTAGATGATCCGTTGCTAATCACACCCCATGTCTGGGCCCAGTGAGAAAGTACACATGAATTTATTGCTATTCAGCACACACATTTTCCATTTTTCTTTCATTTTCCATTTTTTTATGGTAATTGGTTTGGGCTTGGTCATAGGCACTATTGGAACCCCCTCTTGGGCCCAGGTTTGGATTTCAACATGAAATATTTGCTAAACAACAGGCCACTTTATTCATTTTCTTTCTTTTTCTTTTATTTTCATATTTTTCACATAGTTAGAAATTAATTCACTATAAATAAAAAAATTAATCTTTTTAGGCTAGATTTTTTCCCCCTAACTCCTTAAAAAATGTATAATTTAATAGGATTGAAAAATAGTTAATTCATGCATTTTATATTTTATTTGCATTTTTTGCATTTTAATTGGTTTTATTTTTAATTTGTTTGGTCTGCCATTTTGCTGATTTTATTGTGAATAATTGGTGATGAATTTTGAGTTGATTATTTTTGGGCTAGTTAGCTTAGAGATGCATGTACCCATAGTAATTTTCTCATATTTTTGTGAGATAAATTTAGGCTAGTTTGAACATTGGACATTAGGTGGTTTAGAATTAGGGTTTTAAGTTGATACCTTTAGGTTTAGGGCATAGTTTTAGGTCCAAATGAATGGTTAACCCCCTGGTTTTTGTATGAGAGATTCATGAGAGGTTTAAGAACCCTTAGTAATTTTTGTAGGATTTTACAATCACTTTTGGTATTTTAAGTAGAACTAGTTTTAAGACTAACTTCTAGGTGTTTTTAGTGAACTAATTTGGCTAGTTTGATTCAATAGTTCCCCTTAGACTAGGGTGGTGTTGCTTTTGAGCTTGGGTGATCATGAAGACTAATTGAAGATTCTTTGGAGAGCTTGAAGGAGCTTGGATGTAAAGATTATCTCATCTGTTGGAGTGCTTGTCAGGAGCTTAGGAGAACTAAGGTTTTAGGAAGAGCATTAGACTAGTTTTGCTTCTTTCTTCAAACATGGAGTATCTTGTCCATCTCCATTCAATCCAATGACATAAAGTCCTTTTAAATAATTCACATATCTCCTTAGGAGGGATGAATGGCATTCTTTGAGAGTAGAACTTTGAGGATGCCAGTCTCTCATAATGTTAAGTTCTCAGTGACTTCCCTTGGTTGTCATTGAGCTTCTTAACATTCCAAATTGATCTTGTTGAATGATTCTCCCTTGGAGGTGCTTGTTGAAGCTTGGAAAAGGAAAAGATGAGGTAGCTTGTTGAAGCTAGGGTTTTACTGCTTGTTGAAGTTGAAGTCAGGTGCTTGCTGAAGCTGGTTACTGGTTGGGGTTTGAGCTTGCTTAAGCTGGGAGCTTGTTGAAGCATGGTGCTTGTTGAAGATTTAAGGTTTAGTTGAAGCTTGGAGATGGGAGTTATTCATGAAGATAAAGGTTGTTGCTGTCAACCTTCTGTTGTTTAATCAGCTGTTGCTGTCAGTGCTGCTGTTTGTTGTAGGAGATTTATGTTGCTGCCTGGGCTGCCTTCTCTGCTGTGGCTTTTGTTTTCTGTATTGTTTGTTGGCTTGTGTAGCTTGCCCCCTAGGTTTGAGGTGAATGTTGATTCACTTTGCCTGTTGTTTTCCCAGGTTCGAGGTTGAGCAGGACTCCCTTGCCTCGCTTGTATTGCTGCATTGCATGCATTTTACTGTATTTGCTTGCACTCTTTTCTGTTTATCCCCTAGGATCTCTGATTTCCTCTGTGCAGGAGGGAATTATGACAGACATTAGGATTCTTATCCATGCATGACAACATTAGGTTAGTTTTACTCCCTTTCAACCCTAGGCTTTTTAGAGCTTCTTTCTCTTCTCATCTCAAAACAAGTCAAAAATACAGTAATAAGGTTAATCGATGTCGTATGTTACGAGCCTTAAGCTATTTGAGAAAAGGTTGCTTGAGGGTCACTCTTCAGTAATCTGACTGCTTAGTATGGTACCCTTTGGGTTACATGCGACTTAGTCACTCTCAAATCACAGTCTCTAGTACGTCAGAGATTGCACACAAACTAAAAAACACTTCTTTCGTAAAAGATTCAAAACAAACATCAAAGTGTCATTTTTGTCCGCTTGGACTCTTAATCAAGAAAAACCCTTTCATAAGGTAATAAAAAACCAGTCAGACAAGCTTGTGTCTTCCGTATCCCGAACTACGTTTGCTCTGATCTTTCATGCTGTATGAAAGTACGTAGGCATAGGATGTCGTATCCTAGCGAGAAACCTTCCCCTCCTTTCCCGTAGTTAGGCGAACTACGTTGACTCTGATTTCTCGTTCCAGACGGGAATACGTAGGCATAAAGTGCGATACTTTGTCGAGTCATTTTCTTTTCTTTTTAACCCAGACCTATAGAGTAGATAGAATAACACACCCTTAGATAGAAAACAAGCGTGGATCCCGTCGAGTACGACGGACGTGAGGGGTGCTAATACCTTCCCCTTGCGTAACCGACTCCCGAATCCAGGATTTGGTTGCGATGACCATTCCTTTCCCTCTTTGCGTTAGGTTTACTCTGAGCATTTCCTTTCCCTTTTGTGGGATAAGTAACGCACGGTGACGACTCTTCTGTCATAGCCGGCGCCGATTTTCGCAGTAGCGACAATATGCAAGATGCAAAAGATGCAAAGCAAACATAAGATGAAGCCAAATGACTAAAACAAGTCAAAGCAAAAGTGAGATGAAATGGGAGAAGTCGCAACTCCTACAACCATTCATGCTTCAATCACTAAACCCAAAGGTAAACACCAAAGCTTAAAGAAGAAGCCTTGATCAAAATGGATATGGGAGAATAGGCTTGGGAAGCAAGCAACATAAGAAATATCTCAACCAAATACAACACATTGATCATGCAAGAAGAAAGAACAAACAAGTGCTTAAAATGATCCCTCATTCAAAGCAAACTCAAAGTGTGAACAAAGGATACCAAATTGCTTTGAATGAGTATCAAAAGCCAAAGGGCAGAAGCAAAAGCACAAGAGAAAGATGCTAAAACCAAAATGGAAACAAAGCAAAAGCATGCTACAAGTCAAAGCAAAAGAAGGAACCAAAGTTCCAACCATATTCAACACATAAACGCAAGTGGAATGCTTTAATCCAAAGTGACTTGTAACACAAACTACACAAGTGTATGACCTATAAATGCAAAGGCAGCACCTTAATCATGTCAAAAATTAGAATCAAAAGTCATAAGGTGCTCATGGGATCCATCAAAGTCATTTCCCAATGAAACAAGGTCAACTAGTTTGTATGAACTTCATCTAGGGTGACTTAACTTGCAAGCATCACCAAAAATAGAAGAATAGTTCAATAAATGCCAAATAAAATGCACAAAGCAACTAACCATGTTGGCAAAGAGGCCAAAGCATCCAATCCAAATTCAATCTTAGGCATCATCAAATGATTTGATCAACTAGGGTGCTCCACCATATTGAATTATTATCGAGGGTCAAATAAAAGCAAAGCAAAGTCAAATAAAAATCAATCAAACCTTGACCAAACTCAGCCTCAAAGGTACCTCAATCCATCCTCAAGATGGAGAGGAAACCTTATTCATTGGTGATTGCAAATGGTACATCAAACAAGAATGATCAAGTGAAAACAATTTCAAAAACAACTCCAATTGCAAAATTCAAAATTAATTTCAAAATAAAAGAAAATTAAAATTAAAAATTATAGAAAATTAAATGAAGTTTTGAAATACTGGAAAATAATTTTTGTGGAATTTTTAGCAATTTGAAGTTATTTTTAATAATTGCAAAACAAAACAGAAAAGAAAATAAAAGAAAATAAAAAGAAAAATAGAACGGGGGTGCAATAGCAAAATCAACAACAAATGAAAACATGTTGAAATGTCAACTGGGCTGGAAAAAAAAGGGGCGTGAATAGCACATCAACCCAGGCCCAAACCATAACTGAGCCAGATTAATGAAACACACCGTTTCATTGATCTGAGGTGGATTCAACGTGCCAGGCAAGCATAGTCAAACGAATAATAACCCATCATGCATGCAGTCAACATTTCAACACAAAGTCACATCAGACTGGCCTGGAACATAACCAGACGCCGGAACTAGGGCTCCGGTCGTCTTCTCCGGTGAGCTCACCGAAGCTCGGGTGAGAAAACCACCACCAACAACCACAAAATTGGTACCATTCAAAATCTGAGCTTACAAAGGTTCCAAATCTAAGATCCAATCATTGAAAACACTCATGGATTAAGAGAATTAAAGGATTGAAGTTTGATGCACACATGCTGAAATTCAACCAAACATGAACAACAAGTATGCAAACATGGCCTACTCAACATAGGGCTTCAGATGCAACCAATATGAGACTAGATCATGGCCTATAATAAGAGAAATATGGAATGGAAACTTACTGAACGGAGACACTCTGTTGGTGCTTCAAATGCGTGTAAGCTTGCTTTTCTTGCTCCAGATCCACTCCAAATGCTTCAAGGAAGATGAATTAAGCCTCAATTGAACTTGATTTGCAGAGAAAGAGTGAATTCGATTTTGAAAATTTCTTGAGAATTTCAAATCTGAAACTGTTCTCTCCAACTCCAAATGCGCCTCCTGAGCTCTTAGGGCGATCTCAGAGCTTATATATGATGGATCTGAAATGATTTGGAAGGCCCATGAAGCCTCAATTTGATTATTTGAAAAAATGCCCAAAAAAGCAAGTTACTCATGCACACGTGAAAATTCCTTGCTTCACTCATGGAAATCACTCTAATCTGCAACATGTGAGTTCAATTTTGTAATGGAATTGGTTTGGGCCTTGAATTGGATCCATATTGCAAGATTTGAATGAAAACTTATTTAGGCAGAAACTTGAAATTGCACGTGTTTATGCTCATTTGTACCAAACCAATTTGTGCAAACCTTTTATGATTGTATTATGAAGTGAATTGAATCAAAATGAGGTATAACTATGACCTATAATGATCCAAATTCAAATCATACTTGAAAGTCCATAATTCACTTGAAAACTTCACTACATGTCCATATAATTCTATGATTCACATGATCTTTGAGCTTTATGATGTAAATGAGATCTCTAGGAGGAAATTCCATGTTGGTTGGAAGTTCATTTGAGGTACATAAGTGCATGAAAATGACCTATGTAACAAATGACCTATAATCAAACTTTCCCAAAATACCCTTGCCTTGTAAGGTCCATAACTTGAGTTCTACACATGGTATCAAGGACTTCTAAGACTTTTTGGAAAGCTAAGACCATAAGGAACAACTTTCATGTTCACTTGAAGTTGAAGAGAAACTTGGTTCTAGGTCAAAAGTGCCTTGGAAGTGAGTTGGCTTTTAGTTGACCAAAAATAAGTTCATATGAGACCTCTAACTTGTTGGCATCATAACTTGAGTTCCACAAACCCAATAGATGAGTTATAGTTCTCAAAAGAAAGCTAAGAACATGCCCTACAAGTTTCATATTTTCAATAAAATGCGATTGAACTTGTATCATAAGGTAACTTGTCCTTGAAGTTAGACACCAAAGAAGGGGATTTTACACTGAGATCCTCTAAAACCCTAATTTAGTAACTCCTTGAACTCTTGATTCTTCTTGATTTGAGCTTACCATGACATCCTAAATGTCTCAAGATAACTTCACATAGCCTCAATGACTTATAACTAAGTCTCAAACTCTCTCAAGTCCATAGTTGACCTTGAGTTGACCAGATGAAACCCTATTCACATCTTCTGACTATGACCTCTTGCAGATGAAATGAAAGCCTAGACAAGCTTCACAATGACTTTTAAATCACTCAATGAGCTTCTCAATCACATCTTATCCATAACCATGATCTCATGAACCTCTGATGATCCTCTATTGACCCCTAAGATAGGAGACAAACAACATACATTAATCCCTTCATCAATGAGCCTTGACAACTTCATGATTATGGTAAACACTCTTGCTTGAACTTGAAATCCTGTGAGACTCTTCTCTTGAATGGCACACCTCCCTTAATCCCCTGTCAAGAACAATACTATGCAAATGCTAAAATGAAATGAAACATAAGCCAAGTACAACAAAAGGGTTGGTCAAATTTTAGGGTACAACAACTGCCCCTATTCAAACGACTTGGACCTGAATGGGTGAAAAGCGAACGACTTTCAAGCAATCAGGGTAAGAGACGGTTGAATACCAAAGAACCCAGAAATTTGCCAACCGCAAAAATAGAATTGTAAACTTGTTATTGGGACAAAATCTCCGGAAATAACTGTATCTGATAATTGCAACGGCAATGAACTAACTGATTACCAATCAGAAAACCTCGACACGCAGTTGGAAGAGACATCTGCTAACACGCAGGCAACAACACTTAGTCGGAAAGATCATCTGATTTCACCATCAGGCATCTGTTAAATAAACCAGGCATCGAACCCGAAGGACGGCTCCATAAGAGGTTGAGAACATCTGTTAACCAGCAGGCATTCGCTAAATAAAAGCGATCATCGAACCTGAAGGCCGGCTCCACACGAAGTTGAGAACATCTGCTAACCAGCAGGCATTCGCTAAATAAAAGCGAGCATCGAACCCGAAGGTCGGATCAACATGAATTTGAGAGTGTCTGCTAACCAGCAGGCATTTGCTAAATAAAAGCGAGCATCGAACCCGAAGGCCGGCTCAACACGAAGTTGAGAACATCTGCTAACCAGCAGGCATTCGCTACATAAAAGCGAGCATCGAACCCAAAGGCCGGCTCAACGAGAAGACAATCTACCAATTCACAACCCAAAAGGGAACTCCGCTGGGGAAAGAGTAACTTAAACAAGTTAACTCTGTTAGGGAACAAAGGATAGGATGAACAAATCCGTCCAAAGATCTGCTGGGGGTCTGGATACCACACAGGCTCAAGAAAAACAATACTTGCCAGGGTCTGAATACCACATTGGCTTAAGAAAAACACCGTTGTTTGCAGCAGGCACACCTGAAAATAAGGGGTAACAACCTGGCTTATGTTTCAAATGCATATGTTTGAATATGGCGTAATGCTCCATATGAAATGGAAATGCTACGCGTTTGAGGATGCCATGCACAATGCACATGCAAACGAACCGCTTCAGCCAAATAAATGCTGAAGAGAACAACCCTGCCAGGGAAAGATAGGATACACCAATTACGATTAGACTTATGCCGGGAACAACAAGCCCTGGATGGCCTCTAAGAAAAGGACTCTCCTGGGTACTACTGCTCTAATGAGAACAAAAATCCACTCTGCTGGGTATCAATGCAAACTCTGCTGAGGAAAGTGCCTTGAATGGCTTATCAGAATACAACTCTTATGGGGTTCGCCTGACTTGGTTGGGGACAACAAATCCACTCTACTGGGGAAATCAGCCCTAGACAGCCTCTTGGAACACGACTCTGTCGGGGAGTAAAGCAAACTGCTGAGGAAAGTCTCTACTCTGCCGTAGACTTCAACCCATTGTAGATTAAATCCAAACCAAATAAGGTTCACTGGGAATCTGTCCCAAACTCTCTCTACTAAGGATGAGAAACACCACACTCCATCAACTCCGCTGAGGATTACTTAATAAGGGAATCAACGTCGACCTCTGCTTAAGGAATGAGTCATTGACCTAGACTCTGAGGGAACAGGAGCCAAAGACTTGGACTCTGTGGGGAAACGAAACTCTGTATCCGCTCCACTGCTGGGGATAATCCCAAATTTGCTGGGTGAAGAGAACTTCAATCTCGCCCAGTCGGGGGATAAACACACACGTTTGATTTGTTGAGGATAGGTGCACACACTCAACCTACAAATGAATAAACAAACAAGATATCTTGCACCATAGAAACTATCTCGGTCGTCATCCGTGACATTATTCAAGCAAATCAAAGTTTTAATGATTATCAGCGAAGCCCACAAGTTTATATATGCAAAGTTTTATAAAAAACATCGGGCACTTTTTCGCAAACAAAACAGTAAATGCTAAAACAAGAGCAACAATTTACTGAATAGTATATACTTCATTGATAAGTGGCCTGTAAATAGGCAGATTTTACAACAGATGCAACTCCTGAAAAGAGAAAGCTACGTAAAAAATTACACAAATGCACAAAGATATACAAAATGTCAGCAATATGATATAGACAACCACCATGTGTTGATTCATCTATGACTCGCATGACTTCGATGCTTTTCCAATGCTTCGTCCTCTGAAAAGACTGATTTGAACAGATGGCCCTCATGTCCTCCCGTAATCAAATATGGTCTGAAGATTAACACGCAGACCGCAGTCATTTGCTTTTCAAATCCCTAACTTTTGCCTGAATCGCCTTCGTGGGTTTTCGGTTCACTGGGATACCCATTTTTGCCAAAGTCGCCTTTTCAGGTTTTCAAGTTTGCGAGTTTACATCTTTTATTTTTTTTATCCCTAACTTTTGCCCGAACCCATTCTTTTTATGGTTAGTTGGGATGCCCCATTTTTTCCTGGATATTCTTTTTCTTTCTAGCGGGTCTCTTTAAGCAAAGTATTTTTTAACTGCGTCTGCATTCATAGGGGATGTGAAATCTCCACCATCCATGGTTGACAGTAGCAAGACTCCTCCAGAGAAGACTTTCCTTACGACATATGGACCTTCGTAATTGGGAGTCCATTTGCCCCTGTGATCTGTCTGTGGAGGGAGAATCTTCTTCAACACTAACTCACCTGCCTGAAAGCTCCAAGGAAGCACCTTCTTATTAAAAGCTTTCTTCATCCTACTCTGGTACAATTAACCGTACGCAATGGACGCTAACCTCTTCTCATCCATCAGACTAAGCTGATTCAATCTGTTTCTCACCTATTCTGCCTCATCAAGCTTGACGTCAACCAGAACTCTCAAAGAAGGAATCTCGATCTCCAATGGTAGGACAACTTCCATACCATATACTAGCAAGAAAAGGGATGCCCCAGTTTAAGTACGTATCGAAGTACGATATCCGTGTAATGCAAAGGGCAACATCTCGTGCCAATATTTGTAGGTCATAACCATCTTCTGCACAATCTTCTTTATATTCTTATTGGCCGCTTCAACAATGCCATTCATCTTCGGACGATAGGGAGAAGAATTGTGATGCTCAATCTTGAAACTTTGGCACTGTTCCTTCATCATCTTGTTATTCAAATTTGAATCATTATCAGTAATGATTCTTTTGGGCACTCCGTAACGACATATGATGTCCTTCTTGATAAACCAGGCTACCACTTGCTTGGGGACGTTAGCATAGGAAGTTGCTTCAACCCACTTAGTGAAATAATCAATTGCCACTAAGATGAAGCGATGTCCGTTAGATGAGATTGGCTCAATCTTGCCAATCATATCGATGCCCCACATGGAAAAGGGCCAAGGAGACGCCATGACATTCAAAGGACTTGGCGACACATGAATCTTATCGGCATAAATCTGGCACTTATGGCATTTCTTAGCATACTTGAAGCAATCAAACTCCATAGTCAACCAATAGTAACCTGCCCTCAACAGTTTTTGAGACATGGCATGCCCGCCTGCATGTGTACCAAAGGCACCTTCGTGGACCTCTTCCATAAGCAAACCTGCTTCTTTTTCGCCACGCATCTTAGCAGCACTAAGTCAAAGTTCCTCCGGTAGAGTACACCATCTTAGTTCAGATAGAAATTCCCATCCAACCTCCTCAAGGTCTTCTTATCCTAGGCCGAAGCCCCAGGTGAATATTCTTGATTCTTGAGAAAATTCTGGATATCATGATACCACAGTTTCCCATCTGAAGCTTCCTCTATTGCAAATATGAATTCCGGCCTATCCAGGCACGAGATGACAATTCTCGGAGCATCATTCCAAAAATTCACCTTGTACATTGAGGATAGTGTAGCCAAGGCATCCGCCATCTGATTCTCTGCTCTCGGCACATGATGAAACTCTACCCTGTCAAAGAAGGGTAGCAATCTCCTTGCATAGTTCATGTAGGGAATCAGGTTAGGCTGACGAGTCTCCCACTCTCCTTTGATCTGATTGACCACTAAAGCTGAATCACCATAGATATCAAGGTTTTTGATTCTCAAATCAATCGCTTCTTCAATACCCATGATACATGCTTCATATTCAGCTTCGTTATTGGTGCAGGGAAATGTTAACCTGGCGGTAAATGGTATATGCGAACCATGGGGAGTGGTAATGATTGCCCCAATCCCGCTGCCATAGGAGTTAACAGCATCGTCAAAGATTATTTGCCACTGAGAGCTTTTCTCAGGACCTTCATCAGGTAGTGGCTCATCGCAGTCTTTCATTTTCAAGAACATTATATCCTCACCAGGAAATTCAAACTTCATCGATTGATAGTCTTCAATTGGTTGCTCGACGAGATATTCAGACAGAACACTCCCTTTAATAGCCTTTTGGGAGACATATTGAATGTCATATTTTGTCAAAACCATCTAGCACCTGACAATCCTTCCTAAAAGTGCTTGCTTTTTGAACACGTACTTAATTGGATCCATCTTCAAAATTAGCATGGTTGTATGGTTTAGCATGTATTGCCTTAGGCGCTTGGCAGCCCAAGCAAGTGCACAACAAGTCTTCTCTAACATTGAGTACCCGGACTCACAATCTATGAACTTTTTACTCAAGTAATATATGGCATGCTC
This sequence comes from Lathyrus sativus, assembly GCA_963859935.3. Taxonomy (NCBI): domain Eukaryota; kingdom Viridiplantae; phylum Streptophyta; class Magnoliopsida; order Fabales; family Fabaceae; genus Lathyrus; species Lathyrus sativus. The sequence goes on from OZ012737.1 coordinate 199,274,687, forward strand.
TTTTCTTCCTGTCTCGTCGTGCTGACCGAGGAAACAACCCATGGAATTCTCAAGAACCGTTAAATACATTATTAATGGTCTTCTAGCCACTAGAGGCATCAGTATCGGAGGCTCCTGCAAATACTCTTTTATTCTTTCAAATGCCCTTTGGCAATTTTCGTTCCAGACCACCGCTTGATCTTTCTTTAACAATTTGAACATAGGTTCACACGTGGCTATGAGGTGAGATATGAACCTTGCAATGTAGTTCAATCTACCCAAGAAACCACGAACCTCTTTCTCAGTCTTCGGTGCTGGCATTTCCTGTATAGCTTTTATTTTTGCAGGATCGACCTCAATTCCTTTTTCACTGACTATGAACCCCAGTAACTTTCCTGACCGTACACCAAAAGTGAACTTGTTTGGATTCAACCTTAGCCTGAATTTCCTTAGCCTCTCAAACAACTTCAAAAGATTCACCAGATGATCCTCCTCCTTTTGCAACTTCGCGATCATGTCATCAACATAAACCTCGATCTCATGATGAATCATATCATGAAAGAGAGTCGCCATTGCCCGCTGATAGGTTGTCCCTATATTCTTCAATCCAAAGGGCATTACCTTGTAGCAAAAAGTCCCCCACGGTGTTATAAAAGTTGTTTTCTCCATATCCTCCGGCGCCATCTTGATTTGGTTATATCCGGAGAAACTGTCCATGAAGGAAAACACGGAATACTAAGCAGTATTATCAACAAGCACATCAATGTGGGAGAGCAAGAAATCATCTTTCGGGCTCGCTCGATTGAGATCACGATAATCTACACACATTCTTACCTTACCATCCTTCTTTGGTACAAGTACAATGTTAGCGACCCACAGAGGGTAATTCGTCACAACGAGAAATCCTACGTCCAACTGCTTCTAGACCTCTTCTTTGATCTTTACCGCCATATCCGGTCTGGTTCTTCTTAGCTTCTGTTTGACAGGTGGACACTCTTCCCGAAGAGGTAGACGATACACCACTATGTCGGTATCCAACCCTAGCATGTCTTCATACGACCAGGCAAAGATGTCTCTGTACTCTCGGAGCATTTCAACCAATCTTTGTTTGACATCACTCTGCAATGCAGCCCCTATCCTGACTTCCTTTCTGGCTTCCTTGATGCCCAAGTTGATGACCTCAATTTCCTCCTGATGAGGCAGAATAATTTTCTCTTCTTGTTTCAGTAGCCTGACCAGCTCCTCAGGTAGGTCTCTGTCTTCCTATATCTCTTCTTCAGCTTGAAAGATCGGATTATCAAAGTCATACCGAGTCATAGACGAGTCTGTGTCGGTGGCATCTACAATGTGAAACCTGCAATGATGATGATTTAATGCTTAAAATGATATGTAACCAAGCACAAACAACATTGCCATTTTAATGTTAAAATAAAACAAGAAAAACAGAGATCACAATATTTGAATGCAAGAAAAATTCCCTTTGGTTAATGATAAAACAATTGTTCAAGCATAAAAGATAAGGCCCTTCAGACAAAGACCACTATGTCCCGGGTAGAACATAAGGCTACACATAATCAAGAAAACAAATCATTACTCTTCATTAGTCACATGGACGACTTCCTTGATGGTCCAATTATTCAAGCTCTGACCAATTCATCCTTGTCGCAGTCACTATCCCCTTCTTCGTCGGACACGACATTGATTTGATCAAAAATCACCCCACCACTAGTGAATTGGACTGGTCCCCTGTAGCGCGAAGCGCTCTGTGAAGAAGAAGAAGATGGGCTGTACCCAAGTCCAAACTTGTCTTGTTTATTAGAGATTCTCAAAACTTACCCCCAGCCCTGAGATGCTCCAGACTTCATCACTGCATGTGCTTCCTTAAAAGACGACATAGCAACTTCAGACATCCTGCTCACATCTGGCGCTTTCTCCTTAATCTGCACGGTTTTGAAAGCTTGACACAGTGTTTCGTGGATCTCTCCATCAACCTCTACATATTTGAATGAAGACAAGTGGCTTATCATAATATCCTCTTCACCACACACAGTAACAATATTACCACCCACCATATATTTCAATTTCTGGTGTAGAGTTGACGTCATGGCGCCCGCTGTAACACCCCACTTCCCCAAATTTAAATAAAATGCGAATAAATCAATTAAAAATATCAAAGTTTCTCTTCCAAAAGTGGGATATTACTTTTCACAAAAATTTCCACAAAACATCTCATTAAAAGATTTTCAAAATAAGCAGCGGAAAAGAATTTTTTCACAACATATATACATATATGTACATCATCTCGTACATCATGTTCGGCCATCTGCCCAAAATATACAAACCATCATCAATGAATCCATCAGAATGTGATACGACATGGAGTATAAACAAAATCATCAAATAGATAAATAACTCCCAAAAACCCCGTGTTACGTATCAGAGCATCCCTACGACTCGACCAACACACCACTATCCAACTAGCTAAACACCTGGATTATCTGTACTTCTGAAGAAGCACAGACCACAACAACATCAAAGGGGTAAGAAAACATGATCGAAATATAACGGTAAATCTTTACATGAAATAAAGGCAGTAAATAAATACATCATCACCCCACAAATCATACACGACCTACTGTCCAATCATAAATCACATCATACAATAATGCACAAATGCAACTCAACACATGCATGCGGTACCGACTTAAACTCAGGATAGATCGCATACACTCTATCCGAGCAATGATCTATCCCTACCACGCTCCTCATGAGCCTATAGAATAAAATTTCAGGATAGATCGCATACACTCCATCCGAGCAACGATCTATCCCTACCACGATTACGGGTGAATCGCATACACTCCATTCGAGCAACGAATCAACTCCGCAATCACCGATGGACACTTGGCCATCAACCCTCCTCAAGGGAGCAACACGATCCTACTGATCCCATCATGCATCATGCTATGCATACACCAACATCAAGCACACTAGGTGCACACGATCCTACTGATCCATCATTATACAACACACAGCCATCAAGCAACCAAGGTGCACACGATCCTACTGATCCATCATCATACGTCACATATATATATATATATATATATATATATATATATATATATATATATATATATATATATATATATATATATATATATATATATATATATATATATATATATATATATATATATATATATATATATATATATATATATATATATATATATATATATATATATATATATATGTATATATATATATATATATATACATATATATATACATATATATATATATATATATATATATATATATATATATATATATATATATATATATATATATATATATATATATATATATATATATATATATATATATATATATATATATATATATATATATATATATATATATATATATATATATATATATATATATATATATATATATATATATATATATATATATATATATATATATATATATATATACATATATATATATATATATATATATATATATACATATATATATATATATATATATATATATATATATATATATATATATATATATATATATATATATATATATATATATATATATATATATATATACATATATATATATATATATATACATATATATATATATATATATATATACATATATATATATATATATATATATATATATATATATATATATATATATATATATATATATATCACACTATCAATCAATCGAATTTATCACATTAGACATCGACAAAACAGCCCTATAACACTCAACATACACCCAACATCCTCGCACTATCTCTGTACATCAAACAGATCACAATCTTCAACATCAGATGAACACAGCTCAAATAAAACAAAATCCTGCTATGTTCGCTACCTTGCTCGCTACGCGAGCTCCTAGCAAACGCTTGCTACACGTTCGCCTAGCGAACCTGCTCGCGAATTACACTTCTGAGTGTCGCTACTGCGAAAATCGGCGCCGGCTGAACAGAAGAGTCGCCACCGTGCGTTATTTATCCCACGGGAGGGAAAGGAAACGCTCAGAGTAAACCTCGCAAAGACGGGTAAAGGTATGGTCATCGCAACCAAAACCTGGGTTCGGGAGTCGGTTACGCAAGGGGAAGGTATTAGCACCCCTCACGTCCGTCGTACTCGACGGGATCCACGCTTTTTTTCGGGTATGGATTGTTATTCTATCTAAACTAAAAGGTCAGGGGTTAAAAGAAAAGGAAATGAAAATAAAATGACTCGGCAAAGTATCGCACTTTATGCCTACGTATTCCCGCCTGGAACGAGAAATCAGAGTCAACGTAGTTCGCCTACCTACGGGAAAGGAGGGGAAGGTTGCTCGCTAGGATATCGCATCCTATGCCTACGTACTTCCACACAGCATGGAAGATCAGAGCAAACGTAGTTCGGGCCACGTACGACACAAGCTTGTCTTGGTTGACTTTATTCCTTCTGAAAAAGGTTTTCTGATTAACAGTCCAAGCGGACAAAAATGACGTCTTGATGAGTTCACATTCTTTTACGAAAGAAGTGTCTTTTATTGTGTTTGAAATCTTTATTGTGTTTTTCTGTTTGTTTTGAGGAAGAAAGAGACAGAACTCTAACCTACGGTTGCGAAGGGAAACAAACTAACCTAATGTTATCATGCATGGGTTAAAACCTAATGTCTATCATGCTCCTCTCTTGCACAGAGAGAAACAGAGATCCTACGGGATAGGCAGAAACAGAAACAATATCAAATATATACAGTAAAACAGTAAAATGCATGGATGCAACAGTACAAGCGAGGCAAGGGAGTCCCACTCAACCTCGAACCTAGAAAACAATAGGCAAAAGTGAACAGGCTTCACTTTCAACCCAACAGGGTAAACAGCAAACAATACAGTCAGGAAAACCAAACAATACATCAAGAAATGAAATACAGCAGAAAGATGAACAGCATCAGCAACTCTGAATCAACATCTGGCTCCAAGTAATCTCCAATCAGCTACAGGCTTCAACAAGCATCAATCTCCCTCTTCATGGCCTTCAGGTAAGGGCTTTGATCATCAGTCTTCCATCTGCAATGGCTTTTCTTCAAGTTCCAACCTCCCGGATGAGGAATCAGTCACAAGAGTGAATTGGGTGTTAAGCAATCAGTTGACTACCAAGGGTGGTGAACAGACTGCTTCTAACACAAAAGACATTTTCTCTCAAGAGTTCTATCTCTTAGACACTATCACCAAGCCTTCCAAAGGAAGGGGGTGAGTGTCTTAGAGAGACTCTGAATCACAGAGAAGAATGGATGCAGACAAGGCAATCCATGTTTGAGAAACAACTTTCTAACCTAGAGCTCTACCTAGCTCCTAAACCCTAGTCTCTCAGCAGCTGCTAGCAAGAACCTCCTCTTCAACTCTGGAAGTTGAACTCCAACATCTGAATCTCCAATGGCTTCATCTTCCCAAGTCTTCAGCTCTCCCAAATTCCCCAGACAATCCCAATACCCACACAGACAAATCAATAATTCCCAGAGGGCACACCACACCAGTCAATCAGATATATACAAAGTATTAATAGCAGTAGGGGAAGCCTGACTTTTTCTAAGGGGATCTAATAACTACCCATAGCCCCTATAGTCCCATAACTAAACTAGTCAAACCCTAAGTCCTAAGGGAAAAGAATCAAATCTCATAGGTCATCACCTAAAAAACCCTAATTTGTCCATGTTATTCACACTTACACTAAGCATCTAAATTTAATTTCTAAAAATGGGACCTAAATTGAATCTACAAGTTCAATGTCTAACCTAAACAACCTAAAAAGAATAGATGAAAAATATGAAAGTATCTAATAGAACAAAAATTAATAAAATCATGTATGAAATGAAACCATTTAAAATGTCATTTAGTTAGAAAATATGGGAAAAATATCAACTAAAAAATAAAATGCCATTTTTATTTTTTATAATTTTCTAGACATCCTAAAGAAAATAATGCAAAAAGAATGAATTAAAAATGATTATTTTGCTATTTATTATGAATTTTAGAAGATGCATGAGAAAATTAAAGAAAATAAAAGAAAATATAAAGAAATAAAATGGAGGGGGTGAGAAAAGCAATAAAACCAAGTTAAGCGCATTGGGCTTATTAACATGGGGGGTGTAGATAGCGCTCTGAGCCCAATCCCCCCCAACTTAATGAAACGCTGCGTTTGGGATTTCAAATTCTCCCACCAAAACTCAGATCAAACACGGGCCGTTGGATGATACTCCAAAGTCCAACCTCCATCGCACGGTTCTCCACCCTTCTTCAACCTCCAGCTCCTAGGGTTTTCAGCCATGCATTCCATACACGAATGTTCCACTCACTCGTTCTCCATGCATTCTTGATGAAAAATAACAACTCCAAGCCCTAAAATAATCTACACAACTCAAGGAATCCATGCCTAATTCTAGTTTTCCCTAACTCTCAATGCACACTCCAAACAGAGAGCACGAAATTCAGGGCACACCATGCTTGCCTGAGGTCAAAGTTACCAGAACTCAAACCTGATGATCCACAGATATTCTACATGCTTGCCTCATTATTCTATGCTTCATCACATTGATTATAACTCAACACACAGCTTATTATCGAAGCCAACAGAAATGGCAACCTGTCATGGATCTCCATGAATCTATCCCTAAACTTCAAGAATTGATCCTCTAGGGTTTCTAAACAACATTATCCTAGCCACATGATCTCTACCAGCCAGAATAGTGAGATTCGAAGAAATCTACATACCTTGCACTTGATGATGGTGATGGTAGCTAGACCTCAATTCAACCGTTGATACTTGCTGAAAACAATCTCCAATGAATGAATATGCTTCTGTATGCAATGATTTGTGCTTAATCCTTATGAATCATGCTATTCCATCCTTCATGCAAGTTGGAGTTTCAAACTGAATCTCTTCACACAGCCACGAATTCCCTCCAATCTTTTGTGCCAATTACTCCATGATGTTAGTAGATGATGATGGTGACAGAAATCAGAATGATAGAAGAAGTTTCAATGGGTTTTGGATGAAAGTGCAACTTGGAATGAGGAAGATGATAGGTATGATCCTTGATCAATTCAACCACTTCTTGATGTGAATCCTAGGGTTTGAATGATGATGATGATGATTCAATCCAAATATGTGAGAATTTTGAGAGGTTTGTAAGAGTTTGAGGATCTTATGGAAGAATAAGAAAATGGATGAAAATGGAGATTTTTGACAAATGGGAGCACCAACCCTTGCATGAATCAGCTTGCATGAATATATAGGTTGCATTAGAACCTCCTAGAACATTGGAGAAATTTCCCTTTACACTTCTCCCTTTCAATTTGGATTATGTTACTTTCAATCCAAGCAACCATGGATAACTCATAAATTGTGACCTAAACTCAAAATTCCACTTTAGCCAATGTCTTTAAAATGCCTTTTCTATTCAAAATGACCTATAATTTTGCATCATTTGGCCAAGATATGAAAAATACCATTTTTTAAGCCATTTTCCTTCATTAAATTCACCAATTTTGAAACCTTGTGCTATGGACATTTCAAATCTCTCATGGTCACTTTTCTAGACTCAAAATGTCATTTGGAGCAAGTTTGATGTTGTACGTTTTTCCATTTGAGGCATCCTTGTATGAGTTTTGGAGATAGGTTAAAATGACCTGTAATTCACAAATGACCAAAATACCCTTTTCTTGCCAAGACCATAAGTTGAGTTCCACACATCATATGAAGGCATACTATACCATTCTAGAAAGCTAAGACAATGAGGAACAATTCTTGTGTTGACCAAAAATTCATTTGAAATCTCCTTGAGGGGCAAAAGTTGCTTGGAAGTCAAGTCACTTTCACAGACAAAATTCCAGATACCTCAGATGACCTGTAACTTGCAAGGACTATAACTTGAGTTCTATAAATCTCTTTGATGTCTTCCACCACTCAAATTAAAGGTCTTTAGATCCTCTACAAGTTTCATGTTGGCCAAGGATCCATTTGAAGCTTGCATTTTGACTTATTTTGCTGGGAAATTTGACCTAAACTAGGGGATTTTACAGAGAAACCCTAATTTAGAAACTCCTCTTCTCCTTGATTTCTCTTAAGTTCTTCTTAGAACAACAACATATCCTTATTCTACATGTCAAATGATGAATCCCACATCTCTCCAATAGCCCTTAATGCCTTTCAATCAGTCAATTGACCTAGGGTTGACCTAGGGTTGACCCAGATGAAACCCTAGTTGACTGTCTTCAACTGCAATTCTTGTGGTCACCTCGACAACTTGTTTACTTCTCCACATGACTTTCTAAGCCCTCTCATGATGTCTAGATGCTCTCCATGCCTTTCATTCACAGCTCACAACCCCCTTGTTGACCCTCAGATACCCTCAGATAGGGGATAGGCTCAAGGCTTGACCTGCTGAACTCTCTGCTCTCAAATTCTTTTCTGATGACTTGAATGAGATGGAATTAGGATAATAACCTCTTGATAGGCCTCTAGAGATGAGAATAATGATTGGTCCCCTATTGAATGACTTGCTATGCTTAGGCTATGCAGATGGTTAGTCTATGTACATGACTCTATATGCAAATGCTAAATGATAAAAAATAAACCAAGTGAATAAGGTTGAGCAAATTTTAGGGTGCAACAGCTGCCCCTATTCAAGCGACTTGGACCCGATTGGGTGAAGAGCGAACGGCCTTCATACATTCGAGGTACGAGACGGTTGAATACCAGTGAAACCGAAAATTTGCCAACCGCAGAAATAAACTGCGCTCCTACTTGGAGAACGACGTTCATCAGCTGAATCTGACTGTTACGGCAACCCGCTGATCTCGTGCGACCGTGCTGGGGATTCTTCTCATCATCCTGAAGAAGATTGAATCATCGGAAATTTCGTTCTTTGCTTGTCCACGTCAGGACTCTATCTGCTGTCAACACGAAGAGAGCTCAACTAAAACCTGTCCACGTTAGGACTCCGCTTGCTGTTAACCCAGAAAATCTCGGCAACTCCGCTGGGGAATAATTTGTCTACCTTTCCATAGACTGAATCGTCCCCGTTAGGAATAACACCCTTCCACGTTAGGAACAACCTCGTCTGGACCCGTCCACGTTAGGACTCCATCCTTCCACGTAAGGAACCACGTCTTCTTTCCACGTAAGGAAACCAATTTTCTTCTACGCAAGGAATACAATTCCAAATCTGTCCACGTGAGGACTCCAACCTTTCTGAATCTGTCCGCGTCAGGCCTCCGATCTTTCCGCGTAAGGAATACCACTTTGGTTCTGAACCTGTCCACGTTAGGACTCACCCTTCCACGTAAGGAGTACATCATTCTTCCTCGTCAGGAATCATCTTTTCTTGAATCCGTCCACGTAAGGACCCCAACCTCTCCACGTAAGGAATCTATCTTCTTCTTCCACGTTAGGAATAACTCCTTTGATCTGTCCGCGTCAGGACTAAACTCGATACGTCCGCGTGAGGACTCGATCTTTCCGCGTAAGGAAACCCATTTTTTTCCACGTAAGGAATCTCATCTTTCCACGTAAGGAATAAACTTTTCATCTTTCCACGTCAGGAACTAAAACCTCTTTTCCCATGTAAGGAATAGACTTGTCCACGTCCGGACCCATTTTTCGTCTTGATTTGTCCACGTCAGGACTCAGGCATCTTCGACCTGCTGAGGAAATAAGACTTGTCCACGTAAGGACTCACGCCCTTGTCTGATCTGTCCGCGTCAGGACCCATGCTTTGCCACCACGAAGAAAGATAACTGCTGAGAGGAACTGGTCCACGTCAGGACACCAACACAAAGAGTAATCACTTTTGTCAACGTCATGACTTCCCATTTTACCAATTTCGAGAACCCGAATCTGCCCACGTTAGGATTAACACACCTCACTAACCCGGGGAAATAAACCTGTCCACGTTAGGACGCCCACTTCTGAAGAAATCCCGTCAATATAGGAATAAATTGTCCACGTCAGGACTTAGTTCTCCATTGATCCCCACCCACAAACTTCTTAGCACCGACGTGGCAGCGACTTTGGGGCGGACTCTACTGGGGATATCTGGGAACCAAACTACCGGATGCCTGTTCTGGTGACTGGAGGCAACTTCTGAAATTCTGATCCATGAAACCCTTTCGATGACAAATAACTCTGCTTGGAAATAAAGAGAACCTTATCCTGGTAACTCTGTGGGGACTACTGCCGAGCTGACATTATCATTGAATATCTCATGCCGAGATCTTGAGTGTTTGGTAGTTCATTTGAGCAAGTGCTCTCTTCACCTGAACTGCCAGAGTACAGAAACTGCTCCAGCAAAATAAATGCTGAAGATAATGCCGACTCCGCCGGGAATAGCCAGATGCTACAGAATTATTCCAGCAAAATAAATGCTGGACGGGTGAAGTCAACCATGCTGGGAAGTTGGGAGTTCGAAACAAACACCCTGTTGGGGTAACCCCCTGCTGGGGAATATAACTTTGCTGAGGAATAGCAGGTATGCCAAGTATGATTGGACTTCTCTGCTGGAGAGTGAACTGATATTACCCGGTATCCCTGACAAAGTAAATGATGGGACCCACCACCAACTCTGCTGGGGAGAGTCTATTCTCTCGGGGGAAATCCACTGACTCCGCTGGGGAGAGTCTATGACCCTGCGGGGAAAGATGGACCTGTCTGAATACAGCCTTACGATTTTGGAATCGTCGATCCTTTTTTTGCACAAGCTATGACTAGCTGGAGAGTCCGATCCTTCTTCAGGAAGAACCTACATGCCCTGCGTGAAGGCTGAGTCTTTCGTTATTGTAATCTTTCGATCATCTTCCTCGTACGGTTATGAAACCTGCAACAACACAAACAAGACAAGACAAGCCTATGCAACCAAATCAACTCAGGTTAGTGACGTTATTTTCAGTTAATTCAAAGCTTTAGCAACTGTTGGCAAGGGCCAGCGACGTTATACTCATGCTAGCTTCATTAAACTTAGGCGTTAATCATGCACAAAACAGTAAAGAACAGTGTCAAGTACTGAATAACGTATTTATTGATTGGGCCCTTAAAGGGGCGGAGTTTGTACACGGAATGTAACTCTTGAAAAGAGGAAGCTACGCGAAGAAAATATACAAGTATGCACAAGAAGCATAAATATATTGACAAATGAAATTTTGTACACATGTCGGCAACGGGATGCAGACGAACACCACGAACTGATCCTCCCATGACTCGTCCGACTCTAATGCCGTCCCGGTATCCCCACTTCTGAAGGGATTGTATCAGATAACCGAACCCTCAAGTGTATTCTCCCGCCTTGATGCTTAGTGCAATATCAAATTCGGACCGCAATCATTTGCTTTTCGAATCCCTAACTTTTGCGTGAACCGCCCTTTACGGGTTTTCAATTCACCGGGATACCCTTTTTTGCCGAAGCCGCCCAGTGTAGGTTTTCAACTTCGCGGGTGTACATTTTTCAATTTTATCCCTAATTTTTGCCCGAACCTTTCATTCTGTTTTTGGTTCGCCAGGATGCCCCATTTTTTGCCTGGACTCTCTTTTTTTTTCTGTCCAGCGGGTCTGTTTTAAGCAAAGTATTTTTTAACTGCGTCCGAATTCACAGGCGACGTGAAGTCTTCTCCGTCCATGGTGGACAACAACAACGCTCCTCCTGAAAATACTTTCCTGACAACGTACGGCCCTTCGTAGTTGGGGGTCCACTTGCCCTTGTGATCTGCTTGCGGCGGGAGAATCCTTTTCAGCACAAGGTCGCCCGTCTGAAAGCTTCGCGGATGTATCTTCTTGTCGTACGCTTTCTTCATTCGGCTCTGGTACAAACGACCGTATGCTAGAGACGCTAGCCTATTCTCATCCATTAGGCTCAGTTGGTTCAATTTATTTGTTACCCATTCTGCCTCGTCTAGCTGAACGTCTCGCAATACCCTCAGAGAAGGGATCTCAACTTCCAATGGTAATACCGCTTCCATTCCGTATACCAACGAGAACGGGGTTGCCCCGGTTGATGTGCGTACCGTCGTACGATAACCGTGCAAAGCAAAAGGTAGCATTTCATGCCAATCCTTATAGGTCACCACCATTTTCTGAACGATCTTCTTGATATTCTTATTGGTCGCCTCAACAGCGCCATTCATCTTGGGTCGGTAAGGGGAAGAGTTGTGATGTTCGATCTTGAAATTCTGACAGAGCTCCTTCATCATTTTGTTGTTCAGATTTGAACCATTATCCGTGATTATCCGCTCGGGAATCCCATATCGGCAAATGATATCTCTCTTAATGAATCTGGCCACCACTTGCTTCGTTACATTTGCGTAAGACGCCGCTTCCACCCACTTGGTGAAATAATCGATTGCCACTAGAATGAACCGATGCCCATTAGAAGCCGTCGGCTCGATCTTTCCAATCATATCGATTCCCCACATAGAGAATGGCCAAGGCGATGACATCACATTTAGAGGACTTGGAGGCACATGGATCTTATCAGCATAGATTTGGCACTTGTGGCACTTCCTCGCAAACTTGAAACAGTCAGTTTCCATAGTCAGCCAAAAATAACCTGCCCGCAGCAGTTTTCTCGTCATAGCATGTCCACCAGCATGCGTACCAAAGGTACCTTCGTGTATTTCCTCTATGAGAAGCTTTGCCTCTTTTTCGTCTACACAACGCAACAACACCAAATCGTGGTTTCTTCTGTATAATACGCCATCCGGGTTCAAATAGAAATTACCTGCTAATCTCCTGAGAGTCTTCTGATCCTGACTGGATGCCCCAGCCGGATACTCTTTATTTTTCAGGAAATTAAGGATATCGAAATACCATGGTTTATCGTCAGATGTTTCGTCAATAGCAAATACATAGGCTGGCCGGTCGAGCCGAGAGTTAATGATTCGGGGAGCTTCGTTCCAGAAGTTGACTTTGTACATGGAAGACAAAGTGGCCAGGGCGTCAGCCATTTGATTCTCTGCCCGCGGTACATGATGCAATTCAACCTTGTCGAAGAAAGGCAACAATCTCCTTGCATAATTCATGTAATGTATCAAATTGGGCTGCCGTGTCTCCCATTCCCCTTTGATCTGATTCACCACCAGAGCTGAGTCTCCGTATACGTCCAGATGTTTGATTCGCAAATCAATGGCTTCTTCAAGCCCCATTATACAAGCTTCGTATTCGGCCTCATTGTTGGTAACAGCAAAGGTCAGTCGGGCAGTGAACGGGATATGCGACCCGTGTGGCGTAGTGATGATTGCCCCTATTCCACTACCATAAGCATTCACAGCTCCGTCAAATATCATCCTCCATTTGGAACCCAACTCTGGTCCCTCGTCTGGCAACGGCTCTTCACAATCTTTCATCTTTAAGTACATGATATCCTCGTCAGGAAAATCAAACCTCATCGATTGGTACTCTTCAATAGGCTGCTCCGCCAGATATTCAGACAGCACACTCCCCTTTATAGCCTTTTGCGAGACGTATTGGATGTCATATTCAGTCAAGACCATCTGCCAACGGGCAATTCTTCCTGACAACGCCTGCTTTTCAAATACATATTTGATAGGATCCATCTTCGAGATGAGCATGGTTGTATGATTTAGCATGTACTGCCTCAAACGCTTGGCGGCCCAGGCTAACGCACAACACGTTTTTTCCAGCATTGAATACCGAGATTCGCAGTCTGTAAATTTCTTACTCAGGTAATAGATCGCATGCTCTTTTCTTCCTGTCTCGTCGTGTTGACCGAGAACACAACCCATGCTTCCCTCAAGAACCGTCAAATACATTATCAAGGGTCTACCTGCCACTGGGGGTATCAGAATGGGAGGCTCCTGCAAATACTGCTTTATTTTATCGAACGCCTTTTGGCAATTGTCGTTCCAGGTTACAGCTTGATCTTTCTTCAACAGCTTGAATAACGGTTCACACGTGGCCGTTAGGTGAGATATGAACCGGGCAATGTAGTTCAACCTCCCTAAAAACCCGCGCACCTCTTTCTCTGTTTTAGGCGTCGGCATTTCCTGAATTGCTTTTATTTTAGCAGGATCGACCTCTATTCCTCTTTCGCTTACGATAAACCCCAGGAGCTTACCCGATCTCACCCCGAAGGTGCATTTGTTAGGGTTCAGCCTCAGCCTGAACTTCCTAAGCCTTTTAAACAACTTCAGCAAATTCACCAGATGCTCTTCCTCCGTCTGGGATTTGGCAATCATATCGTCAACATAAACTTCGACCTCTTTATGCATCATGTCATGAAAAAGAGTCGTCATCGCACGCTGATATGTTGCCCCAGCATTTTTCAAACCAAAGGGCATCACTTTGTAGCAAAATGTTCCCCAAGGCGTTATGAAAGTGGTTTTCTCCATATCCTCTGGCGCCATTTTAATCTGATTATAGCCCGAAAAGCCATCCATAAAGGAGAATACGGAGTATTGAGCAGTATTATCAACTAACACGTCAATATGAGGAAGTGGAAAATCGTCTTTTGGGCTTGCTTTATTCAAATCTCTATAATCCACGCACATTCGAACCTTGCCGTCCTTCTTGGGCACTGGTACGATGTTGGCAACCCATGAAGGATACTTTGTCACAGCCAGGAAACCAGCGTCCCACTGTTTCTGAACCTCCTCTTTGATTTTCATTGCCTTATCTGGTCGAGTTCTGCGAAGCTTTTGCTTGACCGGTGGGCAATCTTCTTTCAGTGGCAGGCGATGCATAACCATATCTGTATCGAGCCCCGGCATATCTTCATATGACCAAGCGAATACATCACTATACTCTCGGAGCATTTCAACCAGTCTTCGCTTGACATCGCTCTGCAGTGCGGCTCCGATACGAATATTCTTCTCAACCCCTTCCGACCCCAAGTTGATGATTTCGATAACCTCGTCGTGAGGCAGAATGGCTCTTTCCTCTTGCTTCACTAACCAAGACAGTTCTTCAGGAACGTCGCTATCTTCGACAACCTCTTCTTCGGCCTGGAATACCGGGTGCTCGAAGTCGAGACGAGTCATAGGTGGTTCAAAGATGTCATCTGAAAATGTTATCCTGCAAAAGAATGGTTAAGTGCTTCAAAATGCGTATAAAGCGAACAACCACGTTGCCATTTTGTTGAAAAATATAAAACAAGAAAGACAGGGATTACAATATTTGCACATGAAAAACGCCATTTATTTAATGATTAACGCGCAATGTTCATAACAACACAGCCCTAAGCAAATCTTGATGCCCCGGGCAAGACATCAGATTATTCAACAATTAATAAAGCAAAGCATTACTGTTTAAAAGTCACAGGAACAAGCTCCTGAATAGACCAGTTGCACAGTCCTTGTCCTGGCGTGCTTGGCTGGATCCAGGCATCCATATCACAGTCGCTGTCTCCTTCATCAGACTCCGAAGCAGCATTGACAGTTTCATGACACACCCCACTGGCAGAGATGGTGATTGGCTTTCTGAAACGGGGTGCCCCCACGGAAGGAGTTGATGACGACGGTTGGTACCCCAGCCCGAACCGGTCCATCTTCACAGGAATGTCCAGCACTTTGCCCCAGCCCTTGGCTTCTCCTGCTTCCACTAGAGCTTGAGCTTCTTTATACGATGAGACGGCTATCTCTGGCACTTTGCTCGGCCCGGGACCCTTGTCCTTGATGCGCAAACCTTCGAATGCCTGGCAGGGCGTTTCGTGGATCTCTCCGTCGACTTCCACATATTTAAATGAAGATAGATGGCTGACCAGGATGTCCTCTTCTCCGCACACGGTGACTACACTGTCTCCGACCATATATTTCAACTTCTGATGCAGGGTAGACGTGACTGCCCCAGCCCCATGAATCCAGGGTCTTCCAAGCAAGCAGCTGTACGCAGGCTGTATGTCCATGATATAAAACTCAGTTGCAAACACCTCCGGCCCCACCTGTAGAGGCAATGTGATTGATCCAAAGACTGTTCTCCGCGTGCCGTCAAACGCTCTGACTACCAAATCACCGGGCGTACACAAAATTCCTCTAACATCCAGCTTCATCATCGCCTTCTTGGGCAGCACATTCAAAGATGACCCGGTGTCAACCAATACGTGTGACATTACTGATCCTCTACACTCAACAGATACGTGCAGCGCCATATTATGATCTCTCCCTTTTGGAGTCAAGTCGAAATCGGTAAAGCCCAAACTGTGGCCTGCATTCACATGTGCCAGCACTCCTTCCAGCTGATTCACGGAGACGTCTTGGGGTACAAAGGAAGTATCCAGGACCTTCAACAAAGCATTTCTGTGAGCTTCCGAACATAAGAGCAATGACAAGATTGATATTTTGGACGGCGTCTGCTGCAGATGCTCCACAATCTTATAATCACTTTTCCGAATCAAGCGCATGAACTCTTCTACGTCTTTCGCTGCCGACTCTTTGTCACTTGCCTGCACCGGAACGTTTTCAACCACTTTCCCTTTTCCTTTTGCTAATCTTTCAGCCTCCACTTCAGGAGATATAAAGATCCTGCCACTCCTTGTCATGCCTCCTGACCCAACAACATTATCCACAGTCTCGGCTGTCTGCTTATTAACATCAATTTTTATCCCGTCACAATACACCTCTAACCCATATGACCATGGGACTGCTTTTGTGTTCTCGTACGGGATCGGCCCGGCCTTAGTTATGGTAATCGGTGGTCGTTGAGCTGGTGCCGCGATAGTGATCGTCTTCCGAGGAATCGTTACCGTGGCCACATCACTCCGATTATCCACTACTGCCCCTGCAGGCTCGTCAGTTGCCGCTCGATCAAACTGCAATATGCCCTCATCAATTAAAGCCTGAATGCCTTTCTTCAAATCCTCACACCCTCCAGCTAGGGTCCAACAGTCTAAGCAATACTCGTTACATCCTGGGTAAACACCCCCTTGCAACAATCGGCTCTTTATCTCGCTCAGTGGCGTCTTTAAATCTTCAACATTCATAATCAGATTCAACCCTTCCTCAGTTAGAACGGCGTTTGCCCCATGATTAGGCATGGGTTTCTGCACTATATTCGGACCTGCCGTTCCGAAATTGATAGTCTTATTGTCCAAAAGATCCTGCACAACGTGCTTAAAAGCGTGGCAACCTTCTATATCGTGGCCCGGAGCCCCAGAATGAAACTCGCAGTGCCTGCTTGCATCGTAGCCAAACGGGGGAGCTCCCGTTATTGGTGCCAGAGTTCTTTTCTCTACTAGATTCAATCCCAACAATGTCTGCAACAAATCAGCATAGGTTGAGGGAGGCTTCTCAAACACTCTCCTCGGTTTACTACCCTGGAATCTTCGCTGAGCTTGCTGTGCTCCCTGCTGAGGCTGCTGCTGCTGTGGCATTGGCTGTTGCTGAACCGGTTGTTGTTGTTGGAGTGGTTGCTGTTGATACGGGATAGTGACACTCGCCACCTGCTGCGGCTGACGATATTGACCTCGTCCCCTGCCTCGGCCTCGGCCTCGGCCTCCAAATACTGCGCTTGCCTCGCCCTGACGGCGCCCACCAAAAGCTTTCCTATTACTGCCAGATGCAGTTGATTCCTCGACTTGGAACTTTCCTTGCTTGATGTTACGTTCAATCTTTTCTCCCATCAGAATTAAGTCTGAAAAACTGGGCAGAGACGTGTGAAACAGCATATCATGAAACAGACCTGTGAATGTGCCGACAAACATGTCATTCATTTCCTTATCTTCCACAGGAGGACGGACCCTGGCAGCCATATCGCGCCACCTTTGCGCGTACTCTTTAAAACTCTCCCCCTTCTTTTGCGACAGCCCGGCCAACTGGACCCGATTGGGTGCCAAGTCGCTGTTATACTTGTAGTGAGCTACAAATGCCTCTGCTAACTGCTTCCACGTCTTGATATCAGTTGGCTCCAACCCCATGTACCACTCTAGGGAAGGGCCCGACAGACTATCCTGAAAGAAATGCATTAGCATTCTTTCATCAGTTGAGTATGCAGACATCTTTCTGTAGTAAGCTCGTACATGCACTTTTGGACATGTGTCTCCTTTATACTTGTCAAACGCAGGAGCTTTGAATTTAATTGGTACCCTCAAGCCAGGTACCAGCCCCATTGTGGCCATGTCCAAACCCACAGCACTTTGGTTTAGGACTCCCCTCATCTGCTCTTCCAGCATTCTGATCTTCTGGGAATCGTCCATCGGCCCTTCGAAACCTCCGCCGGAGAAAGCGTCCTCCTGCTGATCTTCTTGCCACATACCGTTTCCAGCCCCATACCCATCATATCCATTATTACGTCCTGTTCTGATCTAATTCATTCCCGGACCTCGGCCTCTGTTGCCGTACCCTTGAACACCTCCAGCAGGACCAAAAGCCATAAATCCAGTACCGTTTCCGTTTCCAAAACCTCCGTAACCCTGATTGGTCGCGCCATAACCGTCTTGCCCAAAGCCTTGAGCATTAAAGCCATACTTCCCAGTGTTATCGAATCCCTGATTGTTGAATCCGAATCCAGTATTGACAAAGCCGTTGCCGCCTAGACTATCTCCCAAATTGACATCACCCAGCCCAACATTATGGATAGCAGTCTCATTTCCAACTCCGACGTTACCATTTGCAGCAGCGGTAGCGTTGTTGACATTAGCAGCAGGTGTATTGATTACAGGCGGAGCCACTGGCGTGGGAGTACCGTCTCCATGAACAGTATCGACCCGTACGGACTGATGATCTTCATTACCTTGACCAGCATTTCGAGCCAACAGAGGCTGGACCATGGCCTGCAAATTCTCCTGCCCTTTCGCAATAGCTTCCATGGTCTGCATAAAGAGAGCGAGCTTCTCGCGCACATCTTGCATCTCGTTCTGCATTTGATC
The DNA here is from genome assembly GCA_963859935.3 of Lathyrus sativus. Taxonomy (NCBI): domain Eukaryota; kingdom Viridiplantae; phylum Streptophyta; class Magnoliopsida; order Fabales; family Fabaceae; genus Lathyrus; species Lathyrus sativus. Next base: position 199,293,563 of record OZ012737.1, read on the forward strand.
CATGATCCTTCGATAGTTGGTGCGGGTAGAATAGCGGTGCGGATGTTGATCTGCAATCCTGGAAAGTACCTGGTACAGAGCAGGAAATAAGACACTATTCAAAGATTACCTGTAATGCGATATGAGTATGAATGCAATGCAATGTGTCTGTGCATTAGGGAAATTCATTCTCCCAGTTCTAGTGTGAAGGTGCCAGTGCAGTGACAGTGTTGACAATAGGAATACCGGAGCTGAATCATAGAAAGCCTCATATATTGCTGAGAAAACCTGAATACAATGTCGCTGAAAGTACGATAAGAAGGCATGACCTCAACCAACAATCCTGGCGATGGTCAGCACTTATGCAAATAAAGCATACAAGTTACTACAAGTTACTACATGAAACGATCAAATCCTCCCGAAAGTCTGGTACTCTTCTATCAACTTCTTAGTCTCTGGGTGACTTGGTCGATCAAGCAGCCCTTCAACAAGTTGGTTTCTTTTCTTAAGAACACGGCGCACGTCTTCAGTAGTTTCTTCCCATGTTGCCTCTCCGAAGCAATCTTCTAGCTTTCGCTTCTGAGACACCGCTTCATCTCTGGATTTGATTGCTTTGTTCAGCGCATGCTGGACACTGTACCGGGTCATCACTTCCTCCTCACACTTCTTGATGCTAGACTTCAACTTCTCCTCGAGGTCGGAAATTTGCTGCTTCAGCTTATCTTCCCTCTTCTTATTGTTGGTGAGTGTAGCATTCCAAGTCTTATTGCAAGAGGAGATTTCTCGGTGTGCTGCGTCAAGCGCCTTCTTTTTGGCTTCCAACATGTCATGGGAGCTTCTGAACTCTTGCCCCAGACGTTCGCGCTTTTTCTTTTCCTCAGTCAACTCAGCCCCTAACCTGTTTAACAGCTCGATCTGTTGCTGGAAAGCATATACGGCCTTGTTTTTCTCACTACGTACTTGAGCTAGCTCTTGCTCTAACCCTTCATTGATCTTCATCAAGGCTTCTTTTTCTTTCACAACTTGCTCATAGACTTCCCTAGAAATCGTAGTTGGCTCCGCTACCGGAATAGGAACAAGGATTGGTACATCTGGAAATGGCATTAATAGCTGACTTGCTCTTTCCTGGATCCAGACCCTGTAAGGTGCATAGGCCTGGCAATCGTTCTTACCTAACAGTGGTTTCCCCTTGCGGTTAATACGTGTCCAGGCGTGTTGCAACTCAGCTAGCAATTCTCCCTTCAAATCACCTGTGAAGTACAGAGATTCCTGTACTTCTTCCTCCTGAGGTGGATTCTTCAGTGCATATCCGAACTGGCGAATGAATAGAGAAGGGTTGTAATTGATACACCCTTTTCTTCCTATCAACGACACATTAGGGTACCCAGAACAACTGAAGATGAGCTCAGATCCCAACAGGTCTCGATCAAACCACTCCATATCTTCCGACGATAGCCTCATCAGGCGCTCTGGCCAACCAGCTGGGACTGTAGGCTCTGCAACAGATCTTCTCTTAGGAAGGTGACTTTCAAACCACATACTCAACAAGGGTACACAAAGATGAACATTCTTTCCTCTTCCCTTCTCATTCTTGTAGTGCAGTGAGTGGTAGAGATCTCCGAGTAAGGTAGGTACAGGATTACCAGCGGCAAACAAGTAGAAGGCGTCGAAGTCCACAAAATCCGGTATATTGGGAAACAAGACTATGCCATAAATGCACAAAGCCAACACAGCATTGAAAGCAACCCAGCACCCGCTCTTGGCATACTCCTGGGCTTTACCAACTAGGAACTGGAGTGAGAAGCCTGGAACTCCACGAGAAACAGTAGTCACAAGTTCAGAAGCACCAATATGCAAGGCTTTTGCCAAATCCTCCGGCTTGGGCTTGGCGTCATAATGAATGAATGGAACCTGGTTCTGCACGGGCAGCTCAACATACTCAGCGTATTCCTCCAGGGTTGGTCCCATAATAAAGTCAGAGAACGTAAAGCACCTCAAAGCAGGGTCGTAGAATTGCATCAAAGCATACAACCCATCTAACTCTACCTCTGTAGGTTTGCACACCAATCTCAGTAGTCTACCATAGCTCATCCGGAAGCTCCTACGAACACCCTCATCAGCGAGAGAGATCAACCCCAGTAAAGGAACAATATCAGGAGTAGGCAATTTGTAAGCAACTGTTCTTCTTAGGCTAGCCATGATCAAAACTCAGAAGTCTGGGCACTAGAACTAGGGAAATGCAAATGCACCTGCAGCACAGACACACGTTAGTGAAATGCAAATGGCAATGGATATGCAGTGATGCAATGCAAGTAACATGCAACAGGGACCAAAGCTGTAGCTGAATAGCTTGAACCATATCAAGAAAGTCCCAGACCCTCCAGAAATCATCCAACCCTGATCTCGGATAGACCTTAATCAAAGCTCCAATACTGGTTTCTGATAGACCCCATAATGATAACCTGAATGGTCTCTGGCAGACCTCCAATCAAATCTCCCACTGGTCTCTGACAGACCTCAGAACACCTCTCCAAATAGTCTCTGACAGACCTTAGAAAACACCAACTGGTCTCTGACAGACCCTAGAACACATCTCCACCTGGTCTCTGACAGACCTTAGAACCCTCCATAAATATCCAGGATCCTGATCAAGAAACAAACCGGTGGTCTGAAGGTCTAGTTACCTGTATAACCCTGAATCCCCTCACAGGTGGGTGACCCTATAACTGGCACAAGGTACGGCATCCTATGCGGTCGTCGGCGTCACAGACTTTCAGGGTTGATGATACGATTCCCAGAAGGAGTGGCATCATCAATTCCTGAAGAGGCCTCACTTAGCCAACTTCCAAATGATCGGTCCCCAGAGTCGACAATCCAACTAACCAGCAACCCACGCCAACCAAAGGAAGGGGCAGGAGGCCAACCAGAGGAACCTCGTCTGAGTGTAGATTTCATGGGACACCGAAGCAAGCAAAGCAAGCGGGCGCCCACTAATTTCTACTCTAATTCTAGGTGCACTCAAGCCCAGGTCCGGCTTATCTCTCAATATCAGAACACCCGTCACACCCCAGATACAGCAACAATAATCAATATATAAAGCTGAAAATACAAGGTTAGAAATATAAAATAACTCCATACAAAATCCTCGACGGGAAAACAAGCGTTAGGATTGAATCTCTTAAGGGACGTTGGATCCCAAATGCATAAGAACCATAGCAGTCCTTAGCAGCCAGGGGACGTTGGATCCCCAGCAGAGTCGCCAGCTGTCGCTACTGCGAAAATCGGCGCCGGCTGAACAGAAGAGTCGCCACCGTGCGTTATTTATCCCACGGGAGGGAAAGGAAACGCTCAGAGTAAACCTCGCAAAGACGGGTAAAGGTATGGTCATCGCAACCAAAACCTGGGTTCGGGAGTCGGTTACGCAAGGGGAAGGTATTAGCACCCCTCACGTCCGTCGTACTCGACGGGATCCACGCTTGTTTTTGGGTATGGATTGTTATTCTATCTAAACTAAAAGGTCAGGGGTTAAAAGAAAAGGAAATGAAAATAAAATGACTCGGCAAAGTATCGCACTTTATGCCTACGTATTCCCGCCTGGAACGAGAAATCAGAGTCAACGTAGTTCGCCTACCTACGGGAAAGGAGGGGAAGGTTGCTCGCTAGGATATCGCATCCTATGCCTACGTACTTCCACACAGCATGGAAGATCAGAGCAAACGTAGTTCGGGCCACGTACGACACAAGCTTGTCTTGGTTGACTTTATTCCTTCTGAAAAAGGTTTTCTGATTAACAGTCCAAGCGGACAAAAATGACGTCTTGATGAGTTCACATTCTTTTACGAAAGAAGTGTCTTTTATTGTGTTTGAAATCTTTATTGTGTTTTTCTGTTTGTTTTGAGGAAGAAAGAGACAGAACTCTAACCTACGGTTGCGAAGGGAAACAAACTAACCTAATGTTATCATGCATGGGTTAAAACCTAATGTCTATCATGCTCCTCTCTTGCACAGAGAGAAACAGAGATCCTACGGGATAGGCAGAAGCAGAAACAATATCAAATATATACAGTAAAACAGTAAAATGCATGGATGCAACAGTACAAGCGAGGCAAGGGAGTCCCACTCAACCTCGAACCTAGAAAACAATAGGCAAAAGTGAACAGGCTTCACTTTCAACCCAACAGGGTAAACAGCAAACAATACAGTCAGGAAAACCAAACAATACATCAAGAAATGAAATACAGCAGAAAGATGAACAGCATCAGCAACTCTGAATCAACATCTGGCTCCAAGTAATCTCCAATCAGCTACAGGCTTCAACAAGCATCAATCTCCCTCTTCATGGCCTTCAGGTAAGGGCTTTGATCATCAGTCTTCCATCTGCAATGGCTTTTCTTCAAGTTCCAACCTCCCGGATGAGGAATCAGTCACAAGAGTGAATTGGGTGTTAAGCAATCAGTTGACTACCAAGGGTGGTGAACAGACTGCTTCTAACACAAAAGACATTTTCTCTCAAGAGTTCTATCTCTTAGACACTATCACCAAGCCTTCCAAAGGAAGGGGGTGAGTGTCTTAGAGAGACTCTGAATCACAGAGAAGAATGGATGCAGACAAGGCAATCCATGTTTGAGAAACAACTTTCTAACCTAGAGCTCTACCTAGCTCCTAAACCCTAGTCTCTCAGCAGCTGCTAGCAAGAACCTCCTCTTCAACTCTGGAAGTTGAACTCCAACATCTGAATCTCCAATGGCTTCATCTTCCCAAGTCTTCAGCTCTCCCAAATTCCCCAGACAATCCCAATACCCACACAGACAAATCAATAATTCCCAGAGGGCACACCACACCAGTCAATCAGATATATACAGAGTATTAATAGCAGTTGGGGAAGCCTGACTTTTTCTAAGGGGATCTAATAACTACCCATAGCCCCTATAGTCCCATAACTAAACTAGTCAAACCCTAAGTCCTAAGGGAAAAGAATCAAATCTCATAGGTCATCACCTAAAAAACCCTAATTTGTCCATGTTATTCACACTTACACTAAGCATCTAAATTTAATTTCTAAAAATGGGACCTAAATTGAATCTACAAGTTCAATGTCTAACCTAAACAACCTAAAAAGAATAGATGAAAAATATGAAAGTATCTAATAGAACAAAAATTAATAAAATCATGTATGAAATGAAACCATTTAAAATGTCATTTAGTTAGAAAATATGGGAAAAATATCAACTAAAAAATAAAATGCCATTTTTATTTTTTATAATTTTCTAGACATCCTAAAGAAAATAATGCAAAAAGAATGAATTAAAAATGATTATTTTGCTATTTATTATGAATTTTAGAAGATGCATGAGAAAATTAAAGAAAATAAAAGAAAATATAAAGAAATAAAATGGAGGGGGTGAGAAAAGCAATAAAACCAAGTTAAGCGCATTGGGCTTATTAACATGGGGGGTGTAGATAGCGCTCTGAGCCCAATCCCCCCCAACTTAATGAAACGCTGCGTTTGGGATTTCAAATTCTCCCACCAAAACTCAGATCAAACACGGGCCGTTGGATGATACTCCCAGTCAAAAGTCCAACCTCCATCGCACGGTTCTCCACCCTTCTTCAACCTCCAGCTCCTAGGGTTTTCAGCCATGCATTCCATACACGAATGTTCCACTCACTCGTTCTCCATGCATTCTTGATGAAAAATAACAACTCCAAGCCCTAAAATAATCTACACAACTCAAGGAATCCATGCCTAATTCTAGTTTTCCCTAACTCTCAATGCACAATCCAAACAGAGAGCACGAAATTCAGGGCACACCATGCTTGCCTGAGGTCAAAGTTACCAGAACTCAAACCTGATGATCCACAGATATTCTACATGCTTGCCTCATTATTCTATGCTTCATCACATTGATTATAACTCAACACACAGCTTATTATCGAAGCCAACAGAAATGGCAACCTGTCATGGATCTCCATGAATCTATCCCTAAACTTCAAGAATTGATCCTCTAGGGTTTCTAAACAACATTATCCTAGCCACATGATCTCTACCAGCCAGAATAGTGAGATTCGAAGAAATCTACATACCTTGCACTTGATGATGGTGATGGTAGCTAGACCTCAATTCAACCGTTGATACTTGCTGAAAACAATCTCCAATGAATGAATATGCTTCTGTATGCAATGATTTGTGCTTAATCCTTATGAATCATGCTATTCCATCCTTCATGCAAGTTGGAGTTTCAAACTGAATCTCTTCACACAGCCACGAATTCCCTCCAATCTTTTGTGCCAATTACTCCATGATGTTAGTAGATGATGATGGTGACAGAAATCAGAATGATAGAAGAAGTTTCAATGGGTTTTGGATGAAAGTGCAACTTGGAATGAGGAAGATAATAGGTATGATCCTTGATCAATTCAACCACTTCTTGATGTGAATCCTAGGGTTTGAATGATGATGATGATGATTCAATCCAAATATGTGAGAATTTTGAGAGGTTTGTAAGAGTTTGAGGATCTTATGGAAGAATAAGAAAATGGATTAAAATGGAGATTTTTGACAAATGGGAGCACCAACCCTTGCATGAATCATCTTGCATGAATATATAGGTTGCATTAGAACCTCCTAGAACATTGGAGAAATTTCCCTTTACACTTCTCCCTTTCAATTTGGATTATGTTACTTTCAATCCAAGCAACCATGGATAACTCATAAATTGTGACCTAAACTCAAAATTCCACTTTAGCCAATGTCTTTAAAATGCCTTTTCTATTCAAAATGACCTATAATTTTGCATCATTTGGCCAAGATATGAAAAATACCATTTTTTAAGCCATTTTCCTTCATTAAATTCACCAATTTTGAAACCTTGTGCTATGAACATTTCCAATATCTCATGGTCACTTTTCTAGACTCAAAATGTCATTTGGAGCAAGTTTGATGTTGTAAGTTTTTCCATTTGAGGCCTCCTTGTATGAGTTTTGGACATAGGTTAAAATGACCTGTAATTCACAAATGACCAAAATACCCTTTGCTTGCCAAGACCATAAGTTGAGTTCCACACATCATATGAAGGCATACTATACCATTCTAGAAAGATAAGACAATGAGGAACAATTCTTATTTTGACCAAAAATTCATTTGAAATCTCCTTGAGGGGCAAACGTTGCTTGGAAGTCAAGTCACTTTCATAGACAAAATTTCAGATACCTCAGATGACCTGTAACTTGCAAGGACTATAACTTGAGTTCTATAAATCTCTTTGATGTCTTCCACCACTCAAATTAAAGGTCTTGAGATCCTCTACAAGTTTCATGTTGGCCAAGGATCCATTTGAAGCTTGCATTTTGACTTATTTTGCTGGGAAATTTGACCTAAACTAGGGGATTTTACAGAGAAACCCTAATTTAGAAACTCCTCTTCTCCTTGATTTCTCTTAAGTTCTTCTTAGAACAACAACATATCCTTATTCTCCATGTCAAATGATGAATCCCACATCTCTCCAATAGCCCTTAATGCCTTTCAATCAGTCAATTGACCTAGGGTTGACCTAGGGTTGACCCAGATGAAACCCTAGTTGACTGTCTTCAACTGCAATTCTTGTGGTCACCTCAACAACTTGTTTACTTCTCCACATGACTTTCTAAGCCCTCTCATGATGTCTAGATGCTCTCCATGCCTTTCATTCACAGCTCACAACCCCCTTGTTGACCCTCAGATACCCTCAGATAGGGGATAGGCTCAAGGCTTGACCTGCTGAACTCTCTGCTCTCAAATTCTTTTCTGATGACTTGAATGAGATGGAATTAGGATAATAACCTCTTGATAGGCCTCTAGAGATGAGAATAATGATTGGTCCCCTGTTGAATGACTTGCTATGCTTAGGCTATGCAGATGGTTAGTCTATGTACATGACTCTATATGCAAATGCTAAATGATAAAAAATAAACCAAGTGAATAAGGTTGAGCAAATTTTAGGGTGCAACACTGAGCTACTGGAAGTGTTCGCTACCACCTCGTTGGGACTTCGCCTCGCGAATCCTTCGCTACACCACTCGCCTAGCGAACCTACTAGCGAGTACAGAAAAATGGCCACTGGAATGGCTCGCAACCTAGCTCGCCTAGCGAGCACCTAGCGAATGCTCGCTACTCACTCGCCTAGCGATGAGCTAGCGAGTGTCTGCGATTTTAGAAAAATTCCACTGTGCAGAATCTCAATAGCAGCTCAAAACTCAACAAATTCTTTCTAGATCAGTACCAACAACCTCAACTTCGCATTCTACATAAATTCTACCCAACTAATTCTAAAATCATCCGATAAAATATCAACTTCTGCCGATTAATCCACTTTCGGCTTAAAACCTTAACCTACTCCGAAATATCCAATTCACCCAAACAATCATCAAACATTACATGCAATGATTCCACCATGAACAACAAAAATCAGAAACTTAATCAACCACATGCAATCATCATCATGCAATTCATCATCATCAAAACCTATGGGGTTAAGGACTCCCCAACTACCCTTATTCATGCATTACTAATTTCCCATCTATTTTCTCCCCCCTTACCTCAATAACTTGATCATATGAAGAAACTCTTGAAGAATCAATGATCCTAGCCCCCCTTTCTTCATCCTTGAATCTCCTCTTCACTCTTTCTCTTCACTTCACCGTATTCCTCTTCTTCTTTCCTTCTCCAATTTTGATCGTGTCATTTTTTTCTTTCCGAAACAACCCTAATACCCCTTTTATTCTTACTAACTTATTATTAATAATAATAATATTAATAATAATAACAATAATAATAATAATAATAATAATAATAATAATAATAATAATATTACTATTATTCATTAAATTATCATTATCATCAATAATTATATTATTATTCTTAAGGTCCAAAGTTATCAATTAAACTCCAACTTAAGGGCACCTCCACGTACTCGACACAACCCCACGGAACACACCGCAATTAAAATAACACAGAAAAACTAGATAATTAAAAATGGGCGTTACAACTCTCTCCCACTTTAATTATTTTCGTCCTTGAAAATTACCTGATGGAAACAATTCCGGATATGCTTCCCGCATCCTGCTTTCCAATTCATAGGCCATACTGCCTCCTGCAGCACCATCCCCAAGCCACTTTCACTAAGGATATGTCCTTCCCTCGGAGTCGGTCCTTGTTCAACAAATCGCACTAGAAGTGCCTCAACAATCAATTTTAATCTCTCACTTGCACACCATCCAATTCAATCAAAGTACCTCTTCGGCTTAGACACATGAACACACCCTGCAGCTCTCACCAACGCCCGCGGCAAAACAGTCTAACATGCTAATTTCCTCATGCTTCCGCTGCGCCACTCTGATTCAGATAAACAAAGTATAATGTGCTTTCGAGACTTCAAAGCCCGACCAACCCTAGTTACCGTCATAACTCTCAACACGCATCATTTCTTGGATCCTTTTGATCTTTTCAGTCGCCTCTTGCACAATTTCCGGTCCGAGTACAACACTCTCGTCGGACACGCATCAGCACAAAGGAGTCCCACACCTCCTACTACCATACAAAACCTCATATGATGTCATTCCGATACTAGAATGATAGCGGTTATTGTAGGTAACTCAATCAACGACAATTAACTGCCCCCCGATCCATCCTGATTCAACATACAAGCTCTCGCCAAATCCTCTACATACGGGATAGCTCTCTCTATCTGTCCATCCATCCACAAATGCTAAACAGAGTTCAAATTTAATATGGCACTCAAAGTTTCTGCCACTCTCCCAAAATTTCATCGCAAAATCAGATTTCCCATCTGACACAATATTCGACGGCACTTCACACTACTTCACAACTCCCTCACTATACATCTTAGCTACTTCAAGCATAGAATGATTCATTTCCATTGGTAAAAATGAGTTAATCTTTTCAATCCATTCCCAACTACTCAAACTAAATCATATCCCCTTTTTAAATTCTCTAGAAAACCCGACACATAATTCCATGGAACCACTATTTTACTCCACTCGGAAATATTCAACAGTTGCATCAGGCCCAACAGTTCCCGCTGTTCCAACTTCGACTTCCCACAAGTCTGATCAGCATACACAATCTCAACTCTCTCTCCCTCCACCTATGGCCACCAAAATAACATCCCACATTCGGTCACATCTTCATAGCACCTGGATGGGTACTCAACCCACCTTAATATCCTTCTCTCAGGGTAATCTTATCCAAATCACAATATTGGAGCACATCTCTATCACAACATCTCATGGCACCATCTCCATCAATCCGAAAATCAGACCTTCAAATTAATTCATTAAATTCAATTCAGCCTACTAACTCAAATTAGAATTCCAACTCCTCGACTCTCATCAAGGTTACTCATAGTCAGCCTCAACATACGAAGCTTAATTCCATAAGAAGTCCCTATTATTTCCTTTGTCTCATATCCAACTCTTTCAAATCAAACAAATACCTTAAGCTCTTAAGTTCACCAAGTATCTCATATATCCACTAAACAATTAAGGCCTCCAAACTCCGTCACAACACACGACAGCAGCAACCAACTCTAAACCACTTGTCCGATAATTCCTCTTTTGTACTTTAAGTTGCCTTAAAGCATAATTAGAACTCGCTGAAGTTGCACTTAACATACCTTCCCAATCATACCAACAAAGCATCACCAAACACAACAAGTAGTTCCATCGGATACGGCAAAAACCAACACACGAACTCTTTAAACTCTCTTCACAGAGGCATATCACTGCTTATTCCCCAACACCGATAACTCAAGTTCTCGATGCTCAACATAATCCTCTATACTCTTTGAATATATCAGAATATCATCCGTTAACACAACCGTTTCCTCGCTTAAATAAGTGTGGAAAATCCCATGCCAGACGGACATTCAATTTGCGAGTTATGGCGAAAACACGAACCGCACCTTCTGCACTTACCACAACATCCAAACATATTCCATCAATAAATGACTTAATTCCATGCCACTACTTCACCATCACATTGAGCTTTCAACAGACATATGATATGGAGCTTTCATTCTCGGACTAGCTTCTGCAACTAAGTTGATCACAAACTCCACTTCACGTCCTGGCTATATATCAATGTCTTATCAATATAGCCTCCAGACAACCACAAATAATCGGAAATTCTCCAACTTCCCCACTTTCATCAATACTCAAAATCCCCATCCAAATTCAAACACCTTAACATTGTCCTGAGCCGACTCGTCAAAACAATTCTTAAGCACCTAGCTGAACTCCAGACCTTTCACCACTCACGCCGTCTAAGCTTGCAAGACACGTTCATTCCATCCAACACAATTCCAACTGCTATCAACAAGAGATTAAGGGTGATCAGTTCCTCAATTTGTCAATAGATAACCGAAAATCATAATGGGGTATGAACCATCTGTACCAAACTATAAGAGCGTTCAACCACACACCGAGTTACCACCCCACACTTGCAGCACCCGGGAGAAGCACAAGCTTCTACCCCACTTAAATCATTCCCACTTCTGCAGACAAAGGTTAGACAAGAATGTTGCAGTGAAATTTGGATGTCAAGCTATTGATTAACTTGAATCTTAATTCGTTTACAATCGGTCTTTGATTTATCCGAAGGAAAGGTTAAAGAAAGGGGAAAACCTATTTTGCATCGTAAACACAATGCGGGGAAAGATCTAGGTTCGGGGGTCGGTTAAGCTTAGGGAAGGTATTAGCATCCTAAACTTCTGTAGTACTCTACAAGAACCTCTTGTTTTAAAATGTGCTATTGCTATAGTTATCTGCTTAAAGGTTAAGGCTAAGGGTTAAAGGTTAAGAAAAGGACCTAAGGGGTTAGCCCTAAGTATACTCGCCAAGACTCGCATCTTGTGCCTACGTATCCGAGGTAGGGGATGGAATCAGAGTAATCGTAGTTCCCCTTATAGAGGGAGATGAGGAACTTTTTGACTGTGGTCAAGGTTCCGGGGGAAAATGAACGTTCATAAGGAAGGGCTTATTTTGGAGTACGACGACTCCTATTTCTACGTTAAAGTTCAAATTAAAAGGGTGTAGGATAAGTATTCCACGGCGAGAAACTTATGTGGAGTGCGGCGACTCCTAATCCTAAGACTAGGATAAGGGTTTGAATGTCCACGGCGGGACGTTTAAGCATGAGTACGGCGACTCGGATTCTAAAGGTTTGGGAATAGGTAATGCTGTGGTGCGTCCACGGCGGGATATGAGAAATGGTGTTAGATACAGATTATGATTGAAATGGATTGGTGAAATATGATTAAGTCGTAATAGTGAAATTGATTTGATTAGTGGGGTTTAGAAATTTAAGGTTAATTGTTTTAATTTATTTTGGAATTTTATGTTATTAGAAAAGTGTTGGACCGATTAATCCTAGATTAAAAATAAAAGAGCTAATTATTTATTTGTTTTGAGATTTTACGATTTAAATAAATTCTAGAAAAGGTTCTAATTTACTTAAGTTAAATTAACTAGTTGATTAGAAATAAATAAGTTCCTTTGACTTTATTATATATATTTTTGGTTTTTAAATTATAAAAAAAAGATAAATTAAAAAAAGAATCTTATTATTGAATTAAAGTTTAAAAAAGACTCACTAAATAAACTAAATTTATTTATTTATTTTTTTTATTATAAAATGAACCAGATCAATATTAAATCTAAAAATTAATCAATTATTTATAAATTCGTTTTCTTTTTAATAAAATAAAATGTTTTTTAGATTTTTTTTTTGGATTTTTATTTATGAAAAAGAGAAATGAGAAATTAAATTATTAAATTAAACCTTTTTTTTTATCTATTTATTTTATCTAAACTAAAAACTAATTATTCAAACTTATCACTATTTATTTTTTGTTTTTTTTTTATTTAAAAATATTTTTATATTTTTTATATTTTTATTTAGTTAGTTAATTAGTGGTTAGTAGTTAGTAATTTTCATTAATAATTATAATTACAACATACATAAATTAAATAAAAAAACGAAAGCTAAAATAAATATAAAAACAATAAAAAGAGAAGTTTGGGTTGGGCCGGTGGTGATGAACCCACCGGACCCGGGTCGGTTCATACATGCAACGAGAAAGGGGGGAGGGTTTCAATCTGAAACCCTAAATTCTCCTCCAATCCCCAAACGACGGCCAACTCTCCTCACTCTCTCATGTCTCGAATCTCCTCATTCTCCTTCCATTTTCGTCTTCCTCCCTCTGTTCATCTTCTTCCGCTTCTTTTTCTTCTCCGCTTCTTTGTTCTTTCTCAAAACCTGCGAATAGACAAACAGTCATAGAAACACGAATATAAAAATTAAAATGGAATGGACACCTACGGAGGCGAAGTGTTTGGCTAACGGCTTCGCGGTGGTCGGCGGCGGAAATGGCGGCGAAGGTTTTGGAGATGACTTCTGCGATGACGGAAGGGGTTTTGCGGAAAGATAAGTTTCAAATTTTCTTCCTTTTTTTGTGAAAGTATTTATCGGTATGAATGTCTTGTGAATATTGTGTGTTGATGTTGTGAATTTCTGGCTGTTGGTGAATCTCGTTTGTGTGTTAAATTTCGTATGGAATCCTCTCCCTATCCCCTGAACTCCTATTCTATTTATAATCTTGCTTTTACTGTTAGGACAACATGGTTTTGAAACCTTTCCTTTTCGGTTCAGACATGTTGGTATAGTGTTTTGGCAAGGAAATGAACATGTCTGATCCTGCTTTGGAAATTTTATTATGCCAAGATATCTCTATTAATTTCCTTTGTTTTTGACAGTAGAAACTTAAAGCATTTCCATTTTGAGCTAAAACTGTCTAGACATGTTTTTGAACCGTTTGATTTTCACTTAAACGAAATTGATGATGTTTTGTTGTCTCTTATTTTTCCTCTTTTTGATATACACCGTAAGCATTTAGTGTGAATCATGACATTTGAAATATTTGTTCTATTTGTTGTATTGGATAGGTTATCTCTTCCTTCTGGCGAAGCAAAATCCTTAAGTCTTTCTTTCTCATGTTCAGCTGTTGTAAAAAAAGCTCATAACAGCATCTTGCCTCAAAGAAATACCGTCGAGGGGAAGCAGAAGATACATCCATAGTCAATTCCACAAAAGTTCTTAATTTTACAAGCATTCTAGAGCCATGTCCAATGTAATCATCCATTTCTCTTGGACTCACAGTGATGAGTGAATCAGGATCCAAATTACAACGTTGTATAAAAGCATCAACTGCAGCTGAATCTTGATCGGGGAGAATTTCAAGAACATCACCAGTGTCATACTGAACGGCATCTAAAACAAATTCAAATTCAAAATGACGAACATCTTTTCCAAAGTTTGGTCTGGTCAAAGGAAGATTCTTCACCATCTTAAGAAAGCAGTCAGGATGCCCACTTCTGTCAGAAGAAGAATTTCCCGGATGCATTGAACGAGCACTCCGAAGAATATCAGGACTCATTAAATCTGATGCAGTTAAAAATGCGACTTGATATTTTCAATTTTGTGATATGAGATTTGGACTTTCGGTTGGTCAACCAACATTGTATCTTGAATTACAACATCTAGGCTATTTGGTAATAATTCTGGTTTGATCATGTTTAAGATTCTCCATAGAGAAGACATCCAAGGATCAAGAGTACATTCATAGCCTGAAGGGTGCTGATCATCTCCCAAGCCTCTTTCTACAATAGTTGTTCCTGCAAGGTCCATTAATCCTTTGTCCAGCTTCTTTGCAACAAAATTGTATTTATGATAACCAGAATCACCCAAACCAAAGACAGTGTAATGAACCCCTTTCAGCCAATGGTTGCTTAGGTTTCTCTGAAGAAGAAACCTCCAAAAGACCTTCATGGAATCAGGGGCATCATCCTGGCCTGTGGTAGAAACCACAAAACTGACAGCCTCTTCCTGAGGTAACAGACTAGGATCATAATCATGAAGAGAAAGAAGTTTATTGGGGCAGGATCTTTGTTCGGCTTCACGAGCAAGACGTTCATCAGCATCCAATGCATTGCCGGTTTGAGTTGCATACAGTATGAGAAGCCTATGCTGGTGCTGCATTTCTCTCTATAACCTAGCCTCTAACAATTCAAAGCCACCACAAAAAGAAACTGGCATATGGAGCGGCGGTGTGCACTGCAGACGTTGCGTGGGAATCGACACCGTGGCGGTTGACGGTGGTGTGCAGCGCAAACGGAGAGAGATGAGACTTGAGTACTGATGTTGTGAGGAGATTTCCTTTCCATTTGAATTTAGATATGTTCAGAACTTCTTCACTTATTGCGTTTGACTGTGTTTGGTTTGTTTCTGACTCAACATGCTCTTGGGGTTATTTCAGGAAGGAAAAACACGTTGTAGACCAATGATGGTGGCTGCTTGATGATGTCGGTAAACCGTGGGCGCTGAACTAAGAACTTGATATTGCATTTAATCACTGTTAATGGGATTTAGAATTCACCAGACGTGCAACGTAGTATATGTGGAGGTCTTTGGTGCTACACGTTCACGACTTGAAGTTTTGACAGCCTGCATCCTGCGGATATTGGTGCCGCGTAGAGTCCATGGTATTGTTGCTCCGTATGATTGAATCATAAGTGAATTTTCCTACGAGTTCGTGTTTTAACATGTTAAGTAAAGAATTTCTGAGCAAAACGTATTGTGATCATGAACTTAACTATCTTGATTGATGTCTTGCATACTTCCAATGGAAATAACCTCACAAATTTTTGTCTTCCAATCTTATGCAGGTTGCCTCGGTGTTCCGGTATGCATTAATTCGACCAGAACACATATTTGGTTTAGTACCCCTCATCATTGTCCCTAAATACTAATCATTAGCTGCAAGTAAATCCGATGTACTGTTTGGTCATGTAAATTTTATGCAGAGTATGACAGTAGTAGCAGATGAAGCCAATCTTAGAGCTACCGAAGGTATCGCATTTTCCGTGACTGCACCCCTTTTTTTTCGTCCAACAATCACAACATGGAAGACTTGTTTTTTTCTATTTTTTTTCTCCAATATGCACTTGCTGTTTCTATAGGCAAAGTGAAACTTGTAATGCAATTCTTGTAAATGCTGATGAATTGAGATTGTGACATCTTAACATGGGGTATGTACTTTCAAATTTGTGAGACACGTGAATCCTCAATTTGTTTTGTAAGGAAATTTTCTGGTGCGTTTACCAACACCCCCTGTATATCATTTGAGACCTTAAATAGAACTTTGAATTTGACGTTTGCAATCTAGCACTTCAATGATTAAAAAATGGCAACTTTACTTTTCGGAACCAGTTTAACGAGATTCCTTAAGATAGAGAGGATAATGCATTCATATTCCTCGAATTCAAGTTTATAGCTCTTGGCAGTTTGACTTCTTCATGGGTCTTGAATTTGAATCCCTACATGTTAAATTCAACACATATCCTTGAATTAGTGAAACATTGTTTTCCAACATTCTTCGAATTTTGGACCTTAAACAAATTCCTTCAATTATTGAGCTTGGAAGAAATAATGTATCCTTTAGAATAAGTAAGGTGGTTTTCTTTTGAATTTCTAATGGATCTTTAAGTTTGAGAATAATGTGAACTTCAAGTTTATTCCATGGAATTGATATGTAGATTCCTTGCGAAGAACAACATCCTGTGTTTAAAAATGATGAGCTCATGGATCCTCTTAGGTTTGAACGTAATCTTAAATTACTTGGAACTCGAAAATGGAATCCATGTTGACAAAGGATTGAGCTCCACCATTTGGTTAGCGAATCCTTCACAACAAAATGAATCCCATGCCACGAAAAAATCATTCTTTCATCTTTTCTTGAAAACCACGTACTCGAACTAGTCAACAGCTGTGCAATATCATGCCCTTAAATAAACATGTCTCGAATCAACAAACGAAGAACTTAATCTTCCTTTGGGAATCCTCAGATATATCTTGGGGAGAAATTTGTCATTAGGTCTTGAGTCTATTGCAGCAAACCTGTCTTCATGAGGCAAAACAAACAACTGGTTAAAATAGTTAGTTAAAATAACAAATGAACTAAGATGACATGCGGATGACCACTAAATCTAAGGGTAAAATTTGGGGTGCGACAGTTGCCCCTATTTAAATGACTTCACCAGATGATTTGGGAAGCGAAGGCTCGAGAAATCATGGTGAAAGGGATTTAAATATATATAACTGAAAATTTTGCCCTTAGATGCAGTGATATGCAATGCTATGGACAAAACGACAATGCTGACGATGCCATGAATTCTAAATGATGCGTACGATGGAAATGATGATGCAGACGAGACAACAATGCAGGGGAAGATGACGTACTGGGGAACAGCACCGAACCGGGAAAATCTAAAGCGATAGACCAACAAGTTCAAGCATGACCAGTTGTCACCTTAGAAAGAAAAACAAGAAGAGGTCCTCAATGGAGATGGCACCGGCGAGACGGCCTCCACTGGGGACATATCCAAGAGTAGTTGCTCAACAGCTCCAGGCATGACCGGTTGAAACTCTAAGATGAAAAGGTAACTCAAGATCCACACGGTGGTAGGATCAAGTAAACAGAATGCTGGAGCATTGAGCAAAGAATAACATCCAAGCTTTTGAAAACTCTTGAGCGAAGAGATCAAACGGGATCTTTGATGGAGATGACACCGGCAAGACGGCCTCCACTGGGAAATATAATAAAGAGTAGCTGCTCAACAGGTCCAGGCATGACTGGTTGACACTCTAGGGTAGGATCAAGTAGACAGAATGCTAGAGCATTGAGCAAAGAATAACACCCGAGCTTCTGGAAACAAGATCTTCAAGACTCATTAGAAAATACACAGGGTGAGAACCGGTTGTATGCCAAAATAAATGGACTTAAAGAGGGAATGCCCTGATAAGCTTCTTGAGAGAGACTGCCACTTATCGCTGAAAGGGACTTACATGCCAAAATGGATAAGCTCTCAAATAAAGAGACTGTCGCTTATCTGATAAAAATAAACTTCCATGAGGTCCTCAATGAAGAAGGCACCGGCGAGACGGCCTCCACTAGGGAAATAAGAAATAAGATAAAGGCTCAACAGGTTCAGACATGACCGACTGACACTCTAAAGTGATGGACCAACAGGTTCAGGCATGACCAGTTGACACTTTAGAAAATAGATCCTCAATGAAAAAGGCACCGGTGAGACCGCCTCCACTGGGGAATATCCGAGAGTACGGCTCAACAGGTTCAGGCATGACCGGCTGGTACTCTAAGGTAAAGGGTAAGCTTCCACGATCAAAATATGATTTTAGCTTCTTCTTTAACTAAATGATTCATTTAGAAAGGGTTAATAAACTTCTTCACATTTCAAGGTCTGCTGCTCCCTGAAATGATTCCGTTTCTTCTTTTACTAAAGGGTAAAATAAACCTCCCCCATACTTCAAGGTTTGTATTCCATGAACGGGTCTCAGTTTCTTCTTTTACTAAAGGGTAAAAATTGTCCACGGCGGGATGCCCAAGAATGAGTAACGGCGACTCAACGTCTTACAATTCAGGAGATGATATGTCCACGGCGGGATGCCCAAGAATGAGTACGGCGACTCAACGTCTTAAGGTTTAAGAAATGATATGTCCACGGCGGGACGCCCAAGAATAAGTACGGCGACTCAACATCTTAAGGTTCAGGAAAATGATATGTCCACGGCGGGACTCCCAAGAATGAGTACGGCGACTCAACGTCTTAAGGTGACGGTCACTTGTTGCTAGTCATAATGAAATTAGGGATAAACTTCTCAGGCGAGAACTGTTGCATGCCGTTGTTTGTAGTGATAGGCTTCTCAGGCGGGAACCGTCGCATATTAGTGAAGGTTGTAAAAGGGCTCTTCTTGATAGATAGTGCAAAATAAATGCACATCCAGGTAGGTTCGGCGACCGACAGAGACCAAAGTTCAATCTAGAATCGAGCTAGAAAGAAACTGTCAAACAAGACTCCATTGAGGGAATGAACTTAAATGGGGATTGTCTATTCCTGGCGCAGAAAAGGTAACTGAAATAACCATCATCTACGAGGGTTGAACTCTGTGGGGAGACTGAAAATGGTAAGTGTTTTATGCTTAGAGGTTGACGATCTACTTGGAGAGAACGGACAAACCCAGTTACTTGGCGGTAACCACAGCCAGAGTAACAACAAAAGACAACGGGGATAGAAAACATGCTAATGCGTATGTCAATGCGTATAAAAATGAAAAAAGATATGCAAATGAGTATGAAAAATGTTCATGCTTATGCTCATGCACATGCTGGCAAGACAGACGAGTGGAGAAGAAAATAGGAGATGAAATAAACATCTCGACGGGGATTCCCGGCGACCTCTACAACAGTACATCTATCAAGGGATAAGAAAGTTGATGGCGGAAGTAACTCTTGCTTCAAAGTTCCAGATTCTCTGGGGAGAACAGAATTCCACTAGGGAATATAACATCATGACTTCACTGAAGGATTGCCATCATGGATCTAAATTTCAATCAAAAAGACTTGTTCACTGGGAGAGTCATCTCAAGAGTAGAGACTTCCGGGGATAAAATAAATATCCGTTTCATTGGGGAAGTGTGGAGCTAGGCAGTTTCATGGAGAAAAGGTAGCAACCTTCTGGAAAAGTACAACAACTCCCTAGGGAAAGCAACATCAACTTCCTGGGGAAAGTATCTCGACTTCTTGGGGAGAACATGGCAATCTCCTGGGGAATATTTCCTGAGGCACGTATTGCAAATTCAGCAAGGAAAAGATGGTTCCGCTGGGAGTGGGTCCTCAAATATATATCACTTGGAGGATGCTGAGGAGATCTCTGCAGTCTTGAAAGTCACTGGAGATTACCGAATATGTCCGAGAGTGTTGTCGGCTTATAGTCTCGCTGGGGACTCGTGCTGAGGCAATGGTTTAAAAGTGCTTTTGCAACAATGAGACTTACTGGGGAATCATGAATGCCTTCAGTAAAATTTATCGGGGCAGGAAGAGTGTAATAGTCGCCATCTTTGAAAAAACGAATGCCCTAGAGTACATGCTTTGTGGGAAAGAGTCATCTCAAGAGGATTTTACAGAGAACATGGAGTCCAATTGCCCCATTATTTTCAAACTCTTGGAGAGATTTGTCGAATCTCGACGTAACTGACCTGGATTGACATTGTAATGATTGAGTCCTCAAAAAAAGTTCTTAAGAAAGTCGGGTTTGCATCATTAAGCGACTTGGAAACCACCT
Source organism: Lathyrus sativus (assembly GCA_963859935.3). NCBI lineage: Eukaryota > Viridiplantae > Streptophyta > Magnoliopsida > Fabales > Fabaceae > Lathyrus > Lathyrus sativus. The sequence goes on from OZ012737.1 coordinate 199,313,795, forward strand.
GCCCCTGTCCAGCAATATCTTCAAGTTCCATTGTTGATGTCTATATATAAATTTTCTAAGATAATCAGGCAAAATCAAACACGCATGAACTGCTAATCCTGAAATTGTTAATGCAACATATATATTTGTCTTGAGTTGTTTTTATTTTTGTTTTGAAAAAGATATCGCAATAACTTGTGACCGAATCACTAGTTAGGATATGAATTTTAATTTATAATGCCAACATTGAATTGAGCATAGCTCGCAGGAGTCAGGAAATGTTCTCATCGAGTATGCTTTTAAGATAAACCCTACTTCAATTAGGTCTTTTCAAGGTTGTATCGTGGCTCGGTTCACGGTTTTAAGAAATAAAGGATAAAGGCTCAAAGTATTGCGACTTGAAGTTTTGACAGCCTGAATCCTGCAGATATTGGTGCCGCGTAGAGTCCATGGTCTTGTTGCTCCGTATGATTGAATCGTAACTGAATTTCCTACGAGTTCGTGTTTTAACATGTTAAGTAAAGAATTTCTGAGCAAAACGTGTTGTGATCATGAACTTAACTATCTTGATTGGTGTCTTGCAAACTTCCAATGGAAATAACCTCACAAATTTTTGTCTTCCAATCTTATGCAGGTTGCCTCGGTGTTCCGGTATGCATTAATTCGACCAGAACACGTATTTGGTTTAGTACCCCTCATCATTTTCCCTCAATACTAATCATTAGCTGCAAGTAAATCCGATGTACTGTTTGGTCATGTAAATTTTATGCAGAGTATGACAGTAGTAGCAGATGAAGCCAATCCTAGAGCTACCGAAGGTATCGCATTTTCCGTGACTGCACCCCTTTTTTTTCGTCCAACAACCACAACATGGAAGACTTGTTTTTTTCTATTTTTTTTCCAATATGCACTTGCTGTTTCTATAGGCGAAGTGAAACTTGTAATGCAATTCTTGTAAATGCTGATGAATTGAGATTGTGACATCTTAACATGGGGTATGTACTTTCAAATTTGTGAGACCCGTGAATCCTCAATTTGTTTTGTAAGGAAATTTTCTGGTGCGTTTACCAACACCCCCTGTATATAATTTGAGACCTTGAATAAAACTTTGAATTTGACGTTTGCAATCTAGCACTTCAATGATTAAAAAATGGCAACTTTACTTTTCGGAACCATTTTAACGAGATTCCTTAAGATAGAGAGGATAATGCATCATATTCCTCGAATTCAAGTTTATAGCCCTTGGCAGTTTGACTTCTTCATGGGTCTTGAATTTGAATCCCTACATGTTAAATTCAACACATATCCTTGAATTAGTGAAACGTTTTTTCCAACATTCTTCGAAGTTTGGACCTTAAACAAATTCCTTCAATTATTGAGCTTGGAAGAAATAATGTATCCTTTAGAATAAGTAATGTGGTTTTCTTTTGAATTTCTAATGGATATTTAAGTTTGAGAATAATGTGAACTTCAAGTTTATTCCATGGAATTGATATGTAGATTCCTTGCGAAGAACAACATCCTATGTTTAAAAATGATGAGCTCATGGATCCTCTTAGGTTTGAACGTAATCTTAAATTACTTGGAACTCGAAAATGAAATCCATGTTGATAAAGGCTTGAGCACCACTGTCGCTACTGCGAAAATCGACGCCGGCCATGACAGAAGAGTCGCCACCATGCGTTATTTATCCCAAAAGAGGGAAAGGAAATGCTCAGAGAAAACCTAACGCAAAGAGGGAAAGGAATGGTCATTGCAACCAAATCCTGAATTCGGGAGTCGGTTACGCAAGGGGAAGGTATTAGCACCCCTCACGTCCGTCGTACTCGACGGGATCCACGCTTGTTTTCTATCTAAGGGTGTGTTTATCTATCTACTCTAAAGGTCTGGTCTAAAAAGAAAAGAAAATGACTCGGCAAAGTATGCACTTTATGCCTACGTATTCCCGTCTGGAACGAGAAATCAGAGTCAACGTAGTTCGCCTAACTACTGGAGAAGGGGGGAAGGTTGCTCGCCGAGATATCGCATCTCGTGCCTACGTAATTTCACACAACGCGAAAGATCAGAGCAAACGTAGTTCGGGCTACGGAAGACACAAGTTTGTCTGACAGTTTTTTATCTCCTTATGAAAGGGTTTTCCAGATTAAGGGTCCAAGAGGACAAAACAGAGTTTGAATGTTTGTTTGAATCTTTTACGAAAGAACTGTTTTTTAGGATGTTCGTAATCTCCGTCGCACTAGAGACTATGACCTAGGAGTGAATGCTTCACATGTCACCCAAAGGGTACCACACTAAACATCCAGATTACTGGAGAGAGACCCTCCACTAACCTTTTCCCAGATAGCTTAAGGCTCGTAACGTACGACTTCAATTAACCTTATTACTGTATTTTTGAATTGTTTTGAGATGAGAAGAGAAAGACGCCCTAAAACTATGGTTGAAAGGGAATCTACCTACTGTTATCATTCATGGTTTAGAAACCTAATGTATGTCATAATTCCCTCTTGCACAGAGGAAATCAGAGATCCTAGGGGAAAACAGCAAAAGAAAGCAAGCAGTAAACAGTAAAATGCATGCTATGCAACAGTACAAGCGAGGCAAGGGAGTCCTGCTCTACCTCAAACCTAAGAAAACAACAGGCAAGGGGAGACAAGCTCCACCTCAAACCTAAAGGTAAGCAACACAAGCAAACATACAACACAACAAAAGAGAAACAGAGGAAGCAGCCCAAGAAGCAGCAACAATCTTCTACAGACAACAACTTCAACCTTTAGCATCACCTCTTATCAGCAAAGTTGAATTGACAGCAAAGTTGACAGCAAAGAGTCTTCATCTTCAAGTTAGTTCCTATCTTCAAGCTTCTTCAATCTTCATCTTCAAACTCTAGCAAGCTCCACAAGAAGAGAAATCATCATTGAGATCAAGTTACAATGCTAGGAAACCTGATGAAGACCAAAGGAGATATGGGGCTTCCTTAAGAGGACTTTGCATCATAGGATGAGGATAGAAGCAAACAATGCATTCTATTTTGATGAAAGGAAAAGAACTAGTTCTAATGGTTCTTCCTAAAACCTTAATCCTATAAGCTTCTAAAAAAGAGAAAGGAAACCAAGGGCCAATCCACAACAGCTAAGCTCCAAGGGCCAATCCACAACAGCTACAAGATGTCCAGCACCTCCTCCAAAAAGGAAACCAAGCTCTTCAAGCTCCAAAGCCACCAACAAGATCAAACAAGGCAAGGCACCAAAGAAGGAACACCAAAGGCAACACCTACTTGTGAATTATATCTAAACTAGAAAACTAAGTTGTAAAAATATACGAATTTTCCTAAGGGAACATGCATGTTTTAACATTCTAGGGTTCAAATATCAGGGCCTAAATCAACTTCTAGGTCCACTAAATAAATCCTAAGTTGAAATGTGTCAATGTAAACCACAAAATTGGGAAAGCTCTAAACATCTTGCCTAAAACAGAACCTACAACTATATAAAAAATCTAATAAAAATCCTAAGGGAGCATGCACATCTAACCTACAACACACTCAAAAATAAAATCCATAATCCAAACCAAGTGATCAAACCAAAATCAACAAAACAGATAGGTAATTATGCAAAATAAAAGAAATAACATAAAAAAGAAAAATGCAAATTAAATTGAAAAATGCAGGAAAATGAAATTTATTGATTCCAGAAAATCACAAATTGAAATAGGAGCATGGACATATTTTTAAAATATTTTTCAGATCAAAGATGAATTTTATATGATTTTTGGAATCAATATGCATTTAGAATAAAACTAAAAAATGAATTAAAATAATCAAAAGCCAAGAAAAAACGTGGACTGCTAGATCTGGAGACTAGTCAACTAGATCCAATGCTTGAGGGCGTGCCACCGCATTATTGAAACGGTGCATTTTGGGAAGTCAAAATCTTCAGAAAATCAGACATATCACAGCCCTAGGATCTGCGTACTTGGTCAAGCTTGAGGACTAATCTGATGGCTCCTAGTTATCTTCTCCAATTCAAGTTCAAACGGAGGGAAAGTACATTGTGGTGGCCGGAGAAGACCTCCGGTCGTCTTCTCCGGCGAGGTGGTGGTTACAGGTCACCAAAAACAGCCGAACTTAACATCATTTCACTCAGAATTCCACGTAGAATTCAAATATGATCTTCAATTCATCTAACTCTCAACAGGTTTTGAAATTCGAAGGCAAACAGAAATGCTACCTTAATGTTGATCATCACTAAACTCAAATCTAAAACCATAGGAATGATTCTCATGCTTCATACGTCAACCTGATCTATCCAATTCAACTTAATTCCTCATGATCAGATCAAACCGTGTCCAAACAGAAATCTCATGTCAACCTAAGTTATCTCTAATTGCTCAAATTCTTATCCAGAAACGATCTATGCTTCAACTAGATCCTAACCACATGCTCAAAACGATCTACATCTTGCTACAATAGTGAGAAATTTGGAAGTTACATACCTGATGTAGATCCACTAACAGAGGTATCAAGAGCTCGATTCACGCTTCAAAACTCTCCAGAATCAACCAGTGACGCAAGAGGAAGCTATTTGATTCTTCAATTTGATCTGAATTTGCCTTGAACTTGAAATCCAATTCTCACTTGCTTGCTTGCAAAACCAACTTCTATCTCTGCCTCCACCACGAAATGAGCTCCACAATGAATCTGAATTCATCAAATGACTTATATAGAGTGTGTCCATGGGCTTTTGAAGTTCAATTGAAGCCCAATCCAACAATTCACAATTTCTGTTTTTCTTTCAAAATTTGCACATGACAGTCATGGAAAATGCCATCACAGCTTGCTCTGGAAATTTCCTTTTGCTTGCATAATGTCTTGTGAGCGAAATTGGATCAAAAAGAGTGATTGAATTGCTTTGGTAAGGATTTTGATATGTAACTTGCTTGCGAAGTAACAACATGGTAACTCAAAGAATTCTGCCTCAACTCAAAAATTCAACAATGCCATTGTGTTTGAAATACTATTTCCACTCAAAATAAGTATTTACTTGACATGTTTTGGTCATATATCAATTAATTTGAATTTTTCAACTTTAATCCCTTTTAAAATCTTCTTTTTTAAGCCATTTCAAACCAAATCTTGCCTCAAGCCAATTCAATGCATCATGATTACTTGGTTAACCTTAAAATCACATTTTGAGTAAGTTCCATGTTGAACAAAACTTCATTTGAAATGTGCAAGTTGGAGATTTTGACCTATAATCCAAAATGACCTATAATCTCACTTTCCCAAAATACCCCTGGCTTGCAAAGATCATAACTTGAGCTCCACAAATCATAATAAGGACTTCTATAACTTTTTGGAAAGCTAAGATCATAAGGAACAACTTTCATGTTGGCCAAAAGTCCATGTGAAAATTCCTTCTAGGTCAAAAGTAGCCTGGAAGTCAGATGATTTTCTCAGACAAATTTCACATTCATCTGGTGACCTGTAACTTGTCTGGACCATAACATGAGTTCTATCAATCCCCTTGAGGACTTCTAGTACTCAAATTAAAGGTATTGAGATGCTCTACATGTTCCATGTTGGCCAAAGATCCATTTGAAACTTGTATCTTGACTTATGTGGTCTTGAAGTTAGGCACTAAATAGGGGATTTTACACTGAAACCCTAATTTAGCAACTTCCCACACTCTTGACTCTTCTTGACTTGATATTGGTACAACACCACAAATGTTTCAACATGTCATTTCATGAACTCCATGACCTAAAAGTAGGCTTTGATACTCTTCAATTACACAGTTGACCTAGGATTGACCCAGATGAAACCCTAATTGCTTGCACTTCAACTGTGGCTCTTGCATTTGACACAATGACTTGATTGAGCTCTCCCATGGCTCTCTAGGCATTCCATGAGCTCCATACACATCCTCTTCTCATATTCAAAACTTCACATCCCTCTGACGGTCTTCAATTGATCCTCAAGTTAGGAGAAAATCCACATGCAAGCATCTAAACTCTTAGGCACTCAAACCACCTCCTGATGACCTTGATAACTTCTCAAGCTTGAATAAGACCTCTAGCTAGGCTCCTCTTGATAAGAATCACACTTGATCCCCTTCTATATGAATGATATCATGATATGCAAATGATATAACTATGCAAATGTTAATGCAATGAAACATAAACCAAGTAAGAAAAGAGGTTGGGCAAATTTTAGGGTGCAACAGTTGCCCCTATTCAAACGGCTTGGACCCGACTGGGTGAAGAGCGAACAACTTTCAAACAATCGAGGTAAAAGACGGTTGAATACCAAGAAACCCAGAAATTTGCCAACCACAGAAATAAGCTGCGAAAACTGCTTGGGAGGAACAACATCCGTTACACTGAACCTAGTTGTTACGGCAACAACTGATCAATCATCTGATAAAAACTTTGATTTCAACATCAACCCCCTGTGTGACGCCACATGCATCGAATTAACTTTGCAAGAAACAACTCCGTCCACAACTAGACAAATTTCGTCAACACGAGGAGAGACTCCATCACCACGGGTACAACTCCGTCCACAACTGGACTAAATTCGTCAACACGAGGAGAAACTCCATCACCACGGGTACAACTCCGTCCATAACTGGACTAAATTCATCAACACGAGGAGAGACTCCATCACCACGGGTACAACTCTGTCCACAACTGGACTAAATTCGTCAACACGAGGAGAGACTCTATCACCACGGGTACAACTCCGTCCACAACTGGACTAAATTCGTCAACACGAGGAGAGACTCCATCACCACGGGTACAACTCCACCAACCAGGGTAATAACTCCATCAACCAGAGTAATAACTCCGAAGGTTTAATCCAAGAGATTCTTTTAATGCTGACGTAAAAGCAATCCGAGGAAAAACTCTACTGGGGAATTCTGACGCCAACTGCCAGACACTTACTTTGACAACAAGTAACGACTTTCGAAATCTTTAAACGCTGACGGGACAAAAATCTGAAGAAAGCTCCGCTGGGGAAGAAGAGAAACTTAACCAAGCAACTCTGTTAGGGGAGCATGCGATGGGACGAACGTTATCATCACCTATCTCACGCCGAGAATTGGAATATCTACAAATCCTTCCGAGAAAGAATCCCACCCCTCTGCAGGGAATAACACCTGAAAACAAAGAGGTAACCAACCTGGCTTATGTTTCAAAATGCGTATGTTTGACAATGGCGTAATGCTCCATACGGCATGGAAATGCTACGCGTTTGGGTAGATGCAAATATGATGATATATGCACAATGCAAAGATGCCAAAATATGCTCCAGCAAAAATAAATGCTGAAGACAAGACCAAATCCACTGGGGATAAACGGGTATCACAAAGTATTCCAGCGAAATAAGTGCCGGGAACCAGGTCAACCCTGCCGGGGAGAGACCAGACATCACAGAATTATTCCAGCAAAATAAATGCTGGAAAGGTGAGAACAACTTCCACTGGAAGGAAGAAAACAAACCCTGCTGGGAATAGCTCACAAACTCGGAGTTACGAACTCTGCTAAGGATGATCATCCTGACGAAAGAATGACAACCTGCTGGGGAGAAGGAAAAAACAGTCATGCGTGGGGATAATCCTTCTGAACCAAAGACGACTTGGTTATATTTTACGGGATTTACCCGAGCTGGGGATTGATTGTGTACATACTCACTGCTGGGAATGCACCTTCTGTTGGACTCATCAAGATCCACTAAGAATACTCTCTTGGCAGCTTTCCTGGGGATACTCTTTTGGGGAGGACAACCCCACATCCAGTAGGGATAAGTGCCATCTCAACTCTCTCTGGGATAAGATGTGACTTCCATCTGCTGAGGAGTGATACAATCACTATGTCACGGGACTCTGGCTGGGGAAACACAAATTCCCTGACTGTTTGCTTCAAAGGTGAGAACCCTGCAAAACACAAACGAGACAGAACAAATTTACACAACAAGATCTATCCTGGTTAGTATCCGTGACATTCGTTCATTCAATTCGAAGTTTTAGCAATTATTGGCAAGGGCCAGCAAGTTTATGCACATGCAAGTTCATCAAAAACATCGTCGTTTTTCACAAACAAAACAGTAAAGAAAAAGCATCAAGTACTGAATAACATGCTTTATTGACAACGGGCTTGTAAATAGGCAAAATTTTGTACACTGGATGCAACTCATGAAAAGAGGAAGTTACGCACAAGCAAATACAAATATCACAGAAGCACAAAGAAAATTTGTATACATGTCAGTAACATGGTACAGACAAACACCATGAGCTGATCCTCCTATGACTCGCCTAACTCCGACGCTTTCCCTATACTTGATCTTCGAAAGAGATTGTTTTGGATATACAACCCTCAGGTACTCCCAAACCACTAAGCAACGCAGTATCAAACTCGGACTGCAGTCATTTGCTTTTTCAAATCCCTAACTTTTGCGTGAACCGCCCTGTGCGGGTTTTCAATTCACCGGGATACCCTTTTTTCCGAAGTCGCCCTTTTCAGGTTTTCAACTTCGCGGGTGTACATCTTTTTTCCAATTTTATCCCTAACTTTTTCCCGAACCTTTTATTATTTTTTATGTTTCGCCGGGATGCCCCGTTTTTGCCTGGACTCTCCTTTTTCTGTCCATCGTGTCTCTTTAAGCAAAGTATTTTTTAACTGCGTCCGAGTTCACAGGGGATGTAAAATCCTCACCATCCATGGTGGATAACAATAAGGATCCTCCAGAGAAAACCTTTCTAACGACATATGGACCTTCATAGTTGGGAGTCCATTTACCCCTGTGATCTGATTGTGGTGGGAGAATCTTTTTCAGCACAAGATCGCCCGTCTGAAAGCTTCGAGGGCACACCTTCTTATCATAAGCTTTCTTCATCCGGCTTTGATACAGCCGACCATATGCTAGAGAAGCCAATATCTTCTCATCCATCAAACTGAGCTGATTCAGTCTATCTTTTACCCATTCCGCCTCATCAAGTTGGACATCGCGCAAAACCCTCAAAGAAGGAATCTCAACCTCCAATGGTAGGACAACCTCCATACCATATACCAGTGAAAAAGGAGTTGCCCCGGTTGATGTGCGTACCGTCGTACGATAACCATGCAAAGCAAAAGGCAACATCTCATGCCAGTCCTTGTAGGTCACAACCATCTTCTGAACGATCTTCTTTATGTTTTTATTGGCCGCTTCAACAGCACCATTCATCTTGGGCCGATAAGGAGAAGAGTTGTGATGTTCAATCTTAAAATTCTGGCACAATTCCTTCATCATCTTATTATTCAAATTCGAACCGTTGTCAGTGATACTCCGCTCCGGGATTCAATATCTGCAGATAATATCCTTCTTGATAAATCTGGCTACCACCTTCTTGGTAACATTAGCATACAATGCCGCTTCAACCCATTTGGTGAAGTAATCAATAGCTACCAAGATAAAACAATGTCCGTTGGATGCCTTGGGCTCAATCTTGCCAATCACATCAATTCCCCACATGGAAAAAGGCCAAGGTGATGACATAACATTCAGAGGGCTCGGAGGCACATGAATCTTGTCCGCATAAATCTGGCATTTATGAAACCTCTTTGCAAACTTGAAACAATCTGTTTCCATCGTCAGCCAATAATACCCTGCTCGTAATAACTTTATCGTCATTGCATGTCCGCCGGCATGCGTGCCAAATGTACCCTCGTGGATCTCTTCCATGAGCAACTTAGCCTCTTTCTCGTCCACACACCGCAACAACACCAAGTCATGGTTTCTCTTGTACAAAACACCATCCGGATTCAAATAGAAATTGCCAGCCAATCTCCTAAGAGTCTTCTGATCACGACTGGATGCCCCAGCCGGATACTCTTGGTTCTTCCGGAAATTCTAGATATCATAATACCACGGTTTTCCATCGGAAACTTCCTCAATGGTGAATATGAAAGCGGGCCTATCAAGGCGAGAAATAACTATCCTGGGAGCCTCATTCTAGAAGTTAACTTTATACATTGAAGACAACGTCACGAGAGCGTCTGCCATCTGATTTTCCGCTCGTGGTACATGGTGCAATTCCACCTTGTCAAAGAAAGGTAACAACCTCCTTGCATAATTCATATAGGGTATCAGATTGGGCTGACGAGTCTCCCACTCTCCCTTGATCTGGTTCACAACTAGAGCAGAGTCCCCGTACACATCAAGATTTTTAATTCTCAGATCAATAGCTTCTTTGAGACCCATAATGCATGCTTCATATTCGGCCTCATTGTTGGTAACTGGAAAGGTCAATCTGGCAGTGAATGGGATGTGCGACCCATGGGGAGTAGTAATGATTGCCCCTATTCCACTTCCGTATGAATTAACGACACCGTCAAATATCAATTGCCATTTGGAACCCAACTCCGGACCTTCATCAGGCAACGACTCTTCACAGTCCTTCATTTTTAAGTACATGATATCCTCGTCAGGAAAATCAAACCTCATCGGCTGGTAATCATCAATTGGCTGCTCAGCTAGGTACTCTGACAGAACGCTACCTTTAATAGCTTTTTGAGAAACATACTAAATATCGTATTCTGTCAATACCATCTGCCATCGGGCAATCCTTCCGGAAAGTGCTTGCTTTTCAAACACATATTTGATCGGATCCATCTTTGAAATTATCATGGTTGTATGATTTAACATGTATTGCCTCAAACGTTTGGCAGCCCAGGCTAGTGCACGACACGTCTTTTCGAGCATTGAGTAACGGGACTCACAATCTGTGAACTTTTTACTCAAGTAATAAATCGCATGCTCTTTACGTACAGTCTCGTCATGTTGACCGAGAACACAACCCATGCTTTCCTCAAGAACCGTCAAATACATAATCAATGGTCTCCCGGCTACTGGGGGTATCAATATTGGAGGTTCCTGCAAATATTCTTTTATTTTTTCAAACGCCTTTTGACAATCTTCATTCCAGGTCACAGCCTGATCTTTTTTCAATAACTTGAATAATGGCTCGCACGTGGCCGTTAGATGAGATATAAACCGGACAATGTAGTTCAACCTCCCCAAAAAGCCACAAACCTCTTTTTCTGTTTTCGGTGTTGGCATTTCTTGTATTGCTTTTATCTTAGCAGGATCAACCTCAATTCCTTTTTTGCTAACAATAAACCCCAATAGCTTACCAGATCTCACCCCGAAGGTGCACTTGTTAGGATTCAGCCTCAGCCTGAATTTCCTAAGCCTCTTGAACAATTTAAGAAGATTTACCAGATGTTCTTCCTCAGTCCCAGATTTGGCAATCATATCGTCAACATAGACCTCGATCCCTTTATGCATCATGTCATGAAAGAGCGTCGTCATAGCATGCTGATATGTTGCCCCGACGTTCTTCAAACCAAAGGGTATCACTTTGTAGCAGAACGTTCCCCACGGGGTAATAAAAGTTGTTTTCTCCATATCTTCCGACGCCATTTTTATCGGATTATAGCTCGAAAAGCCGTCCATGAAGGAAAACACGGAGAATTGAGCGGTGTTGTCGACCAACACATCAATATGAGGAAGCGAAAAGTCGTCTTTTGGGCTCGCCCTATTCAAATCTCGATAGTCCACGCACATCTGCACCTTACCATCTTTCTTTGGTACAGGTACTATATTTGCGACCCATGAGGGATAAGTTGTAACAGCCAGAAAACCGGCGTCCCACTGTTTCTGAACTTCCTCTTTAATATTCACAGCCATATCTGGTCTAGTTCTTCTGAGTTTTTGCTTAACCGGCGGACATTCCTCACGCAATGGCAAACGGTGAACCACCATATCAGTATCCAACCCATGCATGTCTTCGTAAGACCAAGCAAAGATATCACTATACTCTCGAAGCATCTCGATCAAACTTTGCTTGATATCGCTTTGCAGTGCAGCCCCTATCCGGATATTCCTGACAACCTCTTCGGACCCCACATTGATAATTTCAATTTCCTCCTGATGAGGCAGAATGATTCTCTCTTCTTGTTTTAAAAGTCGAGTCAGCTCTTCTGATAAGTCATCATCCTCAACAATCTCTTCTTCTGCTTGAAATATCGGGTGCTCGAAGTCGAAGCGAGTCATAGGAAGTTTGTGATCGGTGTCGTCTGAAATATGAATCCTGCAATGAGAATGGTTAAATGCTTCAAATAACGCAAACAAAGCACATAACCACGTTGCCATTTTATTGTTAAAGCAAAAAACAGGAAAAACAAGGATCACAAAATTTGCATGAGAAAAACGCCTTTATTTGATGATTAAACAAAGCACACACATAAGCAGGTAGCCCTGAAAACACAATCACTATGCCCCGGGTAGGACACAGGATTATACAATAATCGAGAAAACAAATCATTACTGTTTTGTAGTCACTTGGACAAGTTCCTGGATAGACCAGTTGCATAGGCTCTGTCCTGGCACGCTGGGCTTGATCCACAAATCCATATCGCAGTCACTATCTCCGTCTTCGGCATCGGAAACAGCATTAATCGTTTCATAACAGACTCCACCTGGAGTGATCACCACTGGCCCTTTGAACTTTGGTGCGCCTGATGTGGAAGATGACGACGTCGGGCGATACCCCAACCCAAACTTGTCCATCTTGACAGGAATTTCCAAGACTTGGCCCCATCCTTTGGTTTCTCCGGCCTGAACCACTGCCTGAGCGTCTTTGTATGAAGACATGGCCACCTCTGGCCCTTTGCTGGGGACATGAGACTTGTCCTTGATCTGCAACCCTTCAAAGGCTTGGCATGGTGTCTCGTGGATCTCCCCATCCACTTTGACGTACTTGAATGACGAAAGATGACTAACCAGAATGTCCTCCTCTCCGCAAATAGTAACAACACTGTCACCGACCATGAATTTAAGCTTCTGATGCAGCGTGGACGTCACAGCCCCTGCAGAATGTATCCATGGTCTCCCAAGTAAACAGCTGTAAGCTGGATGTATGTCCATGATGTAGAACACAGTGTCAAACACTTCTGGCCCGACCTGGAGTGGCAACGTTATGGACCCAAACACCGACCTTCTGGTCCCATCAAAAGCTCTCACGACCAAGTCACTTGGCGTGCATATGATTCCTCGGATATCTAGCTTCATCATAGCCTTCTTAGGCAACACATTCAAAGATGATCCGGTGTCTACAAGAACGTGCGACATAACAGTGCCCGGGCATTTTACTGAAATGTGCAAAGCCATATTATGATCCCGACCTCTAGGCGTCAAATCAAAGTCAGTAAATCCCAGGCTGTGTCCGGCATTCACATGCGCCAGTACCCTCTCAAGCTGATTAACAGATACTTCCTGAGGTACAAAAGATGTGTCCAAGATTTTCAACAAGGCATTCCGATGAGCCTTGGAACAAAGCAACAAAGATAGGATTGAAATTTTGGAGGGTGTCTGCTGCAAGTGCTCCACAATCTTATAGTCGCTTTTGCGAATTAACCTCATAAACTCTTCTACATCCTTGATTGATGTTTCTTTCTCTCTCGCCTGGGAAGGTCCTCCTTCATTCACTTTGGCTTTGCCTTTAGCAATCCTCTTAGCCTCGATTTCAGGTGAAGTGAAAATTCTACCACTGCGGGTCATGCCTCCCGCTCCAACAAGATTGCCCACTGCCCCTGCCGGCTGGCTATCCACCTTAATCTTTTCCCCATTACAAAAAGCTTCTAACCCATAATTCCACGGAATGGCTTTCGTACTTTCATAAGGAATGGGCCCTGCTTTTGTTATCATGATAGTTGGCCGCTTGGCGGGCGCTGATATCGTAATAGTCTTTCGTGGAATTGTAACTGTTGCGACCTCACCCTGCTTTTCAAATATTGCCTCAACAGGCTTCTCAACAGCAGTACGGTCGAATTGCAATGTCCCTTCATCAATCATGGCTTGAATACCTCTCTTCAAATCAATACAGCCCTCTGGTCGGGTCCAACAATCCAAACAGTACTCATCACATCCAGGGAAGACTCCCCCTTTCAACAATCTGCTTTTAACATAGCTTAAAGGCGTCTTCAGATCATTTACGTCCATAACTAAATCCAAATCTTCTTCTGTCAGAATAGCATTCGCTCCATGATTCGACATTGGTTGCTGTACAATGTTGGGACCATCATGACTGAAGTTAATGGCTTCACTATCAATCAAATCTTGGACTTTGTGTTTAAAAGCACGACAACTCTCGATATCATGTCCGGGTGCCCCAGAATGAAATTCACAATGCTTACTAGTATCATACCCATAAGGAAGCGTTCATGTGGGCGGGTCCAATGTTCTCTTTTCAACCAGATTCAAACCTAACAGCGTTTGAAGCAGTTCTGCATACGTTGACGGAGGTGTATCAAATACCCTCTTTGGCTTCCCATTCTGAATCCTTCTCTGAGCAGGATTCTGCCTTTGTTGTTGTTGCTGTTGTTGTTGTGGTTGTTGTCGTTGTTGAGGTATAGGAATCGTCACACTAGCAACCTGTTGTTGAATATACTGATTCCTACCTCTACCTCGTCCTCGACCACCATACACTGCGTTGGCGTCTCCTTGTCTTCTACCACCAAAGACCTTTTTTGCACCTCCAGCTGAGGTCGATTCACCGGCTTGAATCTTACCAATCTTAATGCCATTTTCAATCCGTTCTCCCATGAGTATCATGTCAGAGAAACTACCCGTCGAGCAATTGAGCAATTTATCATAATACATCCCAGAGAATGTTCCAACAAAAATATCAATCAATTCCCTTTCAACCATAGGTGGGTGTACCCTTGCCGCAAGATCACGCCAACGCTGTCCGTACTCCTTGAAACTCTCCCCGTTCTTCTGAGAAAGACTTTGAAGCTGAACTCTATTTGGCGCAAGGTCACTGTTGTGTTGGTAGTCTCTGACGAAAGCATCTGCCAACTCTTTCCAACTTCCGATCTGTGAAGGCTCTAGTCCCATGTACCATTTCAATGATGGTCCCGACAAACTATCCTGGAAAAAATGCATAAGCATCTTCTCGTCATCAAAGTAAGCAGACATCCTTCGGTAATATGAACGCACATGAACCCGTGGGCATGTATCCCCTGTATACTTATCGAAAGTAGGAGCTTTGAACTTCAATGGCACCCTCAGCCCAGGAACCAGCCCCATGGTGGCCATGTCCAAACCTGCAAAATTTTGATTGGCTATACCTCTTATCTGTTCCTCCAGCAGTTTAATCCTCCGATCATTATCAGTGGGACCTTCAAAACCCATGCCTTGCCCAAAAAAGGCATCTTCCTGACGATCTCTGTCCCAATACGGACCCTCATTACCATACTCGTCATAAGCAGCATTACGACCATATCCTTGTTGATTAAAGTTAGGACCACGTCCTCTATTACCAAATCCTTGATTAGCCCCGCCTGGTCCGAAACCAGCATTGAAAGGACCCATCCCAGCACCATTGGTATTCACATTGCCAAACCCAGCATTGCCGTAGCCATTATTACCATAACCTTGATTGTTATCGCCAAACCCTCTGTTGCCGAAGCCCTGATTATTAAAGCCATCATTGCCATCCTAATTGCCAAAGCCAAAACCCTGATTCTTGTCACCGAAACCAGTATTGGTACCAACATTCCTGTTGGTTTCCACGTTCCCATTTGCCATTATCAGCATTTCCGTTACCAGCGTTGCCGTTGCCATTGCCGGTACCAGTCTCACCAGCATTTGGTATCACTTCCTCCCTGCGAGGGGTCTCAACACGAACAGAGTTATATTCAGTATTACCATCCGCTCGCGCCAGCAGCGGTTGCACTAGAGTTTGAAGATGTTCCTGGCCCTTGGCCACAACCTCCATAGCCTGCATGAATTGTGCCAACCTATCTTGGATCTCCTGCATCTCAGCTTGTACCTGGTCCATGATCTTCTTACAGTTGCTTCTTGTAGCGTACCGGTGAGTTCTCTGTTCGTCAATCTTGAAACAACCTGAAAGATGCAGGAGATAAGATTCGAGCTCAAAAAGGTACCTGCCATGCAATATGAATATGCAGATGCACACATGTAAATATGCAACAGGTTAATTCCCCCCCCCCCCCCCCGATTCTAGTTTCGGAGAAGAAGCCATAACAACAATGGAGTCCCAAGTAAGCAAGCACAGAATCAGAAACCTCATACATAAACAAATGCCAAGAGGCAGAGTACAAAGGTAAAACCGAATACAACTGAAAAGACCTCGGCCAACAAGCCTGGCGATGGTCAAAATACAAGCACGAATAACATACTACAAGAGAAAAACAAAGATAAATCAGGACGGATGGCGTGCCCGGACATTCCCCAATAGCCTCAACGTCTCCGGATGACCTGGTATAGAGAGCAGTTCCTGTATCAGTAATGCATGTTGTCTAACAGTGAATCCCATCTTTTTGGCATCCTCTACACAGGTTCCCTTGCCAAAACACTCATCAAGCCTGCATCTCTTGAAGCCATCCTTTAGTTCACAACCCCTTATTTCTTTGACCATGTCGCTCACTCTAAACTCAGCGTCACGTCTAAGAGATGCCTCTTCAGCAATCTTCACATCCTTAGCACTGAGCTGCTCCTCTAACCGGGAAATCTGCAGCTTCAACTCATCTTCACGCTCCTTCCGGCTAGTAAGCGTGGCATTCCACAAAAATTCCCATTTGGAAAGTCGAGAATAAGCCTTGTTCATAAGCTCTTTCTTAGTAGCAAGCACACTACTAACACCATTCAGGGCTACTCCCACCTTCTCTCTCCTGCTGGTCTCTTCAGTCAAATCTGAACCCAACCTATTAATCATCTCAGTCTGCTTCTTCAAAGTGAAGGTTGCCTCACTCTTCTCATGCCGAAGCTGGAAAATCTCTTTCTCTAACTCTTCATTTGCTCTTTGCAACTCTTCCTTTTCAGCCAGCAGCTTGTTATACTTCTCAATCTCTACTGAAGTAGGTTCCTCAATCACCGAAAGATACAAAGGCTCTACAGCAGGATATGGCATCAAAGAAGTCCTAGCTCTCTCATGGATCCAAGTCAAATAGGGATCATAGGCTTTACTATTTCTTTTGCCAAGCAAAGCCTTCCCTCTCCTATGAATATTCCCCCATGCGTGCCTCAATCTGACCAAAACATCTCCATCTAATAAACCTGTGAGATACAGAGATTCCTGTATCTCGTCCTCAATCGGAGAATCCCTCAAAGCATAGCCAAACTGTCTCACAAGCAGAGAAGGGTCATAGTTAATACAACCTTTCCGTCCAATCAATGGAACGTTCGGAAAGCCACTGCAACTATATATAATATCAGCTCCGAGCAGGTTCCGATCAAACTAAACAATGTTCTCAGCACACAATCCCATCAATCGGGAAGACCAATCTAAAGTACCAGCAGTATCAACAAAAGGTCCCGTCTTAGGAAGATGTCCCTGAAACCACCTGTATAGAAGAGGTACACAGCAAGAAACATTCTTTCCCCGACGCTTCTCATTCTTATAGTGAATAGAATGATAAACATCACCCAAGAGAGTAGGCACCAGATTCTTCGAGGCAAGAATAAAGAATGCATCTGAGTCAACAAAATCAGGCAAGTTGGGGAACAAGACAATCCCATAAATGCAAACAACCAGAATAGCACTGAAGACAATCCAACATCCATCCTACGCACACTGCGTAGCCTTCTCAACCAAGCAAGAAAGATGAAAACCATAAGCTCCATTCAACTTGACCAAACCTCAGGGGAACTCAGAAGCATCTAAACTGACAATCTCAGCAAGCTTAGCCAACTCAGGCTCAGTATCCTCGTGAATAAAAGGCATCTGATCTAACACAGGAACTCCTAGCATATCAGAATACTCCTCCAAAGTAGGGGCCAAAATGTAATCAGGGAACAAGAAGCATCTCAACTGAGGCTCGTAAAACTGCATCAAGGTATACAATCCAGTCATCTCAAACACAGAAGGTCTGCACACCAAACTGAGCAGTTTCCCATAAGACTCTCTAAACTCAGCCCTCACTCTCTGATTTGCTAGAGTAACCAACCGCAACAAGGAACTGATATCTAGAGAAGGCAACCTATAAGCAACTGTCCTTTTCATGGACTCCATGTTTGGCAAGAAGAACACTAGAATCTGAGGGGAAAAAACACACCTGCAACATAAATACACTTTAATGAAATGCAAACATGAAAATGCAAATGCATATGCAAACACGGGATCAAGTGCAGTGCTGAAGAACTGTGTTGTGCTGTACTACAGCTTGAGAACCATCAGATCTTCTCCTCAAACCAAACCAACCACAAAAGAACCCTCACAACCAATTCTCACTGACATAGACAAACCAGGTGTTCTGAGGCCAAAGTTTTTTCTGCAAAAAGACCCACCTACCCCTCACAGGTATCTACTTAACTCGCAGACGAGGTACGACATCCTATGCGGTCATCAGCGTCACAGACTTTCAAGAGCGATGATACGATACCCAGAAGGTGTGGCATCATCGTCCCTTGAAGAGGCCTCACATAGCCGAATCCCAAATGATAGGTCCCCAGAGTCGACAACCCTCAAATCCAACAACCTGTCGAGCCCAAAGGGCCAGGCAAGAAGCCATCAAAGAGAATCTCGTCTGAGTGCAGATTTCGTAGCTAGCTGGTGCGAGCAAAGCAAGCAGGCTAACCACTACTTTCTACTTCTAAGTCTATGTGCATACTCAAGCCCAGTCCGGCTTATCTCTCAAACTAACCCTCTACCCACAGCACAACAACAATAATATAGTACTGAAAGTAAAGACAGAAAGATAAATACATACAAAACCCCAGACGGGAAAACAACGCTAGGATTGACTCGCATAGGGAACCGTTGGAGTCCCCAGCTGTCGCTACTGCGAAAATTGGCGCCGGCCATGACAGAAGAGTCGCCACCGTGCGTTATTTATCCCAAAAGAGGGAAAGGAAACGCTCAGAGAAAACCTAACGCAAAGAGGGAAAGGAATGGTCATCGCAACCAAATCCTGGATTCGGGAGTCGGTTACGCAAGGGGAAGGTATTAGCACCCCTCACGTCCGTCGTACTCGACGGGATCCACGCTTGTTTTCTATCTAAGGGTGTGTTTATCTATCTACTCTAAAGGTCTGGTCTAAAAAGAAAAGAAAATGACTCGGCAAAGTATCGCACTTTATGCCTACGTATTCACGTCTGGAACGAGAAATCAGAGTCAACGTAGTTCGCCTAACTACTGGAGAAGGGGGGAAGGTTGCTCGCCGAGATATCGCATCTCGTGCCTACGTACTTTCACACAGCGCCAAAGATCAGAGCAAACGTAGTTCGGGCTACGGAAGACACAAGTTTGTCTGACAGTTTTTTATCTCCTTATGAAAGGGTTTTCCAGATTAAGGGTCCAAGAGGACAAAACAGAGTTTGAATGTTTGTTTGAATCTTTTACGAAAGAACTGTTTTTTAGGATGTTCGCAATCTCCGTCGCACTAGAGACTATGACCTAGGAGTGAATGCTTCGCATGTCACCCAAAGGGTACCACACTAAACATCCAGATTACTGGAGAGAGACCCTCCACCAACCTTTTCCCAGATAGCTTAAGGCTCGTAACGTACGACTTCAATTAACCTTATTACTGTATTTTTGAATTGTTTTGAGATGAGAAAAGAAAGACACCCTAAAACTATGGTTGAAAGGGAATCTACCTACTGTTATCATGCATGGTTTAGAAACCTAATGTCTGTCATAATTCCCTATTGCACAGAGGAAATCAGAGATCCTAGGGGAAAACAGCAAAAGAAAGCAAGCAGTAAACAGTAAAATGCATGCTATGCAACAGTACAAGCGAGGCAAGGGAGTCCTGCTCTACCTCAAACCTAAGAAAACAACAGGCAAGGGGAGACAAGCTCCACCTCAAACCTAAAGGTAAGCAACACAAGCAAACATACAACACAACAAAAGAGAAACAGAGGAAGCAGCCCAAGAAGCAGCAACAATCTTCTACAGACAACAACTTCAACCTTTAGCAGCAGCTCTTGTCAGCAAAGTTGAATTGACAGCAAAGTTGACAGCAAAGAGTCTTCATCTTAAAGTTAGATCCTATCTTCAAGCTTCTTCAATCTTCATCTTCAAACTCTAGCAAGCTCCACAAGAAGATAAATCATCATTGAGATCAAGTTACAATGCTAGGAAACCTGATGAAGACCAAAGGAATTAATCAGGAACCAACATTGGAAAGAAAGTGCATCCTCAAAAGTTCTACTCATTAAGGCATGCCACTCATCCCTCCAAAGGAGAGATGGGGCTTCCTTAAGAGTACTTTGCATCATAGGATGAGGATAGAAGCAAACAATGCATTCTATTTTGATGAAAGGAAAAGAATTAGTTCTAATGGTTCTTCCTAAAACCTTAATCCTATAAGCTTCTAAAAAAGCTCCTAAAAGAGAAAGAGTGCTCCAAGCTAAGCTCCACAAGCCAATCCACAACAGCTACAAGATGTCCAACACCTCCTCCAAAAAGGAAACCAAGCTCTTCAAGCTCCAAAGCCACCAACAAGATCAAACAAGGCAAGGCACCAAAGAAGGAACACCAAAGGCAACACCTACTTGTGAATTATATCTAAAATAGAAAACTAAGTTGTAAAAATCTAAGAATTTTCCTAAGGGAACATGCATGTTTTAACATTCTAGGGTTCAAATATCAGGGCCTAAATCAATTTCTAGGTCCACTAAATAAATCCTAAGTTGAAATGTGTCAATGTAAACCACAAAATTGGGAAAGCTCTAAACATCTTGCCTAAAACAGAACCTACAACTATCTAAAAAATCTAATAAAAATCCTAAGGGAGCATGCATATCTAACCTACAACATACTCAAAAATTAAATCTAGAATCCAAACCAAGTGATCAAACCAAAATCAACAAAACAGATAGGTAATTATGCAAAATAAAAGAAACAACATAAAAAAGAAAAAGGCAAATTAAATTGAAAAATGCAGGAAAATGCAATTTATTGATTCCAGAAAATCACAAATTTAAATAGGAGCATGGACATATTTTTAAAATAATTTTCAGATCAAAGATGAATTTTATATGATTTTTGGAATCAATATGCATTTAGAATAAAACTAAAAAATGAATTAAAATAATCAAAAGCCAAGAAAAAACGTGGACTGCTAGATCTGGAGACTAGTCAACTGGATCCAATGCTTGAGGGCGTTCCACCGCATTATTGAAACGGTGCGTTTTGGGAAGTCAAAATCTTCAGAAAATCAAACATATCACAGCCCTAGGATCTGCGTACTTGGTCAAGCTTGAGGACTAATCTGATGGCTCCTAGTTATCTTCTCCAATTCAAGTTCAAACGGAGGGAAAACACATTGTGGTGGCCGGAGAAGACCTCTGGTCGTTTTCTCCGGCGAGGTGGTGGTTACAGGTCACCAAAAACAGCCGAACTTAACATCATTTCACTCAGAATTCCACGTAGAATTCAAATATGATCTTCAATTCATCTAACTCTCAACAGGTTTTGAAATTCGAAGGCAAACAGAAATGCTACCTTAATGTTGATCATCACTAAACTCAAATCTAAAACCATAAGAATGATTCTCATGCTTCATACGTCAACCTGATCTATCCAATTCAACTTAATTCCTCATGATCAGATCAAACCGTGTCCAAACAGAAATCTCAAGTCAACCTAAGTTATCTCTAATTGCTCAAATTCTTATCCAGAAACGATCTATGCTTCAACTAGATCCTAACCACGTGCTCAAAACGATCTACATCTTGCTACAATAGTGAGAAATTTGGAAGTTACATACCTGATGTAGATCGACTAACAGAGGTATCAAGAGCTCGATTCACGCTTCAAAACTCTCCAAAATCAATCAGTGACGCAAGAGGAAGCTATTTGATTCTTCAATTTGATCTGAATTTGCCTTGAACTTGAAATCTGATTCTCACTTGCTTGCTTGCAAAAACAACTTCTATCTCTGCCTCCACCACGAAATGAGCTCCAAAATGAATCTGAATTCATCAAATGACTTATATAGAGTGTGTCCATGGGCTTTTGAAGTTCAATTGAAGCCCAATCCAACAATTCACAATTTCTGTTTTTTTTTCAAAATTTGCACATGACAACATTTCCTTTTGCTCTGGAAATTTCCTTTTGCTTGCATAATGTCTTGTGAGCGAAATTGGATCAAAAAGAGTGATTGAATTGCTTTGGTAAGGATTTTGATATGTAACTTGCTTGCGAAGTAACAACATGGTAACTCAAAGAATTCTGCCTCAACTCAAAAATTCAACAATGCCATTGTGTTTGAAATACTATTTCCACTCAAAATGAGTATTTACTTGACATGTTTTGGTCATATATCAATTAATTTGAATTTTTCAACTTTAATCCCTTTTAAAATCTTCTTTTTTAAGCCATTTCAAACCAAATCTTGCCTCAAGCCAACTCAATGCATCATGAATACTTGGTTAACCTTAAAATCACATTTTGAGTAAGTTCCATGTTGAACAAAACTTCATTTGAAATGTGCAAGTTGGAGATTTTGACCTATAATCCAAAATGACCTATAATCTCACTTTCCCAAAATACCCTTGGCTTGCAAAGATCATAACTTGAGCTCCACAAATCAGAATAAGGACTTCTATAACTTTTTGGAAAGCTAAGATCATAAGGAACAACTTTCATGTTGGCAAAAAGTCCATGTGAAAATTCCTTCTAGGTCAAAAGTAGCCTGGAAGTCAGATGATTTTCTCAGACAAATTTCACATTCATCTGGTGACCTGTAACTTGTCTGGATCATAACTTGAGTTCTATAAATACCCTTGAGGACTTCTAGTACTAAAATTAAAGGTATTGAGATTCTCTACAAGTTCCATGTTGCCCAAAGATCCATTTGAAACTTGTATCTTGACTTATGTGGTCTTGAAGTTAGGCACTAAACAGGGGATTTTACATTGAAACCCTAATTTAGCAACTTCCCACACTCTTGACTCTTCTTGACTTGATCTTGGCACAACACCACAAATTTCTCAGCATATCATTTTATGAACTCCATGACCTAAAAGTAGGCTTTGATACTCTTCAATTACACAGTTGACCTAGGATTGACCCAGATGAAACCCTAATTGCTTGCACTTCAACTGTGGCTCTTGCATTTGACACAATGACTTGATTGAGCTCTCCCATGGCCCTCTAGGAATTCCATGAGCTCCATACACATCCTCTTCTCATATTCAAAACTTCACATCCCTCTGATGGTATTCAATTGATCCTCAAGTTAGGAGAAAATCCACATGCAAGCATCTAAACTCTTAGGCACTCAAACCACCTCCTGATGACCTTGATAACTTCTCAAGCTTGAATAAGACCTCTAGCTAGGCTCCTCTTGATAAGAATCAAACTTTATCACCTTCTATATGAATGATATCATGATATGCAAATGATATAACTATGCAAATGTTAATGCAATGAAACATAAACCAAGTAAGAAAAGAGGTTTGGCAAATTTTGGGGTGCAACAACCACAATTTGGTTAGCGAATCCTTCACAACGAAATGAATCCCATGCCACAAAAAAATCATTCTTTCATCTTTTCTTGAAAACCATGTACTCGATCTAGTCAACAGCTGTGCAATATCATGCCCTTAAATAAACACGTCTCGAATCAACAAACGAAGAACTTAATCTTCCTTTGGGAATCCTCAGATATATCTTGGGGAGAAATTTGTCATCAGGTCTTGAGTCTATTGCAGCAAACCTGTCTTCATGAGGCAAAACAAACAACTGGTTAAAATAGTTAGTTAAAATAACAAATGAACTAAGATGACATGCAGATGACCACTAAATCTAAGGGTAAAATTTGGGGTGCGACAAACAAATATGTACCGACAGTGTTTTCACACACATGTCGCATACAAGGAAACAAATAACATTAGACAACTTGGTCGGACGGACCGACCTGCTCTGATACCAACTTGTAACACCCCACTTCCCCAAATTTAAATAAAATGTGAATAAATCAATTAAAAATATCAGAGTTTCTCTTTCAAAAGTGGGATATTACTTTTCACAAAAATTTCCACAAAACATTTCATTAAAAGATTTTCAAAATAAGCAGCGGAAAAGAATTTTGTCACAACATATATACATATATGTACATCATCTCGTACATCATGTTCGACCATCTGCCTAAAATATACAAACCATCATCAATGAATCCATCAGAACGTGATACGACACGGAATATAAACAAAATCATCAAACAGATAAATAACTCCCAAAAACCCCGTGTTACGTATCAGAGCATCCCTACGACTCGACCAGCACACCGCAATCCAACTAGCTAAACACCTGGATTATCTGTACTTCCGAAGAAGCACAGACCACAACAACATCAAAGGGGTGAGAAAACATGATCGAAATATAACGGTAAATATTTACATGAAATAAAGGCAGTAAATAAATACATCATCACCCCACAAATCATCATACACGACCTACTGTCCAATCATCAATCACATCATACAATAATGCACAAATGCAACTCAAGACATGCATGCGGTATCGACTTAAACTCAGGATAGATTGCATACACTCCATCCGAGCAATGATCTATCCCTACCAAGCTCCTCCTGAGCCCATATAATCAAATCTCAGGATAGATCGCATACACTCCATCCGAGCAACGATCTATCCCTACCACGATTACGGGTGAACTACATACACTCCATCCGAGCAACGATTCAACTCTGCAATCGCCGATGGACACTTGGCCATCAACCCTCCTCAAGGGAGTAACACGATCCTACTGATCCCATCCTGCATCATGCTATGCATACACCAACATCAAGCACACTAGGTGCACACGATCCTACTGATCCATCATCATACAACACACAACCACCAAGCAACCAATGTGCACACGATCCTACTGATCCATCATCATACATTGCACACACACACACACACACACACACACACACACATATATATATATATATATATATATATATATATATATATATATATATATATATATATATATATATATATATATATATATCACACAATCAATCAATCGAATTAATCACATTAGACATCGGCAAAACAACCCTATAACACTCAACATACACCCAACATCCTCGCACTATCTCTGTACATCAAACAGATCACAATCATCAACATCAGATGAACACAACTCAAATAAAACAAAATCCTGCTACGTTCGCTACCTTACTCGCTACGCGAGCTCCTATCGAATGCTCGCTATACATTTGCCTAGCGAACCTGCTCGCGAATCACACTTCTGAGCTACTGGAAGTGTTCTCTACCACCTCGCTGGGACTTCGCCTCGCGAATCCTTCACTAAACCACTCGCCTAGCGAACCTACTAGCGAGTACAGAAAAATGGCCACTGGAATGGCTCGCGACCTAGCTCGCCTAGCGAGCACCTAGAGAATGCTCGCTACTCACTCGCCTAGCGATGAGCTAGCGAGTGTCTACGATTTCAGAAAAATCCCACTGTGCAGAATCTCAATAGCAGCTCAAAACTCAACAAATTCTTTCTAGATCAGTACCAACAACCTCAACTTCGCATTCTACATAAATTCTACCTAACTAATTCTAAAATCATCCGATAAAACATCAACTTCTGCCGATTAATCCACTTTCAGCTTAAAACCTTAACCTACTCCAAAATATCCAATTCACCCAAACAATCATCAAACATTACATGCA
This sequence comes from Lathyrus sativus, assembly GCA_963859935.3. Taxonomy (NCBI): domain Eukaryota; kingdom Viridiplantae; phylum Streptophyta; class Magnoliopsida; order Fabales; family Fabaceae; genus Lathyrus; species Lathyrus sativus. The sequence continues at coordinate 199,339,486 of OZ012737.1, forward strand.
ACGATTCCACCATGAACAACAAAAATCAGAAACTTAATCAACCACATGCAATCATCATCATGCAATTCATCATCATCAAAACCTATGGGGTTAAGGACTTCCCAACTACCCTTATTCATGCATTACCAATTTCCCATCTATTTTCTCCCCCCTTACCTAAATAACTTGATCAAATGAAGAAACTCTTGAAGAATTGATGATCCTAGCTCCCCCTTTCTTCCTCCTTGAATCTCCTCTTCACTCTTTCTCTTCACTTCACCGTGTTCCTCTTCTTCTTTCCTTCTACAATTTTGATCGTGTAATTTTTTTCTTTCCCAAACAGCCCCTAATACCCCTTTTATTCTTACTAAATTATTAATAATAATAATAATATTAATAATAATAACAACAACAACAACAATAATAATAATAATAATAATAATAATAATAATAATATTACTATTATTCATTAAATTATCATTATCATCAATAATTATATTATTATTCTTAAGGTCCAAAGTTATCAATTAAACTCCAACTTAAGGGCACCTCCATGTACTCGACACAACCCCACGAAACACACCGCAATTAAAATAACACAGAAAAACTAGATAATTAAAAATGGGCGTTACACCCGCCGAATGAATCCAAGGTCGTCCCAACTGACGGCTATACGCTGCCTGAATATCCATAATATAAAACACAGCATTGAAAACCTCTGGTCCAACCTGAATTGGAAGAGTCACTTCTCGGAAAATGGACCTTCTTGTCCCATCAAATGCCCGCACAACCAAATCACTTCGGGTGCATATTATTCCTCGGGTATCCAGCTTCATCAAAGCATTCTTGGGCAACACATTAAGTGATGACCCAGTGTCCACCAGCACATGCGACAATACGACCCTTCTGCATTCAATGGAGATATGCAGCACATGATTATGGTCTCTTCCCTTGGGCGTCAAATCAAGATCTATAAACCCTAGCCCATTCCCGGTGTTGACGTGTGCCACCACTCCTTCTAACTGATTCACAAAAAGTTCTTGTGGCACGTACGTGGTATTCAGAATCCTTAACAAGGCATTCCGATGTGCCTCAGGGCACAGAAGTAGAGATAAAATTGAATTCTTTGACGGAGTTTGCTGCAAGTGGTCTACAATCTTATAGTCACTTTTCCTAATCAAGAACATAAACTCTTCCGCATCTTTCAACAAAGTTTCTTTCTCACCACTCTGAGAACTCTATTCAACCACAACTTTTCCTTTTCCCTTATCGGCCCTTTCAGCATTCATTTCCGGAGATGAAAATACTCTTCTGCTTTTGGTTATCCCACCGGTCCCTACCAGATTATCAACAGAATCCAATGGTGAGTTCTTCAACTCCTGCTTCTGGCCATTGCAATATACCTCAGCCCCATAATTCCATGGGATCGCCTTGGTGCTTTCATAGGGTATCGGCTCTGCTTTAGTGATTATAATGGTGGGCGGCCTTGGTGGCGCAGAAATAGTGATTGTCTTGTAAGGAATGGAAATTGTAGCCACTTCATTCTTCTCTTCAGCAATTACTTTCTCTCTTTTCTCTTCCGAAACTCTGTCAAACTGCATAATACTGTCATCCATCAACCTTTGAACATGATTCTTCAATTTCTCACATCCCTCCGAATGGGTTAAACAACTTGTGCAATCTCTGTCACAACCAGGAAATACTCCTTTGCTCATCAACTTATCCTTCACAAAGTTCAACGGGGTTTTCAGTTCTTCAACATCGGTCACCAGATTCAAACCTTCCTCCTCAACAATGGCGTTTACCCCAGCCGCTCCATGATTAGGCATGGGATTTTGCACAACGTTAGACACGTCATGTGAAAAATTGACATCTTTACTGTCGATAAGGTCTTGCACCTTATGCTTAAAGACTTTATAATCATCAATGTTGTGGTCAGGAGCACCAGAATGAAAGTCGCACCTGGCATTAGCATCATACCCTAGGGGTGGTGCGCCGGTTAAAGGAGCCAAAGTCCTCTTCTGGATCAATTGTAATTGCATCAAATGTTGTAGTAATTGTGAGTAAGGCATCGGCGGTGCATCAAATTTCCTATTCACTACTCTTCCCTGATCTTGGAATCGTCGCGGAGCGTAATTTTGTTGCTGTGGACGCTGTTGTTGTTGTTGTGGTGCAGCAGGAATTGTAATGCTTGCAACCTGAGGTTGCTGTTGACGATATTGCTGGTTTCTGTTCTTATTTCTGCTTCTATAACCCGATACCGCATTTGTTTCCCCTTCTCTCTTCTTAATGCCAAAACTTTTTCTACCTCCTCCAGCTGAGGATCCTTCTTCGGCCTGTATTTTCCCCAGTTTGATTCTATTTTCAACCCACTCACCTGTAATGATCAAGTCTAAAAAATTGCCCGACATATTGCCTATTAATTTCTCATAATACACTCCCGGCAGTGTGGCAACAAACATGCCAATTAACTCTCTCTCCACCATAGGAGGTTGAACTCTTGTTGCCAGCTCGCGCCATCTCAGGGCATATTCCTTGAAACCTTCATTACTTCTCTGTGACAAGTTCTGTAACTGTACCCTGTTCGGTGCTAGATCACTATTATACTGATAATGCCTGACGAAAGCTTCAGCCAAATCTCTCCAACTTCTGATAATTGGCTCTAAACCCATATACCATTCCAGGGATGGACCATAAAGACTATCTTGGAAGAAATGCATGAGCAGCTTCTCATCGTTGGAGTATGCAGACATCTTTCGGTAATAAGAGCGGAGATGTACCCTAGGACAAGTTGTCGCTTTATACTTATCGAAGTCCGGAACCTTAAACTTCAGAGGAATTCTCAGGTCTGGAATCAGCCCCAGATTTGCCATATCTTGACCTAGCGAGTTTTGATTTTCAATATTCTTCATCTTTTCCTCTATCAGCTTAAACCTTCTGTCTGCCTCAGACTGCAGACTAGCACCAAGCTCTCTCATAGAGAAGACATCATCTTGGTCATCCTCATCCCACTGAGGGCCAGCGTTTCCATGCACATCACATGTTGGTGCAGGAATAGGGATTCCAGTATGATTACCTCCGCCCGAAGGAATAACAGTTGTTGGGATGGCACTGTTAGCATGAGGGGTGACGTTGTCAGCAGTAGGAGGTATAGTAGCATTTCCTCCATGTAGAACCCCACTCCATGTAGACCCCTTGCATCATATCCATAAACTGGGCCATACGGTCCTGGAACTCCTGCAGCTCGAGTTGGGTTTGGTCCATAGCTTTACGTTGATTTACCCTGGTAGAGTAGTGATGAATCACTTGGTTTCCAATCCTGAAACAAGCTGAACAAACCATAGAAAGGAGAAAGGTTAACGGAACCTGGAACACCTGCGATGCAAAATGAGAAATGATGCAGTATGCAGACATGCAAGTATGCTTCAGGGAAATTTTCCCCTTGATTCTAGTTTCCTGAGAATAACAAGACAATGGAGAATCAACAGATAAGGTCGTACAATCCTCTCATAAATAAAATGAGAACCAGAGTCAATACACAACATATCACCAAGGAAATACAATGGAAACAAACACGACCCCAGCCAACAATCCTGGTGATGGTCGAGATACAACATGACAACAAATACAAGGAAAAAATACATCAGGTACGACAGCAAGCCTGGAAATCCTCCAATAGCTCTTCGTATCTGGATGATCTGGCCTAGCAATTAACCCCTGAATGAGCAACTCTCTCCTGCTAATAGTATCCTACAAACCCTGAGCGTAATCCTCCCAAGCGCCTTCACCAAATGCTTCTTCCAGCTTAGGCCTCTTCAGATCTGCTCTTAACTTGTACTCTTCCAACGTTGCAAGAGCTTCGTTCAGTTTTAGGTCACTCTCGCGTCGACGTGAGGATTCAATTATATATTTCTCATCTCTCAATCGGAGTTGAGCATTTAGCCTGACAATTTGTTGCCGCAGTCCATCTTCTCGTTCCTTGTTGTTAATTAGAATAGCATTCCATTGCGCATTAAACTTGGATATCTCTAGCTGTGCTCTTTCTAAATCCTTCTTCTTATATTTTAGGATGTCACTAGCACTCTTCAAGTCTAGGCCCACTCGCTCTCAAGCGCGAATCTCTTCAGTTAGCTCCCTACCCAGCTTGTTCGCCAGCTCTGCTTGCTTCCTGAATGAATAAGTAGCTTGATTCTTTTCACTTATGTGTTGCATGATTTCCTTTTCCAACTCCTTGTTTGCCTTACGTAATTCCTCCTTCTCTGAATATCAACTGTTGCTGGCTCCTCAATCATCAAAGGATACAAAGGTTCTCGGGCTGGGAATGGCAACAATAATCTCCCAACTCTCTCCTGAAACCAAACCACATAAGGCTCATATGCTCTGCTATTGCTCTTTCCCAAAGAAGGCTTCCCCTTTCGGTGAACTTTACTCCAGGATTTCTCCAATCTGATTAGGGTCTCACTGTCAATCAGGCCGGTGAAATACAGAGATTCTTGTATTTCTTCTTCCTTCGGAGGTTCCCTTAGAGCATAACCAAATTGCCTCACTGCAAGAGTTGGATTATAGTTAATACCACTATTTCTTCCAATCAAAGGGACATTAGGAAAACCACCACAGCTAAAAATTATCTCTGTACCCAAATAATCTCTGTCAAACCATACAATGTCTTCTGAAGTTAACCCCATAAGCCTCTCTGACCAATCAGTAGTGTCAGAGATGTCAACAAAATGACCAGACTTAGGAAGATGACTCATGAACCATCTATACAGGAGAGGTACACAACATGAGACATTATTTCCCCTCCTATTCTCATTCTTGTAATGCACAGAGTGATACACATCTCCCAAGAGTGTCGACACAGGATTCTTCAAGACAAAGATATGGAAAGCATCCAAGTCCACAAAATCTAGAATGTTTAGGAATAGTATTATGCCATATATGCATAGAGCCAAGATAGCATTAAAGGCAATCCAACATCCTTCTTTTGCAAAATGTTGAACTCTACCAACCAAGAAAGGCAATGGGAAACCAGACATTCCATTCCTTTTAACCATCTTTCCTTCCAATTCAACATCATCTAGATGAAGAGCATTAGCAAGCTTAGTCAAATTAAGTTCAGCTTCAGAGTGATAAAAGGCATCTGATCCAGAATAGAAACTCCCAACAACATGGCAAACTCCTCCAGAGTAGGCATCAATACATAACCAGGAAAAGTGAAACACCTCAATTGTGGGTCTTAGAACTGAAGCAAGGTGTGGATACCTCCTAACTCAAACACTGAAGCCTTACAAACACAACCCAGAAGCTTCCCATACTCTTTCTTGAAATCTTCCATCACATTGTGATCAGCAGCAGAAATCAAACTGAGTAGAGACCCTATATCTGGTGTGGGAAACTTGTACACAACTGTCTTCTTCAAACAACTCTCCATGTCAGCAGGGGATGATTTACTAGAATCAAGAGGATGATATGCACCTGAAACATAAAAACATGTCAATATTAATATGCAAATAAAAATGCAAATGCAACGGGGGATCAAGACTGTTGTGCTGTTGACTGAGATGAACCGGCGCTTTGCTCTAGCGAGAAAATACCGGAATACCCAAGTATCAGAGATCAAAGGTTCACACTGATAAGAAATCCGGGTAGGTTGAGGGTCAAGGTTTCCTGCATAACCCTCCCCACTCACATGTATGAACCTATCTCTGACAAGGTCTGGCACCCTATGCGGTCATCAGTGTCACAAACTTTTGAGAAACGATGACACGTTCACCATTTCTGGTTTGGCATCATGGTCTAACGAAGCGGCCTCACTTAGCTGACTTCCAAATGATCGGTCCCCAGAGTCGAAAATCCTCAGATCCAACATCCTCTCAACTGTCTGAAACAGACTGGAAAGGTAGTCATCAAAGAGAATCTCGTTTGAGCGCGAATTTCGTGAGAACTAGTGCATGCCAAACATACAGGTTCATCACTACTTTCCACTTTTAATTCTAGGGTTATACTCAAGCCTGGGTTTGGCTTATCACACAGTAGAACATTCCCACCCAACAACACAACAATAATGATATATAACAATGCTGAAAATAAAATGCAAATGCAGTAAAGTACAAATGTAACACATATACACACCCAAAAATAAAACAAACAAGCGCTAGGACTGACTCGCATAGGGGATAGAAAGAGTCCCCAGCAGAGTCGCCAGCTGTCACTATTGCGAAAAGGGGCCGACAAAGACAGAAGAGTCGCCACCGTTCGTTATTTATCCCAAAGAGAGGGAAAAGAAACGATCGAAGAAAACCTGACAAAAAGGGAAAAGACAAGTTCATCGCAACCAAATCTTGGGTTCGAGAGTCGGTTACGCGAGGGGAAGGTATGAGCACCCCTCACGTCCATTGTACTCAACGGGATCCACGCTTGTTGTCTATCTAAAAGGGTGTTAATCTATAAGGCTGGCCACAGGAACAAAAGAAAAGAAAAGATACTCGATAAAGCATCGTTGCTCTATGCCTATGTACTCCCTCGTGCAATGGGAAAGTCAGAGTCAACGTAGTTCGGAAAACTACGGGTGAAGGTGGGGAAGGTTGCTCGCCAAGACATCGCCGTCTTGTGCCTACGTTTCCTCGCCTGGTATGAGAAATCAGAGCAAACGTAGTTCAGGCTGACACGACCACAAGTTGGTTCAAGTGTTTTAACTGAGTAGGGTTAAACCTTCGTTCTATCAGTTAGGTGTATTGCCGCTCGACCATTGAAGACTTAGGCATTACCTGTTTGCATTAGAACCAAGAGCTAACACACTCTTTTTGAAAATGATTTTTAATTAATCCCGAAGGATAAAAAGGTTTGATGGTTTGTTTTGTGTTTTTTATGAAGAAGTGAATTGAGTTAAGTTTGTAACTCATGTTGCACTAAAGACTATGACTTGAGAGCGAATGCGTCGCATATCACCCAAAGGGCATACGCTGAACACTCTAGACAGTTGAGAGGAAGACCCCCAACTATCATTCCCCAAGTACTTAAGGCTCGTAGCGTACAACACTTATTATCATTTATTATATGTTTTGAAGAAGTTTTGAGATGAGAAGAGAAGACACAAACTCTAAGGGGAAGCTAAAAAACCCTAATGTTATCATGCAATGTGCTCCTAAGATTGAGATTAAGAGGGGAAAAGACTATCCTCATGTTATCATGCTTGGATTGAACACTTAATGTCTCTCCTACTCCCACCTTAAACAAATGGGGCTAGGAGTCCTAAGGGATCATGGCAAAGAAACCAAGTAAACACAAGATAAATCAATCACAAATGAGATGAAAGAAAGAGATAGAATTGACTTAAACAAGTCAAGAAGAAATGCAAATATGATATGCAAGATGCAAAGCAAACAAAATATGAAGCAAAATGACTTAAACAAGTCAAAGCAAAAGTGAGATGAAATAGGAGAAGTCACAACTCCTACAACCATTCATGCATCAATCACTAAACCGAAAGGTAAACACCAAAGATTAAAGAAGAAGACATGATCAAAATGGAGATGGGAGAATAGGCTTGGGAAGCAAGCAACATAAGAAATATCTCAACCAAATACAACACATTGATCATGCAAGAAGAAAGAACAAACAAGTGCTTAAAATGATCCCTCATTCAAAGTAAACTCAAAGTATGAACAAAGGATACCAAATTGCTTTGAATGAGTATCAAAAGCCAAAGGGCGGAACCAAAAGCACAAGAGAAAGATGCTAAAACCAAAATGGAAACAAAGCAAAAGCATGCTACAAGTCAATGCAAAAGAAGGAACCAAAGTTCCAACCATATTCAACACCTAAACGCAAGTGGAATGCTTTAATCCAAAGTGACTTGTAACACAAACTACACAAGTGTATGACCTATAAATGCAAAGCCAGCGCCTTAATCATATAAAGAATGAGAATCAAAAGTCATAAGGTGCTCATGGGATCCATCAAAGTTATTTCCCAATGAAACAAGGTCAACTAGTTTGTATGAACTTCATCTAGGGTGACTTAACTTGCAAGCCTCACCAAAAATAGAAGAATAGTTCAATAAATGCCAAATAAAATGCACAAAGCAACTGACCATGTTGGAAAACAGAGGCCAAAGCATCCAATCCAAATTCAATCTTAGGCATCACCAAATGATTTGATCAACTAGGGTGCTCCACCATATTGAGTTATTATCAAGGGTCAAATAAAAGCAAAGCAAAGTCAAACAAAAATCAATCAAACCTTGACCAAACTCAGCCTCAAAGGTACCTCAATCCATCCTCGAGATGGAGAGTAAACCTTATTCATTGGTGATAATAAATGGTACATCAAACAAGAATGATCAAGTGAAAACAATTTCAAAAACAACTCCAATTGCAAAATTCAAAATTAGTTGCAAAATAAAATAAAATTGAAATTAAAAATTATAGAAAATTAAATGAAGTTTTGAAATGTTGGAAAATAATTTTTGTGGAATTTTTAGCAATTTGGAGCTATTTTTGATAATTACAAAATAAAACAGAAAATAAAATAAAATAAAATAAAAAGAACAATGGAATGGGGGTGCAATAGCAAAATCAGCAACAACGTTGAAATTTCAACTGGGCTGGAAAAGAGGGGGCGTGAATAGCACATCAACCCAGGCCCAAACCATAACTGAGCCAGATTAATGAAACGCACCGTTTCATTAATCTGAGGTGGATTCAACGTGTCAGGCAAGCATAGTCAAACGAATAATAACCCACCAGGCAAGCTCCGGTTGTCTTCTTCGATGAGCTCACCGGAGCACAGGTGAGAAAACCACCACCAACAACCACAAAATTGGTAACATTCGAAATCTGAGCTTACAAAGGTTCCAAATCCAAGATCCAATCATTGAAAACACTCATGGATTGAGAGAATCGAAGGATTGAAGTTTGATGCACACATGCTGAAATTCAACCAAACATGAACAATAAGTATGCAAACATGGCCTACTCAACGTAGGGCTTCAGATGCAACCAATATGAGCCTATATCATGGCCTAGAATGAGAGAAATATGGAATGGAAACTTACTGAACGGTGACACTCCATTGGTGCCTCAAATGCGTGTAAGCTTGCTTCTCTTACTCCAGGTCCACTCCAAATGCTTCAAGGAAGATGAATTGAGCCTCAATTGAAATTGATTTGCAGAGAAATAGTGAATTTGATTTTAAAAATTTCTTGAGAAATTCAAATCTGAAACTGTTCTCTCCAACTCAAAATGCGCCTCCTAGGCTCTTAGGGCGAACTCAGAGCTTATATATGATGGATCTGAAATGATTTGGAAGGCCCATGAAGCCTCAATTTGATTATTTGAAAAAAATGCCCAATAAAGCAAGTTACTCATGCACACGTGAAAATGCCTTGCTTCACTCATGGAAATCACTCTAATTTGCAGCATGTGAGTTCAATTTTGCAATGGAATTGGTTTGGGCCTTGAATTGGATCCATATTGCAAGATTTGAATGAAAACATATTTGGGAAGAAACTTGAAATTGCACGTGTTTGTGCTCATTTGTACCAAACCAATTTGTGCAAACCTTTTATGATTGTATTATGAAGTGAATTGAATCAAAATGAGGTATAACTATGACCTATAATGAACCAAATTCAAATCATACTTGAAAGTCCATAATTCACTTAAAACTTCACTACATGTCCATATAATTCTATGATTCACATGATCTTTAAGCTTTATGATGTAAATGAGATCTTTAGGAGCAAATTCCATGTTGGTTGGATGTTCATTTGAGGTACATAAGTACATGAAAATGACCTATGTAACAAATGACCTATAATCAAACTTTCCCAAAATACCCTTGCCTTGTAAGGTCCATAACTTGAATTCTACACATGGTATCAAGGAATTCTAGGACTTTTTGGAAAGATAAGACCATAAGGAACAAATTTCATGTTCACTTGAAGTTGAGGAGAAACTTGGTTCTAGGTCAAAAGTGCCTTTGGAAGTGAGTTGGCTTTTAGTTGACCAAAAATAAGTTCATCTGAGACCTCTAACTTGTTGGCATCATAACTTGAGTTCCAAAAACCCAATGGATGAGTTCTAGTTCTCAAAAGAAATCTAAGAACATGTCATACAAGTTTCGTGTTTTCAAGAAAATAAGATTGAACTTTTATCATAAGGTAACTTGTCCTTGAAGTTAGACACCAAAGAAGGGGATTTTACACTAAGATCCTCTGAAACCCTAATTTAGTAACTCCTTGAACTCTTAATTATTCTTGATTTGAGCTTACCATGACATCCTAAATGTCTCAAGAGAACTTCATATATCCTCAATGACTTAGAACTAAGTCTCAAACTCTCTCAAGTCCACAGTTGACCTTGAGTTGACCAGATGAAACCCTAGATTCACATCTTCTGACTATGACCTCTTGCAGATGAAATGAAATCCTAGACAAGCTCCACAATGACTTACAAAGCACTCAATGAGCTTCTAAATCACATCTTATCCACAACCATGATCTCATGAACCTATGATGATCCTCTGTTGACCCCCAAGATAGGAGACAAACAACATACATTAATCCCTTCTTCAAGGAGCCTTGACAACTTCATGATTATGGTAAACACTCTTGCTTGAGCTTGAAATCCTATGAGACTCTTCTCTTGAATGGCACACCTCCCTTGATCCCTTGTTAAGAACAATGCTATGCAAATGCTAAAATGAAATGAAACATAAGTCAAGTACAACAAAAGGGTTGGTCAAATTTTATGGTACAACAGGTATTAACATCCTAAGAATCTGTAGTACTCTACAAGAACCTCTTGTTTTATTGTGTTAGTGTTGTTTCTAAAGGTAAAAAGCCTAGGGGGTTTATTTCTAAGTATACTCGCCAATAAATCGCATTTTGTGCCTACGTATCCCGACGGGAGTAAAACCAGAGTATTCGTAGTTTCCCTAAAAGGGATTGAGGAACCATTGACTGTGGTCAAAGTTCCAGGGGGGAGAAGGTTTGTTGAATGATTCTAGGAGAAAAGATGAGTCACCATCTTAAGGGAGAACACTCAACTTGTAGGAGATTGTCTTTGCGTCACAATGAGAGAAGGGCTCAAAACTCAGATTTATCGACGAGTATGCCACATACCTCTCTCAAGCGGAAAATGTTCTATATCTCTCGATTGTGTTACGGGGTAGGAGAATTATATCTTGACTATTAATATGAATCACGTCTAATTCTCTTGTAGGGAGAATAAGACGATTGAATTGTATTGATAAGGTTCATCTAAGTTGAAAGATAAACCAAGGAAGTTTATCCTATCTTAAGGCGTAGGGACTAAAGCCTAAGCTGATCAACTTGAAAGCTCGAGGATCAAGTGGGGGAGTATGATGCAAATGAGATGCAACATGTACAACTTAGAGAAGTTATAAACGGGTTCTTTCTTTGGACGCAGGTACAAAAATAATAAGACAGAACGGGATATAATAGGATTTGATAGCATAATTTAAATCAATAATTAGGTCATGAATCAAACAAGTTGAAGTTAAATCCTACAGTTTCCAAGAATCATGATCGAGTTAAGATTAGACGTCAGATTTCAAGACAAACGTTAATAATCGAATTTTTGTGATCAAGGTTGTTAACACTTCAAATTGAATTGGAGTAAAAATATTTGGATTTTTGGAATCAAAATTATTAATTGAGCACTGGAACAGGCGAAATTGTCATGTTTAATTAAGTTTCTTCACAAAGTTAACTACTTTAAGAAAGATTGTAGAAACAAAATTGAATTAAAAAAAAAGATCTTATCAATATTTTAGTTTTTTGTGAAAATTCCTACCAAAATTACCAATTGTAATTAAATTTTTCAGGACTAGGTAAATAAATAGAATTGGATTTTAAATAAATAATTGGTTTATATTAAGTAAATAAATTATTTATTAAGTAAATAATTAGTTATTAGGTAAAGATTGGTTATTAAGTGTGGCATGCAGCGAGGGTCTACCGTGGGGGGGGGGGGAGTGATGTGCATCACAGGTCAAGGGAAACGTAAAGAAATGAACGGCTGCGCAGGCGAGGGTCTATGGTAATATGCTGGGCACATACCCACCCAACACACAATATTTAAACGAAAAGAAAAAAACACACAGAAAAAAACCCTAAATCGAACATCTCCCTCCGCCGTCTCCTTCCTTCGTTCATCTCTCCATGCGCCACTTCTGTCATCTACTCTTCTTCCTCATGATTTTTCCTCTGTCATCTACTCTTCTTCTCCATGCGTCTTCCTCCGTCATCTACTTTTCTTCTCCATGGAAACAGATGGACACACTTCAAACCTAGACTCTCACAGCGAACAACAAATCTACGCATACCAACAACTCAAAAAGGGACAAAACACGTTAAACGGATAAATGAACTAGACAACAACGAGAGCGGATCGTGGACCATTACCTCAGGGCGGCAAAACAAGGAGAGGACGAAGATGGAACCCGAACGGTGTGCAATCCGGCGGCTAAGTCTCCGGTGAGGTGGATTCGACAATCAAGATAAGTCTTCTTGTTATCTCCTTTGTGCTCTTGTATCTCGTACCCTCTTTTGTGAATGAAGGTGTGGTGTTTTATCGTCTTTCGTAGCATTAACTCCACGATTTAGGAATTCATTGCGAGATAACTTGTCTGCTATTATTTGGAAAGTTTTGGTTTGAGCCTTTGAATACGCTTGATACGTGTTTGGAAATAAAATATGTGCTTTGATTGGGTTTTAACTCACTTGAGATAGAGAATTGTTTGTGATAAATTCCGTTCCACTTCTATGTAAGCATGTCTGAACATGATTAAGTGATGTTTTAGAAAGTGATCTCCTCTATTCTGGAGTGGACACTTGGGCTTTGTTTGCTATGGCTCAATTATATGATGCTCCGCTCATATGTTTTACCTTCCAAAATTATCAGTTGGCTCCTACTCTTGAAGAATATTCTCACCTGTTGAATATTAAGATTAAGGACCAACCCATTTACACCGGTCTGAAAGAAGAACCGAAGCCTCTTGCCATTGCTCTTTCTCTCTATATGACTAAGGAAGAAGTTGAGGCTGGTCTAGCCAATAAGGGAGGTACTCAGGGTTTTGCTTTGAAGTTCCTACTTGACAAAGCTGCCCAGAACAAGACTATTGAGGATTGGGAAAGATTTGGTGTTGATGTTGCTCTGATGATCTATAGGATTGTTCTCTTCCCAAACATAAACAATTTCATAGATATCACCGCCATCACTCTCTTTATGTAGAAGAGTCTTATTCCTACCCTCCTTGCTGATACTTACCACTCCATTCATTGGAGGATTGAGAAGAAGACAGGGATGGTCCAGTGTTGTTCTCATTTGTTGTTCAAATGGTATGCCTCCCATCTGCCGAAGGAATGGCCGTTTGTGGAAAACAAAGAGAAACTGAAATGGTCTAGATGCATTATGTCTTTGGTAGCCAATGATATTGCTTGGTATTCCCATGAATACTATGATGTGGAGATCATTTTTAGCTGTAGAGAGTTTGGTAATATGCCTCTGATTAGTAGAGTTGGTTGCATCAACTACAACCCAGTCATGGCATTGCGTCAATTGGGTTATGCTATGGAAGACGAGCCTGAAGCGGAGAAAATTCAAAGTTTCTTTTTGCTCACCAGAACAGAAGATCCTAGATTTGTCAGGAAAATTGCTAAAGCATGGACCAAAATTCATACGAAAGGGAGGAGAGAGCTAAAAGCAAAGAATTATGTGGCTAAAGAGCCACGCAATAGATGGTTGCTAGCTAGAGTGGCTGAAAAGTTGCTACCATTTCCTCCAGAACCATCCAAGCAAGAAAAACCTCCTACTCCCACTCACTGTTGCACCCCAAAATTTGCTCAACATTTTCTTGCCTGATTTATGTTTCATTGCATCTCATTTGCATAGTTATATCATGTACATAGTTCAATCATTGGCATATCATAACATAGCATGCCTCCAACAAGGGATCAAGGGTGTCTATCAAGAGAAGAGCCTAGCAAGAGGTCTTATCCAAGTGTGAAAGTCATCCAAGCCATCAAGAAGGGATTTGAAGTCTTGAGAAGTTTGAGTGCCTACATGTAAGTTTTGCTCCTATCCTGAGGAATATTGAGAATCATCAGTGGGATGTGAAAAATGGGATGTGAATGTGAGGTGTGTATGGATCTCATGGGATGTCTATAGGGCCTTATTAAAGTTGAGGCAAGTCATTAATTCAAGTATGAGAGCCACAGTTGAGGCACAGTCAACTAGGGTTTCATCTGGGTCAACCCTAATTCAATTGAGTAGTTGGAGAGCATAAAAGCCTACCTTGAGGTCATGGGATTCATGAATTGGTATGTTGATGCATGTGTGGTGTTGTGCCAAGGTTAAGCAAAGAAAGATCAAGAATGTGGGAAGTTGCTAAATTAGGGTTTTAGTGTAAAATCCCCTATTTAGTGCCTAACTTCAAAGCCACATAAGTCAAAATACAAGTTTCAAATGGATCTTTGGCCAACATGAAACTTGTAGAGCTTCTAAATAACTTTAAGTTTAGTACTATAAGTATTCAAGAAGATTTTTAGAACTCAAGTTATGGTCTTTGCAAATTACAGGTCACCAGAGGACACTGAAATTTATCTGTGAAAGTCACTTGACTTCCAAGCAACCTTTTCCCTTCAAGGAGTTTTCAAATGGATTCTTAGCCAACATAAGAGTTGTAGATCTTGATCTTAGCTTTCCATATAGTACTAGAAGTCCTCAAGATGAGTTGTAGAACTCAAGTTATGATCTTTGCAATCCAGGGGTATTTTGGGTATTGGTGATTATAGGTCATTCTCAAGCATGGGTCCAAATCTCCAACTTAGAGGCCTCAAATGGAAAATTGTTCAACTAGAAAGGTTCTCAAAACAGGGTTTTAACCTTGACCATGCATCAAAGAGGTTTTGAATTGGCTCATACGAGAAGTTGGTTTGAGAAATTTTGAAAAGGGAGAAAAGTAAGTCATTTAAAGGCCAAAAAATGGAATTCTTGATTCTATGGCCAAACCAAGCAATGTTATATACCAAATTGGTCAGAAAAGACATTTTAAAGATGATGACATTACCACATTTTGGATTTGAGATCATTTGCACATGGTTCCCTTTAATACCTTAAGGTTGAAGTAACATAACCATCACACTCCATAAGATCAAAAACAAGGAGAATGCACATCCAATTCAGTTCTAAATATCATAAGGTGAGAATTTCAGGTGAAATTGGAGGCTGAAACAGAGCAAGGCGTGACTTTGGCATGTGAGATTTTCAAGGGATGTCATTCAGTTAGTTACAGAAGGTTCTGGAGGTTTCTAATCACTTCTATATATTGTATGCAACTGATCCAGATCATTTTTTGGGGCCATAATTGGAGAGAATCAAGAGAGAGCATTCGAAAATTTCATCTTTGCATCAAGAATCGGTTTTGAGGATTAAGGAGAATTCAGTGCAAATTGATCATTGGAATAGCTTGGGAAGTGGTTCTTGAGTGATTCTGCAAAAGATTGGAGGTTGATTCAAGCAAAATCCTCATTTGTTCATCATTTCAAACCAGGTCTGTAACTTTCTTCTCTTAGCTTAATTCATAGGAAGATGCATAGAAATTGTTATGTGGTTAGGTTAGGGGTGATGCTTAGATGGATTTCAGTCCAAGAATTAAGCAATTCGTGACATTTTGAGTGTGATACCATTTTCTGTTGAAGCTTATAACTTGAGGTTCTTGAGGTATTAATGGTGTTTGGATAGCAAGTTTTAATCAGTGAAGAGTGTAGTTCATGTTAGTGCCTTTAATTTCAAGAATCGTGACAATTGAAGTGGGATGAATTTTCTACAACTAGGATCGGATTTGGAGTTGGAGTGAGAATCAATGGAAATGGAGGTCATATTCGTGACCAGGATGAAATTTCAAGTGGAATAGGGTGTTTAGTTGCAAGGATTGATGAGGTTTTGGGATGTCTTCACCGGAGAAGACGGTGGCGCCAAGCTCAGGCCACCATCTGAGCATTTCCCCCTCAGTTTCAAATATTTTGGGGACGATGACTCCCAACCCTCAGATGATGCTTTGACCTTGACTAATTCCACAAACCAATGGCCAGGATTTGATTTCACGTCTGAAGAGAGTTTGAGAATCAAAACTCACCGTTTCATTTATTCAGGTTGGATGGGCTTAAGTAGTTCTTGCTGTCCACACCCCACCTTGGGCCCAATTGGAGATAACAACGTGAATCCTTTGCTATTCAGCACACACTTTTTTCCATTTCCATTTGGTTTTCTGATTTTCTTTTAATTTCGTTTGGGCCTAATGAGAACTTGATAAGCGCACCCCCAGTCTGGGCCCAGCCTGGTTTATAACATGGTTCTATTGCTATTTGTCACGCGCCCTTATTAATTTTTATTTGTTTTTTCTTTTAGTTTCATTTTTCATATAGTTTAGGAATTAATTCACCATAAATAGAAAAATAAACATTTTTAGGCTAGGTTTTTTCCCCTGACTCCTTAAAGAGTCTAGAATTTTATAGGATTAATAGTTTCATAATTCATGCATGTTATATTTTATTTGCATTTTTGTATTTTTAATGGGTTTTTATTTTGATATGTTTGGTATGCCATTTTGCTGATTTTATTGTGAATGATTGGTGTTGAGTTTTGAGGTGATTATTTTTGGGCTAGATAGCTTAGATATGCATGTCCCTATAATAATTTTCTCATATTTTTGTGAGATAATTTTAGGTTGTTTTGAGCATTGAACAATAGGTGGAGTAGATTTATGGTTTTAGGATAGTTCCCTTAGGTTTAGGGCATAGTTTTAGCACTTAATGGTTGATTAATCCCTTGGTGTTATATGGAGTGATTCATAAGAGGTTTAGGAACCCTTAGTAATTTTTTTAGGATTTTACAATCATGTTATATATTTTAAGTAGAATTAGTTTTAGGACTAACTCCTAGGTGTTTCTGATGAACTAATTTGGATAGTTTAACTCAGTAGTTCCCCTTAGATTAGGGTGGTGTTGCTTTTGAGCTTGGATGATCATGAAGACCAATTGAAGGTGCTTTGGAGATCTTAGAGGAGCTTGGAGTTGAAGATTTCTCATCTGTTGGAGTGCTTGTCAGGAGCTTAGGAAAATTAGGGTTTTAGGAAGTGCCTTAAACCTAGTTTTGATTCTTTCTTCAAACATAGAGTGCATTGTTTGCCTATATTCTACCCAATGACATAAATTCCTCCTTGGGAAGCTCCATCTCTCCTTAGGAGGGATGAGTGGTATGCCCAAGTGAGTAGAACTTTGAGGATATCTTTCATTTGCAATGATTAGGTTCTTAGTGGCTTCCTTTGGTTGTCATTAGGTTACTTAACATTTCAACTTGATCTTGTTGAATGATTCTCCCTTGGAGGTGCTTGTTGAAGCTTGGTAAAGGAAAAGATGAGGTAGCTTGTTGAAGCTAGGGTTTTGTTTGCTTGATGAAGCTAGGAGCTTGTTGAGGTCAGGAGCTGGTTGAAGCTGTTTATTGGCTGGGGTTTGAGCTTGTTTAAGATGGTAGCTTGTTGAAGTTTGGTGTCTATTGAAGATTGAAAGTTTATTGAAGCTTGAAGATAGGAGTTATTCATGAAGATGAAGGTTGTTGCTATCAACTTTTTGCTGGTTAATCATTTGTTGCTGTCAGAGCTGTTGTTTGCTGTAGGAGATTGGTGCTGCTGCTTGGGCTGCCTTCTCTGCTGTGGCTTTTGTTTTCTGTATTGTTTGTTGGCTTGTGTAGCTTGCCCCCTAGGTTTGAGGTGAATGTTGATTCACTTTGCCTGTTGTTTTCCCAGGTTCGAGGTTGAGTGGGACTCCCTTGCCTCGCTTGTATTGCTGCATCGCATGCATTTTACTGTATTTGCTTGCTTTCTTTTCTGTTTATCCCCTAGGATCTCTGATTTTCTCTGTGCAAGAGGAAATTATGACAGACATTAAGTTTTGACCCATGCATGAAAAAATTAGGTTAGTTTCCCTTTCAACCATAGTTTTAGGGTGTCTCTTTTCTCATCTCAAAACAATTCAAAAACACAGAAATAAGGATAACGCGCGTTGTACGCTACGAGCCTTAAGCTATTTGAGAATCGGTTGCTGGAGGGTCACTCTTCAGTAATCTGGCTGCTTAGTATGGTACCCTTAGGGTGACATGCGACGTAGTCACTCTCAGGTCACAAGTCTTTAGTACAGTACAAGTTGCAAACAGACTAAAAAAACACTTCTTTCGTAAAAGATTCAAAAACAAACATCAAAGTGTCATTTTTGTCCGCTCGGACTCTTAATCAAGAAAAAACCCTTTCATAAGGTAATAAAAAAACCAGTCAGACAAGCTTATGTCTTCTGTAGCCCGAACTACGTTTGCTCTGATCTTTCATGCCGTATGAAAGTACGTAAGCATAGGATGTGATATCCTAGCGAGCAACCTTCCCCTCCTTTCCAGTAGGTAGGCGAACTACGTTGACTCTGATTTCTCGTTTCAGACGGGAATACGTAGGCATAAAGTGCGATACTTTGCCGAGTCATTTTCTTTTCTTTTTAACCCAGACCTCTAGAGTAGATAGAATAACATACCCTTAGATAGAAAACAAGCGTGGATCCCGTCGAGTACGACGGACGTGAGGGGTGCTAATACCTTCCCCTTGCGTAACCGACTCCCGAATCCAGGATTTGGTTGCGATGACCATTCCTTTCCCTCTTTGCGTTAGGTTTTCTCTGAGCGTTTCCTTTCCCTCTTTTGGGATAAATAACGCACGGTGGCGACTCTTCTGTCATAGCCGGCGCCGATTTTCGCAGTAGCGACACTCACGTATCCATAGAAGAGTATGAGAAGCTAAGGCCGGTGGTAGAAATGTTGACCAAAGAAAACCAAGACCTCCAAGATGAAATCCACCAAGCAGGGTGTGGAGAATGGCCAATACAAGAGGAAAATGGAGGTTGAGCAAGACCAAGTAGTTGAATGCAGCAAAAAGTTGAAGCTAGAGATGGATTTGAGAGTTATGTATCAAAATGGTTTTGAAAGGGCCGATGCATCAGTGAAGACTCTCTGACAAAGCTAGAAGGAAGCTAAGGACTCTTGCGATAGAGCGTGGCATTTTTGTGAGCTAGCTTCTGCTGAAAAGAAGAAGACGAGGGAGAAACTCGAGGCTGATATTGATGATATCGAAGAGCAATTGAGAAATTCCTTGACCCTAGCCAAAGATGAGCGAAAACTCAAGGAAGAAGCGTTAAGAGCTTCATATGTCATTCCTGGCATGTGGAACAATAAATGCTTAGAGTTAGAGACCGCTCAGGAAATAGCCACTCTGTGGAAGGATCGTTTTGATACTCTGAAAAGGGATAGTTCATAATGGGTCAAGAAAAAGCTCAACTCAACAAGCTGTTGGACACACATGTGGATTCCCTCCAATATTATTAGCCGACTCTAGACATGTATTTTTCTAAGTATAATGATCTAATGGAACATTTCAACCTCATGATCCTGGATATCCCATGGAGGTTGGAAAGTACAATTCAAGACTCGGAAGGGAACAATGTCCCTCCTTCAGTCCATCACTTCATCCAGCTCTGTGATCAGATGGTTAGCAGATTCATGTTCGAGTCAAAGAAGCTCGAAGAACGTATCCGAAAGAAGACCATTTAGTTATTCAATTCTCTCTCTTATTGCATAAATTGTTGTATTCAGCTTATTGAGCAATCATTTGTATTGGATCTTCTCTCAAAATTAATGAAAAGTTGCTTTTTAGTCTCAATTGTGCATACTTTTACTGTTCATTCGCAGTTCTATGATATCGTTGATAATCACAAGTCTCAAAAGTCTCTTGAACATTATACGAACGTTGCATATGCTTACGCATCATTTTTGCATTCCCTAAAACCCGACCTCATACACCGCTTGCCCTTTCTGCAGTAGAGCAAGCTGACTTCTCGACATCCATACAACACAAGAAGTAATAAGAAGAGAATCATGGATAAGCTAGAACAAAATCAGGCCACCATGAGGGAAGAAATACAAAGCATGAAGACGTAGATGAACCAGCTCATGAAGGTGATCCAGAACATGGCCAAAAATCAAGAAGAGATGAGGCTAGCATCAGAGAGGAATGCTAATCATACCCTTGATGGCGCAGTTCCAAACGCAGATGGCGCAGTTCCAACCCCTGCTGGTGCAGTTCCAACCCCTGCTAGCGCAAGTCCAACCCTTGTTGGTGAAATTCTTACTCCCATGGGTGCAGTACCTATCCCTGTTAGCACAGTTCATCCACCAGCTGGTGTAGTCCATCCTCCTGGTGGCACGATTCCACCACCAGTCTACTACGGCGATCATGAGGGTTTCTACGAAGATTCAATGGTTGATGCATGTGCGCCACAGAACGCCGAGTTGGAGACGAAATTTAATGCTCTATAAAAAGCAGTGAGAGCAATACAAGGCCCCGACGTCTTGGGATTTGATGCTACAGAAATATACCTTGTGCCAGGGGTTAAGATACCTTCGAGATTTACTATTCTGACTTTTGAGAAATACAAGGGTAGCAGTTATCCTAAGACCCATGTAAGGTCTTATTGCAGGAAGATGGCCGCTTATTCCGATGATGAAAAGCTCTTAATCCATTTCTTCCAGGATAGTTTAACCAAGGCCTCTATAGAATGCTCGAGCTCTCTAATGTGAAAAGCTGGAAAGAGTTAGCGGACGTTTTCGTAAAGCATTATCAATATAACACTGATATGGCTCCGAATCGAACGCAACTCCAGAGTCTGACCCAGAAGCCAAACGAGTCTTTCAAAGACTTTGCATAGAGATGGAGAGGACTAGCTGCGACAGTACAACCTCCGTTGTTGGAAAGAGAGCTAACCAATATCTTCATGGGGACGCTGCAAGGACCAATCCTTGAACGTCTGGCATCTACTACTTCCATGGTGTTTTTCGAACTTGTTATGGCTGGAGAAAGGCTAGAGAGCTTAATGAAAGCCGAAAAGATTCAGAATGCTGGAGGGACCTTGAGTGGGGTCAAGAAGCCATATCAAGGATTCGTTAGGAGAAAGAAGGCGAAGCTAGTGCCGTGTCCACAGAAAGAGGGAAAACCCATCAGGGTTATCATCATGTTGCTTTCGTTGCTCCATAACAACCAATTTCCATTCCTGAAAGCCAGCCTGTGGCTCAACCACAAAATCTACAATAATAATCGTACCAATCAAGGCAAAACCAATATCAGGGTCAGCAAAGACCGAGGAGGCCAGAAAGAAGGTTTGATCCAATCCCATAAACATACGGAAGACTACTTTCATTCTTGTTGAAAGGAGGTCTAGTGAAACTAAGGGAAATGAGGGACCCTCCAACCGTTCTTCCCCCTGGTTATGATGTCAATGCAAGATACGAATTCCATTCCGGCACCCCAGGCCACAACATTGAGAATTGCAAAACTTTGAAATACGTTGTCCAAGACCTTATTGATTCAAAGGCAATAAATTTCACCCAAAATACCCCGAATATCAAAACCAACCCAATGTCGCATCATCATCATTCAACAAACATGATCGAGAGCTCTAGAGGGATTCGATTAATTTCAGATAGTGATAAACTGAAGACGCCCCTTTCCATTGTTAAAGAGTAGCTTTTATTGAATAATATTTATCCTGGCTGTCCAGCCAATTATCACGTTTGTTTGAGCAAATCTCAAGAATGCGCTGAATTGGAGAAAGGCATTCAAGGCCTAATTGATCAATGCGTATTGGTAGCAGAATAACTTTCGAAGACTGAAGAAGTTGCTACTCTTGACGTTCCGTTTGAGACGTTGGAGATACCATATAATGATGAAAGTGGATTATGGAATCCTTCTGATAATTTGACTCTTATCCCGTTAACAATACCGTGCGATGAAGAAGATTGGGACAATGTGTATGGACAGGCTCATATTCCTCTGCAGATCCCTTATGATGAAACATATGTGCTTCCTTATGGTCAAGATGGATGATCTTTAAGTATACCATATGATCCAGTTGAGATACCTATGTCTCCACCCTCAATGAATCAGCTTTTCATTTCAACGCCAGCTCCGTTTCCTTACGAGAGCATGAATGATGTACCTTGGCTATACTACGAGACTGTTTTTCTCAATGGACAGAAGGTGAGAGAAGAAGACATCTTAGAGGAAAAGAAGAATGCAGAGAATATTGTGGGAACTGGTGGCGTCACCAGGAGTGGTAGGATCTTTGCACCAACCACAACACCCGTCAACAACAGTGACAATGCAAACAAAGATACTGTTAAACAAGGCACCATTGAACAGGGGAAGTCCTCCAAACAAAAGGATATCTGTTGCGGTGGAAATAGGATCACAAACTATCAACGAGTTTGAATCGCAATTCAATTCACAACCGCTCTTTGATTTATCCGAAGGAAAAGGTCAAAAGAGGGAAAACCTATTTTTGCATCGTAAACACAATGCGGGGAAAGATCTAGGGTTCGGGGGTTGGTTAAATTTAGGGAAGGTATTAGCACCCTAAACTTCTGTAGTACTCTACAGGAACCTTTTGTTCAAATGTTTACTATTTGCTTTATTTATTTGCTTAAGGTATATGTACAAAAGATTAAAAGTGAGAAAAGAGACCTAAGGGGTTAATTCTAAGTTTACTCGGCAAGACATCGCATCTTGTGCCTACGTATCCTTACGGGAGTGGAATCAGAGTAATCGTAGTTCCCCTCAAAAGGGAGGTTAGAGACTTCTTGACTGTGGTCAAGGTCTCAAGGGGAATAAACATGTCTTAAGGACACGCTTACGCGGAGTGTAGAAACTCCAAATCTCTACGTTGAAATGTTAAGTTGTAATTAGGGTTAAATTAGGTTAAGTTAGGGATTCCGCGGCGGGAAACCCTAAAATGAGCGCGGCGGTTCTTTGACCTAATGCTAGGGGTAAAATTGTAATTTTGCCTGCGGCGAGGCGTTTGTGAAAATTAGGGTTTGTAGTTGTAAGGGTTTGAAGTTGAGGACTATTGACACGGCGGTCAAATGGCTAGACCTAATTCCTTCGGAGTGGTGTAAGGTGACAGAAATATTGCAATTCATCAGCAGAAATTTAAATCATACATCATGCAGAAATTTAAATGCGAAAAGTAAACGCGATTATTAGGTTCGCGAGGTTACAATTGAGAAACAGATACAGATATAAAGGTAACTTAAATGAAAACTCAACACAATAGTAATAAGTATGAACTGCAAAAGTGAACACCCGTTAGTAGGCAGAGAAGATGTAAATTGAGATTTTACTATTGCTTTATTTAAAAAATTTAATGTTGGCTTACCAAAGAAATTTTTAAAAAAGGTTTTATTTTTATAAAAAAAAAATAAAATTTTTCTATTTATCCTTAATATTTATATTTTTTAAAAAAAAGATTTGTTTGTTTTTTTTTATTTATAAAATTAAAATGTTATATTTTAAAAATGATTTTATCATATTAAAATGTTAAAAATGGTTTTTTAAAAAAACATAAAACAAAATAAAAACAAAACAGCATAAAAAAATAAATAAAAAAGGAGGGGGGTTGGGCCGGTCATCACACCCGGACCCAACCCATTTGTTAGTCATGAGGTGGAGTGTCTTTTAGGGTTTCCAAACCCAGACTTGTCTTCGCGCCGTTTCCCTTTTCTTCTTCATCTCTCTCGCGTCTTTCTTCTTCCTCGCGCCGTGAGTCTCTCATTTCCTGAAATAAAACATCAAAACTCATAATGAAACGTCCCGTTGCTTACATTTAACGCGAAATCGGCCGATGATGGCGTGGGCTGAGGCACAAAAACGAGAGATTGCCCGTCGTCTGGTTAAACGGCGTTGGTGGTCTCTCGTTCGAATCTTTCGTGACCGATGATGGATGATACACGGTGCGTTTGAACGATGACGACGATGTTCTTCGTCTGAGTTCGCAGCTTTCGTTCACGGCGCCTAGGGTTTGTTCGTTTGCGATCTCCGTTCCTCCTTAGGGTTTCGCTCGTGATCTCCCTTTTATAACTTAACTTCTGGGCCTTGGATTTGCGTTACTCTGAGATTCGATTTTGTGTTGTTATTATTTGATTTTGTTGTGATTTTCTCAGATACTGATTGGATTACGATTGGATACTCTATTCCTCTTTCAGGATTCGATTGGTATTTCGGTGAGATTAAATTTCATTTTTCTGGTATGAATTTGATACTGATTCGTTGATTGATGAGTTCCAATATGATTTGTTCCATCTGATCCTATTTCCCCTTTAGGATTTGATGGGTCTCTGATTTCCAGCTGATTCTTCTGACCCTGTTTGATTTAATAACCTGAACTGATTTTGTTTTGGTCTGCTTCAGGATTGACATCAAAATCTCTATTATTTTCTGATATGGTTTGCCTTCAGATTGGATTGATTGGCATCTGATATTAATTCACGGGATTTCTTGATGGTTTCATTTTGATTTGTTTCTATTTTTCCCAGATTCAATTTGATTTGATCATCTTTTGATTAGACTCTTGCAGATGTGAATTGGATTGCTTTTGGGGAATTTGGATACTGATTTGATTCCTGATGCGATTTTGTTTTGATTCAATCCTGACCATTGGCACTTACTTTTTCTTTTTCTTCTTTCAGGATGGACACTTTGCCTTGATCTTTGCCGCCGAGAAGGTTACGCGGTAATGATGACGCTGAGTCTGAACCATTTGGAACAGGATGCTATAATCCTAGTTTTTCGCTTATGTTGCTACTTCTGATTGAATTGGTGGTGATGATTGGCTATCATGTTGAGCTGAGCCGTGTATTTGTTTGTTTGTTCGTTTCATGAACTGAGTATGATTTTATAACTTGTTTTGGTGACTTATTTGCTGGGGCGATGATGTTCAGACTGAGCCCTTCATGCTTTGGATATTTGAGGGCATGAATTATCCTGGTGAACTGATATGCTTCTTATGGTATGGATTTATTCTCTTTCTGATGCCATTTGACTCTATCTTCTTTGACTCATTCTGTTGTGCTCTTTGCTTGTTTGAACTTGGTTCAGAGTTATGGTTTCTGTTATGGTTTATTCTTATGACTTACATCATGTTTTTTTTGTGACCTGCAATTCAAACTGATTTGATTTCGTTGTTCCTGTGGTGGCTGAGCTTCGCCTGTTGGATTGAATTTGTCATAACTGATACAGCTTGACTTTGTTAAACATCCCTTCTTTTTTATGAACTGCTTATGCTTTGGTTTTCTTGTTGAACCGAGCTTGTGACTTGTTTGTGCAATGTGCTTTGCACATCTGGGATCCCAACTGAACTAACACATCACCGTGATCATGGGCACTTATCTGCTTATTCTTACAACCTCACTTGCAGGTGTGATTTGATGACTCCATAGTCTTTCTGATATTTTGATTGTCGACTTTGGCCCATCACGATTTTATTCGAAACAACTTTCACTGTCTCGTTCTGTAATCCAGTTTTCTTTGTGCAGTTAGCTCATTTGTTTTATGAATGCGAGCTGAATTCGGTTCTTGCTGTTTCTTGAACTGAACTGTTTTAAACTCTGTTATGAAATTGGGGTTGCTGATGTTGATATGGACTTTGATTCTAATATTATCTGTTGGATTTTTGCAGACAAGTCCTCTCTCTGATCTGGGACATCCGTATGGTTTGGATTTTCTACATTCAGTTGTGGATTATCCATGGATCTAATTAGCAATCTGTTGGCATCCGGATTTACTTGATAGATTCCAATTACGTACTGGTTTCGAAGCAATCCTTCGGCAAAATCCATTTCGACCCGAAACTTCTTTTTACTCTTCATCTCTCGACAGTCCCTTATTAAGAACAATAACTACCTGATTTGACGCCGATGGCTCAGATTGGTAACGGGAGTAGGATGCGGCTTTAGTCGTGCCCTCCCGGCACTCGATGATGACACTGTTCTGAGAGTGTCAAAACCTCTAACATTTTCTATATTGCTTGTTTTGCTTTGATGTGCAGGTTAGTCGAGATTTGCGGCGAAGCTTAAAGACAGCATGAAGACACTTAGACGTTCTTAGGATTTAGGATAGATACTTTAATGTAATTCCTTAGAACTTTAATGTAATTCCTTGTAACTTGTAACAAAAAAATATTATGAATAAATAACATTTTTTTATCCAAATCATTTCTTCTTTGTGATTCACTTTGCAAACTTGTAATAATGATAATAAAATATTATGAATAAAATTCACATATTCTATTAAAATCATTTCCCAATTGCTTCTCCATGCTTTAATTTGCAAACACCTCAACATCCGATTAAATCTCACTAGTCAAATATCCTGGAATTAATTCGATCCAACCATTGCATGAATAAGTTCCATTAATCAGTCGAAGTTTTCACCGTTTTCCCTCTGGAAGAAAGAAGAATGATTTCTTGTTAAACCCTGCTCCACAGATCAGACTTTGATATCAAACCCACGTAAATAAACGCCTCAAAAAACATCACTACGCCCAACATTACGAACTATGCTTCAAAAATGACCAAAACGCCCCTGGGGTATTTCCTGCAAAACAAACACCTTCAGGTCTTGTTAGTGGTTAGCAAATGCGCAGATGATATGATATGCGAAATGACCGACTAAATATGAGGGTAAAATTTGGGGTATTACAGTTGCCCCTATTTAAATAACTACACCGGATGATTTGAGTGGCGGAGACTCGAGGAATCATGGTGGAGAGATTTAAATATAGATAACCGAAAATTTTGCCCTTATATGCGACGATATGCAATGCTATGGACAAAACGGGAACGACTTAATGCAGATGGTGCTACGTATGCTGGAATGATGAATGCGAAAATGATGACGAATACTACGACACCGGGACAGATGCCACGAGAAGAACTCACTGGGGAAAATGACGCGCTGAGACACAGTACAACACTGGGGACTTCTAAAAATGACAGTCAACTGGTGCGAATGACCAATTGTCACTTTTAGAAAAGGAACGAGATCCTCCAATGGAGATGGTACCTATGAGACGGCCTCCACTGGGGAATCTAAAAATAACACTAGATCACGTACGATTGTAAGATCGATTACAGAATGCTGGAGCATTGAGCAAAGAATAACATCCAAGCTTCTGTAAACTATCCCTCGTGACAAGATCAAACGGACTTTCGGAACTCCGTAGCAAATATACAGGGTAAAAACCGGCTGTATGCCAAAATAAACGGTCTTTAATGGGAAATGCCCTAATAAGCTTCTCGAGGGAGAGCTGTCACTTATCGTTGGAAGGGACTTATGTGCAAAAATGGATAAGCACTCAAATAAAGAGGCTGCTGCTTATCTGATAAATAAATCTTCTCGCATTTTAAGGTCGGCGCCTGGAATACGATTTTGATTCCTCTCTTACTGAAGGATAAATGTTCTCCTGAACATAAAAAGGGTAAATTGAATTTCCTCATACTTCAGAATCGTGCTCTCCTGAATATGATTCGGATAAAGGGTAAATGAAAATCTTCATACTTCAGAATCGTGCTCTCCTGAATATGAAACTGGATGACTGAATATACTCATATTTCAGAATCGTGCTCTCCTGAATATGAAACTGGATGACTGAATTTACTCATATTTCATAATCGTGCTCTCCTGAATATGAAACTGGATGACTGAATATACTCATATTTCAGAATCGTGCTCTCCTGAATATGAAACTGGATGACTGAATATACTCATATTTCAGAATCGTGCTCTCCTGAATATGAAACTGGATGACTGAATATACTCATATTTCAGAATCGTGCTCTCCTGAATATGAAACTGGATGACTGAATATACTCATATTTCAGAATCGTGCTCTCCTGAATATGATTTGGTTCAAACCTCTCTATACTTCAAGACGACAGGTAAATGGAAGCCCAACTGCTCCATGGAGATGGCCATTTGCTGCGAGTCATAACGAAGATAGGATTTGGCTTCTCAGGCGAGAAATGTCGCATACTGATGCTGTAAGATGTAAGATTATAAAGCGTTGTAAAGTGTTGTAACATGTAGGATTGTAAAGTGTTGTACTGGTAGATTTTCCAGGCGTGAACTGGCGTGCATCTGTAAATGATTGTAGTTGATTTTCTTGAAAGATAGTGCAAAATAAAATGCACGTCCGGGTACAGTGATAAACTTCTCGGGCGAAAACAGTCGCGTATCTGCCATGGTATGGTGAAAATCTTTAGATGGTGCAAAATAAATGCACGTCCGGTTGGGATTGACGACCGACAAGACTGAGATTCAATCTAGGATCGAGCTAGAAAGAAGACTGGTAATCAGAACTCCATCGAGGGAATGATCTCGGAGGGTAAATATCTTATCCTGGTGAGGAAAGATAGCTGAAGTAACCGTCATCCACGAGGATCGAGCTCCGTAGGGAAACTGGAAACAAGTAAGTATTTTATGCTTAGGGCTGACAATCTATTTGAAGAGAATGGACAAACCCAAATACTCGGCGATAACAACCAATGACGGTGAAACGTAATGAACCTGTGAATGCTAATGCATATGTCAATGTGAATGTATGTTAATGTCTATGTATGTTAATGTTTATGTATGCAAGATGTTATGAAATGAGTATGTAATGAGTATGTAATGAGTATGTAATGAATATGAGTATATGAAGTAGGCATGTGATGCTTATGCCCCTGCGTATGCAGACGAAACAGACTAGAGACGGGACAAGAGATGAAATAAACATCTCGACGGAGATACCCTGCATTCTCTGCAACCAATACGTCAATCATGGGTGAGAAGGATCAATGGTAGAACCAAATCTGGTTTTAAAAGTTCTGAATTCTCTGGGGAGAAGGTAATCTGCTTGGGTGTACAGTATCACGTCTTCACATGGGGGGAAGAAAACCTGAGGGACACTTTTGAGTTACCCAAGAAAAAGTTGTCAGCTTATAGTCTCTCTGGGGACTATCACTGGGCAATGGTTTGAAAGTGTTTCTGCAATAATGATATTTCCGGGGAATGAAGAGATCCTGTCGGAATTTTCACTAGTCAAAGTAATTTATTACATTTCAAATTTGTTTTGTTTTTTGAAAAACAGTTTTGAAAAATCTACAATGCACCTTTCATTTTCAAATTTTAGGAATAAACGCATTTTGCATAACAAATAGAAAATAAAGAGCAATGCACCAAGGAATGTAAGTAACGAGATGGTATCTTTTATTAAAGGGTGGCTGCTTGCTGAAGGCATAGCTCCACAGATGATTATGTTTTGAAATTGGCAACATGGGAAAAGGTTACATTGAATCCAATGACACCTACTGACACTAATAACTAAGACTAATCCAGAATCTTGCTTTGGGCTAGGATGAAAGAGACTGAAACATGGCTCTCATGCGGAAAGCGTGTTCGAGATAATCAGTGTCTTCTGATGCAATGAAATGCCTTTGTCCCTAACTTTTGCCTGGACCGCCCTTTCGGGTTTTCAATCCACCGGGACGCTCTTTTTTGCCTAAGCCGCCCTTTCGGGTTTTCAACTTAGCGAGCTTTTGTTATTATTTCTTTTTTTTTCAACCCTTACTTTTGCCTAAATCGCCTTTTGCAGGTTTTCGACTTAGCGGGTTTTTAGGCATAATATTTTCGGACTGCATCAGAATTCACGGGGTGTGCTAGTTCTTCACCATCCATTGTCGTAAGTATCATAGACCCCCCGGAGAAAACGGTCTTTACAACAAACGGGCCTTCATAATTGGGCATCCACTTTCCACGCATATCTTTGTGTACTGGCAAGATCCTTTTGAGTACGAGCTCTCCTTGACGGAACTCACGGATACGGATCTTCTTATCAAACGCTCTCTTCATCCGTTTCTGATATAATTGCCCATGGCACATGGCTGTCAAGCGCTTCTCGTCAATGAGATTCAACTGATCCAATCTGTCCTGAACCCACTCAGCTTCATCAAGTTCATCTTCCATTAACACTCTTAAAGAAGGTATCTCTACTTCGATGGGGAGCACGGCGTCCATTCCATATACCAGTGAGAAAGGGGTTGCCCCTGTCGAAGTTCTCACCGAGGTTCTGTATCCATGTAAAGCAAACGGTAACATCTCATGCCAATCTTTGTAAGTCACAACCATCTTTTGCAGGATCTTCTTGATATTCTTATTCGCAGCTTCAACGGCCCCATTCATCTTAGGACGGTACGGAGAAGAGTTATGGTGAGTGATCTTGAAACTATCACACAGCTCTTTCATAGTCTTATTATTCAGATTGGTGCCATTGTCAGTTATTATCCGGCTTGGGACTCCATAACGGCAGATGATTTCTTTCCTGATGAAGCGGGCAACCACTTGCTTGGTCACGTTGGTGTAGGAGGCAGCCTCTACCCACTTGGTGAAATAATCTATAGCAACAAGGATAAAACGATGTCCATTAGAAGCTTTCGGCTCAATTGCCCCAATCATGTCAATGCCCCACATAGAGAACGGCCATGGTGAAGACAAAACATTCAACGGTGACGGAGGTACGTGCATTTTATCAGCATAGATTTGGCACTTATGGCATTTCCTAGCGTATTGGATGCAGTCAGCTTCCATGGTTAACCAATAATACCCAGCCCTTAACATCTTCTTGGACATAGCATAACCATTGGCATGGGTTCCGAAGGTCCCCTCATGAATTTCCTGTAGTAACATGTCCGCTTCGCGTTTATCAACACATCTGAGCAGGACCATGTCGTGATTTCTCTTGTATAGCACACCGTTACTGATAAAGAATTTGGACGCCAACCTTCTCAATGTCTTTTTGTCAAGACCAGTAGCACCATCGGGATACTCCTGCTTGACGAGGTAGTTCTTGATATCATGAAACCAAGGCTTTGCATCCACCTCAACTTCTTCGACCATCTGACAATAAGCGGGCTCAACTTTGCGCTCAATATGGATAAGAGGTGCTTCATTAACGAATTTAACTTTCCACATGGATGCCAACATGGCTAAAGCATCAGCAACGTGATTCTCGGATCTAGGAACATGCTCGAACTCTATCTCGTCGAAATACTTGATCAGCTCAATAATATAGTCTTTATAAGGGATCAGCTTCTCATTCTTCGTTTCCCATTTGCCTTGTACCTGGTAGATAACCAAGGCTGAGTCACCACTTACTTTAAGAAGTTTGATTCGGAGGTGAATCGCTGCTTCGAGGCCGAGGATACACGCTTCATACTCTGCGACGTTATTAGTACACTCAAAGTCCAACCTTGCTGTAAATGGAGTAAATCCACCCTTTGGGTTCATCAAAACGGCGCCTATACCATGCCCATTGAAATTTGAGGAACCATCAAACATCATCTTCCACCAAAGACCTGGTTCTGGACCTTCGCTCGGATCTGGCTCTTCACAATCTCTTTTAATCAACAAAATATCCTCATCAGGAAAATCGAGCTTAAGAGGTTCATAATCTTCAACTGGCTGGTCTGCAAGATAATCAGATAAAATACTACCCTTAATCGCCTTCTGGGGTACATACTAGATGTCATATTCGGATAACAACATGTGCCAACGGGCTAGCCTCCCGGTTTGAGCAGGTTTTTCAAAAATATACTTGATCGGATCCATTTTAGAAATCAATAACGTGGTATGACAGACCATATATTGCCGAAGGCGCTTAGCGGCCCATGCCAATGCACAACAAGTTTTCTCTAATGGTGAGTATCTGTTTTCGCAATCGGTAAACTTCTTGCTCAGGTAATAAATTGCATGTTCCTTTTTTCCAGTCTCATCATGTTGTCCAAGCACACAACCCATAGACTTCTCGAGAACAGTAAGGTACATAAACAACGGTCTTCCAGGTACGGGCGGGATCAGAATAGGGGGATCTTGCAAATAACCCTTAATCTTCTCGAACGCTTTCTGACAATCAAGGTTCCACTCAACTGTCTGCCCCTTGCAAAGCAACTTGAATATCGGCTCACAAGTAGCGGTCATATTAAAGATAAACCTGGAAATGTAATTCAGACGTCCCAGAAAACCCCTAACTTGCGTCTCGGTTTACGGAGCCGGCATATCTTGAATGGCTCGGACTTTGTCAGGATCCACCTCAATCCCTCGCTGGCTAACAATGAAACCAAGCAGTTTTCCAGATCTGACACCGAAGGTACATTTTGCAGGATTCAATTTCAACTGATATTTCCTGAGTCGTTCAAACAGCTTCGCCAAATGGTCTAAATGCTCCTCTTCACTCTGAGATTTGGCTATCATATCGTCCACGTACACCTCAATTTCTTTGTGCATCATATCATGAAAAAGAGTGGTCATAGCGCGTTGGTAAGTTGCCCCTGCGTTCTTTAAACCAAAGGGCATGACTTTGTAGCAGAAGGTCCCCCAAGGAGTAATGAAAGTAGTCTTCTCTCGATCGTCGGGATCCATCTTGATCTGATTATAGCCAGAGAAACCATCCATAAATGAAAACAACGCAAAACTGGCTGTATTGTCTACAAGTGTATCAATATGTGGCAGTGGGAAGTCGTCTTTTGGACTTGCTTTGTTCAGATCCCTGTAGTCTACACACATCCTAACCTTACCGTCCTTCTTGGGCACTGGCACAATGTTGGCAACCCAATCTGGATATTTCGCGACTGCCAAGAAACCTGCATCCAACTGCTTTTTAACCTCATCTCGAATCTTCAAAGCCATGTCGGGTCTCGTTCTTCGAAGCTTTTGTTTGATAGGTGGACAATCTGGCTTAAGCGGCAACTTGTGAACAACAATATCCGTGTCTAGGCCCGGCATATCTTGATACGACCATGCAAACACATCAATATACTCCTTTAACAACTCAATCAACTTCGGCCTAATCCCCGTCCCAAGCATTGCACCAATCTTGACCTCTTTCTTGCTCTCATCTGTACCGAGATTAATTAGGTCCACCTGCTCTTTATGCGGTTGAAGCTCTGTGTACTCGTACTCAATCAATCTTGTCAGTTCCGCGGGTACTTCAAAATCTTCTTCACCCTCGTCCTCAGCTTGATTGATGGGTGCATCCCAGTCGGGAGTGTCAGTAAGGTCATCGGATCCAACAAGGTTTATGATGTCTCTGCATGGTGGAAGGCTTACTTAATTAAAATGCTCGAAGATATGTAAGAATGAAATGCTGTTTTTTTTATTATTATTTTTTGAAAAAGGTTGCCAATTTCATTTTTAAAGGTGAAAACGAAAAACGAAGATGAACCAAAGTGGAATTGAACAAAATGCTTTTATTAATATCTTTTTAGAAATGAAAGGTGGCCCGATAAAGCGACCCTATAGCCTTGGGCAGAGCTACAGATTTTTATTTGAAAATGTAAATGAAACTTTTAAAAAACAATTACTTTGACAAGGGAAAGATAACAGGGATCTCTACGGCCTCCCAGTTGTTCAAAACTGCATCACCCTTAAACACCAGGTTGCTCAGCTCTTCATTTTTCTCACATTCACTGATGGCATTGACTTGGAAGCCTCCGCTGACAAATACCTCTTGGATAACCTTCGGACGCCCTTCGACGGTTGTGGCAGCTCCATTCTGAGTTGGTTTGTAACCCAACCCAGAGCGATCGGTCTTGGTCTTGACATCGATTACCTTTCCCCAACCTTCAGGAATGCCCCTGTCAATTGTTGCTTTGGTACTCTTCAGAGATGCAAAAGATGGATTACCCTGACCCACTGTCTCTTCGACCTCCAGCAGAACAGCATTGGCGATCTCAAGTGCTTGAAAGGAAATGTCTAAAGCATTCTCATCGGCCTCGATGTAACGGAAAGAGGACAGGTTACTGACCATCAGATCCTCCTCACCGTGTATAATAACCAACTTTCCATCGATCACGAATTTCATCTTTTGATGTAAAGTTGAGGTTACCGCCCCAGCGGCATGAATCCACGGCCTTCCGAGTAAACAACTGTAGTTGGGATTAATGTCCATGACTTGAAACGTGATATTAAAAACTTGCGGACCAATCAGGATAGGAAGCTCAACCTCCCCCATTACCGATCGACGAGAGCCATCGAAAGCCTTGACAACCAAAGGTGTAGGTTTCAGCGCAGTCTCTTTACAAGCCAACCTATCAAGAACCCTCTTGGGTAGAACATTCAGAGAAGAACCGGTGTCTACTAGCACTCTCGCTAAATTGTCCTCCTGACATTTTACCGATATATGTAAAGCACGATTATGGTTCGGACCCTCCTTCGGTAACTCTTCATTGCTGAAACTGAGGGTGTTACAAGCGGTTAAATTGGCAATCACACTATCAAACCGACTGGTGCTAATATCTTGATCCACATGTGCTTGAGTCAAAACCTTCTGCAAGGCCATCCTATGAGCGGGTGAACTCATCAACAGAGATAAAATCGAAATCTTGGAAGGAGTCTGATGAAGTTGGTCGATAACTTTATAGTCACTTTTCTTGATGATCCTTAAAAATTCAGCATCTTCATCATTTGTAACGGCTCCCTTACCTTTGTCTTTGGCAGGCACTGGGATACTAGCTGTTTCCTTAGGTGGGACCTCACTGGAATGGGGAGTATATACACGGCCACTGCGGGTCATCCTGCTTACCTCTGCGATATTGGTCACTGTGCCCTTAACCTCTTCATTTGGAATAACCTTCCCGGACTCCTTGTCAATCATCGTCGCGTCATATTTCCAAGGCACAGCTTTAGGATCACTGAAAGGAAACGGACTCGGTCTTCGAATAACTATAGGCTTAGGCTGATTCACTTCAGGGATATACGACCTCGGTATATCGAACACGAGGTTGGCGGAGCCTGCCCCTGATAAATTAAACACTGGTACCTTACCCTTTGATACAGGCTGATGGAAGACAGGCTCAACCACAGCGACTACATCCTTCTTGGCTTGGCTTGTCACTTGTAAAACACCCTCATTAATCAACCTCTGAACATCATTCTGAACCAACATGCACCCCTTAATGCTGGCTTCACAACTTACGCATGCAACGTGGGAAGTATCTACCAAACCGGCTTCAAACAGTTTCGAATGGAACATCTTAAGAGGAGTCTTAATCTGTTCAACATCAAGGGCATAACCTTCCTCTGAATCAGCACTAATGGCATTGACACTCTCATGGTTAGGAAAAGGGTTCTTCTTAACATTTGGTTGAGGATCTTCGAATGACAAAATCTTCTTTTCCAATAAATCCCTGACAATATTTTTGAGAGCATAACAATTTTCCAGATCGTGACCAGGCGCACCCTCATGAAATAAACAATGAGCAGCGGCGTTGTAATTGGCGGGTAGAGGATTAGGAGGCGGACCCAAAGCCCGAGTAGTGATTAGACCTTGCTTGACCAAAGAGGGGTACAACTCGGTGAAAGTCATCGGAATTGGCGGACAAGGTTTATACGTTCTTCTGTTCGGCATATTCTGGCGAGGAGCCGGACTCTTTGGCTGTTGAGGAGCAGGAGCGTTGGGCACCTGTAGGTAGTTGATAGGAGGCGGATAAACAGGAGGTTGTTGCATAGGTTGATACATAGGAACCTGTTGATTGAAAGAAGGAGTAATAGCTGCCACATAGGGTTGTTGAGCATATTGGACTGGGTACCCTTGAGGTTGAGCATAACCTTGCGGATGCCGATAAAAGCGTTCCCTTGGTCTACCAGAGGATATAGCATTAGTCTCACTCTCCTTCTTTTTCTGGGAGCTATACGGAGGTTTCTTCGGCTGATCCTTAGAAGCGCCATGATTATTTGTCATTTTACCACTCTTCATACCCAATTCAATCTTGACACCCACAGCAACGATGTCGGAGAAATTTGAAGTCACACTACCCACCATTCTCTCGTAAAATTCTGGACGGACCGTGTCGACAAACCAATCAGCTAACTCTTTCTCGGTCAAAGGAGGTTCTACCTGCGAAGCAGTCTCTCTCCACCTTTGAGCATACTCTTTGAATGACTCAGAATTCTTTTGTGACATACTCAGCAACTGTCTTCTGTCAGGAGCCAGATCCATATTGTACTTGTAGTGTTTGATGAAAGCGTCAGATAAATCTTGAAAGCTCTTAACGCGGGATTGGTCCAAAGTTAAATACCACTTGGAAGAAGCACCCTTCAAACTGTCTTGGAAGCAATGAATCATCAGTTTATCATTCTCAACATGGGCAGCCATTTTGCGATAATACATGATCAGATGACTCTTAGGACAGGTGGCACCTTCATAGCGATCGAAGTTCGGAGTTTTGAACTTCGGGGGAATAACTAAACCCGAGACCAAACAAACATCCCTTGCAGCAGTCCCAAAAATTTGATCACCCTCTACCTTTTTCAATCTCTGGACGATGGTGTTCACTTCCTCACGAAGTTTGTCATGTTTCTCATAACCCTCAACATTCTCATCAAGATTATCAAAAACTGTCTCATTGAAGTACGGTTGCGCACGAGTGTGTACAACAGGTGGTGCAAAGATAGGAGCCCCCCTAGAAACTTCAGAAAACAAGGGCACGGCCTGCTGAACAGGTTGATTAATCGGAACAGTGGCTTGAGGAGGCACAAAACCTGGAGCAAGGCCATAAGGTGGGTCCCTTGCTACGGTCACACTTGGTGGAGGGTCCACAGTAACGCCGGTAATCTCAGAAACAACAGTGGGCTGGGTATCCATCTTAGCATTCATGACATGTAACAATTCCATCATACGCCCCATACCCCCTCGAAGGTCTTCAAGTTCATTGCTAAGGCGATCAATCTCTTTTGCCTGATCCTCCATTCTTTTCCGAGTTTGAGCTCTGGTGTTGTATTGGTGCCGAGAACTCAGGGTGACGAAACTGGAAGGTGAGAGAACCGAGTGTGAGAAATCGGGAGACACATGCAATGCAAGAAAGTAAATGATGCTAAAATGTGGATGAAGATTTCATGGAATTCAAAACATTTACTAATGTCGTGGGGTACCAAGGAAATCTTTTTCTTGTTTTTTCATTTTATTTTTTTATTTATTTATGGTATCCCGCGATATCCATAAATGATGTTTGAACTCCATGAAATACAATGCAATGAGATGCTTTATGGATGCAATGCATGAAAACACACAAAGTCCTAGGTTAAAGGAACGTGAGCGGAGTCAAGGTCTACCCATCCCAAAAGGAGTGTACTATAGGTTAGTTGTACCTGCCGAACAAGGTTCTACAAAGTGCCCAAAGTCATCAGCCCATCTTTCGGATATTATCAACTTTCCGACTGACTCGGGGGTTAATAATATTCTCAAGAGAACCTCTTTTGAGTGTAGCATCGAGTGTCAACCAACTTCAGTCTGCACCAAAGCCGGTTACCTCACTACTTTCTAAAGGCCAAGATGAGTTAACTAGGGTTCTAAAAGTCAGTTAGTGCATTGACAACATATGGCAGCCTCAATATTATCCTCAACTTGACTTAAGGAATATAAGCACCAACCAAGAAGTCGCACTAACTATGGCCACCAGATCAACCGTATCGATATACGTCGTACAATTTCCTTGGTCTATTGCCATTTACCTAAGGTACACTAGATCCGGGCGTAGGACTTATCTCACAGCACAAGGAACAGTCCCACAATCAAAGCACAAATATATACATGCAAATGAATAATAACACAGATAGTAATAAATATGAACAAGTTAGGGATAACCCTCAAAAGTTAGCATTCCCCAGTGAAGTCGCCATTTTCTGTTGCGGTGGAAATAGGATCACAAACTATCAACGAGTTTGAATCGCAATTCAATTCACAACCGCTCTTTGATTTATCCGAAGGAAAAGGTCAAAAGAGAGAAAACCTATTTTTGCATCGTAAACACAATGCGGGGAAAGATCTAGGGTTCGGGGGTTGGTTAAATTTAGGGAAGGTATTAGCACCCTAAACTTCTGTAGTACTCTACAGGAACCTTTTGTTCAAATGTTTACTATTTGCTTTATTTATTTGCTTAAGGTATATGTACAAAAGATTAAAAGTGAGAAAAGAGACCTAAGGGGTTAATTCTAAGTTTACTCGGCAAGACATCGCATCTTGTGCCTACGTATCCTTACGGGAGTGGAATCAGAGTAATCGTAGTTCCCCTCAAAAGGGAGGTTAGAGACTTCTTGACTGTGGTCAAGGTCTCAAGGGGAATAAACATGTCTTAAGGACACGCTTACGCGGAGTGTAGAAACTCCAAATCTCTACGTTGAAATGTTAAGTTGTAATTAGGGTTAAATTAGGTTAAGTTAGGGATTCCGCGGCGGGAAACCCTAAAATGAGCGCGGCAGCTCTTTGACCTAATGCTAGGGGTAAAATTGTAATTTTGCCTGCGGCGAGGCGTTTGTGAAAATTAGGGTTTGTAGTTGTAAGGGTTTGAAGTTGAGGACTATTGACACGGCGGTCAAACGGCTAGACCTAATTCCTTTGGAGTGGTGTAAGGTGACAGAAATATTGCAATTCATCAGCAGAAATTTAAATCATACATCATGCAGAAATTTAAATGCGAAAAGTAAACGCGATTATTAGGTTCGCGAGGTTACAATTGAGAAACAGATACAGATATAAAGGTAACTTAAATGAAAACTCAACACAATAGTAATAAGTATGAACTGCAAAAGTGAACACCCGTTAGTAGGCAGAGAAGATGTAAATTGAGATTTTACTATTGCTTTATTTAAAAAATTTAATGTTGGCTTACCAAAGAAATTTTTAAAAAAGGTTTTATTTTTATAAAAAAAAAATAAAATTTTTCTATTTATCCTTAATATTTATATTTTTAAAAAAAAAGATTTGTTTGTTTTTTTTTATTTATAAAATTAAAATGTTATATTTTAAAAATGATTTTATCATATTAAAATGTTAAAAATGGTTTTTTAAAAAAACATAAAACAAAATAAAAACAAAACAGCATAAAAAAATAAATAAAAAAGGAGGGGGGTTGGGCCGGTCATCACACCCGGACCCAACCCATTTGTTAGTCATGAGGTGGAGTGTCTTTTAGGGTTTCCAAACCCAGACTTGTCCTCGCGCCGTTTCCCTTTTCTTCTTCATCTCTCTCGCGTCTTTCTTCTTCCTCGCGCCGTGAGTCTCTCATTTCCTGAAATAAAACATCAAAACTCATAATGAAACGTCCCGTTGCTTACATTTAACGCGAAATCGGCCGATGATGGCGTGGGCTGAGGCACAAAAACGAGAGATTGCCCGTCGTCTGGTTAAACGGCGTTGGTGGTCTCTCGTTCGAATCTTTCGTGACCGATGATGGATGATACACGGTGCGTTTGAACGATGACGACGATGTTCTTCGTCTGAGTTCGCAGCTTTCGTTCACGGCGCCTAGGGTTTGTTCGTTTGCGATCTCCGTTCCTCCTTAGGGTTTCGCTCGTGATCTCCCTTTTATAACTTAACTTCTGGGCCTTGGATTTGCGTTACTCTGAGATTCGATTTTGTGTTGATATTATTTGATTTTGTTGTGATTTTCTCAGATACTGATTGGATTACGATTGGATACTCTATTCCTCTTTCAGGATTCGATTGGTATTTCGGTGAGATTAAATTTCATTTTTCTGGTATGAATTTGATACTGATTCGTTGATTGATGAGTTCCAATATGATTTGGTTCCATCTGATCCTATTTCCCCTTTAGGATTTGATGGGTCTCTGATTTCCAGCTGATTCTTCTGACCCTGTTTGATTTAATAACCTGAACTGATTTTGTTTTGGTCTGCTTCAGGATTGACATCAAAATCTCTATTATTTTCTGATATGGTTTGCCTTCAGATTGGATTGATTGGCATCTGATATTAATTCACGGGATTTCTTGATGGTTTCATTTTGATTTGTTTCT
The DNA here is from genome assembly GCA_963859935.3 of Lathyrus sativus. NCBI lineage: Eukaryota > Viridiplantae > Streptophyta > Magnoliopsida > Fabales > Fabaceae > Lathyrus > Lathyrus sativus. Next base: position 199,379,262 of record OZ012737.1, read on the forward strand.
ATTTTTCCCAGATTCAATTTGATTTGATCATCTTTTGATTAGACTCTTGCAGATGTGAATTGGATTGCTTTTGGGGAATTTGGATACTGATTTGATTCCTGATGCGATTTTGTTTTGATTCAATCCTGACCATTGGCACTTACTTTTTCTTTTTCTTCTTTCAGGATGGACACTTTGCCTTGATCTTTGCCGCCGAGAAGGTTACGCGGTAATGATGACGCTGAGTCTGAACCATTTGGAACAGGATGCTATAATCCTAGTTTTTCGCTTATGTTGCTACTTCTGATTGAATTGGTGGTGATGATTGGCTATCATGTTGAGCTGAGCCGTGTATTTGTTTGTTTGTTCGTTTCATGAACTGAGTATGATTTTATAACTTGTTTTGGTGACTTATTTGCTGGGGCGATGATGTTCAGACTGAGCCCTTCATGCTTTGGATATTTGAGGGCATGAATTATCCTGGTGAACTGATATGCTTCTTATGGTATGGATTTATTCTCTTTCTGATGCCATTTGACTCTATCTTCTTTGACTCATTCTGTTGTGCTCTTTGCTTGTTTGAACTTGGTTCAGAGTTATGGTTTCTGCTATGGTTTATTCTTATGACTTACATCATGTTTTTTTTGTGACCTGCAATTCGAACTGATTTGATTTCGTTGTTCCTGTGGTGGCTGAGCTTCGCCTGTTGGATTGAATTTGTCATAACTGATACAGCTTGACTTTGTTAAACATCCCTTCTTTTTTATGAACTGCTTATGCTTTGGTTTTCTTGTTGAACCAAGCTTGTGACTTGTTTGTGCAATGTGCTTTGCACATCTGGGATCCCAACTGAACTAACACATCACCGTGATCATGGGCACTTATCTGCTTATTCTTACAACCTCACTTGCAGGTGTGATTTGATGACTCCATAGTCTTTCTGATATTTTGATTGTCGACTTTGGCCCATCACGATTTTATTCGAAACAACTTTCACTGTCTCGTTCTGTAATCCAGTTTTCTTTGTGCAGTTAGCTCATTTGTTTTATGAATGCGAGCTGAATTCGGTTCTTGCTGTTTCTTGAACTGAACTGTTTTAAACTCTGTTATGAAATTGGGGTTGCTGATGTTGATATGGACTTTGATTCTAATATTATCTGTTGGATTTTTGCAGACAAGTCCTCTCTCTGATCTGGGACATCCGTATGGTTTGGATTTTCTACATTCAGTTGTGGATTATCCATGGATCTAATTAGCAATCTGTTGGCATCCGGATTTACTTGATAGATTCCAATTACGTACTGGTTTCGAAGCAATCCTTCGGCAAAATCCATTTCGACCCGAAACTTCTTTTTACTCTTCATCTCTCGACAGTCCCTTATGATAAGAACAATAACTACCTGATTTGACGCCGATGGCTCAGATTGGTAACGGGAGTAGGATGCGGCTTTAGTCGTGCCCTCCCGGCACTCGATGATGACACTGTTCTGAGAGTGTCAAAACCTCTAACATTTTCTATATTGCTTGTTTTGCTTTGATGTGCAGGTTAGTCGAGATTTGCGGCGAAGCTTAAAGACAGCATGAAGACACTTAGACGTTCTTAGGATTTAGGATAGATACTTTAATGTAATTCCTTAGAACTTTAATGTAATTCCTTGTAACTTGTAACAAAAAAATATTATGAATAAATAACATTTTTTTATCCAAATCATTTCTTCTTTGTGATTCACTTTGCAAACTTGTAATAATGATAATAAAATATTATGAATAAAATTCACATATTCTATTAAAATCATTTCCCAATTGCTTCTCCATGCTTTAATTTGCAAACACCTCAACATCCGATTAAATCTCACTAGTCAAATATCCTGGAATTAATTCGATCCAACCATTGCATGAATAAGTTCCATTAATCAGTCGAAGTTTTCACCGTTTTCCCTCTGGAAGAAAGAAGAATGATTTCTTGTTAAACCCTGCTCCACAGATCAGACTTTGATATCAAACCCACGTAAATAAACGCCTCAAAAAACATCACTACGCCCAACATTACGAACTATGCTTCAAAAATGACCAAAACGCCCCTGGGGTATTTCCTGCAAAACAAACACCTTCAGGTCTTGTTAGTGGTTAGCAAATGCGCAGATGATATGATATGCGAAATGACCGACTAAATATGAGGGTAAAATTTGGGGTATTACAATATCCCTAATAATGAAGCAGAGGAATTTTAAGAATCATCCAAAAAAGTGATTGACCGGCTCAATCAAACTCCTTCAAAAATCTCCATGTTGTCATTATTAATGTGTTCAAAGGCCCATCAGGAGGCGCTATTAAAATTCTTGAAGGCCGCTCACATGCCTCAAGAGATATCAGTGGTGCAGTTTGAAGAGGTGGTTGGGAACATAGCATCAGGTTATATCTTGAGCTTCAATGATATTGAATTACCCCCCGAAGGTAAAAATCATAACAAGGCCTTGCACATTACCATCTGTCGCTACTGCGAAAATCGGCGCCGGCTTGACAGGAGAGTCGCCACCGTGCGTTATTTATCCCTCAGAGCGGGAAAGGAAACGCTCGAAGTAAACCTCGCAAAGACGGGAAAAAGGTATGGTCATCGCAACCATAGCCTGGGTTCGGGAGTCGGTTACGCAAGGGGAAGGTATTAGCACCCCTCACGTCCATCGTACTCGATGGGATCCACGCTTGGTGTTTATAGGTAAAAGGGTGTGTTATCTATCTACGCTAATGGCTGGTCTGAAAAGAAAATAAAAGGACAGGACTCGACAGAACATACGGTGTTCTGGGCCTACGTATTCCCTCGTGCAATGGGAAAGTCAGAGTCAATGTAGTTCGACTTCCTACGACTAAACGGGGGAAAGGTTGCTCGCCAGGACATCGCGTCTTGTGCCTACGTACTTTCATCTGGTATGAAAGATCAGAGCAAACGTAGTTCGACTAACTACGGGTAAACAGGGGCTCTCACACAGCAGTGAGAAAACAACTGGTCTCTAAGGCTCGGGAACCTACAAATACGATCTGGTCTCAAATGCCCTCGGGCAGGAGAAAGGGATAACAATTAGTCGTTAGCGGGAAAGTCTCGATCGCACAGCCGCGAGAGAACAAAGGTTAGTCGTTAGTGTGCTCGCTAGGATATCGCATCCTATGCCTACATATCTTCGTCTGGAACGAAGAATCAGAGCAGCTGTAGTTCAGCTAACTACGGATCAAGCTACTCAAAAGCTCCTACAGAAAGGAAAGGGAAAACCCTAAAACTATAGCTGAGAAACAGGGGAATCTACCTATTGCTATCACACCTGGTTGACCATCCTAATGTCTATCATAACAACTCCGCAACGGAGAAGTCAGAGCTCCTAAGGGATCATGGCAACAGGACTGAACTACAAACAAGAAACTGCAAAGTAAAGGAATACTGAACATATGCATGAATGCAACAAACAAGGCGCAGAGGCCGCCAACCACAAAGGCAAGGGGGCTCAGCTCTACCAAATACCAACAAGCAAAGCCACTCAATAACAAACAAGCAGAAGGAGGACCACCTCAACTTCTCATGCACACAAAGTCTACTTCTAAGATGCACCTACTCAGAACTATCTAGATGAACACCTAAGTCTAATGCAACATAACATCATACAAGTCAAACAATCCAAAGAGAAGGCAAGCTAACCTGACAAGCCTCTGTCTACAAAACAAGAAGCTACTCCTGGGCAAAGCCCCTAACAAACCTGAAACAATCTCCTAATATATCTCTAACCAAAACTTTATACAATACCCTAAGCAGGGATCTAAGCAAAAACCTAATCAAAACCTTAAGCAAGAGGAATCAATCCCAGTCTCCAAGCTTCAGAATAAGCTTACCAGAGAAAGGAAGCTAAGCAGACAAGCCCATAATGCTTTCCTCAGGAAAGTACCAGGAGGTTACTACTCAGGAGTCATATCCTATGCGGCTCGACAACTGTGATCAGTTTACATTCCTCCTCAGGAGAAATTAAACTCACATGAAGGCTCCGGCGTCACTGGATACTTGAGAAATCCTACATGCACTAAGGGAACTAAGTGAGCAGACTCATAGGACCTTCCTCAGGAAAGTACTAGGAGGCTGACACTTAGGAATCGTATCCTACGTGGCTCAACAACTGTGATCAGTTTACATTCCTCCTCAGGAGAAATTAAACTCACAAGTTGGCTCCAACATCACTGGATACTTGAGAAATCCTTGATAAACTAATGGAACTAAGTGAATAGACCCATAGGACCTTCCTCAGGAAAGTACTAGGAGGCTTCCACTTAGGAATCGTATCCCATGTGGCTCAACAACATGTGATCAGTTTACATTCCTCCTCAGGAGAAATTAAACTCACAAGTCGGCTCCGACATCATTGGATACTTACGAAAGAGGTGAGAAGAAAGAATGAAAGTCATTCATAGTGCCTTCCTCAGGAAAGTACCATAAACTCCCTTCAAACTTCAGGATCTCGAACCTCACAAACAGGGAACAAGCTTCTAGACTAGGCCTCAATCCAATGCATCCTTGCAAGCTCCAACAGGACTTCAACCAGCCCCCATCTTTGAGAAGAACCCACAGGCCATCAAACCTCAAGAGACTATCTCTGAAGTTCAACCACAGTTGAACTTCAAAGTCAGAAGTCGTCAAGACTTCTCCTATCCTCAAGCTCAGACTAAAACATATCAGAACATCCTACAAAAATCTATCAAAAATCTACGGGAAACCTACATGGCTCTAGGACAACATACTAAAAAATCAGAGCAAAACTCATTACCAGATGAAAGATCTAAAATCAACAAAACAGACATATTCACAAACCAATTATTCAATATCAAAACAATACAAAAAAATGCAATTAAAATGAAAATGCATGATTAAGCTAATGTTTTTGTACTATAAAATTCTACATTGAATTACGAGTCTACAGAAAAAAGAACGGAATTATTTGACTAAATCTACCATTTTTTATGAATTTTCTAATAATATGTATGCACTAAAAAATATTAAAAAAGGCATTTAAATGGAAAATATACCAAAAATAGCAAACCAAAATAAAATGACATTTTTATTTTTATATGATTTTCTAGACCTTTTCATGAAGTGGTAGAAAAAAAAAGAAGAATTAAAAAATCAATTGTTTTTATTTTATTATGAATTATTTGATATGCAAAGAAAATAAAAGAAATTGAAATAAAATTGAAATAAAGCTGGGGGGGGGTACTATCAGCAAAGAATTCAGTTCTTAATTCATTGGGCCCTGATCCTGGGGGGTGCCAACAGCATTAGGGCGCAGGGCCCAAGTTCATCACAAACAAATAATCAAACACAGAAAAAAAAGAAAAGAAAAAACGCCTGGGGGTGCTGACTTAGCAGGTTTCCCAGTTATTATCTCAATGGGCTTAAACAAGGGGGTGTGAACAGCAATTAGGGCCTAAAGCCCAAATCAAACACTCTGATCTCACACACGCCAGGGGGGGGAACAAGCAATTTGGGGTGTAGTATTCAGCAAGATGCGCTTGGGCCTAAGCCCAATATCCTAACCCTAATCCAATTGGGGAACCCTAACAAACAAAACCAAAATCACTTCCATCTCTCTGGCACTGTTCATTCCTGGAAACCCTAACGCCACCATCCTCAACCTCTCAGCCTTTCTGAACCCTCTCAGCCTTACGCACGCAATCGAACCAAAGCATCTCGCGCATCACCTCACTTTCGTACCAGATTCCTCCACACAAAATCTAATCCTAAACTAGAGACTACCTAAAATCCCAGCAGAACCACACATTTCAACAATCAAACTGAATCCAGAATGGAGGAACGATGTACCTTGTTTGAGAAGCTCGTTGAAGGACTTGAAGAAATCCTGGCGAATCTTGAAGGATCACTTGAAAGTCACTACGAGAAAGAGACAGATCTTGAGGCTTATTGAGGATCTTGAAGACGTTCCGTTGAAGTTCTCGCGTTGAGATATCGCTGGAGAGTTTCTGGAGATCTCCTTGAAGATTGAACGCAGTTGAAGTTTCTGGAAATATTGCTTGAAGATGGAACGCAGTTTGAAGTTTCTGGAAATGTTGCTTGAAGATGGAACGCAGTTTGAAGTTTCTGGAAATGTTCTGAGGAGGATCTTCAAAGATCTGGAAGATTGTTGTTGATGTTGATCGGTGGTAGCTGATGAACGGAGAAGAAAGAGGAGAGGATTGGATGTTGGTGAAGACGATGGGAAGTTGATCGGAAGAAGAAGATGAGTTTCTGGAGATTTTTGGATGTTTGGGGATTCCGGCGAGAAAGACGGTGGCCGGAGGACGTTGGGGGTGGCCGGCGGCGGGCGGTTATGGCGGATGCATGGCCGCCGGTGGGTTTTCAGGTGAAGCTCCGGTGAATGATGGCGAGGTGACAAGTGGCGCGCATGCGCAGAGAGAGAGGGAGTGGAGGACAGCTGGGGGGACACGTGGGAGAGTCTGGGGCAATTCTGAGTTGTGGTGGCGTGCAGAGTGTGGAACGCGTGGGCCAACTCCTGAGCCAACACGTGGCTTGCAATATTTATATCACTGAAATTCGCTGGCGTGTTCTGGAATCTTCTGGTGTGCGCTGGAAGAATTTGGACTGTTTCCTGGACTTTTTTGGACTTCTGAAATGCAAACTGATGAGAACTGGGCCTCACAAAAAAAACACCCCCTGGGCCCATACGAAAAATGAATAAAAACTGTAAAAAAAAAACTGAATTAAAAACAATTAATCCTAATTATATCTAATTAAAATCAATCAACCTAATTAAACTCTAAAAAGTGATTAAATGTCCAATTAATTCTATATTATCCTAATGCCTTATTAAAATTCTACCATTATTTAAAACTAGTAAATCTATTTAAGACTATAATATTTCCTATATTATCTAAACAACTATTTAATTTCTATTAACCCTAATTGGTATCATTCTATTTAATATGCTAAGAAAAATTCACCAATATTCTAAAAATGATAAAAGCTATTTAAATTCTATTAAAAATTCTACAAATGATTAAAATCTATTATTAATATTCTATAAAATTCTAAAAAGAGGATTAAGCTATTAAAATATTCAAAAACCTATTTAAATTCCAGAAAAAATCTATAAAGCCTATTAAAAATTCACAAAAGTCTATAAAAATCCTAAAAATGCAGATGGATGCAAATGACCGCCATAAAAGAGCGCACGAGACCAGATCGAATTGAACAGAGATCCCCGGGCATCAGAATATCCTCAAAATCACTGTGCAAGCTAAAAATCACTGAGGAGCGCACAATTTCCCGAAAATAAAACCCCGATAATCTGGACTGAATCTGCCATATCTGATAGACGAAAATCAAGCTGCAAACTCTGATATCCCCTGCTTGTGCACAAATATCACGCGCCTGATTTGCGAATATGAAATTAAACCACGAGTCAGATAGGAGAATCGGTTGGTCAAATTTTAGGGTGCAACAGCTGCCCCTATTCAAGCGACTTGGACCTGAAGGGTTTGAAGAGCGCTCAGCCTTCAAACATTCAGAGGTACGAGACGGTTGAATACAAATAAAACCCGAAAATTTTCCAACCACGAGCATATACTGTAAACTGCTTGGGGAATAAAGTCCAGAAAACCGAGTCCAGTTATTGCGGCACCAAACTGATTAATCATCTGATAAAGAACTCCTGATTTGAATACCCGTTGCTTGTGATACCCCATGTAACAAAACTCGAGGGCTGCAACAAAATACCTGATTCTTTCACATTGCCTACTGATAGGCAGGAAGAGAAATATACTCACATCGCCCAAAGATGGACGGGAAGACACCCTGATTGAATACTCACCTCGTCTAAAGATAGACAGAAAGACAACATTAATCTCCCAATTCACATCGTCTAAGGATAGACGGAAAGACACCATAATCTCCATATTCACATCGTCTAAGGGTAGACGGCATCATCCTGATCGATGAACAAATCAATATTCTCATCGTCTAAGGGTAGACGGGATCATCCTGATTGATAAACAAATCAACTCTCATCGTCTAAGGGTAGACGGGAAGACATAATCTCCGTAATTGCATTGTCTAAGGGTAGACGGGATCATCCTGATTGATGATCAAAACAATTCTCATCGTCTAAGGATAGACGGCAAGAAATTCTGATCGGTGAACAAATCAACATTCACATCGTCTAAGGATAGACGGGACCAAAGCCTTAATCTCCATACTCACATCGTCTAAAGGTAGACGGGATCATCCTGATTGGTGAACAAATCAACATTCACATCGTCTAAGGATAGACGGGAAGAAATAATCTCCATATTCACATCGCCTAAGGGTAGACGGCATCATCCTGATCGATGAACCAATCAATATTCACATCGTCTAAAGGTAGACGGAAAGAAATTCTTAATCTCCATATTCACATCGTCTAAGGATAGACGGAAAAACAACATTAATCTCCCAATTCACATCGTCTAAGGGTAGACGGCATCATCCTGATCGATGAACCAATCAATATTCACATCGTCTAAGGGTAGACGGCATCATCCTGATTGATGAAACAAATCAATATTCTCATCGTCTAAGGATAGACGGGAACAAAGCCTGATCGCATACTCACATCGTCTAAAGATAGACGGGAAGACACCATAATCTCAATTCAACACCAACCCTTGAATTTCAGAATCCTTCTGTCTACGGGAATTGATGGAAAGATCAACATCTTTGAAGGGGCCACATCATCAGTATGGACCGACGGTAAGAAAAACCACCCTTTAAAGAACCATGTCGTCAATAAGAATCAACGATCACGCAAACTGAACATTCTTCGAAGAACCTCGACATCAATAAGGATTGATGGTCAGAAAAGTCCCTCTTAAACGTCATCATATCCAATAACCAGAAAGAGAACCAATATCCAAAATCATTTTGAAATCCCTCAACAACCAAGGATAGCCGGAGAAGACTCGCTGGGGAAACACCTCATCATATGTATGATCTGGAAATAAGAAACCCGCTGAACGGTAACCCGAAACTTCACATCGTCTACTGATAGACGGAAAGAAAAGCTACTTACTAGAGAAGCTTTGTTTTGAACCTTATTGAAAATCAACCAAAACTTCACATCGTCTACTGATAGACGGGAAGGAAAGCATATCCTGGGGGAAACCCCTTCTTGAAACCTTACTGCGACCACCCGCAACTTCACATCGTCTATGGATGGACGGAAAGAAAACCACACTCGTACTCAAAACGTCTAATGATAGACGGAGAAATCCACTTATTTGAGGAACACATCGTCAATATGAATTGACGGGAAGAAAAGTCTGTCGATATCAGATGACTGCTTGATCAAAGCATAATCGTTGTCTGACCTGGGATACAAATAATCCGCTAAATCGTCTGAATACTGTTGCTGGATAAATGCCCCTGAACTGATCACAGAGTAATTCACGCGCCATATGAGGCTGATAGAAAATCTGACTTATGCTTCGTATGCATATGCAAATGCTTTAATCTTTCTACGGCGTAATGCTCCACTCCGGATGGAAATGCTACGCATTTTAACCATGATATGCAAGTATGATGCAAATATGATGATGCATGCAATATGCTAATGCAGGCTCGAACTGCCGGAGAAGGCCGGGTACAGAAAACCACTTCAGCAAAATAAATGCTGAAGGCGAGGCCAACTTTGCTGGGGGTAAACTGGATACCACTGAATTATCCCAGCAACATAAATGCTGGGAGAGTGAAATCAACTCCGCTGGGGATATTGGGAACTTAACCGAACACCTCAACGAAGTAATACCCTGCTGGGGAATATAGCTCTGCTGGAGAATGGCAGACGTGCTGAGTATGATTAGACTTCTCTGGAGATAGCTCACCCATACCAATGACAAATTGGTCTTTGCTGGGGAAAATGGAGGGAGTCTTCCCGCGCTGATGAAGCTCGGATCTGGAAATTGATGCGCCAACACGGATGAGCTTCACAGTAATCGCAAACATGGATTTGAGCTCTTAGGCTGTCCGTGATGGGTCAGGTACAACTGACGCTGGAAAACATTCTTCCTGAATACACAACTTTTCAGTGAAGAGTCAAGGGATAGTAACACGACTTCCCGCAATCATCTCGCTCTCGAAAATCGACTGCATCTGCTCGAATAACTCTGTATGGCTCTGCTGATACGGAGAAGAATAATTCTTTCACTCCTGCTATGCCCCAGCCTACGGGACCTCTGTGGGGATAGTCCATGAAAGGAAATCTGCAAATCTGTTCCTTGATGGCCTGATATAACGTGCCTCAGCGTTCTGAACTTCTGAGAGATACTTCACCTCACTCGCTCCTCGAATAACTTTTGCGCGCTTAAGATGGTCTGCCCCTGACCGCAATGACCTTGCCCCGATTATCTGATCCAGAGTAGTACCTCCTGACTACGACGTATTCACCGAACCTCAACCTGATTGCCCCAGGATAACTGACTTCGAAAAGCTGACCTGACTGGGGATCACAATAAAACCTGCCCCTGCTCTCGGAACATTCGGGCGTTCTGCATTCTATCTTGACCATACTTTCCATTGTAGGAAACTTTTCTGCTGTCAAGCGCTTACTCGCAAGTAAAACAAGTTGTTATGCATAAAAGATGTATTAATGCAACACATATGACAGCTTTGACATCCAATCTGTTCACTGGGAAAAGGAAAAACAGTTTATAGCATATAATGCATAAAACATTTATCAACATCAGTACCGATATGGTAAGAGGAACCTTTTTAGGAGTCAGAATCGACGCGACCTTTACCGGCGTATGCTTTCGAAACAACCTGCTTCAATTAGGACTTTTGAAGGTTGTAACGTGGTCAGGTTCATGGTTTTAAAAGAAAGGATAAAGGCTCAAAGTTTACTTTAACCCACCCATTCTCCTTGATGTTCTCCCATCCTACGTTCAGCTAATTCGACCTTAGCGCTCGCCTCTCGGAGGTTGAAAGATAGGAGCGATAGTTCGAGAAATCATGATCGTTGGGAGTGACAGCCACTCACTTTTCATCTTTGACATTTGAGGTCACACGACTCGTATTTCCTTTGAGGATTTTTCTTTTGATCCTTTTCATCTTTTTCTTTTCATATCCCTAACTTTTGCCTGGACTGACTACTTTTGAGTTTCTTTTGATTTTTTTAAGTCCAGCGGGATGCCCTCATTTTTGCCTAAGTCATTTGTTTTGAAGTTTTCTTGTCTTAGCGGGCTTTTGATTCTTTTTTTTTTTTTTTTTTTTTTTTTTTTTTCCGAACAAGTCGTGTGACACTGGTCGTCTGACTCTTTGGGAAGTGATGTGGCTGTCTCACTCTTGATTGAACCATTATGGTCTTTTAGGCACGACCTCTAGGGGTGTGATTGATTCTCGAACGGACACTCCTTTTGCAATTTGGACGCTTGGTCGAATTAGCTAACACCTACCCTGCCCCAGGTTAAGATTGAGGGTTCTTCATTTGCAAAAAGAAACTCCTACTACAAGGCTCAAAGGGGTTGACAAGGGATTATCTTCCTTATGTCTCCGGTGTTTATGGATTTGAAACAATGCCTGTACATCATCAACAGGTTTTATTTCAAAAGCATACGATATCGGTAGTTGCATGTCGGTCATTTTCGTCATCCTCCCCAAATTCTTCTTAACCAAGTGTTGGACATTTGTAAAAACAGTTAGTGAACATGAATGGATTTAATCAAAACATGCATATTTATTTCATTATCATCAGTTGAATGAAAACAACAGGTTTTACAAACAAGATTACAAATTCAAACAGGAAAGCAACTACAAATGTAAAGAAATGACAAGCTAAAACAAAGAAAATATGCTAGCTTCTGAGAACCGGGCTTTTGCATCTGCCCTGCTGCTGAACCAGCTATCTTTATTAGAGGCAATTCGATGCTGTCCTGATCTGCTTTCCACGACCCAGCCAAATTATAGAGCCCTTCCTCCTTCATTCAGATGATTTGGGGACCTCTTGGCCCGAAGCTGATTGCTGCACTATCAAGCAGATCCTGTACTTTGTGCTTAAAAGCATGGCAACCTTCTATATCGTGACCCGGAGCTCCAGAATGAAACTCACAGTGCTTGCTTGCATCATAACCAAACGGGGGAGTTCCCGTTATTGGTGCCAGAGTTCTTTTCTCTACCAGATTCAATCCCAACAATGTCTGCAACAACTCGGCATACGTTGAGGGAGGCTTCTCAAACACTCTTCTCGGTTTACTACCCTGGAATCTTCGTTGAGCCTGCTGTGCCCCCTGCTGAGGCTGCCGCTGCTGGTATCTAGTTGATTCTTGAACACCCTTTGTATCAAATGCAACATTGGTTTCTTGACCTTCAATGTACTGACTAACGCTCTCCTTATGCTTAACCATTTTCTTTCTCAGATCTGCCCCGGGAATAGGCAACAGTTGTGGGCCTGGAGATTCTGACACCATGGAGTCCAGGATACGCTTCTGACCCACTGCAGCTTTAGAAACATCTGTCATTTTAGCATCGACTGAGACAGGAGCAATGTGCACTGCTACGCCGCCCGGCGTGAATTCAATACCGTGCGAGTCAATCAGGTCTTGAACATTGTGCTTAAAAGCATGACAACCCTCGATGTCGTGTCCGAATGCCCCAGAATGAAATTCACATTGCTTATTGGCATCGTACCCATGAGGAAACACTCTCGTTGGGGGTTCCAACGTTCTTTTCTCAACCAGATTAAACCTCAATAAGGTCTGTAAGAGCTCAGCATAGGTCATAGGTGGTGCCTCAAATATTCTCCTTGGCTTTCCTTCCTGGATCTTCCGCTGAGCCGGATGTATCCTCTGGTGCTGCTGCTCAGGTTCCACATGCACAGGTGGCACGAGCTTCTTCATTGTGGCTTCAAATAGCTGATCGTCCTCTTTTCTAAGCACATTCTTGACTACCTCCATGATCAAGCTCATTTGGGTCTTCAGCTGACTGTTCTCCTCCTTGAGAATCTTCTGCTCCAGACGCATCTCTTGCATGTCTCTCATCATCTGCCCCAGCTGGCTTCGGACTTCGATCAATTCAAACTGATTCTGTTCCATATCTCTGAAGGAGTTCCTGCAACAAACTGGATGATGATGAAATAAGGCCCACGGTTCTGATATACCTGCTAAATGATAATGCAGCGCAGAAAGCAAACACATATTCATAACGAGACAAAGAGAAACTCAAGCTATAAGCACACAGACGAACATCTCCCACACATGTACAACCAACAAAATCAGTAGGCAAGCACAAATGAGTACGAATACAATGACCCCAGCCAACAATCCTGGCGGTGGTCGGCAAATACTAGTGCACAAAAGCTAAACGGATTAAGCAAAGAAAACAGATGCGACACCCGGCACAGAAACCTCTAGACACTTCTCCCATATTCAACTGAACTTTCTGATTGACAATCTTCAGAGCACACATTTCCTGTGGAGTCTTCCATGACATTAACTGACGAACCCCCACAACTGGAAGATGGAAAATCATTAATCTGAACAAAACCCTGAGGAGTGATGCAAATACGGCTAGAGTCTAACAGATCCTGAATCTGACTTCTAAGCACCTTACAATCATTTGTTGAATGCCCCTGTGCCCCATCGTGGTACTCACAGCGGGCGCTGGCATCAAAACCTGGAGGATACGGTGGAATCACCGGCTTAGTCTCCTTCGGCACTATCAATCCACTTCTGACCAGATCTGGCAACAACTGACTGTACGACACCGGTAGCTGAGTAAACTGCCTCTCAGGCTTCCTTGGTCTTCGTGGAGCATGCTGACGCGATCGGCGATAGGATGATCATTGACTTGAAGCGTCTGAAAATTGATCCTGAGATGCTAGAGATTCTGAGGTGACGTCATCTCCTTCCCACTCTTCTTGAGAACTGACAACTGACTCAATCTTATCAACGGGGACGTAAGGAACATCTCGAAACTTTCCACTCCTGAGTCCTCTCTCAACAATCTCTCCCAGCCTCATCAGGCCCACAAAGTTTGTGCAACTGAACAATTTGTCAAAATAATGGCCTTTCAGAGTACCCAAGAAGATGTCAACCAGTTCTCTTTCCGGAAGCGGCGGTTGAACACTAGCAGCCAATTCCTTCCATCTTCGCAAATACGCTCTGAATGATTCATTCTCCGCTTGAGACAATTCTTGCAGATCTACGAGACTAGGAGTCAAATCCAGGTTGTAATCGTACTGCTTCACGAAAGCTCTGGCTAAATCCACCCACGATCGAATCTGATTACTTTCCAATTGCACATACCATCTCAGGGATGCCCCAGTCAGGCTATACTGAAAGCAATGGATCATCAATTTGTCATTTCGCACAAACGAAGTCATCCTTCGACAGAACATCATCAAATGCAGCTTTGGACAGCTATCTCCCGTGTATTTCTCAAATTTCGGCACTTTGAACTTGTAAGGCAACACCAGGTCAGGAACCAAACACATAGCTACAGCATCCAGGTTAACGGTATCCTTCGCTTCTAAGGCTTTCATTTGCTCTTCCAACACTCGGAGTCTTCTACCATCGTCAAGAGCTCTTGGATCTACCACCCCGGTCATTGGAATATCTCTCCGGTAATTCATCGCAGGGAAAGCAACACATCGATTGTTAACAGGAGGATAATGTTCATTTCGGGCAACGAATTGCTCATGTCGATCTCGGTTCTCAACAGCAGGCTGCACAACTTGGGCTGCAGTAAGATTGTTTGCTTGCGGGAAGCCTTCCATAGAATCATACCGATGATTGGGCGCCGTGGCAAACCCTGCCTGGGTGTCAGGAACCTGGAAATTGCCTTCAGCCATAGCTGCCAATTACCTGTAACCGACTGTGCTGCTTGATTCTGCTCAAATCTACTTCAGCCCCTTGGTCGTCTCCACTCTTGCCTCAAACAATTCCCCGAGAATCACCTTCTGGTGAAAACAAAGGCTGGATAAGTGCTCTGACCTGCTAGAGAAATGCTATGCAGTATGATTTATGCAAACAGAAATACAAAAATGCTAACGTGCACGTGTGCATTGGAGATATTTTCCCTCCAATTCCAGTGTCAGTGGTAGCAAGACGAGATAAACCATAAAGACAATATTTGGAAGAAACCCTCATATATTGATTAGAATAACTGTCTTGTCAAGAAGTTACATAACTATGCTCCATATAGCTGATATGACAAAGAGGATCCCAGCCAACATGCCTGGTGGTGATCTCAACATACAGAATACAAGAGAAAAATCAAATACGGGTACGGTTGCGGAAGTCCTCGACCATCTTCTTTGTCTCTGCATGATCTGGTTGATAAATCAAACCTTCTATTAGTCGATCCCTCTTCCTGACCGTCCCCTGGATGTCTCTGACAAAGTCTTCCCAAGCCTTATCATTGGCACCGCCCCCAGGTTTGGGTCTCTTGGCATCTGCTCTATGCTGGAAATCTTCCAAATTCTTCATGGCATCTGTCAACTTGCGCTCGGCTTCGTATCGGCGACAGGCTTCTTCTTCAAGCTCTTCGTTCTTCACTTTGACCTGTTCTTCTAACTGAGCAATCTGTGTCTTCAGCTCTTCTTCTCGTCCCTTGCGCTTGGTCATAGTGAGATCCCAGTGTTCTCTGAACTTGGCTAGCTTTGTGTAGGCCCTTTCCAGCTCTTGCTTCTTGGTGGCCAACACACTACTAACGGAGTCTACATCTAACTCCAGACGCTTCTTGGTTTCGGTCAATTCCAATAGCGTAGTCTTCAGATGTTTCAGAGTTTCAGCCTGTTGCTTAGAAACATATCCTGTCTCAATCTTTTCATGCCGAAGCTGGGCATTCTCCTGCTCTAAAGCCTCTTTAGCCCTTGCTAGCTCTTCTTTCTCCGCCATCAGCTGCTTGTAGACCTGCATGTCCACAGTGGTAGGCTCCTCCACTGGAGGACGCAATGGCTGAACCGCTGGATACGGCATAAGGAATTTCACAGCTCGCTCACGAATCCATTCTACATATGGGCTAGGACCTCGAGTATCCCCTCTGTTACCTGAAAGCTTCCCTCTCTTGTGCAAGTTTTTCCAGGCTTTCTCAAGTTTGGTCAGCATCTCTTTCCCAATTGCCCCGGTGAGATACAGAGATTCCTGTATCTCCTCGGGCTTTGGCGCTCCTTGAGGTATGTACCCAAATTGCTTGATCAATAAGGAAGGGTTATAGTTGACACAACCTTTCCTTCCTATTAACGGAACATTCGGGAATCCTTCGCCTTTGAGTATGACTTCAGCTCCAAATACCTCTTTAGTGACCCACACCACGTTCTCAGCAGTCAATCCCATTAAGCGCTCGGGCCATCCTAGAGAATTGATAGATGTGACAAACGAGCCTGACTTAGGCATATGACTGGTGAACCACCTGCATAGGAGAGGTACACAGCAAGACACATTCCTTCCTCGTCGCTTTTCATTCTGATAATGAGTTGAATGGTGGATATCTCCCAGCAAAGTAGGAACTGGGTTCTTCGCAGCCAAAATATAGAAGGCATCAGAATCAACGAAATCAGGAATGTTCGGGAACAACACGATGCCATAAACACATACAGCAAGGATGACATCAAAGACATCCCAGCTACCCTTCTGGGCATACTCTCGAGCCTTCTCCACTAAGACATCCAACGGAAATCCCCATACGTCTCCTCTTCTGATCATCTTCCCAGACAGCTCAGACTCTTTCAAGCACAGGATGGCAGAAAGCTCAGCCAGCTTAGGCTCAGCGTCCGTACGATAAAAAGGCATCTGCTCACGGATCGGTATATCCAGAAGTGCAGAGTACTCCTCCAGGGTAGGAGCCAAAACGAAGTCGGGAAATACAAAACACCTGAGCTCCGCGTCGTAAAACTGTAACAGAGTATAGATGCCGCTGGTCTCGTAGGCAGATGGCTGATAAACGTAGGTCAGAATCCTCCCATATCTCTTTCTGAAGTCACCCATTCCTCTCTTCTTAGCAATAGCAATCAACTCTAACAATAGACTGATATTCGGCGACGGAAACTTATAGGGCAATACTCTCTTCAGGTTTTCCATGTCTTGCTAGGAACAAACACCAGAACTGGAAGGGAAAATATGTACCTGCAATACACACACGTTAGTTGAATGCAGATGGTAATGCAATGATGCAATATGATAAATAATGCAATCTGCGAACACAGGGGCTATGCTGTAGCCTGAAGAGGAATATCTCTGTGATCAAGAACAGAAAACCAACACGGTCACCAGAATCTCATGCCACTAACTACCATCTGATACTCAAAATATCAATCCCCTGGTAAGAAAACCATCTGAACCTCTGTATCTGACGAGAATACCATCTGATAATAGCCTCAACCTCAGATAAGAAACCCATCTGACCCAGACAACACACCTGGAGATGAATCAAGAACACCATCTGACAAAGGTACTGAATCATGGTTTCTGAAGGCCAGTTTTCCTGCAATAACCCAGTCCCTCTCACAGGTAGGATAGACCTAATCCACGGACAAAGGTACGGCATCCTATGCGGTTATCAGCGTCACAGACTTTCATGAGTGACGATACGATTCCCAGAAGGAGTGGCATCATCAAATCAGGAAGAGGCCTCACTTAGCTGACTTCCAAATGATCGGTCCCCAGAGTCGACAATCCTCACGTCTGGACTCCCCTCAGATCCTCAGGACCGGAAAGGAGCACCTCTGCAAGAATCTCGTCTGAGCGCAGATTTTCGTAGGGAACTGTGCCTGCTCAGCAGACAGGTTCGTCTACTACTTCTCCACAACTATATCTAGGTGTGTACTCAAGCCCAGGTCCGGCTTTTCACTCACAGTAACCTCCCTTTGCCCACAGCAATAATCATGATAATATAATGCTGGAAAATAAATGCGGAAAGGTAAAGGTATAGAAAAGTAAAGTGCAGAAAAGTAAAACACAATATGCACAACACCCAACAAATAAACACCCAAGCGCTAGGATTGACTCGCGTAGGGGATGGGAAACGGTCCCAGCATAAGGGATGGGAAAAGTCCCTAGATGCTATAAGTCCCCAGCAGAGTCGCCAGCTGTCGCTACTGCGAAAATCGGCGCCGGCTTGACAGGAGAGTCACCACCGTGCGTTATTTATCCCTCAGAGCGGGAAAGGAAACGCTCGAAGTAAACCTCGCAAAGACGGGAAAAAGGTATGGTCATCGCAACCATAGCCTGGGTTCGGGAGTCGGTTACGCAAGGGGAAGGTATTAGCACCCCTCACGTCCATCGTACTCGATGGGATCCACGCTTGGTGTTTATAGGTAAAAGGGTGTGTTATCTATCTACGCTAATGGCTGGTCTGAAAAGAAAATAAAAGGACAGGACTCGACAGAACATACGGTGTTCTGGGCCTACGTATTCCCTCGTGCAATGGGAAAGTCAGAGTCAACGTAGTTCGACTTCCTACGACTAAACGGGGGAAAGGTTGCTCGCCAGGACATCGCGTCTTGTGCCTACGTACTTTCATCTGGTATGAAAGATCAGAGCAAACGTAGTTCGACTAACTACGGGTAAACAGGGGCTCTCACACAGCAGTGAGAAAACAACTGGTCTCTAAGGCTCGGGAACCTACAAATACGATCTGGTCTCAAATGCCCTCGGGCAGGAGAAAGGGATAACAATTAGTCGTTAGCGGGAAAGTCTCGATCGCACAGCCGCGAGAGAACAAAGGTTAGTCGTTAGTGTGCTCGCTAGGATATCGCATCCTATGCCTACATATCTTCGTCTGGAACGAAGAATCAGAGCAGCTGTAGTTCAGCTAACTACGGATCAAGCTACTCAAAAGCTCCTACAGAAAGGAAAGGGAAAACCCTAAAACTATAGCTGAGAAACAGGGGAATCTACCTATTGCTATCACACCTGGTTGACCATCCTAATGTCTATCATAACAACTCCGCAACGGAGAAGTCAGAGCTCCTAAGGGATCATGGCAACAGGACTGAACTACAAACAAGAAACTGCAAAGTAAAGGAATACTGAACATATGCATGAATGCAACAAACAAGGCGCAGAGGCCGCCAACCACAAAGGCAAGGGAGCTCAGCTCTACCAAATACCAACAAGCAAAGCCACTCAATAACAAACAAGCAGAAGGAGGACCACCTCAACTTCTCATGAACACAAAGTCTACTTCTAAGATGCACCTACTCAGAACTATCTAGATGAACACCTAAGTCTAATGCAACATAACATCATACAAGTCAAACAATCCAAAGAGAAGGCAAGCTAACCTGACAAGCCTCTGTCTACAAAACAAGAAGCTACTCCTGGGCAAAGCCCCTAACAAACCTGAAACAATCTCCTAATATATCTCTAACCAAAACTCTATACAATACCCTAAGCAGGGATCTAAGCAAAAACCTAATCAAAACCTTAAGCAAGAGGAATCAATCCCAGTCTCCAAGCTTCAGAATAAGCTTACCAGAGAAAGGAAGCTAAGCAGACAAGCCCATAATGCTTTCCTCAGGAAAGTACCAGGAGGTTACTACTCAGGAGTCATATCCTATGCGGCTCGACAACTGTGATCAGTTTACATTCCTCCTCAGGAGAAATTAAACTCACATGAAGGCTCCGGCGTCACTGGATACTTGAGAAATCCTACATGCACTAAGGGAACTAAGTGAGCAGACTCATAGGACCTTCCTCAGGAAAGTACTAGGAGGCTGACACTTAGGAATCGTATCCTACGTGGCTCAACAACTGTGATCAGTTTACATTCCTCCTCAGGAGAAATTAAACTCACAAGTTGGCTCCAACATCACTGGATACTTGAGAAATCCTAGATAAACTAATGGAACTAAGTGAATAGACCCATAGGACCTTCCTCAGGAAAGTACTAGGAGGCTTCCACTTAGGAATCGTATCCCATGTGGCTCAACAACATGTGATCAGTTTACATTCCTCCTCAGGAGAAATTAAACTCACAAGTCGGCTCCGACATCATTGGATACTTACGAAAGAGGTGAGAAGAAAGAATGAAAGTCATTCATAGTGCCTTCCTCAGGAAAGTACCATAAACTCCCTTCAAACTTCAGGATCTCGAACCTCACAAACAGGGAACAAGCTTCTAGACTAGGCCTCAATCCAATGCATCCTTGCAAGCTCCAACAGGACTTCAACCAGCCCCCATCTTTGAGAAGAACCCACAGGCCATCAAACCTCAAGAGACTATCTCTGAAGTTCAACCACAGTTGAACTTCAAAGTCAGAAGTCGTCAAGACTTCTCCTATCCTCAAGCTCAGACTAAAACATATCAGAACATCCTACAAAAATCTATCAAAAATCTACGGGAAACCTACATGGCTCTAGGACAACATACTAAAAAATCAGAGCAAAACTCATTACCAGATGAAAGATCTAAAATCAACAAAACAGACATATTCACAAACCAATTATTCAATATCAAAACAATACAAAAAAATGCAATTAAAATGAAAATGCATGATTAAGCTAATGTTTTTGTACTATAAAATTCTACATTGAATTACGAGTCTACAGAAAAAAGAACGGAATTATTTGACTAAATCTACCATTTTTTATGAATTTTCTAATAATATGTATGCACTAAAAAATATTAAAAAAGGCATTTAAATGGAAAATATACCAAAAATAGCAAACCAAAATAAAATGACATTTTTATTTTTATATGATTTTCTAGACCTTTTCATGAAGTGGTAGAAAAAAAAAAGAAGAATTAAAAAATCAATTGTTTTTATTTTATTATGAATTATTTGATATGCAAAGAAAATAAAAGAAATTGAAATAAAATTGAAATAAAGCTGGGGGGGGGGGTACTATCAGCAATGAATTTCAGTTCTTAATTCATTGGGCCCTGATCCTGGGGGGTGCCAACAGCATTAGGGCGCAGGGCCCAAGTTCATCACAAACAAATAATCAAACACAGAAAAAAAAGAAAAGAAAAAACGCCTAGGGGTGCTGACTTAGCAGGTTTCCCAGTTATTATCTCAATGGGCTTGAACAAGGGGGTGTGAACAGCAATTAGGGCCTAAAGCCCAAATCAAACACTCTGATCTCACACACGCCAGGGGGGGGAACAAGCAATTTGGGGTGTAGTATTCAGCAAGATGCGCTTGGGCCTAAGCCCAATATCCTAACCCTAATCCAATTGGGGAACCCTAACAAACAAAACCAAAATCACTTCCATCTCTCTGGCACTGTTCATTCCTGGAAACCCTAACGCCACCATCCTCAACCTCTCAGCCTTTCTGAACCCTCTCAGCCTTACGCACGCAATCGAACCAAAGCATCTCGCGCATCACCTCACTTTCGTACCAGATTCCTCCACACAAAATCTAATCCTAAACTAGAGACTACCTAAAATCCCAGCAGAACCACACATTTCAACAATCAAACTGAATCCAGAATGGAGGAACGATGTACCTTGTTTGAGAAGCTCGTTGAAGGACTTGAAGAAATCCTGGTGAATCTTGAAGGATCACTTGAAAGTCACTACGAGAAAGAGACAGATCTTGAGGCTTATTGAGGATCTTGAAGACGTTCCGTTGAAGTTCTCGCGTTGAGATATCGCTGGAGAGTTTCTGGAGATCTCCTTGAAGATTGAACGCAGTTGAAGTTTCTGGAAATATTGCTTGAAGATGGAACGCAGTTTGAAGTTTCTGGAAATGTTGCTTGAAGATGGAACGCAGTTTGAAGTTTCTGGAAATGTTCTGAGGAGGATCTTCAAAGATCTGGAAGATTGTTGTTGATGTTGATCGGTGGTAGCTGATGAACGGAGAAGAAAGAGGAGAGGATTGGATGTTGGTGAAGACGATGGGAAGTTGATCGGAAGAAGAAGATGAGTTTCTGGAGATTTTTGGATGTTTGGGGATTCCGGCGAGAAAGACGGTGGCCGGAGGACGTTGGGGGTGGCCGGCGGCGGGCGGTTATGGCGGATGCATGGCCGCCGGTGGGTTTTCAGGTGAAGCTCCGGTGAATGATGGCGAGGTGACAAGTGGCGCGCATGCGCAGAGAGAGAGGGAGTGGAGGACAGCTGGGGGGACACGTGGGAGAGTCTGGGGCAATTCTGAGTTGTGGTGGCGTGCAGAGTGTGGAACGCGTGGGCCAACTCCTGAGCCAACACGTGGCTTGCAATATTTATATCACTGAAATTCGCTGGCGTGTTCTGGAATCTTCTGGTGTGCGCTGGAAGAATTTGGACTGTTTCCTGGACTTTTTTGGACTTCTGAAATGCAAACTGATGAGAACTGGGCCTCACAAAAAAAACACCCCCTGGGCCCATACGAAAAATGAATAAAAACTGTAAAAAAAAAAACTGAATTAAAAACAATTAATCCTAATTATATCTAATTAAAATCAATCAACCTAATTAAACTCTAAAAAGTGATTAAATGTCCAATTAATTCTATATTATCCTAATGCCTTATTAAAATTCTACCATTATTTAAAACTAGTAAATCTATTTAAGACTATAATATTTCCTATATTATCTAAACAACTATTTAATTTCTATTAACCCTAATTTGTATCATTCTATTTAATATGCTAAGAAAAATTCACCAATATTCTAAAAATGATAAAAGCTATTTAAATTCTATTAAAAATTCTACAAATGATTAAAATCTATTATTAATATTCTATAAAATTCTAAAAAGAGGATTAAGCTATTAAAATATTCAAAAACCTATTTAAATTCCAGAAAAAATCTATAAAGCCTATTAAAAATTCACAAAAGTCTATAAAAATCCTAAAAATGCAGATGGATGCAAATGACCGCCATAAAAGAGCGCACGAGACCAGATCGAATTGAACAGAGATCCCCGAGCATCAGAATATCCTCAAAATCACTGTGCAAGCTAAAAATCACTGAGGAGCGCACAATTTCCCGAAAATAAAACCCCGATAATCTGGACTGAATCTGCCATATCTGATAGACGAAAATCAAGCTGCAAACTCTGATATCCCCTGCTTGTGCACAAATATCACGCGCCTGATTTGCGAATATGAAATTAAACCACGAGTCAGATAGGAGAATCGGTTGGTCAAATTTTAGGGTGCAACAGCTGCCCCTATTCAAGCGACTTGGACCTGAAGGGTTTGAAGAGCGCTCAGCCTTCAAACATTCAGAGGTACGAGACGGTTGAATACAAATAAAACCCGAAAATTTGCCAACCACGAGCATATACTGTAAACTGCTTGGGGAATAAAGTCCAGAAAACCGAGTCCAGTTATTGCGGCACCAAACTGATTAATCATCTGATAAAGAACTCCTGATTTGAATACCCGTTGCTTGTGATACCCCATGTAACAAAACTCGAGGGCTGCAACAAAATACCTGATTCTTTCACATTGCCTACTGATAGGCAGGAAGAGAAATATACTCACATCGCCCAAAGATGGACGGGAAGACACCCTGATTGAATACTCACCTCGTCTAAAGATAGACAGAAAGACAACATTAATCTCCCAATTCACATCGTCTAAGGATAGACGGAAAGACACCATAATCTCCATATTCACATCGTCTAAGGGTAGACGGCATCATCCTGATCGATGAACAAATCAATATTCTCATCGTCTAAGGGTAGACGGGATCATCCTGATTGATAAACAAATCAACTCTCATCGTCTAAGGGTAGACGGGAAGACATAATCTCCGTAATTGCATTGTCTAAGGGTAGACGGGATCATCCTGATTGATGATCAAAACAATTCTCATCGTCTAAGGATAGACGGCAAGAAATTCTGATCGGTGAACAAATCAACATTCACATCGTCTAAGGATAGACGGGACCAAAGCCTTAATCTCCATACTCACATCGTCTAAAGGTAGACGGGATCATCCTGATTGGTGAACAAATCAACATTCACATCGTCTAAGGATAGACGGGAAGAAATAATCTCCATATTCACATCGCCTAAGGGTAGACGGCATCATCCTGATCGATGAACCAATCAATATTCACATCGTCTAAAGGTAGACGGAAAGAAATTCTTAATCTCCATATTCACATCGTCTAAGGATAGACGGAAAAACAACATTAATCTCCCAATTCACATCGTCTAAGGGTAGACGGCATCATCCTGATCGATGAACCAATCAATATTCACATCGTCTAAGGGTAGACGGCATCATCCTGATTGATGAAACAAATCAATATTCTCATCGTCTAAGGATAGACGGGAACAAAGCCTGATCGCATACTCACATCGTCTAAAGATAGACGGGAAGACACCATAATCTCAATTCAACACCAACCCTTGAATTTCATAATCCTTCTGTCTACGGGAATTGATGGAAAGATCAACATCTTTGAAGGGGCCACATCATCAGTATGGACCGACGGTAAGAAAAACCACCCTTTAAAGAACCATGTCGTCAATAAGAATCAACGATCACGCAAACTGAACATTCTTCGAAGAACCTCGACATCAATAAGGATTGATGGTCAGAAAAGTCCCTCTTAAACGTCATCATATCCAATAACCAGAAAGAGAACCAATATCCAAAATCATTTTGAAATCCCTCAACAACCAAGGATAGCCGGAGAAGACTCGCTGGGGAAACACCTCATCATATGTATGATCTGGAAATAAGAAACCCGCTGAACGGTAACCCGAAACTTCACATCGTCTACTGATAGACGGAAAGAAAAGCTACTTACTAGAGAAGCTTTGTTTTGAACCTTATTGAAAATCAACCAAAACTTCACATCGTCTACTGATAGACGGGAAGGAAAGCATATCCTGGGGGAAACCCCTTCTTGAAACCTTACTGCGACCACCCGCAACTTCACATCGTCTATGGATGGACGGAAAGAAAACCACACTCGTACTCAAAACGTCTAATGATAGACGGAGAAATCCACTTATTGGAGGAACACATCGTCAATATGAATTGACGGGAAGAAAAGTCTGTCGATATCAGATGACTGCTTGATCAAAGCATAATCGTTGTCTGACCTGGGATACAAATAATCCGCTAAATCGTCTGAATACTGTTGCTGGATAAATGCCCCTGAACTGATCACAGAGTAATTCACGCGCCATATGAGGCTGATAGAAAATCTGACTTATGCTTCGTATGCATATGCAAATGCTTTAATCTTTCTACGGCGTAATGCTCCACTCCGGATGGAAATGCTACGCATTTTAACCATGATATGCAAGTATGATGCAAATATGATGATGCATGCAATATGCTAATGCAGGCTCGAACTGCCGGAGAAGGCCGGGTACAGAAAACCACTTCAGCAAAATAAATGCTGAAGGCGAGGCCAACTTTGCTGGGGGTAAACTGGATACCACTGAATTATCCCAGCAACATAAATGCTGGGAGAGTGAAATCAACTCCGCTGGGGATATTGGGAACTTAACCGAACACCTCAACGAAGTAATACCCTGCTGGGGAATATAGCTCTGCTGGAGAATGGCAGACGTGCTGAGTATGATTAGACTTCTCTGGAGATAGCTCACCCGTACCGGCAAATTGGACTTTGCTGGCAAAATGGAGGGAGTCTTCCTGCGTACTGACGACGCTCGGATCTGGAAATTGATGCGCCAACACAGATGGGCTTCACGGTAATCGCAAACATGGATCTGAGCTCTTAAACTATCTTACTGGGTCAGGCACAACTGACGCTGGAAAATATTCTTTCTGAATACACAGCCTTTTAGCGAAGAGTCAAGGGATAGTGACATGACTTCTCGCATTCACCTCGCTCCCGAAAAATCGACTGCATCTGCTCAAATAACTCCGAATGGCCCTGCTGGTACGGAGAAGACCAATCCTTTCTCTTCTGATATGCCCCCCAGCCTACGGGACCTCTGTGGGGATAGTCCTCGAAAGGAAATCTGCAAATCTGAGCCTCGATGGTCTGATATAACATGCCTCAGCGTTCTGAACTCCTGAGAGATACTTCACCTCAAATGCTCCTCGAATAACTTCGTCGTGCTTAAGATAGTCTGCCCCTGACTGCAATGACCTTGCTCCTGATTATTTGATTCAGAGTAGTGCCCTTGGCTACGCCGTATTCGCCTGAATCTTAACCTGATTGCCCCAGGATAACTGATTTCGAAAGGCTGACCTGACTGGGGATCACAATAAAAGCTTGCCCCTGCTCTCGGAACATTTGGGCGTTCTGCATTCTATCTTGACCATACTTTCCACTGTAGGAAGCTTTTCTGCTGTCAAGCGCTTACTCGCAAGTAAAACAAGTTGTTCTGCATAAAAGATGTATTAATGCAACACATATGACAGCTTTGACATCCAATCTGTTCACTGGGAAAAGGAAAACAGTTTATAGCATATAATGCACAAAACATTCGTCAACATCAGTATCAACATGGTAAGAGGAACCTTTTTAGGAGTCAGAATCGACGTGACCTTTACCGGAGTATGCTTTCGAAACAACCTGCTTCAATTAGGACTTTTGAAGGTTGTAATGTGGTCAGGTTCATGGTTTTGAAAGAAAGGGTAAAGGCTCAAAGTTTATTTTCAACCCACCCATTCTCCTTGATGTTCTCCGATCCTATGTTCAGCTAATTCGACCTTAGCGCTCACCTCTCAGAGGCTGAAAAAATAGGAATGATAGTTCGAGAAACTTTTGGATTTTGGAGTGACAGCCACTCACTCTTTCGTCTTTGACATTTGTGATCACACGACTCGTATTTCCATCGAGGATTTTTCTTTTGATCCTTTTCATCTTTTTCTCTTCATATCCCTAACTTTTGCCTGGACTGCCTCCTTTTGAGTTTCTTTTGTTTTTTAAGTCCAGCGGGATGCCCTCATTTTTGCCTAAGTCATTTGTTTTGAAGTTTTCTTGACTTAGCGGGCTTTTGATTTCTTTTTCATTTTTTCTTTCGAACAAGTCGTGTGACACTGGTTGCCTGGCTCTTTGGGAATGATGTGGCTGTCCCACTCTTGATTGAACCATTGTGGTCTTTTAGGCACGACCTCTAGGGACGTGATTGATCCTCGAACGGACACTCCTTTTGCAATTTGGACGCTTGGTCAAATTAGCTAACACCTACCCTGCCCCAGGTTATGATTTAGGGTTTTTCATTCACAGGAAAAAAACTCCTACTACAAGGCTCAAAGGGGTTAACAAGGGATTATCTTCCTTATATCTCCGGTGTTTAGGGGTTTGAAACAATGCCTGTACATCATCAACAGGTTTTATTTCAAAAGCATACAATATCGGTATTTGCAGGTCGGTCATTTTCGTCATCCTCCCCAAATTCTTCTTAACCAAGTGTTGGACATTTGTAAAAACAGTTAGTGAACACGAATGGATTCAATCAAAACATGCATATTTATTTCATTATCATCAGTTGAATGAAAACAACAAGTTTTACAAACAAGATTACAAATTCAAACAGGAAAGCAACTACAAATGTAAAGAAATGACAAGCTAAAACAAAGAAAATGCTAGCTTCCGAGAACTGGGTTTTCATATCTGCCCTGCTGCTGAACCAGCTATCTTTATTAGGGACACTTCGATGCTGCCCTGATCTGCTTTCAACGACTCAACCAAATTATAGAGCCCTTCCTCCTTCATTCAGATGATTCTAGGACCTCCCGGCCCGAAGTTGATTGCTGCACTATCAAGCAGATCCTGCACTTTGTGCTTAAAAGCATGGCAACCTTCTATATCGTGACCCGGGGCTCCAGAATGAAACTCACAGTGCTTGCTTGCATCATAACCAAACGGGGGAGTTCCCGTTATTGGTGCCAGAGTTCTTTTTTCTACCAGATTCAATCCCAACAATGTCTGCAACAACTCGGCATATGTTGAGGGAGGCTTCTCAAACACTCTTCTCGGCTTACTACCCTGGAATCTTCGTTGAGCCTGCGGTGCCCCCTGCTGAGGCTGCTGCTGCTGGTATCGGGTTGACCCTTGAACACCCTTAAATGCAACATTGGTTTCTTGGCCTTCAATGTACTGATTAACGCTCTCCTTATGCTTGACCATTTTCTTTCTTAGATCTGCCCCAGGAATAGGCAACAGTTGTGGGCCTGGGGATTCTGACACCATGGAGTCCAGGATACGCTTCTGACCCACTGCCGCTTTAGAAACATCTGTCATCTTAGCATCGATCGAGACAGGAGCAATACGTATATCTACGCCGCTCGGCGTGAATTCAATATCGTGTGAGTCAATCAAGTCTTGAACATTGTGCTTAAAAGCATGACAACCCTCGATGTCGTGTCCGAATGCCCCGGAATGAAATTCACATTGCTTATTGGCCTCGTACCCATGAGGAAACACTCTCGTTGGTGGTTCCAACGTTCTCTTCTCGACCAGATTAAACCTCAGTAAGGCCTGCAAGAGCTCAGCATAGGTCATAGGTGGTGCCTCAAACATTCTCCTTGGCTTTCCTTCCTGGATCCTCCGCTGAGCCGGATGTATCCTCTGGTGCTGCTGCTCAGGTTCCATATGCACAGGTGGCGCGAGCTTCTTCATTGCGGCTTCAAATAGCTGATCGTCTTCTTTCCTAAGCACATTCTTGACTACCTCCATGATCAAGCTCATTTGGGTCTTCAGCTGACTGTTCTCCTCCTTGAGAATCTTCTGCTCCAGACGCATCTCTTGCATGTCTCTCATCATCTGCCCCAGCTGGCTTTGGACTTCGATCAATTCAAACTGATTCTGTTCCATATCTCTGAAGGAATTCCTGCAACAAACTGGACGATGAGGAAATAAGGCCCACGGTTCTGATATACCTGCTAAATGATAATGCAGCGCAGAAAGCAAACACATATTCATAACGAGACAAAGAGAAACTCAAGCTATAAGCACACAGACGAACATCTCCCACATATGTACAACCAACAAAATCAGCAGGTAAGCACAAATGAGTATGAATACAATGACCCCAGCCAACAATCCTGGTGGTGGTCGGCAGACACTAGTGCACAAAAGCTAAACGGATTAAGCAGAGAAAACAGATGCGACATCTGGCGCAAAAACCTCTAGAAATTTCTCCCATATTCAATTGAACTCTCCGATTGACAATCTTCAGAGCACACACTTCCTGTGGAGTCTTCCATGACATTAACTGACGAACCCACACAACTGGAAGATGGAAAATCATTAATCTGAACACAACCCTGAGGCGTGACGCAAATACGGCTAGAGTCTAACAGATCTTGAACCTGGCTTCTAAGCACCTTACAATCGTTGGTGGAATGCCCTTGTGCCCCAACATGGTACTCACAGCGGGCGCTGGCATCAAAACCTGGAGGATACGGTGGAATCACCGGCTTAGTCTCTTTCGGCATTATCAATCCACTTCTGACCAGATCTGGCAACAACTGACTGTACGACACTGGTAGCTGAGTAAACTGCCTTTCAGGCTTCCTTGGTCTTCGTGGAGCATGCTGACGCGATCGGCGGTAAGATGATCGTCGACTTGAAGTGTCTGAAAATTGATCCTAAGATACTAGAGATTCTGAGGTGACGTCATCTCCTTCCCACTCTTCTTGAGAACTGACAACTGACTCAATCTTATCAACGGGGACGTAAGGAACATCTCGAAACTTTCCACTCCTGAGTCCTCTCTCAACAATCTCTCCCAGCCTCATCAGGCCCACAAAGTTTGTGCAACTGAACAATTTGTCAAAATAATGGCCTTTCAGAGTACCCAAGAAGATGTCAACCAGTTCTCTTTCCGGAAGCGGCGGTTGAACACTAGCAGCCAATTCCTTCCATCTTCGCAAATACGCTCTGAATGATTCATTCTCCGCTTGAGACAATTCTTGCAGATCTACGAGACTAGGAGTCAAATCCAGGTTGTAATCGTACTGCTTCATGAAAGCTCTGGCTAAATCTACCCATGATCGAATCTGATTACTTTCCAATTGCACATACCATCTCAGGGATGCCCCAGTCAGGCTATACTGAAAGCAATGGATCATCAATTTGTCATTTCGCACAAACGAAGTCATCCTTCGACAGAACATCATCAAATGCAGCTTTGGACAGCTATCTCCCGTGTATTTCTCAAATTTCGGCACTTTGAACTTGTAAGGCAACACCAGGTCAGGAACCAAACACATAGCTACAGCATCCAGGTTAACGGTATCCTTCGCTTCTAAGGCTTTCATTTGCTCTTCCAACACTCGGAGTCTTCTACCATCGTCAAGAGCTCTTGGATCTACCACCCCGGTCATTGGAATATCTCTCCGGTAATTCATCGCAGGGAAAGCAACACATCGATTGTTAACAGGAGGATAATGTTCATTTCGGGCAACGAATTGCTCATGTCGATCTCGGTTCTCAACAGCAGGCTGCACAACTTGGGCTGCAGTAAGATTGTTTGCTTGCGGGAAGCCTTCCATAGAATCATACCGATGATTGGGCGCCGTGGCAAACCCTGCCTGGGTGTCAGGAACCTGGAAATTGCCTTCAGCCATAGCTGCCAATTACCTGTAACCGACTGTGCTGCTTGATTCTGCTCAAATCTACTTCAGCCCCTTGGTCGTCTCCACTCTTGCCTCAAACAATTCCCCGAGAATCACCTTCTGGTGAAAACAAAGGCTGGATAAGTGCTCTGAACTGCTAGAGAAATGCTATGTAGTATGATTTAAACAGAAATACAAAAATGCTAACGTGCATGTGTGCATTGGAGATACTTTCCCTCCAATTCCAGTGTCAGTGGTAGCAAGACGAGATAAACCATAAAGACAATATTTGGAAACCCTCATATATTGATTAGAATAACAGTCTTGTCAAGAAGTTACATAACTATGCTCCATACAGCTGATATGACAAAGAGGATCCCAGCCAACATGCCTGGTGGTGATCTCAACATACGGAATACAAGAGAAAAATCAAGTGCGGGTACGGTTGCGGAAGTCCTCGACCATCTTCTGTGTCTCTGCGTGATCTGGTTGATAAATCAAACCTTCTATCAGCCGATCCCTCTTCCTGACCGTCCCCTGGATGTCTCTGACAAAGTCGTCCCAAGCCTTATCATTGGCGCCGCCCCCAGGTTTGGGTCTCTTGGCATCTGCTCTATGCTGGAAATCTTCCAAATTCTTTATGGCATCTGTCAACTTGCGCTCGGCCTCGTATCGGCGACAGGCTTCTTCTTCAAGCTCTTCATTCTTCACTTTGACCTGTTCTTCTAACTGAGCAATCTGTGTCTTCAGCTCTTCTTCTCGCTCCTTGCGCTTGGTCATAGTGAGATCCCAGTGTTCTCTAAACTTGGCTAGCTTTGTGTAGGCCCTTTCCAGCTCTTGCTTCTTGGTGGCCAACACACTACTAACGGAGTCTACATCTAACTCCAGACGCTTCTTGGTTTCGGTCAATTCCAATAGCGTAGTCTTCAGATGTTTCAGAGTTTCAGCCTGTTGCTTAGAAACATATCCTGTCTCAATCTTTTCATGCCGAAGCTGGGCATTCTCCTGCTCTAAAGCCTCTTTAGCCCTTGCTAGCTCTTCTTTCTCCGCCATCAGCGGCTTGTAGACCTGCATGTCCACAGTGGTAGGCTCCTCCACTGGAGGACGCAATGGCTGAACCGCTGGATACGGCATAAGGAATTTCACAGCTCGCTCACGAATCCATTCTACATATGGGCTAGGACCTCGAGTATCCCCTCTGTTACCTGAAAGCTTCCCTCTCTTGTGCAAGTTTTTCCAGGCTTTCTCAAGTTTGGTCAGCATCTCTTTCCCAATTGCCCCGGTGAGATACAGAGATTCCTGTATCTCCTCGGGCTTTGGCGCTCCTTGAGGTATGTACCCAAATTGCTTGATCAATAAGGAAGGGTTATAGTTGACACAACCTTTCCTTCCTATTAACGGAACATTCGGGAATCCTTCGCCTTTGAGTATGACTTCAGCTCCAAATACCTCTTTAGTGACCCACACCACGTTCTCAGCAGTCAATCCCATTAAGCGCTCGGGCCATCCTAGAGAATTGATAGATGTGACAAACGGGCCTGACTTAGGCATATGACTGGTGAACCACCTGCATAGGAGAGGTACACAGCAAGACACATTCCTTCCTCGTCGCTTTTCATTCTGATAATGAGTTGAATGGTGGATATCTCCCAGCAAAGTAGGAACTGGGTTCTTCGCAGCCAAAATATAGAAGGCATCAGAATCAACGAAATCAGGAATGTTCGGGAACAACACGATGCCATAAACACATACAGCAAGGATGACATCAAAGACACCCCAGCTACCCTTCTGGGCATACTCTCGAGCCTTCTCCACTAAGACATCCAACGGAAATCCCCATACGTCTCCTCTTCTGATCATCTTCCCAGACAGCTCAGACTCTTTCAAGCACAGGATGGCAGAAAGCTCAGCCAGCTTAGGCTCAGCGTCCGTACGATAAAAAGGCATCTGCTCACGGATCGGTATATCCAGAAGTGCAGAGTACTCCTCCAGGGTAGGAGCCAAAACGAAGTCGGGAAATACAAAACACCTGAGCTCCGCGTCGTAAAACTGTAACAGAGTATAGATGCCGCTGGTCTCGTAGGCAGATGGCTGATAAACGTAGGTCAGAATCCTCCCATATCTCTTTCTGAAGTCACCCATTCCCCTCTTCTTAGCAATAGCAATCAACTCTAACAATAGACTGATATTCGGCGACGGAAACTTATAGGGCAATACTCTCTTCAGGTTTTCCATGTCTTGCTAGGAACAAACACCAGAACTGGAAGGGAAAATATGTACCTGCAATACACACACGTTAGTTGAATGCAGATGGTAATGCAATGATGCAATATGATAAATAATGCAATCTGTGAACACAGGGGCTATGCTGTAGCCTGAAGAGGAATATCTCTGTGATCGAGAACAGAAAACCAACACGGTCACCAGAATCTCATGCCACTAACTACCATCTGATACTCAAAATATCAATCCCCTGGTAAGAAAACCATCTGAACCTCTGTATCTGACGAGAATACCATCTGATAATAGCCTCAACCTCAGATAAGAAACCCATCTGACCCAGACAACACACCTGGAGATGAATCAAGAACACCATCTGACAAAGGTACTGAATCATGGTTTCTGAAGGCCAGTTTTCCTGCAATAACCCAGTCCCTCTCACAGGTAGGATAGACCTAATCCACGGACAAAGGTACGGCATCCTATGCGGTTATCAGCGTCACAGACTTTCATGAGTGACGATACGATTCCCAGAAGGAGTGGCATCATCAAAACATGAAGAGGCCTCACTTAGCTGACTTCCAAATGATCGGTCCCCAGAGTCGACAACCCTCACGTCTGGACTCCCCTCAGATCCTCAGGACCGGAAAGGAGCACCTCTGCAAGAATCTCGTCTGAGCGCAGATTTTCGTAGGGAACTGTGCCTGCTCAGCAGACAGGTTCGTCTACTACTTCTCCACAACTATAGCTAGGTGTGTACTCAAGCCCAGGTCCGGCTTTTCACTCACAGTAACCTCCCTTCGCCCACAGCAATAATCATAATAATATAATGCTGGAAAATAAATGCGGAAAGGTAAAGGTACAGAAAAGTAAAGTGCAGAAAAGTAAAACACCATATGCACAACACCCAACAAATAAACACCCAAGCGCTAGGATTGACTCGCGTAGGGGATGGGAAACGGTCCCAGCATAAGGGATGGGAAAAGTCCCTAGATGCTATAGTCCCCAGCAGAGTCGCCAGCTGTCGCTACTGCGAAAATCGGCGCCGGCTTGACAGGAGAGTCGCCACCGTGCGTTATTTATCCCTCAGAGCGGGAAAGGAAACGCTCGAAGTAAACCTCGCAAAGACGGGAAAAAGGTATGGTCATCGCAACCATAGCCTGGGTTCGGGAGTCGGTTACGCAAGGGGAAGGTATTAGCACCCCTCACGTCCATCGTACTCGATGGGATCCACGCTTGGTGTTTATAGGTAAAAGGGTGTGTTATCTATCTACGCTAATGGCTGGTCTGAAAAGAAAATAAAAGGACAGGACTCGACAGAACATACGGTGTTCTGGGCCTACGTATTCCCTCGTGCAATGGGAAAGTCAGAGTCAACGTAGTTCGACTTCCTACGACTAAACGGGGGAAAGGTTGCTCGCCAGGACATCGCGTCTTGTGCCTACGTACTTTCATCTGGTATGAAAGATCAGAGCAAACGTAGTTCGACTAACTACGGGTAAACAGGGGCTCTCACACAGCAGTGAGAAAACAACTGGTCTCTAAGGCTCGGGAACCTACAAATACGATCTGGTCTCAAATGCCCTCGGGCAGGAGAAAGGGATAACAATTAGTCGTTAGCGGGAAAGTCTCGATCGCACAGCCGCGAGAGAACAAAGGTTAGTCGTTAGTGTGCTCGCTAGGATATCGCATCCTATGCCTACATATCTTCGTCTGGAACGAAGAATCAGAGCAGCTGTAGTTCAGCTAACTACGGATCAAGCTACTCAAAAGCTCCTACAGAAAGGAAAGGGAAAACCCTAAAACTATAGCTGAGAAACAGGGGAATCTACCTATTGCTATCACACCTGGTTGACCATCCTAATGTCTATCATAACAACTCCGCAACGGAGAAGTCAGAGCTCCTAAGGGATCATGGCAACAGGACTGAACTACAAACAAGAAACTGCAAAGTAAAGGAATACTGAACATATGCATGAATGCAACAAACAAGGCGCAGAGGCCGCCAACCACAAAGGCAAGGGAGCTCAGCTCTACCAAATACCAACAAGCAAAGCCACTCAATAACAAACAAGCAGAAGGAGGACCACCTCAACTTCTCATGCACACAAAGTCTACTTCTAAGATGCACCTACTCAGAACTATCTAGATGAACACCTAAGTCTAATGCAACATAACATCATACAAGTCAAACAATCCAAAGAGAAGGCAAGCTAACCTGACAAGCCTCTGTCTACAAAACAAGAAGCTACTCCTGGGCAAAGCCCCTAACAAACCTGAAACAATCTCCTAATATATCTCTAACCAAAACTCTATACAATACCCTAAGCAGGGATCTAAGCAAAAACCTAATCAAAACCTTAAGCAAGAGGAATCAATCCCAGTCTCCAAGCTTCAGAATAAGCTTACCAGAGAAAGGAAGCTAAGCAGACAAGCCCATAATGCTTTCCTCAGGAAAGTACCAGGAGGTTACTACTCAGGAGTCATATCCTATGCGGCTCGACAACTGTGATCAGTTTACATTCCTCCTCAGGAGAAATTAAACTCACATGAAGGCTCCGGCGTCACTGGATACTTGAGAAATCCTACATGCACTAAGGGAACTAAGTGAGCAGACTCATAGGACCTTCCTCAGGAAAGTACTAGGAGGCTGACACTTAGGAATCGTATCCTACGTGGCTCAACAACTGTGATCAGTTTACATTCCTCCTCAGGAGAAATTAAACTCACAAGTTGGCTCCAACATCACTGGATACTTGAGAAATCCTAGATAAACTAATGGAACTAAGTGAATAGACCCATAGGACCTTCCTCAGGAAAGTACTAGGAGGCTTCCACTTAGGAATCGTATCCCATGTGGCTCAACAACATGTGATCAGTTTACATTCCTCCTCAGGAGAAATTAAACTCACAAGTCGGCTCCGACATCATTGGATACTTACGAAAGAGGTGAGAAGAAAGAATGAAAGTCATTCATAGTGCCTTCCTCAGGAAAGTACCATAAACTCCCTTCAAACTTCAGGATCTCGAACCTCACAAACAGGGAACAAGCTTCTAGACTAGGCCTCAATCCAATGCATCCTTGCAAGCTCCAACAGGACTTCAACCAGCTCCCATCTTTGAGAAGAACCCACAGGCCATCAAACCTCAAGAGACTATCTCTGAAGTTCAACCACAGTTGAACTTCAAAGTCAGAAGTCGTCAAGACTTCTCCTATCCTCAAGCTCAGACTAAAACATATCAGAACATCCTACAAAAATCTATCAAAAATCTACGGGAAACCTACATGGCTCTAGGACAACATACTAAAAAATCAGAGCAAAACTCATTACCAGATGAAAGATCTAAAATCAACAAAACAGACATATTCACAAACCAATTATTCAATATCAAAACAATACAAAAAAATGCAATTAAAATGAAAATGCATGATTAAGCTAATGTTTTTGTACTATAAAATTCTACATTGAATTACGAGTCTACAGAAAAAAGAACGGAATTATTTGACTAAATCTACCATTTTTTATGAATTTTCTAATAATATGTATGCACTAAAAAATATTAAAAAAGGCATTTAAATGGAAAATATACCAAAAATAGCAAACCAAAATAAAATGACATTTTTATTTTTATATGATTTTCTAGACCTTTTCATGAAGTGGTAGAAAAAAAAAGAAGAATTAAAAAATCAATTGTTTTTATTTTATTATGAATTATTTGATATGCAAAGAAAATAAAAGAAATTGAAATAAAATTGAAATAAAGCTGGGGGGGGGGGGTACTATCAGCAAAGAATTCAGTTCTTAATTCATTGGGCCCTGATCCTGGGGGGTGCCAACAGCATTAGGGCGCAGGGCCCAAGTTCATCACAAACAAATAATCAAACACAGAAAAAAAAGAAAAGAAAAAACGCCTGGGGGTGCTGACTTAGCAGGTTTCCCAGTTATTATCTCAATGGGCTTAAACAAGGGGGTGTGAACAGCAATTAGGGCCTAAAGCCCAAATCAAACACTCTGATCTCACACACGCCAGGGGGGGGAACAAGCAATTTGGGGTGTAGTATTCAGCAAGATGCGCTTGGGCCTAAGCCCAATATCCTAACCCTAATCCAATTGGGGAACCCTAACAAACAAAACCAAAATCACTTCCATCTCTCTGGCACTGTTCATTCCTGGAAACCCTAACGCCACCATCCTCAACCTCTCAGCCTTTCTGAACCCTCTCAGCCTTACGCACGCAATCGAACCAAAGCATCTCGCGCATCACCTCACTTTCGTACCAGATTCCTCCACACAAAATCTAATCCTAAACTAGAGACTACCTAAAATCCCAGCAGAACCACACATTTCAACAATCAAACTGAATCCAGAATGGAGGAACGATGTACCTTGTTTGAGAAGCTCGTTGAAGGACTTGAAGAAATCCTGGCGAATCTTGAAGGATCACTTGAAAGTCACTACGAGAAAGAGACAGATCTTGAGGCTTATTGAGGATCTTGAAGACGTTCCGTTGAAGTTCTCGCGTTGAGATATCGCTGGAGAGTTTCTGGAGATCTCCTTGAAGATTGAACGCAGTTGAAGTTTCTGGAAATATTGCTTGAAGATGGAACGCAGTTTGAAGTTTCTGGAAATGTTGCTTGAAGATGGAACGCAGTTTGAAGTTTCTGGAAATGTTCTGAGGAGGATCTTCAAAGATCTGGAAGATTGTTGTTGATGTTGATCGGTGGTAGCTGATGAACGGAGAAGAAAGAGGAGAGGATTGGATGTTGGTGAAGACGATGGGAAGTTGATCGGAAGAAGAAGATGAGTTTCTGGAGATTTTTGGATGTTTGGGGATTCCGGCGAGAAAGACGGTGGCCGGAGGACGTTGGGGGTGGCCGGCGGCGGGCGGTTATGGCGGATGCATGGCCGCCGGTGGGTTTTCAGGTGAAGCTCCGGTGAATGATGGCGAGGTGACAAGTGGCGCGCATGCGCAGAGAGAGAGGGAGTGGAGGACAGCTGGGGGGACACGTGGGAGAGTCTGGGGCAATTCTGAGTTGTGGTGGCGTGCAGAGTGTGGAACGCATGGGCCAACTCCTGAGCCAACACGTGGCTTGCAATATTTATATCACTGAAATTCGCTGGCGTGTTCTGGAATCTTCTGGTGTGCGCTGGAAGAATTTGGACTGTTTCCTGGACTTTTTTGGACTTCTGAAATGCAAACTGATGAGAACTGGGCCTCACAAAAAAAACACCCCCTGGGCCCATACGAAAAATGAATAAAAACTGTAAAAAAAAAAAACTGAATTAAAAACAATTAATCCTAATTATATCTAATTAAAATCAATCAACCTAATTAAACTCTAAAAAGTGATTAAATGTCCAATTAATTCTATATTATCCTAATGCCTTATTAAAATTCTACCATTATTTAAAACTAGTAAATCTATTTAAGACTATAATATTTCCTATATTATCTAAACAACTATTTAATTTCTATTAACCCTAATTTGTATCATTCTATTTAATATGCTAAGAAAAATTCACCAATATTCTAAAAATGATAAAAGCTATTTAAATTCTATTAAAAATTCTACAAATGATTAAAATCTATTATTAATATTCTATAAAATTCTAAAAAGAGGATTAAGCTATTAAAATATTCAAAAACCTATTTAAATTCCAGAAAAAATCTATAAAGCCTATTAAAAATTCACAAAAGTCTATAAAAATCCTAAAAATGCAGATGGATGCAAATGACCGCCATAAAAGAGCGCACGAGACCAGATCGAATTGAACAGAGATCCCCGGGCATCAGAATATCCTCAAAATCACTGTGCAAGCTAAAAATCACTGAGGAGCGCACAATTTCCCGAAAATAAAACCCCGATAATCTGGACTGAATCTGCCATATCTGATAGACGAAAATCAAGCTGCAAACTCTGATATCCCCTGCTTGTGCACAAATATCACGCGCCTGATTTGCGAATATGAAATTAAACCACGAGTCAGATAGGAGAATCGGTTGGTCAAATTTTAGGGTGCAACAGCTGCCCCTATTCAAGCGACTTGGACCTGAAGGGTTTGAAGAGCGCTCAGCCTTCAAACATTCAGAGGTACGAGACGGTTGAATACAAATAAAACCCGAAAATTTGCCAACCACGAGCATATACTGTAAACTGCTTGGGGAATAAAGTCCAGAAAACCGAGTCCAGTTATTGCGGCACCAAACTGATTAATCATCTGATAAAGAACTCCTGATTTGAATACCCGTTGCTTGTGATACCCCATGTAACAAAACTCGAGGGCTGCAACAAAATACCTGATTCTTTCACATTGCCTACTGATAGGCAGGAAGAGAAATATACTCACATCGCCCAAAGATGGACGGGAAGACACCCTGATTGAATACTCACCTCGTCTAAAGATAGACAGAAAGACAACATTAATCTCCCAATTCACATCGTCTAAGGATAGACGGAAAGACACCATAATCTCCATATTCACATCGTCTAAGGGTAGACGGCATCATCCTGATCGATGAACAAATCAATATTCTCATCGTCTAAGGGTAGACGGGATCATCCTGATTGATAAACAAATCAACTCTCATCGTCTAAGGGTAGACGGGAAGACATAATCTCCGTAATTGCATTGTCTAAGGGTAGACGGGATCATCCTGATTGATGATCAAAACAATTCTCATCGTCTAAGGATAGACGGCAAGAAATTCTGATCGGTGAACAAATCAACATTCACATCGTCTAAGGATAGACGGGACCAAAGCCTCTCCATACTCACATCGTCTAAAGGTAGACGGGATCATCCTGATTGGTGAACAAATCAACATTCACATCGTCTAAGGATAGACGGGAAGAAATAATCTCCATATTCACATCGCCTAAGGGTAGACGGCATCATCCTGATCGATGAACCAATCAATATTCACATCGTCTAAAGGTAGACGGAAAGAAATTCTTAATCTCCATATTCACATCGTCTAAGGATAGACGGAAAAACAACATTAATCTCCCAATTCACATTGTCTAAGGGTAGACGGCATCATCCTGATCGATGAACCAATCAATATTCACATCGTCTAAGGGTAGACGGCATCGTCCTGATTGATGAAACAAATCAATATTCTCATCGTCTAAGGATAGACGGGAACAAAGCCTGATCGCATACTCACATCGTCTAAAGATAGACGGGAAGACACCATAATCTCAATTCAACACCAACCCTTGAATTTCAGAATCCTTCTGTCTACGGGAATTGATGGAAAGATCAACATCTTTGAAGGGGCCACATCATCAGTATGGACCGACGGTAAGAAAAACCACCCTTTAAAGAACCACGTCGTCAATAAGAATCAACGATCACGCAAACTGAACATTCTTCGAAGAACCTCGACATCAATAAGGATTGATGGTCAGAAAAGTCCCTCTTAAACGTCATCATATCCAATAACCAGAAAGAGAACCAATATCCAAAATCATTTTGAAATCCCTCAACAACCAAGGATAGCCGGAGAAGACTCGCTGGGGAAACACCTCATCATATGTATGATCTGGAAATAAGAAACCCGCTGAACGGTAACCCGAAACTTCACATCGTCTACTGATAGACGGAAAGAAAAGCTACTTACTAGAGAAGCTTTGTTTTGAACCTTATTGAAAATCAACCAAAACTTCACATCGTCTACTGATAGACGGGAAGGAAAGCATATCCTGGGGGAAACCCCTTCTTGAAACCTTACTGCGACCACCCGCAACTTCACATCGTCTATGGATGGACGGAAAGAAAACCACACTCGTACTCAAAACGTCTAATGATAGACGGAGAAATCCACTTATTGGAGGAACACATCGTCAATATGAATTGACGGGAAGAAAAGTCTGTCGATATCAGATGACTGCTTGATCAAAGCATAATCGTTGTCTGACCTGGGATACAAATAATCCGCTAAATCGTCTGAATACTGTTGCTGGATAAATGCCCCTGAACTGATCACAGAGTAATTCACGCGCCATATGAGGATGATAGAAAATCTGACTTATGCTTCGTATGCATATGCAAATGCTTTAATCTTTCTACGGCGTAATGCTCCACTCCGGATGGAAATGCTACGCATTTTAACCATGATATGCAAGTATGATGCAAATATGATGATGCATGCAATATGCTAATGCAGGCTCGAACTGCCGGAGAAGGCCGGGTACAGAAAACCACTTCAGCAAAATAAATGCTGAAGGCGAGGCCAACTTTGCTGGGGGTAAACTGGATACCACTGAATTATCCCAGCAACATAAATGCTGGGAGAGTGAAATCAACTCCGCTGGGGATATTGGGAACTTAACCGAACACCTCAACGAAGTAATACCCTGCTGGGGAATATAGCTCTGCTGGAGAATGGCAGACGTGCTGAGTATGATTAGACTTCTCTGGAGATAGCTCACCCGTACCGGCAAATTGGACTTTGCTGGCAAAATGGAGGGAGTCTTCCTGCGTACTGACGACGCTCGGATCTGGAAATTGATGCGCCAACACAGATGGGCTTCACGGTAATCGCAAACATGGATCTGAGCTCTTAAACTATCTTACTGGGTCAGGCACAACTGACGCTGGAAAATATTCTTTCTGAATACACAGCCTTTTAGCGAAGAGTCAAGGGATAGTGACATGACTTCTCGCATTCACCTCGCTCCCGAAAAATCGACTGCATCTGCTCAAATAACTCCGAATGGCCCTGCTGGTACGGAGAAGACCAATCCTTTCTCTTCTGATATGCCCCCCAGCCTACGGGACCTCTGTGGGGATAGTCCTCGAAAGGAAATCTGCAAATCTGAGCCTCGATGGTCTGATATAACATGCCTCAGCGTTCTGAACTCCTGAGAGATACTTCACCTCAAATGCTCCTCGAATAACTTCGTCGTGCTTAAGATAGTCTGCCCCTAACTGCAATGACCTTGCTCCTGATTATTTGATTCAGAGTAGTGCCCTTGGCTACGCCGTATTCGCATGAATCTTAACCTGATTGCCCCAGGATAACTGATTTCGAAAGGCTGACCTGACTGGGGATCACAATAAAAGCTTGCCCCTGCTCTCGGAACATTTGGGCGTTCTGCATTCTATCTTGACCATACTTTCCACTGTAGGAAGCTTTTCTGCTGTCAAGCGCTTACTCGCAAGTAAAACAAGTTGTTCTGCATAAAAGATGTATTAATGCAACACATATGACAGCTTTGACATCCAATCTGTTCACTGGGAAAAGGAAAACAGTTTATAGCATATAATGCACAAAACATTCGTCAACATCAGTATCAACATGGTAAGAGGAACCTTTTTAGGAGTCAGAATCGACGTGACCTTTACCGGAGTATGCTTTCGAAACAACCTGCTTCAATTAGGACTTTTGAAGGTTGTAATGTGGTCAGGTTCATGGTTTTGAAAGAAAGGGTAAAGGCTCAAAGTTTATTTTCAACCCACCCATTCTCCTTGATGTTCTCCGATCCTATGTTCAGCTAATTCGACCTTAGCGCTCACCTCTCAGAGGCTGAAAAAATAGGAATGATAGTTCGAGAAACTTTTGGATTTTGGAGTGACAGCCACTCACTCTTTCGTCTTTGACATTTGTGATCACACGACTCGTATTTCCATCGAGGATTTTTCTTTTGATCCTTTTCATCTTTTTCTCTTCATATCCCTAACTTTTGCCTGGACTGCCTCCTTTTGAGTTTCTTTTGTTTTTTAAGTCCAGCGGGATGCCCTCATTTTTGCCTAAGTCATTTGTTTTGAAGTTTTCTTGACTTAGCGGGCTTTTGATTTCTTTTTCATTTTTTCTTTCGA